>JAESUZ010001857.1:2477500-3177583 GCA_017311185.1 Proteles cristata cristata | reverse complement strand
AAGAACCAACTACAAAAGTGAGGGAAATAAGATAATCTTGTGGGAATTACCCTATCAAACTGACATGTTCAAGAGCCAAGAAATACAAAGTCACTTAAAAAAGAGCAAGTAGTTCTCATGCCAGCAGGACTGGAATGTAACTTTTTGAATGTTTCAATAAATCCAAAGCATGCATGTGCAGTAGCAGAAATAATTGGAAGAATAGAAAAAGGAGCGTGAGTGAATGCACAGATGGTGGCAGAGCCCAAGGGAGCACAGTCCAGGGGAAAGCGAGGCTGAGCACTTTAAGTATTTCCATGTCAATAACAAGACCATTGTGAGATGGGGATATGAATACATCAGGTTATCTCCTCCTGATGCTATTAGAACCTCCATTCACCTGACTCCCCTTGTTCTGACTTTCTGTTCACCAAACTACCTTATGATTATATTTTATGCATGTCTGCCTACTGGAAGAAAGGGCACTGAGGGTATGCACTTTGAATATTGCCTGTCCCTATCATAGTGATTTCTTGTGGAAAATTGAAATGGGTTTCTGATGATGATTTGGCATCCCGTGTGCTTTATCACAGGGACGATATCATGCTGTGTGACTACTCTAGTCTTTATAAGTATTATTTCTCATTGTAAATTAATAAATAAGCACCTCAATTTTGTATGACATTCAGTTAACATAAATCAGCACTCAGGACATGAAAAACCATGAATACCAAGAAATGTTTGGTCATTCAAAGCAGAGGGCCAGATTTTCAGATGAGTTAATCAAGTCATTACCCAGTGAGTTTTTACCTAGATCCAGCTGCCTTGACTTGCATCACACGCCATTCATCAACCTCTTTCTGAATGTAGAGAGGAATTTTACCAAGAGAATCTAAATAAACATTTTATATAGGTTGATTTTGGAGTAAAGGGAGTATCTAAATATGATGGCACCTTGAGTGTCTTTCAAGCTATGCTGACCCTGTATATGTAAGAGCTTCAAACAGAATTTCTAAAAATAAATATTTGATATCTTTTCTTTTAATTCCCCATGAGAATGTAAGATTCAGAAAGATGAAAACTTAAGTGTGTTCATCACTCTTTCCGGTACTTAATTCAGTGCCTGAAACTTGGAAGAGAGCATTAAATTAAGTACGTGTGAAATAAATAAATGGAGCCACTTCACATTTGCCACCACTTCAATTTTTCAACTTCATTGCTATGCTAAGTCTAAGCAAGTAATCTCCATTTCATTGTTTCTGATACAACGTCTGTCATGCAAAATTTCTTTACCTTTGCTTCTTAGCAGCTTGTCTATGGAGCACTTACATATAGCTTTCTTAATTTTTATCCTGCCTGAGCTTGAATTTCACCCCCAGATTTGGGAAATTTTCAGCCAGAATTTCTTCAAGTATTTTTGTTCGGACCTAATGTCTTTTTCCTCTCCTTTTGGGCTTGCAATTGCATGGATATTAGAACTTATTTTTTTTTTTTTATTTGAGTATAGTTGGCACAGTGTTACATTCATTTCACGCTTACAACATAGTGATTCAACATCCTCTATACATTATTTTATGTTACCACAAGTGTAGCTCCTGTCTGTCACCATATAATGCTATTATAATATCATTGACTATATTCCCTATGCTGTGCCTTTTATCCCTGTGACTTATTTATTTCATAACTGGTAGCCTGTGTTTCCCACTCTCCTTCACCCCTTTGGCCTGTTATACCACTCCCCTTTCTTCTAGCAACCATTAGTGTTCCCTATATTTACAGGTGTGATTCTGGTTTTTACTTGTTTATTCATTTCTTTTGTTTGTTTTTTTTTAGATTACACATATAAGTAAAATCATATGGTATTTGTCTTTCTCAGTCTGATCTATTTTACTTAGTGTAATCCCCTCAGGTCCATCCACTTTGTCTCAAATGGCAAGGTTTCATCCTTTTTTATGGCTGTGTAATATTCCATATTCAATCTCATATCTTCTTCTAGATATTAAAACATTTGCTATAGTAACACAAATTCCTAACGTTCTGGTATTTTTTTTTCCATTTTTAGTCCTTCTGTTCTTCATATTATACACTTTTTATTGCTCTCTCTTCATTTTCACTCCCTCATTTTTCTGCCATCTTTATCTGCTATTAAGCCTATCTAGTGTTTTTTGTTTGTTTGTTTTTCGGATACTTGTTTTTTAGTGCCAGAATTCTCATTTGGTTCTTTTTTAAAAATTATTCACTTCTCTGCTGATCCTTGTTTTTTTAGTTTCAGAATTCTCATTCGGTTCTTTTTTTAAAAATAATTTACTTCTCTGCTGATATTTCCTGTCTTTTCATTTGCTATGAGGATATTTTTATTCCCATCATTCAGCATGTTCTATCAGCTGCTTTAAAACCTGTCTGCTAACTCTAAAATCTGAGTACTGCAAGATTGCTTTGTTTGATTGTTTTTCTCTTCTAAATGAGTAGTATTTTCTTGAATCTCCATATGTGGACTTTACCCTGAATAAAAGTATTGTGGAGACTTGAGATCCTATTATTATACTCTGAAGATAATAGGATCTACTCTGAAGGTTTCACTCTCTTTAATGATTAGTTTTAGTAGGTGGTTAACTTCATTAGATTCAAAGTGCAAGTCAAATTCTGTCCCTTGAACAGTTGCTCACATCTCCATCTGATTCTTAATTCTTCATTCTACTACTTGGAGTCAGTCCTGGACATGTGTGGTTCAAGACATAGTCAGAGATTTAGGGAGATTTATACACACAATTTGGCTTCCCCTCTGGCTTTCTCCTCTTTGTGATCTCCCTTTATTTCCCAGCATCTGTAGTAACCCTCACCCTGTTCTCTTATTCTTCTGCCCAGAAATCCACTGGGTTTTTATATAATTTTATATACCACGTGCAGTATGCCAATCTTTTCTTCCAAGTATTAACTCCTCTCTACTTTTGCCTGCCTTTTTTCACTTTCCAGTGCCTTCAGACATTTTGTATTTTCCCTAAACTTTACAGTTGTTATTTACAGGCATGTTGGTCCAGCAGTAACTTATTTGGCTATATCTTAATGCAGAATCTATTTCTATTGAAAGTATCCAATGCACAAGTTATGTTTTTTTGTGCATTCTTATATTTCAGTGACTTATTCTTTACTGTCATCTTGCTGGACTCATGACTACATGTACTTAAAAGTCTTATTCTTCATTCTACATACCACTGACAGATTATTCTCCTTGGTACATACATGCAAAAGAATAGCTAGGGTCATGATATGCCCTCCTACAAAAGTATTCAACAGCTCTTCATTTCCTCAAGATAAAAATCCAAGAGTATGGTATAATGGAAAGGACAGCCTTTTGAGACCAATAAATCTGAGTTTGAGTTCATGACCTGTCTCCAACCAGCTTTATAACCATAGACAAAATGTGTATCTGAATATTGGTCTTATCACTTAATAAAAAGAATAATATCTATTACAAAGAATCATTATGTGAGATTGATAGATATATTACAAATAAAGTATCTCTTTTAGTGCCTGGTACACAGTTACTGCTCAGTAATGGATAGCTATTTTAAAATAAGAGACATATTGGGGTTCCTGGGGGGCAAATTTACAGAGATAGTACTTTGATGGTGGGGGAGGAAGTAGTTTAATCAAAAGATGGTTTTGAGATGGACATATTAAGATTGCAGGCCCATTAAATATGAAAAAGTGAGAGACAAACATGGTTCATATATTCATAAACCATTTCTTCTGAATAGTTTGTTGTGACATTGTCAATATGATAATCATCTTCTGGGCCAGATGTTTCTGTGTACATGAGTTTTTTAAGTAAAGCACTGGTTTCCTTTCAATGAATCAAAAATAAGACCATGTTTTGCTGAAGATTTTGACAATTTAAAAAAAAAAGGGGGGGGCGCCTGGGTGGCTTAGTTGGTTAAGCATCTGACTTTCGCTTAGGTCATGATCTCGAGGTTCGTGGGTTCCAGCCCCGCATCAGGCTCTGTGCTGACTGCCAGTCAGAGCCTGGAGCCTGTTTCAGAGTCTGTGACTCCCTCTCTCTCTGATCCTCCCCTGCTCACGCTGTCTCTCTCTCTCTCTCTCTCTAGAAATAAATAAAACATTAAAAAAAAAAAAAAACAACTTTCTCTCCTCTTGAGAGTTCCTAGAAAAGTTTCCACAGTAATCACCACATTTAGGGAAAGGAATTAAATTGCATAATTAGAACATGAAGACAAAATTATTTTCAATTTTGATTTATTGCCTGAGGATCAAAGATACATAACAAATATCTGAGCTGGGGGTGGGAGGGACCACATTTTTTTTAGGTTTGTAAAGATTCTCACACTGTACCAAGGTTAGTATTATAATTCCATTCTCGTTCAAAATGGAAGAACAGATTTTCTATCAGGTAGATTATCTTCTGCAATCCTGGGAAGCCAATAGGACTGTTTGGAGATTGTGGGTAAAGAAATGGTTTTAAGCTAATTCTGAAATAGAAGATTCTTCCATTTCTGAAAATTCCTAAGCTTCCAATATCTTTACTGTGCAACTGAGATAATAAAATATTCCATGTTCACAATATGGTCTCTAAAGCAAATTTAATAGGTGTTAAAAGCATTCAGTTCTTTGAGCTCACTTGAGGGGGAAAAATGCAAAAGTCTTAAAAGAACTCTTGGTATTTAGAAAAAGAATGCATAGATTTTGTAAAATCCTGTCCTTTCAGAGAGGCTGGCATCTCTAAAAGGTAGTACCACTCTGGTAATGAGAGCATCAAGGAAATGCTATGAGGACAGACTAAAATCTGACAAAGCGTTTGGCTAGAGTGAACGAGGAATCTGTACCAGCACATTACCTGCATTAAATTGTACCTTCTAAACAAGTAATCAGGAGGGGGAATAAGTGTGATGATTGTCAATGTTTCCTAACCTTTTTTAGGTAAAAAACTGTTTTGTGCTGGAACCGGGGATCAGTGTAATATCATTGCAGACAAATAACTGGAGAGTTAGACCTGATTCTAATTTTATTTTTTTTTTTTATTTACTTGCAACATAGCCTTACATTTCTTAACATCCCTGAGCTCACCTTGGGTTCCTCATCTGCTTGTTGAGAGGTTTAAATGAGATAGTGTCTGGTACAGTCAGGTACCGAAGTAAATAATGTTAACTAATAATGATGTTTTAAAAATGCCTGGCTCATGATAAATGCCTGCACATATTGAAGTCCTTTTCCTCTGGCATAACTGATGTTAAATAGAAAGAGATGAAGCAGTACCATAGACCCAGATGCTTTTTGCAGATCTGATTCTTCTTTGATCCAGAAGGCACAACTTTTCAGATAAGCATTACTTTACTATTTATTAACCATTTTTATTATTCACATCATGCAAGCAAAATTCATATGTATGGTAATCCTGTTTTTTTCCAAAAATTCTAACATATTTTATACTTATTGTTGGTTTAGAAACCCTATTCATGGAAATAGCTATGGTTTATTTATCCTATAAGATTTATCGGTGAAATATTACTCACTTAGCTTAAAAAATGAGAAAAACTGAAGTTCAAATTGGAAAACAAAGCTACTTAGTGGTAGAAAGACTTGTTTCATGACCCTAAACTCAGAGTTCTTTCTTTTGCCACATGCTAGCCTCAAATTCCCACTGTTCTTGAAGTTTCCAAGGTTTATTATAAGCGATCTTTGGTATTACATGTTCACAGAGGCTGGGACCTTAAAAAAAAAAACCAATAATTTGCACACAATTTAACACTGGCCATTAATGTAACACTAATACCTTTCATAAGCTAAGCTGAATGCTTTAAAGATAACATAGCCTGTTGGCTTGCCTCATATGGAACACTAAGCATTTTAGCAGTGTGTATGGTCAAGTTAAATTTATTAGTCTCTAATAAAATAACGAGCTCAAAAGCTTGGAGGGGTTTTCACAGAATAGAAATAAATAAGCACAGCTTACTGAGGTCAAAAAGATATTCTCTTAACTTCTGCTGAAGAAAAGTAGCAACAATTTGCCAGAGGGAACAAAAACAAGGTTAGAAGCTGTCTCCACAGAGGTAGTGAACTTCAAATTCTTGACACAATAAATAGGCAATACTTAGGGTTGCTATTCAAAGTAAAAGCCTTCTGCTTTTTCTCTCTCTCCTTTCCCTACAAATCCTGTTTGCAAGCCATGAAACAGTGGTTCTCTGTTTTGGCTGCACATTCAAGTCACTCAGGGCACTGGAAGAACATAGCAAGGCCCAAGTCTCATTTCCAGAGACTGATTTAATTGCTCTAGAATGCTACTGGGCACCAGGAGTTTTTAAATTGTTCAGGTAATTCTAATCCACATCCACGGCTGAAAAACCACTACTTTAAGACACTTTCTTTGGGATTTTGTTGATGAAATTCCAGGCTAATAAGATACTAATATTTATAATGTATATACTACAGTTCAAGAATTATGTTAAGTCACTTTACATTGTGTACCAACACTCTTAGGGTAAAGTGTCTTGGACAAAATATAATTTACTGGATCTTGTAACTAAAAAGTCTGGAGGATACACAGAGAGGAATTCCCAATCTTAAATCATGTAACCAATGTCTCACTTCTCTCCCAGTCTCAGTTTCAAGTTTTCTGGTTGGCTTTATTCTAAGACCAGATGTCCCCTCAGAGTCAGAAGATAAATCAGTGACTCTTCACACTACATTCTTCTCACATTTGAATCTTTAAAAGGAGAGCAAGAATTTCTTTCTCAGACAGATCCGAAGTCTCATTTGCTCTAATTGGATCAGAGACAGTTCAAAATCCCAGAGCTGTGGCTAAAGCAATTTGCACCCATACCTGCTTTAATTACAGAGTTCATATACCTTTTACTGTATATCACTGCCTCAAGAAAATATTTCCAATTTTATTGGAAGAGAAAATATTGCTCTCCTAATGAAGAATCTGAGAAATAAGAGATCCCCAAATAAGACTTTGCTTATATTTGAAAATCCCCCCCCCCCCCCGCCACCCACCCACTCTGTGGTTGGACGCAATTCCTTTTCATCTCTGCTTTGCATACACTTACCTCCTCTCTTTTTGGTCCAGAATTAATTCTGTCCAAGGGCCATCCAGGACCGTGGCTTATTCTGGGAACCTCAGTGACAAAAATAACAACCTATGGGGTGCCCGGGGGGCTCAGGCCATTAAACATCTAACTCTTCATTTCAGCTGAGGTCATGATCTCACAGTTTGTGAGTTCAAGCCCCGCATCGGGCTATGTGCTGACAGCAGAGCCTGCTTAGAATTCTGTCTCTCTCTCTCTCTCTCTCTCTCTCTCTCTCTCTCTCTCTCTGCTTCTCACCTGCATGCGTTCTCTCTCTCTCTCAAGAATAAATAAATGCATACATACATACATTCCTATTAATTGGTTCTGAAGTAATTGGTTTTCACATTTATGTTTTATATCCTTGTATTCATTTCCTGTGATTTCCATAAAAATTACCATAAACCCCAGAAATTTATTCTATCACACTTTTGGAGGTAGTAGTCTGAAATCAAGTTATAGGCAGGGCCAACCTCCCTCCCTGGACCCTAGGAAAGAGTCCTTCCTTCCTCTTCCAGCCCTGGTTGCTCCAGCCATTCCTTGGGCATAGTCCTGTGGACCTAGTCTACATTGTCTTCTCCTGTGTGTCTGTGTGTCTTCTCTGCTGGCTTTTATAAGGACACTTCTCATTGGATTTAGAACCTACCCAAATAACCAGGATGGTCTCATCTCAAGATCCTTAACCCATTTCCATCTTCAAAGATCCTTTTCTAAAGAAAGTCACAGTCACAAGTTCTGGGGGTTCAGATATGGATATATGTGAAGGGAACATCATTTCACCCACAACAATGCCCATTGTTCCTCAGCTTCTAGTTGTTTTATCCTGGGAAATAAAACCTGTTGAAGGTTTTCACTTTAGAACCTTTCTTTGGCAAGTCACATGCATAAGTGGGCTGCAAAGGAAGGGGTGGGATGGACATAGCATCTGTAGAGAAAGGGAACACTCAGTTGTGAGAACAGGAAACCCCCTAAGCATTTATGGCTTATCAGCAGAAGACCAAAACTAATTCCTCAGAATACAAGATACATTATTGAACTTTAAATTATAAGTAGAAAAGGACACAGAAAGGAAGCATGGTTCTTTAGATATTAAAGTTGTAGAGAAAGATGACTATGTGTAATAACAAGTGCAATTGGTTGTAGAAAATTTGAGGATGCAAATAAACAATAACATTATATTAAAACTCTTTTATACTTTATTTATTTATTGTTGAGACACACAGAGCATGAGCAGGGAAGGGGCAGAGAGAGAGAGGGAGAGATACAATCCCAAGCAAGCTCCACACTGTCAGCACAGAGCCCAATGAAGCATTCAGTCTCATGAACTGTCAGATCAAGAGTGGGATACTTAACCGATTGAGTTACTCAAGAGCCCCTGTATTAAAACTCTTTAAATCCAAGTGATAAGAACGCAACTCAAACTGGTTTAATGACTAATACAAAAAAAAAATTGAAGATATTGGCTCATGAATGGGAAACTCTAAGCATGTGGTGCTAATTTTAGGATCAGCAGAATCCAAAGATATAAGAATTTAATTTTTAAAAAAATGAGAAAAATTGAATTTGTCTTACCTTTTATAATGTTTTTCTGACTTGTGTGTGTGTGTTTGTATGTGTGTGTGTGTTATTGCTTCACTCCCAGACATATCCTCTGATATTGTAGGAGAGATGCCTATAGGCCTCTGCAGACTTTCTCAGTCTTCAGTACATTCAATCTGAGAAAGAGATAAACTCTTTTTCTGAGGTCCATTTCAGTCCTCCAAGATAGACTCTCATTGTCCCTACTTGATACAGGGCCTTTCCTTTGTATAAATCACTGTGTTTAGGAGGATGAACTACTGTGATTGGTCAACTTAACATCACATGGAAAGGCAATTCCTAATATCAGAAGAAGGAGAAAGGAATGTCAGTCAGGTAATAATAACCCATATCCTGTTACAACCTCTAAAGAACAGAAAACTTCCCTGGACTCTTATGTTAGGTACAGACTTCAATCTAAGGGATCAATAAAAGTAATCATAGTATGTTCCTGATGTTAGAGAAAAGAAGGAAGGGCATGTTGCTTAAATGATGATCTCTATAAGGTTAACAGGACAAGAATACATCATTTGCCTACTCTAGAAGAACAAAAGTATTTAAAAATGCAATAAAATTTAGAAGATTTGGGACTTCTAACTAGTTCTTCTACTTACCAACAAATAATATAATTTCTGAAGTCTTTTGTGGCTTTAAGACTCTAAGGATTATACAAATTAGAGAAGAAGTGAGCTCAGTTCCAATGCCTAAATACCAGTTTTCTTATCCTGTCATGAGATGGTGGGATGGCTGGAAGTGATTTTAGCAAACATCTAGCCAGAGCTAAACTCAACCTCTTGATATGCTTATTGATACAACTTCATTGTTTCCAAAATCCCAAATGAGGAAGTCTTATAAATTAGAACCAGGATATTATTTATTCTCTGCATCTTCTCAGAAGCAGGGAACAGAATTACACGTTTTATATAGGACTTTTAATACAGGCAATATGTAATTCTCAAAAAGTTTGAGTCTGTTTGTGGTGTGTTTTTGCTTGTCTTGAATCAGAATAGGTGGCTGTTTAAATTAGAGGCTTGAATCTGAAAATATCACCCAAGCAAATGGTTATTTAATTAAAAATAATACACCATTGTGTGAATTTAAATCTCATTGGGTCATTTAAATAGACTAAACTGGCTCATTTGTATTGCTGAATTTTGTAAAATCTCCCATCTTAACTTCAAGCTTCCTCAAATCCAGTTTTTGTATATTTATTTTGTTCTAAAGTAAGAAAGTTAAATTGCTAAGATGCATCATTCACATATCAAAAATACCACGTAGGAAGAAAAGTTATTTCCTTGAGCATCCTCTGCAGTATTGATTTGCATTTGCCTCCTCTGTCTTCCTGTCATGAGAGTTTCCTTCATTCCACTTAGGACTAAATACAATCATCAAAGAGTCTAAACATAAATCGCAAGGCCATAGCTGGGCATAATTTCTTTCTTTCCCTGGGACACATCCTCTCTTAAAAATCTGCTTAAACTGTATGGGCAGCAGTTGTTAAGGAGCTTTTTTTAAAGTTTGTTTATCTATTTTGGGGTGGGGAAAAGGGCAGAAAGAGAGGGAGAGAGAGAATCCCAGCAGGCTCCACATTGTCAGTATATAGCCCAATGTGGGGCTCAAACTCACAAACTGTAAGATCATGACCTGAGCTGAACTCTTTAACCGACTGAGCTACCCAGGTGCCCCCATGTCAGTTTCTTAAGCAAAGTTTTCCTCATGGCCACAGCAGATGCCTCTCTTCACGGAGGCCGTGACCCTAGTGCCCAGGGAAGAAAAATGCTACATTTTGTGATTCAAGAATGTAAAATCATAGTCCTTTGTTTTATTTTTCATCTGGCCAGTAGCAGTTGCTTAAAATTGTAGCAAGCAGGAAATAGCCAGTTTGTTCAATAATACCAAATAGTTGGATAAAATCCAGTGGTTGAGGAAAAGTATTTTTCAAAACACTTGAATACCTTATCTCACTTACTTTTGACAATTTAAAGTTATTATGAAAGGAGAAAAGAAATTATTTTCATTGAGCACTCACTTTGTGCTATAGTTGTTTATGTTGTTTGGTCCCACACAAAAAAACTTAAAAGTATTATCTGCATTTTAAAGAGGAAGACAGAAAGGTTAATTAACTTAGCTAAGATTACACAGTTAGAAATCATCAAATGCCAGATTCAAAGTGTGTCTTATTCCTAAGTCCCCACTCCTCTACTGTAACACATTGTCTTCTTTTAAAAAGCAATGATTATAATCAGATTTACTTTGTTTTTGTTACCTTTCAAATATAGAAAAAAAATATTGTTTGCTTCTTGCATGAATATCTAAAGAGGAAGTAATTGCCAGGGTCTGAACTAAGTTAGAATACAGCAAATGGGATAAAAGTGGAGGTGAAGGGCCAGATTCCAAAAGCCTCATTCGAAAAGCTCTCTCCTGAGTTTGTTGGAATGTTGAGATCATCTCTGAATTGATGAAATTCTAAAACTTCTGATAAAGTATGCAGTATATGAATCATGGAGTCATAATATAATCATAGCAAGGGCAGGTCCAGGGATACCTGAGCTCTAATCATCAACATTATCACAGTGGAGATTCATGGACCAAAGCAGCAGCATTTACATATGCAAGTGTGTAAATCCATCCATCTAACATGCATTTAAAGTTTCATTAAACATGCAGGAAATCCATTCTCTGAAATGACTCATGCCTCATTAAATGCTTCCCATACGTAAGTAGGAGTCAAAAAGGGGAATTCACAGATAATCAAGAGCGCTGATGGGCCCCCTCTTATACTGTGAAATGCAGTATTTCTAAAATAGTGCTAGATTATTTCTGGGGGTACATGGTCAGGCAGGTTTTTAAAATTTAATGAGCATATTCAGGGCCACCACATAAAGCTGTGTGGGTTGTACCCTGCTCTAAAGCACCTGCCTGAAGAGAAGACCTGAAATACAATCTTAATTTTGCTTACCAAGCCCTGTGTCTTCATTCAGAGCTAAGCCAGGCCAGAATCTTTGGGAGAGGGAGGGAGAGTGGGCTTTTTATTACAAAAGATACCTTACTATGTGCTAGCTAGAGGAATCTATGTTATACAAGAATTCTAAATTTGTATTTAAAAAAACATAACCAGCATATAGTTTAATGAATTTCCTTTTCAAAGTAAATAATTATGACAAATTTGAAGTGTAATTTAGTTACAAGAAAAATATTCAGAAATTAACACAAGTGGTGATAAGGCAAACCAAGGAAGAAAGTATGCAAGTAATTAAAATATGGAAGTCTCTGATACTGGGGAGGAACCAGGAGCTTTGGAGTAGGTCAAGCATGAGTTCCCTCCAGGTCTTACTTGTCCTAAAGCAAGTCACTTAATTACTCAGCTTCAGTTTTCTCTCACCCTATGTGAGAATGTTCACTCCAAAGGATTGTAATGAGAATGAAATGAGATAATATCTATAAAGTTGTTATCACATGTTTGTCACTATCCTTCACTTTTCCTTGTGCAGTGCAAGTCTAAATCCTCCATTGCCCAAGCCGGCTCCCTAGCTTGAGCAAAAGTCCTAGGTGCTGGTGGGTATTATAACCAAAAGGATGCTCCATTGGTCCCAAGGTATTTGGTCATCTCAGCTGTTTCTGCGTTAGTGCCCCATGACTCATCTTCTCTGTGGCCCACCCCACTCACTGTCTCATCACCCCACAGTGACTGTCCCAGGGGGCCTGTACGTATACACACACATATGCATTTCCACACACTCACATGCACTTCCACACACTCATGTTTGGATGGACACACACACACATTTGTGGCTGTACTCTCTCAAATAATCACACACATGCATAGACACACATGCAAAAGCAAACCACTGTGACTCCATAGACCTACTCACCATTTCTTCAGTATTTCCTTTTTAAATTCCCTTTTTCTGAGAGAGAGAGAGAGAGAGAGAGAGAGAGAGAGAGAGAGAGAGAGAGAAATCTTGAGCAGGGGACAGGGGCAGAGGGAGAGGAAGGGAGAATCTCAAGCAGGCTCCATGCCCAGACCTGAACCCAATGTGGGACTTGATCTCACAACCATGAGCTGAAGTCAGGAGTTGGATGCTTAAGTGACTGAGCCACACCCAGGTGCCCCTAAATTCTTTTGTTCACTTTGTAGCTTTGCTTATAATTCTTTCTCACATCTCTTCCTACTTAAATGTCTGTCCCACAAGGTCCAGTTAAAATATCAACTCCCTTATTAAGCCTTTCATAATAACACAATGGATGTCACTTCAAAAGTGGGTTTTTGTTTTGTTTTACTTTTACTAAGGTTATAGACACATTTTATCTTATGATGTAATTACTTATATTGACTGTGTAGCAGATTTACTGTCTTTGAAAACTATAATCATGTCTTATTAATTTACCCTTTACAGTAATGGCCTTTGTTATATTGATGAACTATAGTCTTAGTTAATTTTCATGAAATAGTCAGGCACATTCAGGTTTTCAGAAACCAAGACATATTTGGAATACTGTAAATGACTTGAAGATGGATATTTTAGTGATATACAGCTAAATTTATCTAAATGTATTATGTTTAACATGGGCAAGAGATAAGATCTAACTGATCTTGTTGATCCTTATTTAGTAAAAGGTTGATATTCATTATTCAGTCAGTGGTGGACAGGGATTTGGAGTCCCCAACTTAGCAATTCTCAAAAGTGGGCTATGGGTATGGTGGGCCCTTTGAGTACTGTAGACTTTTCTTCAATACTTTCCTTGGGGCTTCTGTTTCCATGTTCCAGTCTCTACTTAGTATCATTCAGATTCCAGCCATAGATTCAGTTGAGTTGTATATTTTCATAAAAAATAAAAATATAAAATATGAATATATCTTTTAATGAATCCATATAAATATTACTATAAAGAAGATATGGCATATGACTTCCTGTTTTACCCTCTTGAGTTGGAAAGATTGTGTGTGCGTTCTGCTAATAAGCTGGCTCCAAATAAGAGGAGGGGTATGACTGACCCGAGAATGCTCAATCTCTTTCCCAAACCTAGCCATCAGATAAGTCACTTTTGGCAGAAGTGATCAGGCTAAGAGGAAAGAGAAATGTGGAAGGTTTATTTCTCCTATCCTTTTTCTTGAGGAGGGATGAAGTGGAAATTCTTTCTCATCTCTGCAAAGCTGAAGAGTGGGAAATAAGTACTTTTCTTTTAATTCCTTGAGTCTAAGAAGTAAGCCCCAGGAATATAACAATCTCACAGGGAGGAGGGGTGCATAAGTTCAGAACAGAATCAGAACAGTCTTCCCACTTTCAAGGGATTTTGCCCCAAAACTAACTTTTGCAATTTTAGGCATTTTCCTCAGACACTGATAAGCAGTTTATCATTTGCCTCTGGAAGGTTCTGAAATGATTTCTATCAGACTTCACTAGCCCCAAAATTCATACTTAATACTATTTCCTATCTCAAATTATGCCCCCAAAAACTAGTGAATCAAGATTTTTTTTTCTTACTTATTTTGGCCCATGGGAAGAAAAAATTTACCAATGTGCACAGGAGAAATATTATTTTCTGTTACATTGAAGAAGAAAACAAGTACCTTGGAGCTTAAGAGAAGTAAACTTACTTATAGTCACTAATCTCATTGAATACAATTTCTTATTCAATTCCTCTAGCATCTCTTTGTTTATGGTTTAAATCTGATATACATCAAAATTTTTCCAGCATTAAGATATTGCAAAAACTATTATACTTTCCAGAAATCCATTTTAGTCAAAAAGAAATGTTAAACCAAGTTATAAAGAAAGAGCTCACATGACCACAATACATTCATTAAATGTACATGAAATCTATTGATTTCAATAATTCAATTCAGAAACTATATTAGATACTTGTCATATTCAAGAGATACTTATGCTAGTAATTAGTTATTGAATATATTTAAACTCTAGGATTTATGCTGATGTGCACTGGGTCTTGAAAAGCTGTTGGCACAGAAGGACTGTAAGGCCCAGGACCTGAAGCCAATCACGATGTTAGGAAACACAGGCAGGAACAAGTATCATATTTCACATGGGTACTGCAGTTCCATATATGGGGTCTAGGGAGTTAGGTTGTTGTGGAAAGGTCGTCTAGAGCAGGGTAAGTCAGCCAATAGCATGTTTGAAAACAAACACAGGCAAAAGTAGACTCCTTACACTTAAGGAGAGGTGAAGAATGGAGTGTGGGATGGGGGAGGACTTTGGACAAAGTGGAGAGGCCAGGGAACAGGATCTGAGTAATAATAATGTAAAAGCATGTCCAGACTGCCCTATACTATAGTGGAAAGTATCTTAAAGTGATGACAAAGGGCTCTCAACTGTGTGCTAATCCTCAGTCAAAGTTAGGATTCTTCTGATGAAAATGGTTAATAAGTGAGTTTCTGATGATTTGTTACAAATCATCAGAAATCTCATTATTTCAATACCCTACAGTGCTTTACCACTAAGACCAAATTCATCCTCATTAAAGGTAACAATTCCCATTTTACTTCTCTAGTACTCAGTTACCTGGAAAGGGATGGTCATTATCTCCTCTGGATTACTGAATGAAAATGCAGTACAGAGAATGATTCCCACAGTCATGAGCTCCGTTCTTCTTATTCACAGTCTTTTACTTTTCCCACCACCTCTACTCTATTTCTATTGGCAAACCAAGCAGAGAAATTACCTAATTACCTAGATAATTTAGACAGGAAGAAGAAAAAATGAAGGGAATTCCTATGAATTACATGACCTCTTTCATAATATTCCTGAACATGAAATATTTTTCTTTTCCCTTTTTTCTTATTCTCCATAGTCTCAGGCAGGCACATACATCTCTCTTTATGGAGAATTATTAACACGAATTCAACTAGGGAGAAATCAAATTATACAGTTAATAAAAACTAAAGCTTCAATCCATGCTAAGTGACAATGTAACATCCAGGAAAATTAATTACTACATTTTAGACTGAAAGGAGTCAGACACATCAGGTTTGAGTTTAGCCTCAGGATTCACAATAAATTTCCATTCTTTTGTGACTGAATTTTCTAAAGTGCAAAGTTTCTCAAAATAATGTGGCTATTTTCTATAACAGTAAGTGAACTTTTTAACATTCTAACTGGATTAAGTTCTTAGATTGCATG
Organism: Proteles cristata cristata; assembly: GCA_017311185.1. Lineage (NCBI taxonomy): Eukaryota > Metazoa > Chordata > Mammalia > Carnivora > Hyaenidae > Proteles > Proteles cristata. The sequence continues at coordinate 3,161,805 of JAESUZ010001857.1, read as the reverse complement.
GATTTTTGTAGGAATCTTTTCATATTCATGGTGTAAATTCAAGTAATTTCCTTGATTGTAGCTATGAGAAAACACTGGTGAAAATTTATTAAAATTGCTCCTTTTCACAAGACTGTTTAAGTGATTTTGATACCCCTAAAGATGTTCTCTAAGTGCCCTGATGCTGAGAATTTATATGTAACCATTGTCAAATACAGCATAGTGTAGTATTTCAGAGCTAAAATGAGTAGTTGTCAGTGGAGGCGGATTTTTAACAGCTGAGCATAAACTAGTCATTTATAGTCTTAAATTATAGAGTATTTTTCTAAGTTATTTCATATGAACTTCAGAAGTTTATATTCCCCTGTCCATTTAAGTGGCACTGAATAAACCTAGGCAACAGAAAATCATGTCATATGTGATCCTTGGTCTCTCTCTACTCATATAATTACAGAATCATTTTGAGGGAAGAGACTGTAAGGAGTTGAGTACCACTCTTCATTCTCAAACAGCCATCCAACCTTTGCTCAAACATCACTAGCCATAGGACTTCATTACTCAGAACCCCACCCATTCTGTTTCTGTGCACTTCTGTTCCTTTGGAGCTGATCAGCTTTACCTTCCAGATAAATTCATCAGCTTGAACTTTGGGCTGTCTCACTGGAGTTAACTATAAATGATGAGTCTTATCACTTTGACCTTTGATATTGCTTTAACTGTATGAAGACTGTAAGGGCCCCTCTCATTCTTTTTTTTTTTTAAGTTTTATTTATTTTTGAGAGAGAGATAGAGACAGCAGGAGCAGGGGAGGGTCAGAGAGAGAGGGAGACCCAGAATCTGAAGCAGGCTCCAGGCTCTAAGCTGTCAGCACAGAGCCGGACGCAGGGCTCGAATCCACTAACCGTGGGATCATGACCTGAGCCGAAGTCGGACGCCTAACCGACTGAGGCACCCAGGTGCCCCTCCTCTCATTCTTTTCCAGAGAATTCAACCCAAATCCTCTCAAGGTTCCCATGACTTGATTTTCAGTTGCCACAACCACCCTGGACACAGTGTCAGGATGCAATTTTATCATTGTCTGTTTTCAGATACAAAGCCTGTTTTTAGGCTGATCATAAAACTATAAAGATCCCTTAGGTATATGAGAATGTGAGACGCCACACAGTTCATTATGTTCACTTCAGGACAATAGCTGGTTATTTTATTATTCCTTTATTGAAGTAGCTTAACCAAATCCACCTGTAACTTAAAATTATACCACAATGTTTTTCTCTGTGATTTCCTATTTCATATTGGATGTGCTAATGTGTATAAATTAAATGGCTCCTTAGCTTATGGCTGTGAACAACCACTTTGGGAGGGTAAATTATTATTTTTTTAATAGTTTATTGTCCAGTTAGTTTCCATATAACACCCAGTGCTCATCCCCACAAGTGCCTGGGAGGGTAAATTATTAAGCTATTTCTTTTAAAAACTTCTCAAGTCACTTTTTTGATACTCTTAAGAGAATCATCAATAAATAGAAAATAATGTTTTGAAAATGATGCCTCCTTTTTGTGGGCAAAATGAAAAAAAATAATTGGAAGGAAGCCCATCTTCTAGATAGAAGTAGGTTGTGGGAGGTGCTGCTGCAATAGCAGCACCATTTCTAGACACCATTTCTACTGTCTAATGAACAAAGGCTCCACTCTCATCTCTCCAACCCTGCAACAAAATGATTGAAGTGTTTCTTTCTTTCCCCATATTTGTGCCCAACTTCTAATTCTGTCTTCCCTTACATTTTGGGGGAGAATATTCTCTCCACCCAAAAGGAGACCGAGGAACTAAGTGCTCTCTCTTTATAAAAGTGGTGATAAGTATTTTTCTCTGTTTCTTAATGTTTTCTTCTAGCCAGCGACCTTTCCACCCATAGCCTCTTGGCCTTGTGTGTTACAAAAGCTGCAAAGAGTGTTTTGGAAGCAATCCAAATGAAATAGGTACATATACTTAAAGGTGTTTTATTTAGACTTAGAGGTTTATTTATATTTGTCTCCACAAATTCTAAGCGGTATTGATCTATGTGCTTGCCAAGATAACTCTAGACAAGAAACAAATCTTACCGCTTAAAAAAAAATTCTCTCATGAGAATAACTTTATAAACTAAAATATCTTTAAAAGATTCATCATCCAAATGTATAGCAAATATAACTCTTCTATAAATGCAAAGTACAATGAATTTTGGATTAGAGCTGACAAACCACTTAAGAGGACATGTCAAGGTCTTATAGCCCTGAGTAGGTTTCTGAGCAGCATTTGGAAACTTTTGATGTAAGTTGTATGAATTATGTGTCTGCAATTTTTTATTCTAGTACATTCTTTTAAAGAATACCAAATATCATGTTTTGGCAATGATCTATTGGGTGACCAAAAAAAGTTTCTTAAGAAGCAATTGGGTCCAGTGAAAAGGCATGAAGTCAGACAAAACTAGGTTTTAAATCTAGTTTTATCCCAAATAAAAAATAACTTGATAGAATTATAGATGCGCTCTCAGTCTCATTTTCTTTCCTTCTGTTAAATGAGGCTAGTAATCCCTACCTCTAAATGTTGTTGTTGAATGTATATGCTTTACTTTCTTTCTTTTTTGCAGTGTGTATAACCTCAAATTTAACAATAAGTTGCAGAATTTATAATAGACTAGGAGAAATACTTATCTTCGAGATGAAAAGATTTATGGAGATTTTATAGAGAAAATTCCTGTTGACTAGTATACTTCATTCATCTCTAATTATGGTTATTCTCAATAACTGAAAAATGACTATGAAGCCCATCATCAATAACACTAACACTTGGCTCCTTTTCTATCTTGCTACTATTTTTTTTGTCACTTTCTCATGAACTGTTCTCTTCCAAGGGAATGAATGAAGAAAGGAAAGAGCATAACACTCTATTAGCATCTCTGGTGACAACATTAACCAAGAGACACTTTGAACTATGGACCAAAATGAAATTGGGCTCCCAATTCAATTCTTGACAAGCTAACATCCTTGGAGGCAAGCACAGATGCTATCCAAGTCAGAATTTCAGACCTTGGGAAAATTTCAGTGTCAGTCCTGGGGGTGAGCTGACATGTAGGTGGGATAATGACTGGCAGTAATGGTGGAGAACTATTAAGAAGGACATTTCAGTGTTCCTTAAATGTTTCCCAGCTATCAATATCATCAGCACCTGTGTGCCTCCATGCCAATTAAAATTCCACATATATGTGCTTTATAATCAAATGAAATGGTGGCCTTCAGGTGAGTGCTAAAATGGCAGTAACATCATCTCTTGAAATAGCTAACCTGTTTTTTTGCCTCCCTAAGTCTCTGGAGTGAATGCAGATCGCTTTTCAAAGCTCTTAGACAGGAAAGGAACACTCACAAGATGGGAAAAGATACCTGCAGGGAGGGAACAAACGGGAAGTGAGAAAACAGCAGGAAAAGCTGCCTGAAGAGGTTTCAGTACATGGAAAACTATAAAGTCAGTGAGAAGTTGATCTTTCATTACTGTAACCAGCTGAGAAAATTCTGCCTCTAGCATCTGGTAGTAAGGGTGTGAAAGAGAGAAAGACTGATTTTGCCAAACTTCAAGCCTACTCATAGCTGATGAGTCCTAACTATAGAAGGTTAAAAAAAAAAAAATAGGACTTTTGAGCCTGGAGATTCGATTAACTTTAACATTAGCATAGAGGCTTCCTTATTGAATTATTTCCCTTCCTTCTTTTTTTCCCCTTTCCTTCTCTTTCCCTCTTTCCTTCTCTTTCAGAACATCACACGGATCACATTAAAATGAAATTCCCTATAGTTCAGATGCAAACTTTCTTCTTCAACTGAGAGTTAATACGTATTTTTTGGAGCAGGAACAGTGACTATCTTTGGGACTTAACAACTCCTTTCCCCATAAGAAGAAAGCAATTAACCAAGATAATATTGCTGTTCATATACATATATAAAGAAGTACTAGGTATAATAATGTGGTGCTCAAAAAGGAATGGAGTTAATCAGGAAAAGCTTCTTAGAAGGAGTAGCCCAGAGTATTAATTTGAATGCAGAGAGATATACAGGATGTTAATAGGAGGTATTGAGGAGGATTTTATTAAAATTAGATTTTTTTTTCAGCAATGTTCAGAATGTAGAAAGTGCAGACCAATTGTTAGATAACATAAAACATTTATCTGGACTAAGAAGGCAGTCAGGATAAGATTGAGAAAAGTGAAATAATGGCCTTTGTTGGAACACAGACATGAGAAACCTGTTTTCAGGCAAGAAAAAATGAAAATATATAATAGCAGTGAACTTTAAACATTTTATATTAAATCTTTAGTGAATTTTCCTATATAGTGAAAATAAACACATTTTGTTTTTAAAACTCTAAACTTTAACAATCCGCATTTCACCGGACTTTCCTCATCTGTTTCTAGAGCCATGGTTGTAAATGTTTTCCATGCTCCAGAAATACTTGTAAAAACCTTCTCTTCTATAACTCTTGATAGGAACTAGGAATTAGAATTAACACCATCAATGCTGTTACATTGAATTATGATCCATATGCCTCCAAATCTCAGTCACCCATTGCTGAAGATTCTAAAAGAAAGGCCACAGGTGTATATCTGATGCCCCATCTACTTCCCTCAAGTTCGTCATATAGTAGAATGAATCACATTTTTGGATTTTGAAGCTGGTAGATTTGAACTTCCTTATGTTGTGGGCTGCATTCCTACATATGCAACATCCATTCAACCTGTTAAATAAAACGTAGTTGTAATTTTACTTATCTTCACAGATCCATATTTTCTCAGCTTCTTCTTGGCATCTTGAACAATATAATTTGCTTTCACTGATTTTCGTATGTTACCAGGATAAATTTAGCATTGGGGTTTTTATCTGTAAAGCTGCATAGATCTATGAATATTTTAACAGAAAAATACAGCTATATTTAGGACTAGACTATTAACTTATTACTAGTAGGAAACAAGCCATGGATGGTGATAATTTTTAAGAAATGTTCAGGGTTTCCTATGAATTGATATCCGTATGTACATACTGGCAATAAGATACAGGGCAATGCTCTCTGGTGTTATTTTAAACTGTGACACAGTATATATTGGCTGTAGATAATCAAGAGTTCATTGAAAAAAAAAAAAAGTGATACTTGGTGTCAAGTATAGCCTTCCCCACTATCCCAACTTCTGCATCATCAGTTAATGCAGAATATCGTTCAATTACAAGGTTTCCTAACTACTTCTCTGAGTCCTGACAACTAAATATGTATGCTTTTATTAATATATTTTGACCTCCCAGAGGATTTTTATTATTAAAACTTGCTTCTTTCCATTAAATGTGCTTGCTGGCATTCTTCTAATATCATCATCAGAAGTATGTTTTAAAGTAAATGAGAAGAGAATGCTGACTTGTCCCCATTCTTCCTCAGACTTCCAAAAGCTGTGATTTTGGTCCAGCCTCCCTGGAGCCTTGTATAGCTCGGGACAATGATATGGGGTGAACAAGTTCAAGCATTTGAATTTTGTAGCATGAGTCTTTACCTCCATAATGACTTTTGTTTTAAACAGTGTGCCTGTACTGTTTCTTTGTTTCCTGCCTGGTCCCCCCCCCTCCCCCCAATCCTACAGGGGACTTACATTTATTGCAAAACTGCTGGGTTCATGTTTGACAGTGCTGATATCCCATTGTTGATCAAAAGTCTTTCAGTAAGCCAGTATGTATATTCTGTCATTTAAGTCCCTGCCCAATCTAGTCCCAGTTCAAGATCTTACAATGCAGTGTTATACTACTCCTTCTCACAAACTCTCACCTTATAAAATTAAGTCTACTTAAATATACAAGTTCTTAAATATACAAATATTCATCGCTCTGCAATTTTGATTATTTGGGTTCTCTACTTAAAATGGTCTCCCCTGCCACCCACCCCAAGGGCCGTGGACCTATGTAAGACTGGCCTTTTTTCAAGACCCAGCTAGAGTTCCCATCTCTAGGTCACTGACCTACCAGAATACACAGGCATCACACTCTCCAAACTCCTGTGCATAGATGGTCTACACTCTTCAGTTACATATCAAATGTTTACTTGTACTGTTATATTTCCTCCTTTTAAAAGATTAATTAATTTTATTTATTTTTATTTTATCTAAATCCAAGTTAGTGAACATATGATGTAATAATGGTTTCAGGAGTAGAATTCAGTGATTCATCACTTATCTATAACTCCCAGTGTTCATCCCTAGGAGTGCCCTTCTTAAAGCCCATCACTCATTTAGCTCATCCCCCCACCTGCCTCCCCTCCAGCAACTCTGTTTGTTCTCTGTATTTAAGAGTCTCTTATGGAAACTTAACAGAAGACCATGGGATAGGGGAAGGGGAAAAAAAATTACAGAACGGAGGGAGGCAAACCATAAGAGACTCTTAAATATTGAGAATAAACTGAGGGTTGATGGTGGGTGGGGGAGAGGGGAAGGAGGTGATGGGCATTGAGGAGGGCACTTGTTGGGATGAGCACTGGGTGTTGTATGGAAACCAATTTGACAATAAATTATATTTAAAGAAAGAGTCTCTTATGGCTTGCCTCCCTCTCTCTTTTTATCTTATTTTTCTTTCCCTTCCCCTATATTCATATGTTTTCTTTCTTAAATTCCACATATGGGTAAAATCATATGATATTCATCTTTCTCTGACTGACTCATTTTGCTTAGCATAACACATTCTAGTTCTATCCACATTGTTGCAAATGGTGAGATTTTTCTTTTTGATCGAAGAGCAATATTCCATTGTATACATATACCACATCTTCTTCATCCATTTATCAGTCAATGGACATTTGGGCTCTTTCCGTTATTTGGCTATTGTTGATAGTGCTGTTATTAACATTGTGCCCCTTTAAATCAGCATTTTTGCTTCCTTTGGATAAATAAATAGTGCAATTCCTGTTTCATAGGGAAACTCTATTTTTTATATTTTGAGGTATCTCCATACATTTCTCTCTATACCTTATCTTCAAAAATATTCAGAAATAGACAATAAGCCCCATAATGTTAGGGATCACATGTCACATCACTTCACAGTTTTATGATCTGGTAGAATCCTATGCATATAGTAAGTGAATAGTTTAATATGTGTTAGCAACTATGCTTCCAACTATAACCTAATTGCCATTTATTAAAAAGTGTAGCTTCTAGCCTTTCTGATAATGATATAGTCTAGACAGGAAAACATATCAATTTTCAATATTATTATTCCAAAAGAAGAACTAAGTAATAGAAAACACCAAGAATCTAAAAAAAAATTTCAGATTTTTTAAACTGCAATTCAAAATTTCTCTCCCACTCTCCACCTTCTAATTTCTACTCTATAAATTCTCATGTATATGCATATATTCTCTTCTTCAAATGCCATAAAACTGTGAAAGTAAATTTTAGCTTTGTATTGAAATTCTGAGATGTTACTAACATCTTTTTCTCGTTTGCTTGTCAACTTTTTTTTAATCAAATGCATATTATTTGTAGAGCAATTATGCTTCTTGTGTTGACCTGAATGCATATAGTCCCTGTCAGAAACAACTTTTTAGTGCTAATAACAGCTTTCATGTAACACATCAGACCCTATTACTTTGAAAATTGACATGACCAATAATGGGGTTCTTTAATTTGAACTTTTTAGAGACTTATTAAGAGACATGAATAAATATATTGATACAAAGGGGGTTTTTCTGTTATCATACTTATCTGAACATAAAGTTTTCTTTTTTCTTTTCTTCTTTTACAAATAGTTTATTGTCAGATTAGTTTTCACATAACACCCAGTGCTCATCCCCACAAGTGTCCTCCTCCATGCCCATCCCTCCTCCCCCCCACATCCATCAGTCCTCAGTTTTTGTCAGCATTCAAGAGTCTCTCATGGTTTGCCTCTCTCCCTTTCCCCCACCATTTCCGCCCTTCTTCTCCCCCTTGGTGCTCTGCTAAGTTCCTCCTAATCCTCCTATACGTGCACACATATGATATTTGTCTTTCTCTGCCTGACTTATTTCGCTCAGCATAACGCCCTCAGGGTCCATCCATGTTGCTACACATGGCCAGATTTCATTGTTTCTCATTGCCATGTAGTATTCCATGGTATAGATAAACCACATCTTCTTGATCCATTCATCTGTTGATGGACACTTAGGCTCTTTCCATATTTTAGCTATTGTGGAGAGTGCTGCTATGAATATTGGGGTACATGTGCTCCTATGCATCAGCATTTCTGTATCCCTTGGGTAAATTCCTAGCAGTGCTATTGCTGGGTCATAGGGGAGTTCTATTGTTAGTTTCCTGAGGAACCTCCACACTGTTTTCCAGAGGGGCTGTACAAGTTTACATTCCCACCAAGAGTGTAGGAGGGTGCCCGTTTCTCCACATCCTCGCCAGCATCTAGAGTTCTCTGATTTGCTCATTTTAGCCACTCTGACTGGCGTGAGGTGGTATCTCAGTGTGGTTTTGATTTGTGTTTCCCTGATGAGGAGGGATACTGAGCATCATCTCATGTGTCTGTTGGCCATCTGGATGTCCTCTTTGGAAAAGTGTCTGTTCATATCTTCTGCCCATTTCTTCACTGGGTTGTTTGTTTTTCGGGGGTGTAGTTTGGTGAGTTCCTTATAGATTCTTGATATTAACCCTTTATCTGATATGTCATTTGCAACTATCTTTTCCCATTCCGTTGGTTGTCTATTAATTTTCTGGGTTGTTTCCTTGGCTGTGCAGAAGCTTTTAATCTTGATGAGGTCCCAACAGTTTATCTTTGCTCTTGATTCCCTTGCTTTTGGGGATGTGTCAAGTAAGAAGTTGCTGCGGTGGAGGTCAAGGAGGTTGTTTCCTGCTTTCTCCTCTAGGGTGTTGATAGTTTCCTGTCTCACGTTCAGGTCCTCTATCCATTTTGAGTTTATTATTGTGCATGGTGTGAGAAAATGATCTAGTTTCATTCTTCTGCATGTTGCTGTCCAGTTCTCCCAACACCATCTATTAAAAAGGCTGTCTTTTTTCCATTGGACATTCTTTCCTGCTTTGTCAAAGATTAGTTGGCTGTATACTTTTGGGTCCACTCCTGAGTTCTCAATTCTGTTCCATTGGTCTGTGTGTCTGTTTTTGTGCCAATACCATACTGTCTTGATGATGACAGCTTTGTAGTAGAGGCTAAAGTCTGGGATGGTGATCCCTCCCGTTTTGGTTTTATTTTTCAGGATTACTTTGGCTATTCGGGGTCTTTTGTGGTTCCATACAAATTTTTGGATAGTTTGCTCTAGTTTTGAGAAGTATGCTGGGGCAATTTTGATTGGAATTGCATTGAATGTGTAGAGTGCCTTAGGTAGTAAAGACATCTTAACTATATTTATTCTTCCTATCCATGAGCATGGAATGTTTTTCCATTTCTTTGTGTCTTCTTCAATTTCCTTCATAAGTTTTCTATAGTTTTCATCAGACAGATCTCTTGTATCCTTGGTTAGGTTTATTCCGAGGTATTTTATGGTTTTTTGTGCCATTGTGAATGGGATCAGTTTCTTGATTTCTCTTTCTGTTGCTTCATTGTTGGTGTATAAAAATGCAACCGATTTCTGTACGTTGATTTTGTACCCTGCAACTTGGCTGAATTCTTGGATCAGTTCTAGTAGGCTTCTGGTGGAGTCTGTCGGGTTTTCCATGTAGAGTATCATGTCATCTGCGAAGAGTGAAAGTTTGACTTCCTCTTTGCCAATTCTGCTGCCTTTGATTTCCTTTTGGTGTCTGATGGTTGATGCTAGGACTTCCAGCACTATGTTAAACAACAGTGGTGAGACTGGGCATCCCTGTCATGTTCCTGATCTCAGGGGGAAAGCTCTGAGTTTTTCCCCGTTGAGGATGATGTTAGCTGAAGGCTTCTCATAGAAGGCTTTGATGATGTTTAGGTAGGTTCCTTCTATCCCAACTTTCTCAAGAGTCTTTATTAAGAAGGGATGCTGTATTTTGTCAAATGCTTTTTCTGCATCTATTGACAGGATCATATGGTTTTTATCTTTTCTTTTATTGATATGATGTATCACATTGATTGATTTGCGAATGTTGAACCAGCCCTGTAACCCAGGAATGAATCCCACTTGATCTTGGTGGATGATTCTTTTTATATGCTGCTGGATTCGATTTGCAAGGATCTTGTTGAGAATTTTTGCATCCGTATTCATCAAGGATATTGGCCTGTAGTTCTCTTTTTTGCTGGATCTCTGTCTGGCTTGGGAATCAGAGTGATGCTGGCTTCATAAAATGAATCCGGGAGTTTTCCTTCGATTTCTATTTTTTGGAATAGCTTGAGAAGAATTGGGATTAATTCTGTTTTAAATGTCTGGTAGAATTCCCCAGGGAAGCCATCAGGTCCAGGGCTCTTATTTGTTGGGAGATTGTTGATCACTGATTCGATTTCTTCACTCGTTATGGGTCTGTTCAGGTTTTCTATTTCTTCCCATGTGAATTTTGGTAGTGAGTGTGTGTTTAGGAATTTGTCCATTTATTCTAAGTTGTACAATTTGTTGGCATATAATGTTTCATAGTATTCCCTGATAATTGCTTGTATTTCTGAGGGGTTGGTTGTAATAAGTCCATTTTCATTCATAAGTTTGTCTATTTGGGTGCTCTCTCTTTTCTTTTGGATAAGTCTGGCTAGAGGTTTGTCAATTTTGTTTACTTTTTAAAAAAACCAACTCTTGGTTTCATTGATCTGTTCAATTGTTTCTTTGGTCTCTATGTTGTTTATTTCTGCTCTAATTTTTACTATTTCTCTTCTTCTCCTGGGTTTAGGGCATTCTTGTTGCTCTGCCTCTAGTTCCTTTAGGTTAGCTGTTAGATTTTGGACTTGCGCTTTTTCTAATCTCTTGAAATAGGCTTGGAGAGCAATGTACTTTCCTCTTAGGACTGCCTTTGCCGCATCCCATAGATTTTGAATTGTTGTGTTTTCATTTTCATTTGTTTCCACATATTTTTTAATTTCGTCTCTAATTGCCTGATTGGCCCATTTATTCTTTAGAAGGGTGTTCTTTAACCTCCATGTTTTTGGAAGTTTTCCAGACTTCTTTCTGTAATTGATTTCAAGTTTCAAAGCATTGTGTTCTGACAGTGTGCATGGTATGATCTCTATTCTTTTATATTTATTGAGGGCTGCTTTATGTCCCAGTATGTGATGTATCTTGGAGAATGTGCCATGCGCACTTGAGAAGAAAGTAAATTCCCTGGCCTCAGGATGTAAAGTTCTAAATATATCCGTCAGGTCCATCTGGTCCAATGTGTCTTTCAAGTCCATTATTTCTTTAGTGATTTTCTGTCTGGTTGACCTATCCATTGCTGTAAGCGGAGTATTAAAGCCCCCTACTATTAGCACATTCTTAACTAGAAGCTTGTTTCTGTTTGTGATTAATTGTTTTAGATATTTAGGTGCTCCCATATTCGGTGCGTAGACATTTATGATTGTTAGTTCTTCCTGATGGATGGACCCTGTAATTATTATGTAGTGCCCTTCTTCATCTCTTGTGATTGTCTTTAACTTAAAGTCCAGTTTGTCTGATATAAGTATCACTACTCCGGCTTTCTTTTGATTTCCTATAGCATGATATATATTTCTCCATCCCCTTACTTTTAATCTGAAGGTATCTTCCCGTCTGAAATGAGTTTCTTGTAGACAGCATATAGATGGATTTTGTTTTTTAATCCATTCTGCTACCCTATGTCTTTTGATTGGAGCATTCAGCCCATTTACATTCAGTGTTATTATTGAAATATGTGGGTTTAGAGTCTTTGTAACTTTTGTAGGGTTCATGTTTGTGGAGGTGTCTCTGGAATCTTTGTTCCTTGCAACCTTTCCTTCAGAGCATCCCCCTCAGGATTTCTTGTAGGGCTGGCTTCGTGGTGACAAATTCTTTCAATTTCTGTTTATTTGGAAAGGTTTTTATCTCTCCTTCTATTTTGAATGACAGGCTTGCTGGATAGAGGATTCTTGGCTGCATATTTTTACTGTTCATCACATTGAAGATCTTCTGCCATTCCTTTCTGGCCTGCCACGTTTCAGTAGATCGGTCTGTCACCACTCTGATAGGTTTCCCTTTGTATGTGAGGGCCCTTTTCTCCCTAGCTGCTTTCAAAATTCTCTCTTTGTCCTGGTGTTTTGCCATTTTTACTATGATATGCCGTGCAGAAGATCGATTCAAGTTACGTCTGAGGGGAGTCCTCTGAGCCTTTTGTATTTCCACATTGACTTCCTTCCCCAGGTCGGGGAAGTTCTCTGCTATAATTTGTTCCAGGACTCCTTCAGCACCTTTCCCTCTCTCTTCCTCTTCTGGGATTCCTATGATGCAGATATTGTTGCGTTTGACTGTATCGTTGAGCTCTCGAATTCTTCTTTCCTGTTCCTGGATCAGTTTGTCTCTTTTTTTGTCAGCTTCTTGTTTTTCTATAATGGTTTCTTCTAAATCACTTATTCTCCTTTCTGCCTCTTCAATCCGTGCATTGGAGGCCTCTAATTTATTATGTATCTCATTTATCGCATTTTTAAATTCTTCATGCGTATTTTTATTTTCCATTCTGTCTGTAGCCATAGTTTCTTTGATGTCCCCTATGTTTTTTTTCAAGCCCTGCTATTAATTTTACCATTATTATTCTAAAATATTGTTCACTTATGCTGCTGATATCTGTTTTGAGCAGTTCATTCGCTGTCATTTCTTTTTGGAGTTTCTTTGGAGGAGAGGTCTTTCGTTTTGTCATTTTAGTTAGCTTTCTGGCTCTTGTTGGTTTTAAAGACCTGTTATGCTCTCTGTTTCTATGAACGCTGCTATATCCAAGAAGACTCTTTGACTTTCCAGGGCCTATCCTTTCAGAGAGTGTTTTTTGAATGGTATCCTTGGTCTCTCTTGTTGGAACCTTGGTTATTTTACTTTCCTATTCGTGGTGATATTTGGGACTCTCCACCTTGTGTACTCTAGCTTGTTTCTTGAGGTAGCCCTGGAAAAGAAAACAGACAGACAAACACACAGGGAGCAGGAGTACACAAACACACAGGCTAATTCAACTAACATGCAAAGTGAGAGGGAAAACGAAAAAGTTAAGAGAAAAGACGGAGGAGGGAGGGCGAATAGTAGGGAGTATAAAATACATAAAAGGGTCAAAAAGGGGAAAAGAAAAGGAAAAAGGAGGAAAACGGATGGACAAAGAACGGTTTAAAGCGTATACCTGGATTTCCCAGTTACAGTTAAATAGCCGTGTGTATGCAGAGCTGGTTGAAGAGCATAGAGAAAAAGATAGAAGGCAGGGTGAGACGAGGCAGAATTGGAAATAGAATGAACAGGCAGAAGGGATAAGAAGCTTTTTTCAAAGAGGTAAAGGGTAGAATATGGTTGGATAGGTGAGAGAAGGATGCTGGAATTATCCAGAGAAACTATATAGTCTAATTACTCCTGGGAGAAATAGTTGAAAATGTCGGTAGGTGTAGAATTTACATTTACAGAATGGACTAGTTGTGATTGTTTAAGCAAGCTGGCGACCAGAGTTAATCAGGCCAGTGTTCTGGGGAAAAAAGAGAAAGAAGAAGAAAAAAAGAAAGAGAAAAGAAAGGGGGAAAAAAAGAAAAAAGAAGAAAGAAGGAAAAAAAGAAAAATAGGAAAAAAAAGAAAAAAGAAAGAATAAAAAAAAAGGGGGGAGGGCAGCTCTCAGGCAGGGATGGGCGTGGCGTGATCTGATGCCTCAGGCGGGGGTTCTGCCTTGGCGGTTGTGGGGAGGAGAGTGAGGGTGCTCCAGTCCCTTCTCAAACCCCGTGCTGCAACTCACTTTTTTGGGCGTGTCAACTCCCCGTTCCGGGAACGCAGCTGAAGTTGGTTGCACTCTTCAACCCAGGCCAGTTCCAATCTCCAAATCCCAGTCCGCGTGCCCCCCTGAAATTGCCTTAGACACAGCTTCCCAGGCAACCCCCTCGAGCAATTCCAGGCTCCCTGCCGAGCTCTGGGGGCGGAGTCAGAATCGCTGCTTCCTTCTCTGGGTCGGGCTGGGGAGCATGCGCTGGGGCTTGCCTGCTGGGTGCGCATAGCCCGAGCCCGCTGGAGTGAAGAAAACCGGGTCCCTCTATGGCTCGTCACCCGAAACATGAACTACAGTCAAATTTCCCTGTTTTTAGCTCTTTGCCTTCCCTCTCGAGTTCCAGCCAGCCAGGAGCACGGACGCCCGGTGTCAGTGTGGCTCTTTCAGGGGCCCCAGCCGCCCTGGAGCTACAATGGCGGCAGGCGCGCTGATGCTCTGAAATCCCACCTCCAGGAGCAGCACAAAGAAGCAGTTTGTGTGCTCAGCCCCCTACCAGGACCGGTTGGTGCTAGGGGACCTGGTGTGCAGGTATTTGGCAAGTACGGTCTTTCTATGCACCGAGCGGAGGTTTTTTCTCCCCCGAGAGGAGGTTTTTCTGTTTCGGACTCTCTCCTTTTCTTCTCTCACTCCCCGTAGAGGGTATAGGGGGATCCCCTCCCACCCTGGAGTCTTCGATCCCGGCCCAATTTTATCTTCCCCGGTTCGCACTCACGTTAGAAGGCTTTCTCAGTGGATTCTGCGTCCTTTTTCTCCTAGTCTCTCAGGTTTTGTAAGGTTTCCAATGGCTTCAGATCTTTTCTGTGTGATGTATGGGCGCAAGTGCAAGTACGGAGCTCCTTACTTCTCCGCCATCTTGCCCTCTCTCCCATAAAGTTTTCTTTAGATTCAAAACTTTTAAATCTTACAATTATTGGATGATTTTATATATTTTGCAATATATATCCATCCAGAATGCACAAGTTAGTTTCTAGGTGTCTGTCTTATTTTGTGCTACCAAGATTTGTTCTTTGTCTCAACGTTCTTTTAATTTTGAGCTCAAATTTATAAAATATATGGGAATTAAATAACCTATTGATTATACATAGAACAGTTCACACAGGAATGTCTGTTGCATTTAAAAGGGAACTTAAGGGAGAACTTTCTTGTCTGTTTTACAACAAGGAATTTACATTTTGTGGTTAAAGTAATGCACACCGAGAAACAAAGTTTTCTGTTTAAATGTCTATAGGAAGGTAAATGAGAATATTAGGTAATGCCAGGAATCATATAGTTAATGATTGCTGGTTGAAGATATTCACCAACTTACACTTCATCCCCATACTCCTCCGAAGTGGTATTAAAAATAAAAATTTATAAACTAACAATAAAAGAGAATAGAAGGGGGGAAGAGTAAGAAGTGTCAACAGGTTCTGGAAGAGAGAAAGTTGATGGAGATTTGGCAAGTGACTTGGAGTGGAAGAACCTAAGCTTATTATGAACAGGCAGAGAAGGGTTCCAATTTACAGATTTGACCTATAAAACCCTTCAAAAGTCAGGATTTAGAAGTAGATGGAGTGTGAGGTACATGACTGAAAAATGGGAATAGACTAAAAAACCTGTTCAAGAATCAATTAGACTGCCCCAGTCTTTTCCTTTAATCTATATAACCAGACTTCTCCTCTGGACAGGTGGGACTCTTGAGGTAAAGGCAACCATGAGCTAAATATCTGAACACAGGAGGATGAAGATTGAGAAATGCTGCATAGTGAGAAAAAAAAAGTTTGTACAGTGCAACAAAACCAGCAACTCCTTCCCAGTTAAGCCCAGACATACCGAGGTCAGGTGCCTGCTCTACCCCATAAGTAGACTGGCAGACCCAGAACAAAGTCCTACAGATCCATACAGATTTAGCATTTGGAAGGCACTGCCCAATCATTACATGTGAAGGATGCGAGCTTACTATCCCACTAATGCATAATAACTGCCCAAGAAGCTTTAGTTTCTCTTTTTTGATCTAAAGAACATTCAGAGATTACTAGACTTCTAAAGAAAGGCTCTATTCACTCCTACACTACAGTCAGGACCTTGTTGACACAAAATAATATGAGATATATTGTTTACACTCCTCCCATGATCCAATTCTGGGTTTTCTGTTTCTTTACTTGAGTTCACTTTTCTCCATATGTTAATTGCTATGCTGATATTTTGATATATGTATATATTCATTGTCCATTTTCCCCACCACATGATGAACACCCATAAAAGCAGGAATGTTGTATATGGCATGTGATAAATGCTTTATCTAATTATTTTTATTATCATTTACCTATTTATGTACTTATTTGTTTAGTAAAAATAACTTAGATAAAGCAAAAACAATGGGAAACACAATTTTTTAAAAATAATAAATTAGAAAACTAAAGACTTGTAGTCCAGAAAGAATTCAAAAATATTAGCCATAGAAAAGCAACTATTAGAGAAGAATAAATCTCTCTTAAAATTCAAAATATTAAAAATAAAACATGTAGTTCAATATAACACTGTGAGAAGTTAGTAAAGAAAGTCTCCAAGAGAGTAAATAGAAATGTAAGATATGAACATTAGGAAAGAAAAGAATATAAAGAGGTCAATCCTTCAAGTCAAATGTCTGACTAACAGAAATTTCTATAGTAACAGAAAAAGTAGAGGGGAGTGAACAATTTAAGATAAAATGCAAGAATGCTTCATAGAATGGAAGGAACAGGTTCCTGTAAGATCCTCCAGAAGTTCTACAAACTAAATGAATTAAAAAAAAAAAAATCAAGGTACTTCAGTACCTGAAATTAAAATATTTTCCTTTTTTTAATGTTTATTTATTTTAAGAAACAGAGAATGAGCAGAGAAGGGCAGAGTGATATAGAGACACAGAATCCGAAACAGGCTTCAGGCTCTGAGCTATCAGCACAGAGCACAATGCAGAACTTGAACCCATGAACTGTGCGATCATGACCTAAGCTGAAGTTGGGGGCTTAAACGACCGAGCCACCCAGGTCGTTTAAGCCCCCAATACCTAAAAGAATATTTTCTATTTGGATAAATTTCAAAATATAATATGAAACCAAAACAACTTAGAGGGTTTACACATTTTATTGTTTTCATTTTAAATTTATTACTTGAGTATATTCGATACACAATGTTACACAAGTTTCAAGTATACAGTATAGTGGCTCGACATCTCTATACATTATGCTATGCTCACCACAAGTGTACCTACCATCTGTTGCCGTACAACCCTATTACAATACCATTGACTATATTCCCTACACTGTACATTTTTATCTCAATGACTTATTCACTCATAACTGGAAGCCTGCATCTCCCACTGCCCTTCACCCATTTTGCCCATCCTGACCACCCTCCTCCCCTTTGGCAACCACCAGCTCTCTGTATTTTTAAATCTGATTCTGCTGTTTGTTTGTTTGTTTGTTTGTTTATTCATTTTTTTTGTGTTTTAGATTCCATGTGAGTGAATATACACATTTTAAAACCTAAAAATGGTATATTATGTTATTTTTTAAAAAAATTTTTATTCATTTCTAGGAGAGAGAGAGACAGCGTGAGCAGGGGAGGGTCAGAGAGAGAGGGAGACACAGACTCTGAAAGAGGCTCCAGGCTCTGAGCTGGCAGTCAGCACAGAGCCGGACGTGGGGCTCGAACCCACGAACCGGGAGATCATTACCTAAGCGAAAGTCGGACGCTTAACCGACTAAGCCACCCAGGCGCCCTAAGTATATTATGTTATTAATGAGTATGTAAATGTTTAGTAAAACAACAAAAATTTTCATGAAAATACTAATCCAAAATCATGACAGTGATTATCTATGGAGAAGGAGAGAAGGAAATAGTGTTTAGGAGGAGTACAGAGAGGCCATCATTTATATGTATAAAATTTTATTAAAAGAATGACAGTAAGCAAATGTAGATTTAAGGAGGCTGAGTGATGGGTGTAATGGTATTGCTGTAGTACCCTCCACACTTTTCAATGTTTTTGAAATATTTCACTAGTTAAAACAAAAAGAGTAAGAGATCAGAAAAAAACAGATTACATAAAAATTGCAGGAAACAAAGTGATATCCGATTTCTTAACTATTATAATGGAAACCAGAAGATAATGGAGAAATATTCACCCACTCTGAGAGAAAATAATCTTCAACCAAGAAGCCAAAATATTAATCAACTAATATAAAAGCTGGATGAAAGCACATAAGACTTAACATCATTCACCTGTTCTTAAAAAACTAATGGAGTTTGTATTCCGAGAAACAAGGGAGAAAACCTAGTGAGAGACATGAGAGCTATTAAGAAAAATTGCATTGGACAATTGTTAAAATGGGAAGACAGCTTTTCTTAACTGCTGTAGTAGGGAAGAGAGCTGTTAGTATGGAACTGAACTCAGCTCCAAGTTAAACAGGCAAGGGACTATTGCAATTGTAGAGAGAAATTGAACTCAACCCCACTGAAACAAAAGTTGGGAGGATTTTTAAATGCTGTGGTGAGCTAATAGAAAATGGTGGGGATATGGTGGGGAAGATTAGTCAATGTGATTAGGCCATCTGTGTTTGTTAATTGTTGCTTCTCAGAGTTAGTTTTCTACCCACCCACAGGGACTGAAAGATAGAGATGCTCTCTTAACAATTACATTTCAAAGAAATGGTTCACAGGGCCTCAAGAAAGACACTCCTGAGTTTTAGAAAATTTACATCTTGAAGGAGCAGGGAAGGAATTTTTAATTACAAGTTTTCTCGAAAAAGTTCTGTATGGAAAGTAAGGTCAAGGCCTGTACTCAAGAAGAAACCTATTTAGTCAAACTGAGGGGAATGTTAAGGTCATCTTCATCAAATGCACAAAACTAGGGATCCAACAGAAGAGAGAATTAATGATATTAAGTGAAGTCCCATGTCCTATTTTATGCATCAATTGCATAGAGCCTGATGAAAGCAGAAGCCTGTGGGAGTCCAGTTCAAAGGAACCCAGGAAAAAAATAAACAAATTAAAAAAGAATTGATTGGTTCCTAAAGTGTTAGACCAAGTAGAAGTTAATATTGAATGCGTTTTTATAACTGTACTGGTCAGTTTAAAAAGAATTAGTGATAGAAATACTACAGAAAGATAGTAAAAAATATGCCACGAAATGTAAAAGAATCAATAACAAAGATAATTGGAAAATCTCCAAATACTTGGTAATTAAAGGTACATTTCCTTTTTTTTTTTAGGCTTATTTATTTGTTTTGAGAGAGAGAGAGAGAGAACACGCACCAGAGTGAGGGAGAGGCAGAGAGAAGGAGAGAAAGAGAATCCCAAGCAGGCTCCACACTGTCAGCACGGAACCTGAATCAGGGCTTGAATTCATGAACTGTGAGATCATGACCTGAACAGAAATCAAGAGTCAGATGCTGAACTAAATGAGCCATCTAGACACCCCAAGGTACATTTCTAAATAACACACAGGTCAAAACATAAATCTTATACCTGCGGATGTGATGTAAATGTGTTAACATTTAAAATAACTCCTTGAGGCACCTATGTGGCTCAGTCGATTAAGTGTCCAACTCTTGGTTTCGGCTCATGATCTCAAGGTTCATTAGGTTGAGCCCTGCATTGGGCTCTGTGCTAACAGAGCAGAGCCTGCTTGGGATTCTCTCTCTTTCTCCAGCTCTGCCCCTTCCCTGCTCATGAAACTTCATGAATGTGCTCTCTCTCTCAAAATAAATAAACATTAAAAAAATTCAAAACAAGAAAAAAGTGGAAAAAATTAATTAAATCAAATCTATTTCTTTGAAAAGATCAACAAAATTGATAAGTCTTTAACCAGGCTAAGAAACAATTAGAGAAAACACAAACTACTAATATCAGAAATGAAAGAAGGCCATCACTACAGATCTCATGAACATTGAAAGGATAATAAAGGAATATTATTAACAACTCTGTGCCCACAAATTTGATAACCTAGATAACCTAAACAGATTCCTTTAGAGATCTGCCAAAACTCACACAAGAAAAAATATACAATTTTAATAGGTCTATATCTATTAAAGAAATTGAATAAGTAACTAATAACTTTCTAAAACAGAAAACTTCAAGTACAGATGGTTTCACTGGTAAATCTACCAAACATTTAAGAAATCATACCAATTCTCTATAATCTCTTCCAGAAGATAAAAACAGATGGAAAACTTTCTAACTCATTCTATGAGACAAGCATTAACCTAATACCAAACCAGCCACAGACATTATAGGAAATGAAAAATACAGATAAATGCCTCTAATGAATGTAGAGAATGTACAATTATCCTCAACAAAATATTACCAAAATGAATCCAACAATGTACAGAAAGAATTACATACCACAACCAAGAGGGATTTATGTCAGATACACAAGACTGGCTCAACATTCAAAAATCAAATAATTAATCAAATAATGTGAACACTTTGTTCAGCCATTTTCAGGTTGCAAAGGATACTTTGAAGCCTTTGTCAATTGGCTTGAAATAAAGAGAAATTACTTGCTGCCCCACCCCCACTCCTCCCAATGGAGATTATATGACTCATAGCATACTTCACTCTAGAGGAATAATCCTTTCAATCTCCAAACCCCATGGCCACTTCAGCTGAAACCTTTCATACCTTCAGTGTGAGTGAGTGTTCAAGGTCACCAAACCTGATTTAAGATATTTTCTATGCAGGATCTGCCTAGTTAATCCAGAACCTCTGTTAGAGTGATAATAGTTGACATCTATTAACTTGTAACACTATCACTGAGAGTGAAATAATTCCATTTTCTACCACCGACCCTCTCTATGAGAATTCATTTTCCTTGACTTGCTGAGTAACAGAATGTGTTCACTGTATTCCTTTTAGTCATTCTCTTTCTGGAAGACAACCTTTGTCCATGTGCTATTAATAGCTCCATGTTTCTTCTGTATATGATTATAAACTGAGTGAAGACTCTACCTTCTATTCCATCTATAGATACACATCACCTAGCATGCTAAACTTCATCTAAAGAGTTGTTAACTTATTATCTCCACCCTGCAAGAATTTGCTAATGATATTTCCTAAGACATATTATGACCAAGAAATATTGTTTTATTTTGTAAAGTCTTATAAATTTTATCTTTAACCACATTATGTTAAATTTGGCCAAACTGAAGTACAACTTTAATACTTAAACCGTGTAAGGTAAACATTCTCAGGTTGAGAATATAGCTGATTTAAAATAAGATGAACTTCATTTGATAAAATAGTTTAAATCATTCCTTTTCTAATAAATTATAAGTCCTCAAAAGCAAGGACTCTTCAGTGTTATAATTAAGTCAGTCATTGATAATTTTACTAACAAATATTTTTTATATTATTGTAGTCAGGCAAACTTCATAAATAAAATCTAGAGACACATAACTTTCAAGAGGAACTAATAGTTTTATTTAAGTTGCTTCCTATCTGCCCCAAAAAATACAGTGAGGGGAGGGGGAAAAAAACTTACATTTCCAAATGGAAAATTCCAAGTCAGTCCCAAATAAGCTGACTAACATTTATAAAGGAATTCTCATCCTTATAAATTGCCTTCTTGCAGGAAACAGACCTTATCCTGACTTTTAATATTTCAATGCACCGATCTTGGTGGATGGAGAATGGACCAGGATGTACGGTGACATCAGTAACACCCGCACCAGACTGGGCCCCAGAAGACCATCGCTACATCACTGTCTCAGGGTGTTTTCTGGAGTACCAGTACATAGAAGTGGCTCATAGTTCCCTCCAGATTGTCCTCGCAGTAAGTGTTGACAGCCTACCTCTCCTTCTAGTGCTTCCATAATTGTTTTACTCCCATGCAAATTTCAGTGCACACAAATAGAATCTGGGGATAAAGTGTGGCTATTTGCTTTCTTCTAATTAATGCTTTCTTCATAAAGGGTTTGTCAGGTTAAATCAGGGCATAGTAAAAAGTGATTGATCAGTAAATCAATAAGCAGGCTTTCGCATCATCAGAATTTTACATAAGAAATCCAACCATCCAAGGCTTGACCATTTGGCTTTTGGTAAAAAAGACTTTCCCAAAGATTCTTGCACAGAGATCAGAGAGTCTTCACAACTAACATGCTACAATGCCTAAATTTATAAGATTTCAATATATAGTTTTCTCCCAGTGCTACTTTCTGTCTGTGTTGCTGGCCCCGAGAATTCATCTCCATTTGCCCATATTCTTCTTCCTAGATTTTCCAAAGTTACAATGCATCACCTTTTATCATTTCCCCTCTTTTTCTAAATAGTTTAGCTTTTCATAGATTCTACTTCTAAGACTATCATGCCTCCATATTTCACATTATTAAACTAAAGAAGAACCCTCCCTCCACTAGGAGGCAGTAGGGGTTATAAATGATTCCTATGTATTTGTACACAGTATTTGTAGAACATATTTGTATAATATATGCCTGTTATATAAAACATATTATTTTATATTCTATCACTATGACAGAGATAAACACATCCTTTTTTCGAGAAGGCCTTTTACTAAGGCTAACTGCATAATTTTATAGGGTTTATAAAGACAACTTTATTTTATATGTCTCCATTTATTACAGATCCTATATGTATAGTCTACACATATTTTTCTTAAACTACATGTAGATATGTAACTGCATGCATAGCCTTAAAAATCTTAATGACAAATAATGTAAATAGAATCTGCTTTTTGCATTTCTTTAGTTAATTACTTTGAGAAGGATATTAACTCACAAGTCTTAAATAACAAGTTCTGGATAGAATGGTATCAATTAATTTACAAAAAATTCTTCTAGAACAATAACAACAACAAAAGACCATGTGAATGTGTATGTATTAGATTATGTAACTAATATATAGTTATTATATTTTTTAAAAGGAAGAGTATATATACACGTGTAAACATACATACACATACACACACATAAATTACAATGGACTAAGTGCTAGTAAATATTACCAAATGTCTGTGACTAAAAACCATAAAGGTTTATTTTTATGGATCAGTATAGACTTCTGCCAGTGTTACTGTCACTAAGAAAACAAGGTTGGTGGAGCAGCCAGCATCTCAACCATCATAGGTTGGCATGCCAGGGAGCAAAGATATATCTGGAGTGTCAACATTGGCATATCATTCTTCTCCTTGGAAAGAGAATTTCATTGTTCGTAGCTCATCTCACTAGTCCCACCCAACCACAAAATAATCCCAACTAGTCATACGGACCTACCCAACCACAAAATGGTCAGGAAGGAGGGGGAATATAAATTTTAGGTCATCAGCATAAATTATTTCCACAAATTTGAATTATGTTTTAACTGAAGTATCGAGTACTCTTCCTTCAATATGTGCAACCTGAGACACTTCTTAACTAATACACCCTTCCGTAATAGTCTTCAACTCTAGAACTGTTCATTTTAATTATCTTGAAATAAAAATAAGTTAGATTTGAGGGGATAAAAAAAAATCACTTCATTAGTTAAAATCCAATTTAGATGAAGTGTTCATTCTCAAAAGAGAAAAATAAAATGTTTCTGGTATTTGGGGACAGATTGTGTGGTTGAGAGTGCTTTTAGATAAAAATTCCCTCATTGGAATTTCCTTTTTTACTGTACCCACAGATTTTGGAAAACTTCTGCTTATATGTCAAGGATGTTATAAGGATATAGTTTATGCACACAGATAGTTTATATGTGACCATTTTAGAGAGTTAGTTGAATCAATGTGTGTATGTAGACACTATATTCACGGAAGTTTTTAAACCCACATAAAATTTTGGCAAACAGGTAATTTGCTAAATATATATATATATATGTGTGTATATATATATATATATATATATATATATATATATATATGGACGTGGAATTATATGTTGAGGCTGAGCTCCTACCCAAAGAAAAAATATTTTTACATAAGCTAAATTATCCATAAATGCCAAGTGATAAGAGTGTAAAGAAGATAGAAAGAGTGTCCTTAAGAAAACATGTGACCAGTATTTCAAGCTATCCCTATTTGAGTGGAGAAATAGGTTGAGAAAGCGATCACAAGATGCAGCATCTTTACCTCTCCCCCTTTCCACCTGTTCTGTACCGGCAAGCATTTTTCTTTGGCAATGCTGACTATGGATCACCTGACTCTAAGTTAGTGGCAGTGTACCCAAGCCAGTTACTTGGAGAATTTTCAAAGACGCTTTTGTCTTTGGGCTTGCCATATAGCACCTGCTGTACAGGAAACCTAGCATTTCTTAACTAGAGTTTTAGAAGGGAAACCAAAATGGGACTTATCTTGAACAATTTATTCCACATTATAAGAAGCCTTCCAACTAGATTTTCCTATAGTCATTCTAATCACTTCTATTCTCATGGTTAAGAGACAGAATAGTGTCAGGGCGCCTGAGTGGTTCATTTGGTTAATCTTTTCGCTCTTGATTTCAGCTCAGGTCATGATCTCGCAGTTCGTGAGTTTGAGCCCTGCATTCGGCTCTGCACTGATAGTGTTGAGTATGCTTAGGATTCTCTCTCCCCCTCTCTCTATGCCTCTCCCCTACTCTCACTTTCTCTCTCTTTCTCTCTCTCTTTCTCTCTCTCAAAAATAAATAAATAAACTTAAAAATTTAAATAAAATAAAAAGAGATGGAATAGTGTCTTCAATCTCTGTTCCTCCACTTTACATGTTATGCAAATGAGCGTCCAAACAATCCAATGTTCAAGTCAGTCAGTCCAATGAAGAACACTTCCTGAGCGCTTGTCCCCTGTTGGCATCTTGAGAAGCAAATGACAAGATCCCTGACCTTGATGATGTCACAATCAAAAATAGGGCGCGGTTCCTCAGGATACAAACCAGGTGAACATAGGTATATTTTGGGGGTGTGGTAGACAATACAAAGAATACAATTTGTGCAGTGTATAACATAATATTGTCTTCTTAGCTCCATCCTGCCTTTTGTAAAGTCAGCTAAATCCCTGCTTCTCCTTGTTTCCACCAGTCTTTGAAGCTGCCCTCTCTTCCTGGATATCTGGCTTGGATCTGCTTTCACAAACTGCTGCTTCCCCAGCTACAGCTCTTGACTCACTCCAGATCTCTCTAGCTCATTTCCTCCGACTTCACTCAGCCTTTCTTTCACAGATTCCTGACCCCTGGCAATCCTGTCACCCTGTTGTTCGGTTTTCTGCCAATCAACTCCTAGGTGATTTGGAAATTAGCATTCACAAAGCCCACATTTGAATCACACATACATAAGATATCTTCCATCTACAGCCAAAAGAAGACAAGTATAATATCCACATAATTGGGAAGAGGGGCTATTAATCACACAGCCTCCAGCCGAGCAGAGAGGACTGCCAGAACACCATAATGATGAGCCAGGTGTGAGACTTGAGCCCTCTCCTCCTTCAGAAGCATTTTCTTCTAGTTAGTATCAGATGCTGCATTCAAAAGGAATACAGGTGTGCACGGTTTTAATAAAAGCAAGAAAAAAATCCACACTGACAAAATAGATCAAATAAATATGTATAGGAAGAGCCAGAGAGGTGATCAGCTACAGAGATGGTGTTGTTCGCATTACAAAAGAATTAAGCCGATTTCTTCAAACAATGTGTGATTGCAACTGCATGGTTTACAAAATGTGTTCACAGGAATTAAATCTTTTGATTTGGGTAACCGTGCTGTGAGGGCTGCAAAACAGGTTGAAAGCCTTTCCTGAGATGTCTTAGCTAGTAGAAAGGAGGGACATGCTGACCCAAGTTTTTCTCTGGTACCAAGGATAGGAAATGGACTACAACCTGCATGCCAGCAACAGCTGGTTGGAAATGAATTCCTGAAACCCCCTAAGTACAAGTTCGTCAGTGGCAAAGAATGCCATGATTGATTAGCCATGTCTGCCATGGGTTAGGGGCATGGAGGTGTGTGTGCCTCATACTTGTTATGCACACACTATACCTCACTTCCCCTAACCAATACAATGAAAATGGAGGATGTTTTACAAGGAAATGAAAATAAATGAAGCTTTAAGGGAAAAATATTTATCAGTACTGAAGTAAGTTTATATTTTAAAATGTATGTTACAATTTCAAATAATACATTGGACAAAAAACAAAACAGAAACAAATATTGAATCTCCCTTTTCTCTGGTTACCTCCAGAGGACCAGTATCTCTAAATGTGAGATGTGCCTCTCCAACCAAAATTGCTGGGATTTGTTTCCCTTTATTTCCATTACTTCCAACATACTTCAGAGTTCACAGTGGATTGATGAGTAATATATTTAGGATATCAGCAGAGGATATTGGTAAAAATGTAATTAAGCTAGCCGTTTCCCCAAACTATTAAAATTGGCTTAGAAACCATATACAAATTAGCAAGGACTTATAAAAGACTTTAGAACAATTTCTAATATCTGGTGAACTGTTCATAGATAAAAATAGGACCTCTGTCAAGTTCATCCTTTAGTCATATCTCTTCTTTATTTGGAAAACTTTGTATTTTTTATTTTTTTTATTTATTTTTATTTTTTTTAAATGTTTTTTTTTATTTATTTCTAGGAGAGAGAGAGAGAGACAGTGTGAGCAGGGGAGGGTCAGAGAGAGAGGGAATCACAGACCGAAACAGGCTCCAGGCTCTGAGCTGGCAGTCAGCACAGAGCCCGACGCGGGGCTCGAACCCACGAACCGCGAGATCATGACCAAGCGAAAGTTGGACGTTCAACCGACTAAGCCACCCAGGCGCCCCTGGAAAACTTTGTATTTTTAAAGTATATGAAATGATAGAAAACATTGTTCAAAAAATTGTGGTAACATTTTTTAAAGATAAAACATGAGCCTTCAAATGGTTGGAGACACAGATGTTTCCACTTATTCCCAGTTAATAATGATATATATTTGCCATATGGCTTGGGCAGACTTGCCTAGGAATACCATTGGTGAGAAATTTTCAAAACTTTGAGAGCATATATCTAAGTTACTGTGGGATTGTGCTGGGAATGGCCCAGGAGTATTTCTTTGGATGTTACTGACTGTGTGGTTCATGGATGAAAATGAGTTGCCTTATTGATCACACTGCACTTTGATTTCTTCTTTAATCTGGAAAGACATATGCACAAAGATTTGGTTGTCAGAGATTTGGGTCCTGATTTGAATGTAGCTTATGACATTGCTGTAGCTTACAACATTGCTATTAAATAGTGAATCTGAGTTGTGAACCTGCATCATTTTGAAGGGATGCATTTTTTTTTAATGTTTTTATGTATTTCTGAGAGACAGAGAGGCAGCATGGGCAGGGGAGGGTCAGAGAGAGAGGGAGATAGAGAATCTGAAACAGGCTCCAGGCTTTGAGCTAGCTGTCAGCACAGAGCTCAATGCAGGGCTTGAACCAACAAACCATGAGATCATGACCTGAGCTGAAGTCTTAACGGACTGAGCCACCCAGGTGCCCCTAGGGAATGAGTGTTTTTAATTGAAAGAAGGTGAATTTCACATCACAGAAGTATTCAAATTTCATTGAATGTGTTTCAAAGACTAATATGTCTCTTTAAAATATGTTAATATACATAATATGCTGAAATAAATAGCCCATTACCGCTCTTTAAACTAATGGTGAGGGGGTGCCTGCCTAGCTTAGTTGGTAGAGCATGTGACTCTTGATCTCGTGGTCATGACTTTGAGGCCCACGTTGGGTGTCAAGACTACTTAAAAAAATAGAATGCATTTTAAAAATAAAAAATAATAATTAAAAATATCACACATCAATTTCAAACGTATACAGTTTTCAAGTGAATTAAAAATTTCTCTCCAGAACATGTGGAAGTAGAAATGCTTGAAGATCATTACACTAAAACAGTGACTCTTGAGGCACTTGGGTGGCTCAGTCAGTTGAGCACCTGACACCTTGATTTTGGCTCAGGTCTTGATTCCAGGGTCATGGGATCAAGCGTTGTGTTGCCCTCTGCAGTAGTGTGGAGCCTGCATAAGATTCTCTCTCTCTCTCTCTCTCTCTGTATGGTTCTCTCTGTATGGTTCTTTTTTTTTTTAATTTTCAATGTTTTATTTATTTCTGGGGGGGCGCAGCGTAAGCAGGGGAGGGTCAGAGAGAGAGGAAGACACAGAATCCGAAGCAGTCTCCAGGCTCTGAGCTAGCTGTCAGGACAGAGCTTGATGTGGGGCTCAAACCCACGAACCATGAGATCGTGACCTGAGCTGAAGTCAGATGCTTAACTGACTGAGCCACTCAGGTGCCCCTCTTGGTGTGGTTCTTAATGCTGGCTGAGAATAGAAATGATTTATTCGTTTGGTTAATGGAGTACCATAAACATGACCTGTTTCTGGAAATTAGGTGCCCTTAAGGCTTGAGGTATGGCCTATGTGGGAGTAGTTTTGAAAATCTTCATCAGAAATATCAATGCCTTCCCTTTCTTATTGCTACTCATCCCTCTATAGTCTTAAAGTTCTCAGAAACACATGGTGTTTGGTTAAAAAAAAAAAAGATTCTGGGGGCGCCTGGGTGGCTTAGTCGGTTAAGCGTCCGACTTTCGCTTAGGTCATGATCTCGCGGTTCGTGGGTTCGAGCCCCGCGTTGGGCTCTGTACTGACTGCCAGCTCAGAGCCTGGAGCCTGTTTGTCTGTGACTCCCTCTGTCTCTGACCCTCCCCTGCTCAAGCTGTCTCTCTCTCTCGCCTAGAAATAAATAAAAAAAATATTAAAAAAAAAAAAAGATTCTGTAATACTAAAAAGGTGCCTCAACTCCAGCTGCTCCATCAGCTTGTTCCTGGGACTTGAGAGTCATTTCCCTTCCATTACTGCAGGGTCTATCCTATTATCTAGTACTGAATCTGCAGACCTACACTGTGTCTGCCATATCTCGACACTAAAGAGTAAGTCAGTGAAGAACTTGGACTGAAAACGAGTCTTCTGATTCCTAGTCCAGTGTCCATGACTCTACAATGGTTTTCATCTTAGGACAGAAATGCTTGCTGCCTGTGATAGAAATGGACAGAATGACAAGCACTTGGTTTCTTTCCTAGCTCCTATGCTGGGTCAACGGCTTTGCTGCTTGGCTTCAAATGTCACATATGCTGTTCCAACTCTACTTCTTCTGGATACCCAGATACATAGACCTACTTGTCAAAGAGTAGTAACCCAGTAAATGAAATAAATGTGATTTGTCTTTCTGTAACATCAGAATAGTGTTTAAAATATTCACAAAATCATAGGAAGAAGAACCAAATTACAATTGCAAAAGAGGGATTTTTCCAATGACATGGTTACTGAAATAGGAGAATGAAGGCAGTGAATAGATTGGGAATGGACATTCCTTGGCACAATTGAGTGCTGCAAAGCATATAAGCAACATTCCGCAAATTAATTTTAGAACCTGAACTGCACTTATTCCTAAATAGTAAGAAATATAAAGACCTATAAATGCTTCTGAAATAGGCACATGTGTGACTTTCTAACCTATTTTCAATTCCTCTAGACAGTGATAAAGTTATCTCAACACTGTCACTCAGAACATAGCACCCTGATGCCTTATCCACAATCATCAACCAAGGTTTTGTTAAAATTAACCCTGAGTAATCTGTTTTAAGGTTCTTATTTTATTTTGCTTTATTTCTGAAAGGTGCCCTTGTAAATTGGGAAGTAGTTCTGTGAGTCCAAGAACAAGCAGAGTGCAAGAACTTGAGTACCCTCTAAAGACAAATTAAGTCTAGGACTTTTTTGCTTTTAATATTCTCCAGTATTCCCTACATGCAAAGTCAGAAATATAAGGTAAAATATTCACAATCTGGGAGTAACAATCCTTAAATCTTACACCCAGCTGTATCATAAACTATTTTGTAATTATGAACTAAATGGTATAATTCTTAAGAAATTGCCTAAAAACAATAAAGGTGATATTATTTATTTTCTCCTTAGTTCAGTATCTTCCATTGCTTATTGAAAATACTATTATTTTTTCAAACTAACTCACAGCGATGTGCAAAAATGAACTAAATCTTACTAAGTTTACTTACTCCCCAGATAGGACTGTGATTCGTAAAGCCAATGTGATACTATTTACTGTACCAACACACTAGTCTACACAGGGGTAAGTTTTATCTCATATCAACCATTATCATCAGCGTGCAATATCTGCTTTTCTACATAATGTTGAAAGCACTTATTTACACCCAAAGCGTAATATTGTTTGATCTATGACAATGCTTGGATACATTGTACAATAAAATTATCATCATATTGAAGATGGTAGTGAGGACTACAAGCTGCAACATACCACCATTAATTAAGTTTTCTTTATGATATGTGATTTAAGTTAAATTGTCTGAAATTGTGCAAAGGACCATATACAATCTAATTTCTTATATTTAATTTTTTAGTTATAAAATTATTTAAGGGACTCCTGGGGGGCTCAGTCGGTTAAGTGTCTGACACTTGATTTTGGCTCAGGTCATGATCTCATGGCTCATGGGACTGGGTCTGTGTCAGGCTCTGTGCTGGCAGTGAATAGCCCGCTTAGGACACTCTCTTTTTCTCTGCCCTTCTCCAGCTTGCATTCTCTTTCTTCCTGCTCTCTCTAAATAAATAAATAAACTTTAAAAATAAAATAAAATAATTTCAGAATAAATAGTAATGTATAATAAATCATGAGTTATTTCCAATCCAAAGGAAAAAATATATGTAAATATCCCAAAATAGAGTACTTTTTGAAAAACATGATAAGCTATTGTCCTTGAATAAAAGGTTACCATCTTTCTTTGTAATATATAATATCATTGTCTTATAGGACGTCTTTCCAGTCACGATCAATTATTCTGATAAAAAATTCTTAAGAAATGTCTTTGATGGCAATTTCCTCTTCACTGGAACTTCTAAACACAGTGGTAGAATAATAATAGTAGTATGTGTAAGTGTTTTCAAATAACAGCAAGGCATTTTCAAAGGAAGGTTGTAAAGATGATTTATAATGATCACTATAATATGAGGGATAATTTATTGTTTGGCATGTTATACTTGAGTAAAAAAGAATAAAAATATGGGCAAACACACTTAAGCTAAATAATGTTTACATAGTAGAAAAAGCAATCTGTAATGTTCCTTCTGCACCTTTTGTATTTACCAATCCTATAAATAGGATTTTAAACCCTACTATTGTCAACTCACACAGTCTTCTTAACAACTAGGTATATGACTCCTAGTCTTCATTATCTTCCTTCTTATTCCTGCCCTTGTGGCATCATGGCTGCATTTATCTTGAGTCTGCCATTTGTTCCTCTCTGACCTTTCTTCTGACTCTGAACCATAATTAAATTTGTTGAGAACCAAGACCACAACTTTTTGCTCCCATATGTTTATCACTTGTAATTTCCTCCTAACTTTATTCACAATATTTTATGTTATTGTACCTAATAAAGCAGCTATTTGTCATGTGATGATTTTGGTCAAGGCTAATTGCAAATATGGCTGCAAAGTCAAGGACTGAATAAGAGAGTGTCATGGCTCCAAGGATATATTAGTTTCCTTCATCTCTTCTTTTATTCTGAAATGTCTACCTTGCTCTGCTCTCCTTACTGATTCTTAGTCTCTCCACCTCTTAAGTTTAATCAGCTTCTGATCAGCAAATTTATAAATACAAATAGTTTCTTTTACCCCTCACTTTCCAGTGTCATTTAACTATCAGTCCCAGTCTTTTATCTTAACTTTTCCTACCCATTTTCCATAACTCTATTGATATCTTCACTGCAGAATTATGGGTAGATTCTCTCTCTTTTTTCTAATTTCTAAATTTTACAAACGATACTCGCTATAATTTTATACCATTCTATTAGTCACATATTATATTTAGGTTGATTTAGTCCTAATCTCCTATATCTGTTACAGGAAAAATCAATTTTAAGTGAAATTATCCTGTGAGGTACAAAAAATTTCCAGTGACTCAATTGTTGTCCATGTATTCATTTTCAGCAATGTGCTTAGTCCACAAGTTTAGGAAGGTCTGTGTTGCTTACAAATTAAAGATTAGAGACAAGTCATCAAAGAAAGCTGAACACTAAAACGATAGTAAGGGCACATCAGTGGCTCAATCAGTTGAGCATCCTAACATCTGTGGGTTTGAACCCTTCATCAGGCTCCCCACTGACAGCTTGGAGCCTGGAGCCTGCTGTGCATTCTGTCTCCCTTTCTCTCTGCTCCTTCCCTACTCGTGCTCTGTCTCGCAAAAAGTAAAATGAAATAAATTTTTTAAAAAATGTTTTGGCCAAAACTAAATGAGAAAATATGTTTAGACACTCCTTTACTGTCCTTTAATTGTGAGTCTAAGGTGAATTAGAATAAGTGACATAGCCACACAATGCCCATATTTTAGGGGTTCAAACTAATGGTCTTAAGGCTTTAGAGCTGCTGTGGTACTTAATCAGGGTTTGAGTTAGAGGAATTTAAGGATGATTTTAATAAAAATATAGTTTTGTGCATCATTTTAACTAGAGTGTATAAAACATTTTCACGTGCAAGTTATTGTGTTGTGTCAACAACTCTGTGAGGTAAACAGGGTTCACACTGCCCTGCCAATGTGGCTGGAAAAATTATTGGGACATTTACCTTATACATTAAAAATTATTGAAAGCTCTATTTAAATATATGTGCATGAACATTTACCTGAGATTAATCTTCACTTTTATTTTCCTTTGTGATCCATTACAGATTCTTTTTCCCTTTAAACCCCAGATGCTTACAGATGTTAATCTCCAGAGAAGGGCAATGATTCTCCCAACAAAGGCTGTTTGTTGCTTGGCTTTGCTTCACTGAAACCCAGTCAGAGGCTCTGATGACAGATAGTCTGCTTGTCAGCTTCATGAATCCAAAGAAAATGGAACTTATCAGAAGCTGAGCCTCAAGCACAACCTGTGCCTCTTATTTGGGCCTTTTCATGCTAGGTTTGGCGGAGGTTTCAGTCTTTCATCATTTGGTTCACTGACAGAAAGAGAAGGGAGCCATTGCACTTTTAGGTACCACTCTGCAGACTGCTATATTGCAAAATAAACAAACAATATATTTTTAGGGCACCACCTGCAGCAAGCAGCTGTACCAAACAGAGCAGAACCACGAAGGATGTGATTTGTTCCATTTAACATGAAGCCTTGAGGTTTAGAGGAGAGGGGAGGAGAAGGTTCTATGTATACAACCCACACATCCGCAATTTCAACTGAAGCTGATTTTTTTTTCTTTTTTAGATTGGAATTGAAGTATCATTATATCTCTCCTCCTTTCCCACCCGACAACCTCTGGTTGAAAACAATTCTATTATTGGGCTTATAACTGTTAACTGAGAAAATCATTTTTCTCTGCCAGTAAACTTCCTCTTCCATTCAAGGGCAATTTTCTCTCAAGCAACCTATACTTAAATGCCAACATCTGCTATATCTAAGCTGTATATAAATGGTGTCTGGCATTTACATGATGCCAATGACATGATTAGAGAAACTCATACATTTGGCCTACATAGAATTTTCTTCTTATCTTATAGATTTCATCTATTTCAGTCTTTCTTCAGGATCTGTCTGCCTCTCTAAATGTGCCATGCAAGTCTAAAATACTCTGAAAGCTGAACTTTTAACTCGTATTCTGGTTGACAGTCAACTCCTACATTAACTCCTACCTTTCCAGGCAATAAAGCTGAATAGCACATCGTGATAAAATTCCACCATATCTTCATTGTCTGAGCACCCAGAATTTTGAGGCTGATGCAAGCGATATTTTAAGTACTTGTTTTTTCCCCCTAGATTTAAAAATCCCCTCATTCTTTTAATGGCTATTTATTCTGACCTCACAGACCAAAGTCACCATTTGAGCTCTTCTAGATGAGCTGGGATAAATATAATTAAATTATGGATGACTCTGGAAGCAATCCAGGTAATAACAAATTGAGGTCATTTTAAGTACAGAGAGGGACAGTTACCTTT
Organism: Proteles cristata cristata; assembly: GCA_017311185.1. NCBI lineage: Eukaryota > Metazoa > Chordata > Mammalia > Carnivora > Hyaenidae > Proteles > Proteles cristata. The sequence continues at coordinate 3,127,993 of JAESUZ010001857.1, read as the reverse complement.
AATATTAGATTGGCCACCAAGAACAATAATACAATGTTCAGCTTTATCTTGACAATGAACACAATTTTAAAAGAGTCAGGAAACTGGCCTAAATATTTAAAAGGTGAACTCGAATACCATCCTCAACTTCTCTATCACTGACTAGATTCTTACTCTGAAGGAGAAAAGTTTATTGACCATCATTTTGTGGCTCATTAACACTCTTTGTTGGGACTTATAGATATTGCTCTAAGATTCAGAGAGGTGAGATGAAGGAATTACAAATCTGCAATGATGCATGTCTCTAGTTAATAGAGGAAATCAAATCCTGTGAGCCAAGAAACTAAATTTCCTCTATTATTTTCACCTGCATCATTAAGATGATGATTTTTTACAATATTGGGCACAAAATAAATTCCTGCCAAAGTACTCTCCAAGAGTGTTGAATGTGAGAACTGTCTCCCTCTCCTTCACCTTTCTAACATATTAGAAGAAATTTTCTGGAAAAAGCCCAGACTGGGTTTTGCTAAATTATGTCTGCTACTGAATCTCTGTCAATCAATCAAGTTTCTACTTTATGACTTATGGGACAGTGCTTTCCACTGTATGTTGTTAAAATTAGAAGAATGAAGGAAAATATCTTTAGTTCCAAAGAACAAAAGAGGACCTTTACTTGGAACATCTTTATGTTCCACAAAAGCAGTTAGATTGATCTTTAACTAGTAATTATAGTACACCAAATATTCTTCAAGGCTCCCTGAGGGATATTAAGAGAGAGATAATAAAAGAGAGAGAAAGTCTTTGACCATGAGCCTTAGTGAGTATGGAATGAGGGAGAGGACTGAGGGAGGTAGGTGTAACTGGATATTGAATAAGTTTGAAAAAATGTGGGTGGCAAGGGAGAGGATTCACCATTTCAGACAGTTGAAGCTGTGTACAGAGACAAACATTAGGCCTTCCTAAGCCTCAGTTTTCTCATCTGCAATAGGCTTAACTCATTGGGTTTCTGACTATAATTAGGATAACTGCTGGTTTTGGTGGTAAAAAACATATAACATGAAATCTATCCTCTTAACAAAATTTAACTGTACAATACAATATTGTTAACTTTATGTACATGGTTGTATAGGCAATATCTAGAACTCTTTTATCTTGCTTGGCAGTACTCTGTACCTACTCAATATCAATTCCTAATATTCCCCTCACCTCAACACCTGGCAACATGATTCTACTTTCTGCTTTTATAGGTTAGACTCTTTTAAAGACCTCATATAACTGAAATCTTATAGTATATATAAGATATATAATTATTTCCCCTGTTTTCTTCTAGTTTTATGGTTTCAGGTGTACGTTTTTAATGTGTAAAGTTTTAATTACTTTTGAGTTGATTTTTGTGTGGTGTGTAACATAAGGGCCCAATTTCATTCCTTTGTCTGTGGATATCCAGTTTTCCCAAAACTTATTTGTTGAAGAGATTATCCTTCCCCAATGTGTATTCTTGACACCTTTATTGAAGATTAGTTGCCTGGATATACATGTATTTATTTCTGTGCTCTCTATTCTGTTCCATTGGTCTATAGGCCTGTCCCTAATGCCAGTACCATGCTGTTTTGATTACTATTACACTGTAATCTGTTTTGAAGTCAGAAAGTGTGAGGTCTCCAACTTTGTTCCTCTTTCTCAAGATTTCTCTTGCTATCTGGGATCTTTTGTGGTTCCATAAACTTTGGGAATTGTTTTTTTTTTTTCTATTTCTGCCAAAAATACTATTGGGAATTTGATAAGGATTGCATTGCTCAGTGGCCCCCACCATCTCCCGACTTGGAATTATTTTCTTAATTTTCTTTTCAAATAATTTGTTGTTTGTGTAAAGAAATACCAATTATATTTGTATGTTTATATTTTGTGTCCTCAATTTTGCTGAATTCATTTATGAGTTATAATAATAAATCAGGGTTTTTTGTGGAATCTTGAACATTTTCTATTTATAAGAACATATTCATCTGCAAATGAGAATAATTTTACTTCTTCCATTATGATTTGGATGCCTTTTATTTCTTTTTCTTAGCTTTGGCTAGGATTTCCAATACTATGTTAAGTTTAAGTAGTGAGAGTGGGCATATCCTTGTTTTGTTCCCAAGCTTTGAGGTAAACTTTTCAGTTTTTCACCACTGAGTATAATGTTAGCTGTGGGCTTTTCATATATGCCCTTTATTATGTTTATCTATTTCTTGTTTGTTGAGTGTTTTTATCATGAAGGGGTGCTGAATTATGTCCATGTTTTTTTCTTCTGAATCTGTTGAGATAATTACAAAATTTTTATTCTTTATTCTGTTAATGTGACATATCACATTGTTTGATTTTGTATGTTGAACCATCCTTGGATCCCTCCTTCTCATGGTATATAATTCTTTTAATAAACGGTTGAATTGCTATGTTTCTCATATTTTATTGAGGATTTTTGCATTTAGATTCATCAGAGATAACACTGGCTTGTGATTTTTTTATGTGTGTTTGTCTGGCTTTGTGTCATGGATTAATGTTTGTATTCTCCCTCAAAATGGATATGTTGAAATCCAGCCCCTCAATGTGATACCATTGGGAGATGGTGACTTCAGGAGGTGAGAAGGTTCTGAGAGTGGAACCCTCATGACTGAGATGAGTGCCCTCGTAAAAGAGACACTAGAGTGCTTTCTTATTCTTTCTATCATATGAAGACACAGGTAGTCAGCTTCTTACAAACAAGAAGCACACCTTCACCAAATGTCAGTTTTTGATTTTAGATTTCCAGTCTTAGAACTGCGAGAAATAAATTTCTGTTGTTTATAAGCCATCCATTTATAGTATTCTGTTATAATAGCATGAACCAACTAAGGTGGAAATTGCTACTGTGACAAATATCTAAAAATGTGAAAATGACTTTGGAACTGAGTAATGAGTAGAGGCTGCAAGAATTTGAGGTACATGCTAGAAAAAACCTAAATTGTTAGCAACATAATTTTAAAGGCAATTCTAGTAAAGCCTCAGAAAGAAAAGAAGCTAGTTATAGAAAAAGCTTCTTTTTAGAAAATATATATGGATGGGAAAGATTTGATGAAGTCTCAGATGGAAATGGGGAATGTTATTGGTAAATGGGGATAAGGCATAAAGTGGCAACAAATTTTGGCTGACATGTGTTTATATTCTAGTGCTTTGTAGAAGATAAAACTTGTGAGTGATGAAATTGGCTATTTAGCTCTGATTTCTAAGGCAATTTATGAAGAAGCAACGTGGTTTCTCTTGCTTACTAATAGTAAAATGCAAGAAGAAAGAAATAGTTTAAAGATGAAATTGTTAAATAAAATGGAACCAGAACTTAACTATTTGGAAAATACTCAGCTGGTCAAATCTTAAAACATGAGAAACTGTGCTCAAAAGAGACCATTAAGGGTGTGGTCAAGCAACAGTTTGATAAAGAGATTAGTATGGATATCAATACCAACTTAATCAGTCACCTCAAGGGAAGCCAGTTTCCATTCTTAAAGACAAGGAAAGAAGTACTCTCTTAAAGGCAATTCTGAGATAGGTTTGCTACTTCTACCACAGGTTCACAGAGTAAGGGATGGTGCGGAGTAGGGAGATAGAGAGAAGTCTCAAAGGGTGGGGCTGCCTTTCAGATTAATGTGGGCCAGGATGCCCCTGCCCACTGCCTCAAAGGTGGGAACCCTGTAGAGAACTGCAGTGTGAGCTGTAACCAGCAGAACCATGGAGGTGGAACCATCTGAAACCATTAGGGCCATGGCTTTATCATTTGGTATACAACCTCTGCCCAGAAGAGCCAGAGAGAAATAACTGTCACCACAGTGGGTCCAAACAGTGGAACACTGAATCAAAAAGGATTGCTTTAAAGCCTTATGGTCTAAAGAATTTGCCTGTTAGGTTTTAGATTTACTTGGGACCATAACCCTTTCCTCTTTTCTGTTTCTTCCTTTGGAATGGGAATGTCTATCTTATGCTTACCCTATCATTTTATTTTGGAAGTACATGACTTTTTGGTTTCATTGGTTTATAGCTGGAGAGAAATTTGCCTCAGGATGAACTGTTCCTGGAGTTTTACTCATCTCAGACTATTGTGATTTTTAATAAGACTTTGGACTTTAGACTTTAGAGTTTATGCTAGAATTAGTTAAAAATTTTAGGTCTACTGGGATGGAAAGAATGTATCTTGCGTATGAGAAGGACATACATTTGGGGGGACCAGAGTAGAATGTTATGGATTGAATGTTTGTGCCGTCCAAAATTGATATATTGAAATCTTAACTGCCAGTGTGATATTACTGGGGGACTGGGTCATTGGGAGGTGATTAGATCATGAAGGTGAAGCCCTCATGAATGAAATTAGAGCCCTTATAAAAGAAACACCAGAGATCTCTCTCACCCTCTTTGTCATGTCAGGACACAGGGAAAAATCAGCAGGGTACAAACAGAAAGTGAGCATTTCCAGACACTGAGTCTTCTGGGGTATTGATCTAGGATTTCCAGCCCCTAGAACTCTGAGAAACAAATTTCTGTGGCTTATAAGCCTCCCAGTCTATAGTATTCAGTTATAACAGCCCACATGCTTAAGATACCTTGGTATCAGGATAATGCTGACCTCATGAAATACATTTGGAAGTTTTTCTCTTTAATTTTTTTTGGAGTATTAAAGAAAAATTATCATTCTTCTTTAAATGTGTGATAGAATTCTCCAGTGAAGGCATCTAGTCCTAAGCTTTTCTTTTCTGGGAGTTTTTTGGTTAGTAACTCTGTTGCCTTACCAGTTACAGGTCTGTTAAAGTTTTCTATTTATTTCATGATTCAGCCTGAGTAGGTTGTATGTTTCTATGAATTAATCCATTTCTTCTAGGCTATAAAATTCAATGGCATATACTTTTTTATAATACCCTCTCACGATCCTTTTAATTCCTGTGGCATTCATTGGTTGTCAAGTTTCCTCTTTCATTTCTGATTTTATTTGAATCCTTAGTTTTTCATGGTTAGTCTATCCACTTTGTAGATGTTTTTAAAAACCCAATTCTTAGTTTTGTTATTTTTTTCAAAAATTTTTCTATGCTCTACTTTATTTCTGCTGTAATTGTTATTATTTTCTTCCTTCTTCTAAGTTTATGTTTTGTTTTCCTAGCTCTTTTTTCTTTTTAATGTTTAATTACATTAGAGACAGAGAGAACCTGTTAGGGGAAGAGAGAGAGGAAGGCAGGGGATTTGAAGCAGGCTCTGCACTGACAGCAGTCAGCCTGATGTGGAGTTTGAGATCATGACCTGAGCTAAGGTTGGATATTTAACAGACTGAGCCACCCAGGTGCCCCTATTTTCCTAGTTCTTTAAGGTATAAAGTGAGACTGTTTATTAGAGATCTTTCTTCTCTTCTAATGTGATCCTTTACTTCTATAAACTTCCCTCTTAGTATTGCTTTTGCTGCGTTCTGTACATTTTGCTGTACAGAATGTTTTGTTTCCATTGTCTCAACATAGCTTCAAATTTCTCTTTCCATTTCTTCTTTGACCCAGTAGATGTTGAAGAGTGTGTTGTCCAATTTACATGTATTTGTGAAATTTCCAGTTTTCCTTATGCTATTGATTTCTAATTTTATTCCATTATGGGTGGAAATAACAATATAACTCTTCTTAAATTTGTGAAGACTTATTTTGTTACCTAACATGTGACTTACCAGAGAATGTCCATGTGCACTGAAGAGGAATGAGTATTCTACTGCTCTAGGCTGGACTGTTCTCTAGGTCTGCTAGGTCCATTTTGTCTATAGTGTTACTGAAGTTCTGTTTCCTCATAAGCTATTTTTTTGTTGAATTGTGTCTCTGTAGGGGAAAGAGGGTCTAGGGCTTTCTATTCCATCATCTTGCTAACATCACTTCCTAAAACTTGTCAGGTTTTGTGTGTAGGAATAAAATAAAATGATGAATGTTTTTTATTCTGTATTTGTTTTTAAATATTTATTTTTGAGAGAGAGAGAGAGAGATGGAGGAGGGCCAGAGAAAGGGGGTATAGAGGACCCAAAGCGGGCTATGCACTGACAGTAATGAGCCTGATGTGGGGCCCCAACTCATGAACTGTGAGATCATGACCTGAGCCAAATTCAGATACTCAACCCACTGAGCCACCCAGGTACACTGATGAGAATGTTTTTTAAAAATTTCCATTTCTTCCACAGAATAAGTATTCAGTAAAAATTAGCATTATTATGGTTCTTGTCCTTATTATTTGTGAAAGGAAGCAGTCAGGGTTATTTAGAAAAAAGTGGAAGTGGTGAACATTAGGAAATTTCACAAATGAGTTAGGAAATACCAGGGTGTCAGTTGATAAAGAAATCTGAAAGTTAGACCAAATGCTTAGCTATAATCTCACTTACCTATTTTATTTTATTTTAGGTGATGACAATTAAAGTTTCCTTCTATTATATTAAAGATTTCTCTATAATACTCCAGTTATAAAGTGACATAAGTAAAAACCAAAATTTGATGGCTTTTTGAATATAGAACTTTAAAAAAGGATAAATGAATAACACTAACAATTTTAGAATATTTCTCCTTAAAGAAATTTATCACAGACCTTCTAAGTGTTGTTTCCTTCAAATTTCCAAAAGGAGAGAAAGAAGATGCTATGCTGGTTTCTGGTAACTTCACCAGAGTTAAAGACAGGATCAGTATACGTCTGAAAATGAAAATTACATTTAATTGATGGCATTTAGTTTGTTATATTTAGTTAACACTCGCTTTATGAAATGTTCACATCAGAATCAATTATTCATAGCACGATGTATAGTCAGCACAGTATATAGCCATGAATGTCAGAGTGCCAACAAGCAGGAATCAAATTCTTAGGATTTTACTTCTTAGTGGTACTTGGCTATAATGTGACTTTCCTTGAAAGATCACACAAAACGAAACATGTTTGTAAGTTCAAAGATTCAACACATGCATTAAAAAAAAAATCATCCATGCAAGTAGACAAGAGTATTACAAGACAGCCCAGAATTTAGAATATTTCTTTTTCTTGTTTTTACTTTACACTTGCCTACTAAGAAATAAAGAATTTTAATAGAACAAGCTGCTAGATAACTTTGGTTAATGCTTTTGCTGAGACAGACCTGTAAGCAAATTTTAAAGTGACTGTCTTCCCCCCTGGAAGTGCAATAAGATGTCAGCTAACTTTGCCTAGAAAATAATAATAAAATAAAATGGGAATGAAAGGAAACTAACAAATAGGTATATTTAAAATATATTCTCATTTCATACTTTAAAAGAAAAACAAAAAGTAAGCCAAAATACACATCTAGATAGCAATATACAACAAACAATTCCAGTTAATCTCATTATAAATATCATTTTAAAGCATCAAAAATTTAGAACAGATAATAGAGATCATTTAATGTTATTTATTTGTCTTTTAGAATCAGAACACTGAATCATACAACGGAATGGCTCTGGGGTTGGGACTACAAGCATGGTCCCCTGGGCAACAAGACACACTCCCTCACTTCTTATTTTGTAATTCCAAGTATTATTTTCTTAGCCAGCAACTCCTTTTATCTTTAATGTAGAAAAAAAATCTTTTGAAAAATGTTATGGCTTCTATTGATGAAACTAAAGAGTATAAAATCATATTGACTATAGGAAGAATTGGAGGACAAATGATGAACTCAAATCGCTTTAGAAACTTTACATTTCTTCCTCTAGGTTTCTTTCCCCCACTTACAACTGACCCCTTCCCTCTCCTGAACCTGGATGTTCATTATGCTTCCTATTCTTTCAGATGAGAAGGTGGAAAGAACATCTTTATATCACTTAAACAGCATATTGGTTAGAACAGATTAGTATATAAAAAATGTTTATTTTAACATACAGAATACTCTTAGCTAGCTATCACATTTGAAGACATATGTAGCTAATAGCTTTACTGCCTCTCATAGGGCCAAATAATATGCAAATCAATATGGGATTCTAGAAGAAAAATCTTTAGAACTCAGAAGAATGGCATTAGGGAAGGCACTTGTTGGGATGAAGCACTTGGTGTTATATGAAAATGATGAATTACTAAATTCTACTGAAACAGTTATTACACTATATGTTAACTAATTAGGATTTAAATAAAGTTTTTAAAAAAGGAGAAGAATGGATTACATTTGATAGTAGAATTGAGTTACATGGCAGGGAATAAGGATGTTGTTTCTGGAATGGGAGAATGTTTTCAAAACGTTCTTTAAATCATTCCTAGTGGCTGACTACCTTTTTTCTTCTAATTGGAAGAATTACTCAACAACAATAATGTTCACCATCATCATCTGTGATCGAAATTTTATGGTTCCAAAAAAAATCCCCAATATCTTTACATTAAATACTTTATTTATTAAAGTGAAGGTAATAATGGGACTTACTTTATGAGACTGCTATGAAGTTAAATTACGTAATATACACAAAAGGCATGAAACAGTTCTTGGCTAATAGAAAGGATCCAGTCAATGTAGCTGTTGTTGGTGTTATTATATTTCTCCCTTTTTTCCTTTATACCAAAGCTTTCTTCTGCAGGCTAAGTAACCTTTATTTTATCAATTATAGTTTGGAGAATGTGGGTTTTGGCCTTTATGACTGTGGATGGAGTCTTATCTCTGTAGAGTCAGAAATTTAAAAATGACAACTCTGTCCAAAAATGAACACAATACTATAAATGTTGTCCAACTTACTGGGTTTTAGTCTGCCACTGTTGGAAGGTATTTTTCTCTGAGTTAGATAGTACTTTGATTAATTTAATTGAAAACAAATGAACATTTCATAACACTAAGAGCAGAGACTGGCTAAAGAGTTTGACACATTCAATAATTAGTTTTTACCCACATAACTTTTGCATCTCAGGCTGAAGTTGGGAATCGCCACTTGGCTGAGGGATTTGCTTCTGTATCCAGTGATGGCACTGCTTACTCTGGCTGGATGCAGAAGGAAGATCAAATTCTCAATCCAGCAAAAGGGAAGTCTATACTGACCTTTATATCCACTGTTTGGGGTAAGGTTGCAGGCCCAGGAAGCAATTTGATTACAAATTCCAGCCATGATGAAATCTCATTTCACTTTTATTGTGCTTTATTTTGTAATCAAGAACCAAGTCTTTAAATAGCTAAGGAACACATGTCAAAGAAGATTAAATGAGATCTCCAACTGGAATTCTCTGTATTAATCACTTATTATCAGTATATAATGCTCTTGGGGGAAGATTTGATCACCTTTATTAACAACATTGATCATTCTTCAGGTCCCTTTCAAAGACAAGAAATCTTTACACATCTGATGCTAGCTTTATATCAGACCCTAGTTGGAGATTTCCATAAAGAATAGGCCAGCACTGACATTTTTCTTGTCCAAGTTCCTGGTACAGCCACTGCATTACTACTACAATCCTCTTTCTCCATTCATCCTTTCCTGTTACCAACCCTGTTGTGCAGCTGGCTAATGCCTCAAAATTCTGCCAGGTCAATTAAGAAATGCAGAAAAATGCTACTGTAGCTCTTCTCTTCTCAAGGGACTTAAAAGCTCTGAAAAGTTAGATTTCTAAATTTTCTGGCAATCTACAGGTATGAACTGGTATCTTAATTCTATTTGTATTTCCTTGATTACTCTGAAAAATAAGTATCTTTTCATATACTTTGCAGAAATTCAAGTTTCTGTGAAATTCCTAGTCTTCCCCTTTGTCCACTTTTCGTTTGGTTTGTTTATGTTTTTAAATGATTTTTGTTAGTTTCTAAAATTTATTCTAGACAGTTGTCTTTTTGAGATTATTCTTCCAGTGCTTCTTTTGTCTTTTAGCTTTGTTCGATAGTCTTCCATCATGCAAAGTATTTCATCTTGTTATGGTCAGATTGATCAAATATATTCCATTAAGGCATCTGCTTTATAAATTTTACATAAAGAATGTTTTACCATCCTAGATATCTCAAAATATACTCCTTTATATGTTCTGAGACAAATGTTCTAAACATTTGCTTTTCATATTTACATCTTTAATTTATGTTGAACTTACTTTTTCTTATTCGTGTGATATGTAGAAAATACCTAATTGATTTTTTCTTCCCAAAATAGACAGTTGTCTTAACGTCATTGACTGACCACTCCTTTATTTCCCCACTGATTGATAATCCTATTTTTGTAATAAACCACATTTCTAAATGTGCTTGGGTTTGTTTTCAGGCTGTTTACTCTGTTCTACTAATCTATTTGGCCATTCTTATATTTATGCCTGACTTCTTTAATTACTACATGCATGCGTCAGAGACATTGTGAGGTCAGTTCCAGAATACTGCAGTGAAGCGAATATTGCAATAAAGTGAGTCAAATAAATTTTTGGCTTCCCAATGCATATAAAACTTATATTTATACTATACTGTAGTCTATTAAGCACACAGTAGCGCTATATCTAAAAAAAAAAAAACAATGTATATTCCTTAATTTAAAAATACTTTATTGCCAAAAATGCTAATTATCATCTGAGAGTTCAGTGAATCATCATCTTTTTTGTCTGGGGAGGGCCTTGCTTTGATGTCTGCTGACTAATCAGAGTGATAATTGCTGAGGACTAGGATCGCTAGAATAATTTCTTAAAAATAGACAATGAAATTAGCTGCATTGATTGACTTATTCTTTCATGAATGATTTTTTTATGGAATATGCAATCCGACATGCTACAACATTTTACCCATGGTAGAACTTCTTTCAAAAGAAGAGTCAATTCTCTCAAACCCTGCCACTCCTTTATCAATCAAATTGATGTAACATTCTAAATCCACTCTTGTCATTTCAACAATCTTCACAGTATCTTCACCAGGAGTAGACTCCATCTTAGGAAACTATTTTCCTTTGCTCATCTTTAAGAAGCAACTATGTATCTGTTCAAGCTTTCTCGTGAGATTGCGGCAATTCAATCACATCCTCAAGCGTCACTTCTAATTCTACTTATCCTGTTATTTCCAATTCATCTTCAGTGACTTCCACCACTGAAGTCCTGAAATCCTCCCAGTCATCCATGAGGGTGGAAATCAACTTCTTCCAAACTCTATGAATGTTAGTGTTTTGACCTCTTCCCATGATTCGTGATGTTCTTAATGGCATCTAGAATGATGAATTCTTTCCAGAAGGTTTTCAATGTACTTTGCCCAGATTTATCAGAAGAATAACTATCTATGGCAGCTATAGCCTTAAAAAACATATTTCTTAAAATAATAAGACTTTAAAGTTGAAACTAGTCCTTGATCCATGGGCTGCAGAATGGATGTTTTGTGGACAGGCATGAAAGCAATATAAATATAGTTAGGCTTCTCCATTAGAGCTCTTGGGTGGCCAGTTATGTTGTCAATAAGCAGTAATATTTTGAAAGAAATATTTTTTTTCTGAGCAGTAGGTCTCAACAATGGACTAAACCATGGTATAAACAGATGTGCTGTCATTCAGGCTTTGTTGTTCCATTTATAGAACACACACTGAATAGATTAAGCATCATTCTTAATGGCTGTAGGATTTTTGGAATGGTAAATGAGCACTGACTTCAACTTAAAGTTTTCAGCTGCATTAGCTCTTAACAAGAGAGTCAGCCTGTCCTTTGAAGCTTGAAACCCAGGCATTGACTTCTCCTCTCCTGTTCTGAAAATTCTAAATGACATCATCTTCCAATAGAAGGCTGTATCATCTACATTGAAACTATGTTTGTTGTTTACTGTAGCCACCTTCATTAATGGTCTTTGCTAGATGTTCTGGATAACTTGGTGCATCTTCTACATCAGCACCTGCTGCTTTTCCTGGAACTTCTATGTTATGAAGACAGTTTGTTTTCTCAAACCTCATGAACCAACCTCTGCTAGCTTCAGACTTTTCTGCAGCTTCCTCGCTTCTCTCAGCCTTCACAGAATTGAAGAGGTAGGACCTTACTCTGTATTAGGCTTTGGTTTAAGGGAATGCTATCGCTGGTTTGATCTTCTGTCCATACCAAACTTTCTCTATATCAGCAATAAGGCTATTTTGCTTTTATATCATTTGGGTGTTCACTTTTCTTTTCTTTCAAGAACTTTCCTTTTGCCAGATGGGAGGGGGTGTGGGCAAAATGGGTGAAGGAAAGTGGGAGGTATCGGCTTCCAATTATGGAATGGATAATTCACAAGAATGAAAGATACAGCATAGGGAATGTAGGCAATATTATAATAGTGTTGTACAGTGACAGATGGTAGTTAGACTTGTGGTGAGCATAGCATAATGTATAAATTTGTCTAATCGCTCTGTTATACATCTGAAACTAATGTAACATTGTATGTCAACTATACTTCAACTGAAAAAAAAAAAAACTTTCCCTGAGCATTCACAACTTGGCTGTTTCCTGGAAGAGGCCTAGCTTTCAGCCTATCTTGGCTTTTGACATGCCTTTCTCACTAAGCTTAATCATTTTTAGTTTTTGACTTAAAGTGATAGACATGTGACCCTTCCACTTGCTTAAACACTTAGAGGCCATTGTAGGGTTATTAATTGTCCTAATTTCAATATTATTGTGTTTCAGTGAATAGGGACGTCTAATGAGAGGGAGAGAGACTGGGAATGGCTGGCTGGTAAAGCAGTCAGAACTTAACAGAGCAGTTAAGTTCACCATCATTTATGAGTGTGATTTGTGCCACACCCTAAAGCAATTACAATACTAATATTAAAGAGCACTGATCATATCATCTTAAGACATACTGTAGTAATGAAAGAGTTTGAAGTATTGTGAGAATTTCCAAAATGTGACATAGACACAATGTGAGCTATTGGAAAATGGAACAGATAAACTTAATTGGCACAGAATTACCACAAACCTTCAATTTGTAAAAAAACGCAATATCTGAGAAGCACAGTAAAATGAAGTGCAAGAAAATGAAGCATGCCTATATAGCTTTGTAAGATGTTTTGATATCTGTTAAAAGTCCTCACTTCTTGCTGCTTCTTCAGAATCATTTGGCTCTTCATACGCTTTCATTCATCCACACAAATTTTAGATGAGTGTGTCAAGTTCTGTGAAAAACACTATTGGAAGTTGCATTAACTTTATGGATGGATAGCATTTGACAATATTGAGTAGAGAAGAATTTGTGTCATTATATTATTATTTCCAACTCTGAATATTACATCTCTATAATTTTCAAGTCTTCTCTTATATAATTCAAAAAATAACAATAATTATCTCCATAAAAAACTAGCATAGCTCATTGTAACTAAAACACATCTTTAGGGGCCCCTGGGTGGCTCAATTGGATAAGTGTCCGACTTCAGCTCAGATCATGATCTCACCGCTTGTGAGTTCGAGCCGCGCATGCGGCTCTATGCTGACAGCTCAGAGCCTGGAGCTTGCTTCAGATTCTCTCTGTGTGTGTGTGTGTCTCTCTCTCTTTCTGTCTACCCCTCCCTCACTCACACTCTATCTCTATCTCAAAAATAAATCAACATTAAAAAAATTTTTAACATCTCTAGGTACCTGAAATGTTATTAGAACTATGAATTTTATTTTTAACAATTTTATTATATTTTCTAACAGTGAATTTTGGGATTTTGGAATCATTTTTGATTTTGTGTCTAGCAATCTTGATGAACTGTGTTATGTTCTAAAAGTATGCCTGTAGATTTTCTTAGATTGTTCAGTGTAGGTGGACATATCATGTGCAAATAACGATAATATGATTCCTTCCTCTCTTTTCCTTTAACCTTCAATCTTTGTGTAGTCTTCTCAAATTTAGCATCATGATAATGATTTATAGATCTAATAGTAGGATTCTGGCATTTTTGTGTTGCTGTAGACTTTATTGTAAATGCTCTAAAATTTTGTATTAAGGATGACCTCAAGTAGGCTGGTTTTACATTTTTTTGCTGTTGTTAGTATCATATTCTTTATCAAGTCAAGTTCCCTTCTCTTTCTGCTTCTTTTTTAATGTTTATCTATTTATTTTGATGGGGGCAGGAAGAGAGACAGCGAGAAAGAGAATCTCAAGTAGACTCCCCACTGTCCATGTAGAGCCTGACACAAGGCTCGATCCCACAAACTTGAAATCATGACCTGTCCCAAAATCAAGAGGTAGACCCTTAATTGATTGAGCCACCTAGGGGCCCTTTCTTCCTGCTTTCTTAAGAGTTTCTGTGGATCTTAACCAACATTTTTTCTTTTTATCCTAATGATTATATAGTATTTCTCCTTGGATCTTTAATGTGGTTAATTTTGATAAAAGTCCTAAACTGAACTATCCTTGCACTCTTTGGATAAACCAAACATTTTCATGTTGTTGTTTTGTTATCAATAAATAGCTAAATATGAAAATACATTGTTTGTGATATTTAATCTGTATCTGTAAATTAGGTTTTCTGTGACTTTCTATAATTGTACAGTCTGTCACTACTCTTGGTATAAGGCCATACTAGAGTGTCATAAAGCATCTGATTATATTTCTCCTGTCTCAATACCTGCAAGTGCCCATATAGCATAAAAATTTCCTATATGCTCAAATTTTATTAAAATTCCCTGAAAAAAGTTGACCAGCAGCCTTTCTGGAAGTGAAATGAGTGTGCAGATTTCTCACTGAATTTAATATCTAGTTTTTCTATATATCTTCATATTTTCTATCCTTCTTGAGACTACAGAAATTGGTCATTTATATTTTTCAAAAACTTGTTCATTTTATTTAAATTCTGAAACTATTGGGCAAAATATTTTACACTACCTTATTTTTTTAAATATGCATTTTTCTTTTTTTAATGTTTAATTTAGTTTGAGAGAAAGAGACAGTACAAGAGGGGCAGGGACAGAGAGAAAGGAGAAAGTATCCCAAGCAGGCTCCACGCTATCAGCACACAGCCCAACAGGGATCTTGAGCCCACAAACTGTGACACCATGACCTGAGCTGAAATCAAGTTAGACACCTAACCAATTGAACCACCCAGATGCCCCTCACTGCAGTTTGGTAAGAGATCCCCCACCCTGTAAATAAATGTACCATGTTGGGTTTTTGTTGTCGTACCTCTAATAATGTGTTATTACTTTATACTGGACGCAGGCTTCTATTCCATGACGGTAGCATAAACTTGTGTATTGTATTGTTTAAACATTTACATTCTTACTGTTTTTTTTAGGTTACTTAATATATCATGTGTTCATAATTTGTTAAAAGCTCTTGCTGTTCTTATGAATGGGTTGTGTTTTGTTGTTGTTGTTGTTTTATAGTTCAGTCAGTGTTTGCTTCATATGTTTTTGGCTTATTTAAAACTTCTGGATACCTAATGTAATGATAATTTCTTTGTAGATTATTTCTTTTATCATTATATAGTGGTTCCCTACCTCTAGTAATGCTTCCATATTTAATTCCTTTGGGTCTAGAATTAGTACACCAGCCTTTTCTTATTACTTGCTTACAAATATAATTCTATTACTTTATTTTGAATAATGTTGCCATTATGTGAACGATGTCAGCAGGATTAAAAATACTTCTGAGGAATTACTGAAATATTTACCCTACTTATAATTTCCTTTCATGTTTCTTATTTACCATATGTTTTAAACTGTCTTTAACTGCCATATTTTGGATTTTGGAATTTTAAATTCTTCTTTTATTCTATACTTCTTAAGAAGTTGCATTTTCTAGTTTGCTTTTATTAGCGGCTAGCATAATGACTTACCGTACTCCCTTAACGAAGCTGTATATAATTAATGTGTTTAGCATCCTCCTGAATAAGAAGGGCACTAAAATTCTCTAGCTCCCCCAAACACTCTAATTTTCTATATCCCATGATCTGTTTGCTGTTACTGTATGTTTAACTTTACTTTTATAACTCTCCTAATTCACTATTACTTTATTTATTTTTAAGTCTTTGTTTTTCCCCCATGTTTCAAAGACTGCATTGTCTTCTATTGTTTCTCAGAATATCTTCCCATAATCAATTTTTTTCTTACTGCTCATATATCATTTTCTCTCTTTAACAAGCTTATGTGGGTAATGAAATGTTCATCCTTCTCTTATCAAAACTAATATTTATTTAATCCTCACTTCTTAATGATAATTTACTTGGTGTAAAATTCTTAGCTGAAGCTATTTTTCTTAAGCGGTTTGAAACTATTATTTTATTTTCTTCTGGCATTAGTTGTTCCTAAGGAGAAGCTGGCTCTGAATCTGCTTATCATCGAGTTATAGGTAATGTGTCTATTTCCTTTAGAGGCTTTAAAAATCTTGTCCTCTTCTTTGATACTCTGAAATATCACTGAAAGTCATAATTAGATGTGAATTTTAAAAAATATTTCCTGCTTGGGGCGCCTGGGTGGCTTAGTCGGTTAAGCGTCCGACTTTCGCTTAGGTCATGATCTCGCGGTTCGTGGGTTCGAGCCCCAGCGTCGGGCTCTGTGCTGACTGCCAGCTCAGAGCCTGGAGCCTGTTTCAGAGTCTGTGTCTCCCTCTCTCTGTGACCCTCCCCTGCTCGCTCTGTCTCTCTCTCTCTCTCCTAGAAATAAATAAAAATATTAAAAAAAAAATATTCCCTGCTTGATAGTCTGAATTTGCCTTTTCATGTTCTTCTTTGATTCAGGAAAATGCTCCACCATTTTCTTTTCAAATATTGTTCCATCTTTTCATTCTGGAAATTCAGTTGTGTTCTGAACTATTATTTTATATTTTTCATCAAGTTTTTTCTCTCTGTGATGGACTTTTTAAATTTTTAATGAATGTATTTTTTATGTTATAATATGATTTTAATTCTTTTAAAAATCTGCTCCATCTCTTAAATTTTTTCTTATTCTTTTGGTTTTTATTCTTTTATCCTTTTTCTAAATTAAACATATTTGTTTTTTTAAAAAGTTTTTTAATGTTTATTGATTTTTAGAGAGACAGAGTGTGAATGGGGCAGGAGCAAGAGAGAGGGGGACACAGAATCCAAAGCAGGCTCCAGGCTCTAAGCTGTCAGCACAGAGTCCAGTGTAGGGCTTGAACCCACAAACCATGAGATCATGACCTGAGCTGAAGTCAGATGCTCAACTGACTGAGCCACCCAGGTGCCCCACTTAAACATATTGGTTTTAAAGCATAATTTATTTGCTCTATTACCTGTAGTTCCTGGACTAGAGATCTTTGTTATGCCCTCTATCTATTCCAGAGCTGGAGGTTAATTTATACACTTTGTAATTATTTACTATAAGTATCTCTTTATCAGGAGTTGTCTGAGTAAGACTCTTATCATTGCCCTAAGTTAGGAAGGCAATTTTTGCATTTACCCGGCATAATGTCCTAAAGCCATGCCTGTAGTTCCTAGACCCCACTATCATGTATCACACACAGCAAAAGCATAGGACTTCAATTTTTAAACAAATATTTTTTAATGTTTTATGTATTTCTGAGAGAGACAGCGTGAGCAGGGGAGGGTCAGAGAGAGAGGGAGACACAGAATCTGAAACAGGCTCCAGGCTCTGAGCTGTCAGCACAGAGTCTACGCAGGGCTCCAACCCACGAACTGTGAGATCATGACCTGAGCCGAAGTAGGATGCTTAACCGACTGAGTCATCAAGCGCCCCAGGACTTCGATTTTTAAGTGACTGACTCCATCCATGTATGGACCAGGATTGCTTCATTCATGGTCAAAACTGTCATTTTCTGTCTCCTCTCTCTTTCTGGAAGAAAGTGTATTTCCATGTACTCATTGTACCTGAGTCTTCTGATTCCAGTTCTCATAGAATGGTGAAACTCTTCTTCCTAGGATACATATTTATTTCTTATATGCCCCCAAAGATTACAGTTTTACCTCCATTCATTGCCTTTTCTTTAAAATCTCGTCCTTGGGCGCCTGGGTGGCTCCGTGGGTTAAGCGTCCGGCTTCGGCTCAGGTCATGATCTGAAGGTTTGTGGGTTCGAGCCCCGCATCGGGTTCTGTGCTGACAGCTAGTTTAGAGTCTGGAGGCTGCTTCAGAATCCGTATCTCCCTGTCTCTCTCACCCTCTCCTTCTCACGCTGTCTCTCTTTCAGAAATAAAGCGTTAAAACCTTCTTTAAAAAATAATAAAATAAAATCTCATCCTTTTCATTAGACTTGAAGCTTTCATTTCTTTCCTTTCTTTCATTTTAAACTTAGCTATGACTTTCATTATAATTATTTACCCAAGGGAATTCATATATATTCTGTGTACTATATTAACTAGAACTCTCTTATAAATGAATGAAATGATTTAGGTGGGAAGTGCTCTAAAATCTGTCATATATTTTCATGATTTATTAAACAGAGAAAAATGAGTATAATATTACCTTTTTTAAAAAAGTCACTTGCAAGCCAGATATAGGATAAAGAGTGCCATTTTCATAGAATATTAGATCCAGCTTTGCACTTGGCTCTTGCCATTTTAGCAAATAACTACAGTTTCCAGTTTCTCTATCTGAGGAATGAACATTATAATATTTACCCTAGAATATTTTCAGATACTCTTACAAATATTACTTATGAGAATTTTAAAAGATTCTTTTTAAAAATAAAACTAACACTTATGAAGCAACATACTACATAGTAGACTTTGATAAAGATACCAAATATTTATTGAACCATTTGGAAATATAATGGCACATTCAAGCCTCATTGAAAACATGTTGAATATTTTTGTTAAATCATAAAGCTATAGATAGCTAGAAATTTTTATGTCTTTATGTATACTGTCTATATTTTTGTTTGTTTGCTTTTACAGTGAGTTGACCAAAAATCACTTTTTGTCATTTGAGTTATATTTGCCTTTCATTTGACCAAAATTAACTTTTTCCTCTTCTTCAGCTTCTATATATTTCCTATATTTAGTCTTCTGTGGACCAGAAAATTGAAATTATTAGAATTATTTTTATATAACAATAGTTCATGTTTGAGTCCCAGATGGAAGACTTCCCCCCTGAGATGCATAGGATTGTTGGAACTGGTAAAATGTTTTAGATGCTTAGGATGTTCTGGCACATTTTCTCACTTGTGCCCATATTCTAGTTAAGGACCTTAATTAGAAACAATTGGGGCGCCTCGCTGGCTCAGTCGGTTAAATATCTGACTCGGTTTGGTGCAGGTCATGATCTCACAGTCTGTGGAATCAAAGCCCATGTTGGGCTCTGTGCTGACAATGTGGAGCAATTTAAGAGAAGTGCCTGGCTGGCTCAGTCAGGAGAACATGGAACTCTTGACCTTGGGTTCTGAGCCCCCTTCAGCCCCATGTTGAGGGTAGAGTTTACCTTAAGAAAAAGAAACAATTTAAGAGTAGGTGAGGTGTTTCTGTATAGAAAATAATCCCAATAGTACAGATTTCCTTGTTATATATCTATTAAAACCTTCATTTTTCTGGCCTGTCAGTTAGTAGTTGAGACTGAGTCAGTCCTATCCTAGAGCCCTATATTCTTTTTTCAAATCCTTATATCAATTCTAGTAATTGCACACTTTTTTGTTAACACTATTAGAAGTATGACCTAGAACTCTACTTACATGTGATTTATCTTGAAGGCCAACTATGAAACAATAGAAATTTCTTTTAATATTATGTCTCCATTCTTCCTACCTCCCACTGAAATATCATCTTGTCTGAGATAGATCACACCACTTAACTGACTCCAACTTATTTGGAAAAATGTTATTTAGAAAAAAGAACACCTCTGAATGGTAGATATTATATATAGTTAAAATCTTCTAAGTTCATAGAATAATACTTTGATGCATAATGTTGGTATGCTGTTGATTTAATAACTTAATTGGTTTTTCAGATAAATGTCTTAATAGCCTTTGACTTATACTTGCTGTCAAATGATGTAGTTTTCAGAGTGGGTCATGTTGTCATATTTCTTTTGGTTACTTTACATATGGTAAAAGTATATGCCCAGTATGTATGTTCTGCTGCTGGAGTTAGGAATGAAGAGTGGAGATTGAGACATATGGGCAAAGAGAAAATGAAGGCTTGGGAAATCTATAATTGGAAATAATTTAGAATCTTTCTGGTTTCCTTTCCATGTGAGAAAAGTTTCTGTGTTTCTTATAAATCTATCCCCCTAAGAACCCTCACCTACAAACAGGTGAGAAACCAGAAATAGAAATAAAGGCTTGAGAGATCATTTAAATTCAGACTTGATATCTTGAGCATCAGTGAAGCAGGTAAATCTGCAGTAAAGAGAAACAGTGGAATGGAAGGAGAAGAAAAATTAAGAGAAAGGCAGGGAAATCTCAGAGAAATGTAGAGAACCATAAAGTCCAGAAAATAATGCAGGATGCAACTTTAATGTTTCAAATTTCAAATTCCAAATTCCAAAAACATTTATAAATACATATTAATCCAAACTATTCTTTTAGGAATAAAAATAATCAGTGATGCCTTAAAAGATATGGTGAACAGATTCAGAGGACAAATTATCATGAAATAGCTAATCGTTAAATAGCCAGAGAGGCCTGATCAGAGAAATATCAAATTTTCATTAACTAGTATCTGGTGCAGGAAGGGGGACTTGGTGGTCAATCATAAGTTAGGAAACTTCAAAAAGGCTACTTGAAAGAGATGCTGACATTATCCATTTGAAAGCGGTCACAGTATTAATCTGTTTACCACCTGTAAAAGGGTCACAATGTCTGAATAGGCTCGTAAACATTAAAATCTTTTATTAGCTGGAATTTTAACTTTAAGATTATGTGACATGAAGTTCTTATAGGAGAGACCAATATCTTTGTAAGAACTCACTACCATAGAACATTATTTTGCCAACTCAGTATTGTCTCAAAAAGAATTGTGTAAGCAAAATAGTATTTAAAGTCATGTCAGTCCAGAGAGAAAAATACTCTTAATACCTGTGATAAAATACAAACAAAATTTGCTGACTTAAATACAGTTTTCCTCTTGATCTACTTTTTTCGTAATTTTAAAGTGTATTTATTTATTTAGAGAGAGAGAAAGAGAGCGAGTGAGCAGAGGAGGGGCAGAGAGAGAAGGGGACAGAGGATCTGAAGAAGGCTCCATTGCAATAGTAGAGAACCCGACGTAGGGCTTGAACTCACAAACTGTGAGATCATGACCTGAGCTGAAGTCAGTCACTTAACCAACTGAGCCACTCAGGCACCCCTCTTGATCTACATTTTAAGGACAGTATAGAATCAATGTTCTCTAATATAAGGATTGATAAATTTTAACTTAAAATCATGACCAGTTCTCATCAGAGAACTATAAACTGTATAAAACAGTGCTTTTAAAACAAATGCTATAAGGTGACATTACTGAGACCTTCCCAATTGCCCCACATATGGAAGGCTCTGCTAGAAGGATTACCTGTGTTTTATTCAGGTCTTGCAGTTAACATATGAAACTGCATCTGCTAAGGAAGCGGCTCCCACAGAGCTATCCTGTTGAACATCCCAAGTTGTGGGTGGTGATAAGTTTTGACTGTGCAGCCAGCATATGTCATGATAAATTCTCAACCTTCTAAGAAAAGAGAATACACACTGTTCTCTTATGAAGATTAGGTTTGATTTCCCACTGACTCACTTCTTCAAAGACATCTTGGAACAGACATAAGTAAATAGTTGACAAGTGAAATATCACCTGTGCCATTCAGTAAACCGAATGAACCATAAGTAGAAAGTGTCAATTCACTACCGCATTCGCATTCTATCCACGCAGAAAGGACCACATCTCCCCACCCTTATGATGGAGCCATGAGGAACACAAACTTCTATTTCCTGTGGGCAACCGGATAAGTCCAGGTATTTCAGTGTAGGCCTAATGGGGAGTTTTTCATGAGATTTCTTTATACCTTCCTGTGCTTTCAATTGTCTGTGTTTACCGAAATTATCTCTCTATTCAGCTCTGAATCCCTCTGTCATTCATTTCTGTGCTACCCCCATGTCACTCCACCATTCAGAGAAGCTGTTCTCTTCACATAGAGTTCACTAGAAGAAGGGAATTTGGTAACGTGCTTACCAAGTAGATTTCACGTGAAAGGTTCAGACAAATAAGAACCCCATATAGGGGACAGTCTGTGAGGGGTAAGGCAGCACATCACACTTTATAATCAGCCTCCCGAGGGGTGCGGTTGCTTGACCAGCCTGCTTGCACTGGATTTGATGCCCCTCCTATTTCAGCACAGGAAGCGCCAACACCAACCTCCATTTAGTCACTCAGGCATATGCACTGGCTTCAAAAGCAAAGACAAAAGGGGCAGCTGTTTTTATTCACAGCGAGTGGGAAAAACACTCACTATGCAAAGAGATCTGGGACTTGGCAGTAAATGGAGAAGCCCACACGTTTCTGGCTCATTTACATGGGATTCTGAAAGTATTGTGGAAAGTTGGAGCTCCTTGCAATTCACTAAAAATCACTGAATATCTAAAGGAGAATGTGTTCTTTACAGGTGAACTCCCATGTAAGAAAACATGGAGCTTCAAAATAATAAAAACATAAAGACCGGCAAATTAGGGGATGAACATTTATATCATAAGGTATTTTTCTCTCAATAAGTCATGGGGATGTAAGGTACAGCATAGGGAATATAGTCAATGATATTGTAATAACATTGTATGGTGACAGATGGTAACAAGACTTATCATGGGGATTATTTCATAATGTATAAAAATATTGAATCACTATCATGTACACCTGAAAGTAATAGGCTATTGTATGTCAATTATGCTTAATAAAAAAATAATTTCTCTCCTGAGAATTGAACTACAGGTTTGTTTTAATAGTGATATAAAATGGAATCAAATTAAGAATAAAGTTTCAGGAATATACTAATGCCCTAAAATTGGTTACACCTGCAATCTGATAGCTTCCAACAGCAATGTGGGGGGTGGGGGAAGCCATATGTCTGCTTGAACGTTTGTGTTTGCATGAATTCATATATATATAAAATATATAATATATATATTATATATTATTATATTATATATATATATTTTTTTAATGTGGAATACCAGTTAGCCTAACAACTTGTAGTAGAGATTGCTTAACACTGGATTTCTCAAACAGTGGCTCCTGGACCAGGAGCATCAGCAGCACCTCAGATCTTGTTAAAAATGCAAATTGTCAGATCCCACCTAGACTCCTCAATCAGAAACTGTGTAGTGGGGCCCTACACTGTGTTTCAACAACTCCCACAAGTGATTTGGATGCATGCTAAATTTGACAACCACTTCCTTAGCAAAAGCAAAATGTTGATAAACAGTTCCTATTATATATTTTGAAACATTTAGGGAGAAAGTAAATAGAGAGAAATCTCATAGAACACATAAAGAACCCATTAAGGAAAATCCAGAATGAAAATCTGGCAAATTTAATCATTGCAATGGGTTTCTTCTAGCCAAGAGGATGAAACTACAAGTTCTTTAGTTTGACACACAAAGTTTTTCACAGTATGTTCCCCATCTATGCCTCCAGCCTTATTCATTAGCCTGTCACTTAACAGTATTTACAGAGTGTGTGCTATATCTGGACTCAAGCAAGTAAATGGAGAAGGACTAATATTTATCTCTAATGGCCATAACCCAAAAGGACATAGGACCCAGCTCCCTGTTCCATTCCCTACTCTTTGGTGATTCTGAAACTTGAATGTGTTTTTTTCTTATTTTTCTTTATTCCACTCTCCTTCTTCCTTCTTTATCAGACTCTTAACCATTCTGTAAAAGCCAGCTCAAATAGGTGAGTCTCTCCAGACTTCCTCAGGTAAGGCTGGTTACTTTTTGTTTTGGGCTCTCACAGAAATGTGTTTTCCCCCTTACCTTACCTTACTTCCCCTCCTTTCCCCTACACTCCTCTTCCCACCTCTTCTCTCCTCTCCTCTCCTTTCCCTTTCTCTTTCCTTCCCTTTTTTCTCTTCTTTCCTTCTTCCTTCCTCCCTCCCTCCCTCTCTCCCTTCCTTCCCATTTGCAGGTTTAAGCTAAGTTAGGGGCTTCTGAAGATAAGATACTGTCAAATTAAGTAATTAGGTATGGGGGATATTTCTCACATGTCACACAAGTGACTTGAAGAAAACATGGGGAATGCTCCTGTAGAGACCTGAGCAACCTAAAAAAGTTTCTGCTAATTTGACTCCCTGTGGAGAGGTAAAAGATTCTACCCTAAACTAAAAGGCAGAAAATAATTATAATTAGTAGTAAAAGATATATTAAATATGAAATGTGAGTCTTTAATGAAATGATTTCTCAAAGACTGATTCGTTTGTCATTCAAAGCTGAATACTAAAAGTGTGCAAACCATATTACATATGAAATTATTTGTGGGAAGTTTTAGAAAGCAAATCCATAGACATGATACAAACTTGTAACGTTGAAGCTGGAAGAGATTTTAGACATTTTTCTGTTTTAGACATTTTTCTGGTTAACTCACTTTGGAAGTGAGGTGACTTCAAGAAAGGCTGTCTTCTCTGATTGAAAAAAAAAAAAAAACTTTGGGGTGCCTGGGTGGCTCAGTCGGTTAAGCGTCTGACTTATGGCTCAGTTCATAATTTCATAGTTTGTGGGTTTGAGCCCCGCATTAGACTCTGTGCTGACAGCTAGCTCAGAGCTTGGAGCCTGCTCCAGAGTCTGTGTCTCCCTCTCTCTGACCCTACCCTGCTCACACTGTCTCTATCTCTCTCTCTCAAAAATAAATAAAAAAATATTTAAAAAATAAAAATTAAAAAAATAAAAATAAAAAAACTTAAAAACTGGTAGAAAATACTCTCAATCAAGATGATATTAAGATTGACTACATGTTAACCTCATAGATCCTATTCCAATATTCCAAGGTCTACTTGATTTTGTCATACCCAGGATTCCACAAAAATAAAGTGTGCTTCCAACCCAAACATCCTCCAGTCATATTTTCTCATGGAAGGTGTTGGCATGGACATTGAATAGGTCTGGGTGCAAATCATACCTCTGACACTGACAACTCTGTGCATTTGTTAGATAATTAAATATCCTGTAACCTTATCATTCTCATCTTAACAGCAACCAATAGACAATTTTTTGAAATAATGTATGAAAAGTGATTATCATTGTGCCTAGCACATGATCAAATGTACAATGAGTAAAACTCCTATATTCTCTATGTTTATAAAAACTACTAATCCTAAGAATTCTTCATGTAGATGAAATTAAGACTAGAAAAAAACACAAGAGACACTCTACTGCAACCGCTTCATTTTATGAACAAAGCAAATGGTGACTCAAAAAGTTAAAGTACTTTGACCACTAAAATACAATTCTGTTTTAAGCAGGCCAGAAACTTCTTCATTATACCTTAATGTCTATTATTCTTATCTATTGCCACTGTATCCATTTCCTAGAAATTTGGTAGCTTAAAACAATGCACATTTATCTCATAATTTCTATGGAAAGAATTCTGGGCACAGCTTGGCTGAGTCCTCTGCTCAGTTTCTCAAAGGTGACAATCAGGCTTTGGTTGGAACTGTGGCCTCATATGAGAATTGACTAGGGAAAGATTCGCTTCCAAATTCAATGAAGTTGTTGGCAGAATTGTGTTCTGTGTGGCTACGGGACTGAGGGCTTCATTTTCTTGCTGGTGGTCAATCAGAGGCCTCTCTCAGCTGCTAGACACTACTTGCAATTAATTCATTGTCTGTGGCCCTCCTGTTACAGACCAAATGTTTGTGTCTCCTCATAATTCATATAATGAAATCCTAACCCTTAGTGTAATGGTATTAGGAGGTGGGGCTTTGGGGGAGTAATTAGGTCACAAAGCTGGAGTCCTAGTGAATGGATTTAGTGCCCTTGTAAGAAGAAACATGAGACCTTGCTTTCGCTCTCTATACTGTCAGGCATGTGAGAATATGAGAATACAACAAGAAATTGGCAGTCTGCAACCCAGAAGAGGGCTTTTACCAAAACCCAACCATGCTGGCAATGAAACCTAGGAGAAAAATTTTCTGTTGTGTATAATCTCTCAGTCTATGGTACTTGGTTACAGCTGCTCAAATTGACCTCCTAACGTAGGCAGCCCACAACATGGCTACTTGCCTCTTGAAACTAGCAAGTAAGAGAATCCTGTGAGAAAGGACTTACAATTTTATGTAGGTAATCACAGACATGGACTCATATACACCCCATAACCTTCACTGTATTCTCTTGGTTAGAAGCAGGTCACAGGCCGTACCCACACTCAAAACTATGCAAAGCCATAAACATCAGGAGGAGGGGGGGGGGGGAGTGGAGATCATGAGGAGGGTCTCCCTAAAGTCCATCTGTTGTATTATCTTATAGAAATCCCATTCATTCAAAAACCCTGTCCCTGTATCATTGATTAACTCCTATTCTTTTCTTGTATCTAGCAGTCAGCTCACCATTGCTCTTTCGGAAAACAATTTACTAAGCAACTTTATTCATCACAGGTCAATTTTCCTCTACTCTGAGTGTGTGTATCCTCTGGATACAAAACATTCCTAATGTCTTCAATTTAACTGTTGTGCCCAATTTGCAAGCCCCCAGAGACCACCAAGGAGCTGACACCGATGCAAGTACAAAAGGGTCTTTATTACAAGTTCAAGCAGGGGCTCACCCGCCTACCAGTGTAGTGCAGAAGGTGAAGCCCCGAACAATAGCGAGTAGGGTTTTTATGGAGTAAGGGACGGTGGTGTTACAGTGCACGTGTTGTACGTATAGCATCATCACATAAGCACCAATTACAATTGTACACCAGAACCCATGGTAACAGCTTTGACCATTCAGTATCTGTGAGGTGTTCATTACTTTTGGTGGGACCCAATCATGACTTTTGAGAATCCTTTGAAAATAACCAATTATGAGGTGAGTTCAAAGGGCCCACGTGGGGTTCAGGCAAGTGGTGAGAAACTGGCTACTTTGTATAAAATAACTGTTTGCAGTTCCCAGCCTTGACTCAGACCACAGGAATGTTTTTTTGATTAGCTGATCCGAGGGCCGTCCGAGGATGGCTTTAGCCTTGAACAGTCTGAGGCTTTTCCTGGGACTGAGACTGGGGCTACATGCAGCCCGAGGTTGCTCTTAATGGAGGACTTAATTTTTGGCTCTTCATAACATTACTGATTTTCTGTTAACATTTTCCCCTTCTGTTTTCCAACTGTAACAAAAATAACAATAGAGCCAAGTGTTATTCTCTTATCACATTCAGTGTTTCGCCTTAACAGAGTTTCTATTCATAGCCTTCTACTCTGTCTTTAACTTTGAAAGCATCTCTTTGATCCATACCTTTCTCTGTTTCCTCAGGTCTTTTTAACCATTAAGAGAATTTTTTTCCCACCCCTTTTTGCTTCAGTTGAGCTCTTCCTACGTGTTCTTCCTCTGTGGTGCTACTCAGGTTGAGCCTTTCTCCCTCTTTCCACCATGGCTGTCTAAGTGTGTCGCATCTAGGTGGTTCTAACCACTTCCTCTGGAACATACTGACTCCACTTCCTTTCTCTGCTGCTCTATCCATTTCAGTCACACTTTCCCCACAAGCACTGTATTAATATTGTTATTTCAGAATCAAATATTTAAGACCGCTTATCCATTTCTACTCTCTTAACTTCCCACTATGCCCGGAGATGGTGTTTAAATGATATGAAGGAAGGAAATAAGAAAAAAGAAAAGAAGGCAAGAAAGGAAGAAAGTTAAGTTGCAACTTTTTTTTGAAGTTTTCGTTTTAATTCCAGTTGGTTAGCATACAGTGTTATATGAATTTCAGGTGTATAATATAGTAGTTCAACATTTCCATATATCACCCTGTGCTCATCACAAGTGCACTCCTTAAGCCTCATCACCTATTTCACCCACCCACCCCCAAATCCTTTCTGGTAACCATCAGTTTGTTCGCGATAGTGAAGAGTCTGTTTCTTGGTTTGTCTCTCTTTTTTTCCTTGTTAATTTGTTTTGTTTCTTAAACTCCACATATGAATGAAATCATATGGTACTTGTCTTTCTCTGACTGACTTATTTTGCTTAGCATTACATTCTCTAGCTCCATCGATGTTGTTGTAGATGGGAAGATTTCATTCTTTTTATAGCTGAATAATATTCCAGTGTGTGTGTGTATGTATATATACATAGATGATGATGATGATGATGATGATTGATGATAGATTGATAGATAGATAGATAGATAGATAGATAGATAGATAGACAGATATAGATACAGATATCACATCTTCTTTATTCATTTATCAGTCAGTGGATATGGGTTGCTTCCATATCTTGGCTGTTGTAAATAACGCTACTATGAATAGGGGTACATGTATCCTTTTGAATTAGTGTTCTTGTATTCACTGAGTAAATACCCAGTAGTGTGATTGCTGGATCCTAAAGGTAGTTCTGTTGTTTTTTGTTTTGTTTTGTTTTGTTTTTTTACTTTTTGAGGAACCTTTATACTATTTTCCATAGTGGTTATATCAGTTTGCATTCCCACCAGCAGTGCAAGAGGGTTCTCCTTTCTCCACATCCTCACTAACACCTTTTGTTTCTTGTGTGTTGATTTTAGCCATTCTGACAGATATGAGGTGATATCTCATTGTAGTTTTGATCTGCATTTCCTGATGATATGTGATGATCATCTTTTCATGTATCTGTAGTCCATCTATAGGTCTTCTTTGGAAAAATGTCTATGCATGTCTTCTGCCCACTTTTTAATTGGGTTATTCATTTTTGGGGTGTTGAGTTTTATAAGTTCATTATATATTTTGGATACTAACCATTTATTATATATGTCATTTGCAAATATATTCTCCCATTGTCTTTTAGTTTTGTTAATTGTTTCCTGTGTTGGGCAAAAACTTTTTAGACCCAATGGTTTACTTTTGCTTTTGTTTCCCTTGCCTCAGGAGACATATTTAGAAAGAAGTTGTTATGCTGATGTCAAATAAGTTACTGCCTGTGTTCTTTTCTAGACTTTTTATGGTTTCAGGTCTCACACTTAGACCTTTAACCCATTTTAAACTTATTTTTGTGTATGGTGTAAAAAACAATGGTCCTGTTTTATTCTTTTGTATGTCACAGTTGAATTTTCCCAGTACCATTTGTTGAAGAGATTTTCTTTTTCCACTGGATATCCTTTCCTCCTTTATTGAAGATTAATTGACATTATCATGGTCAATTATTGACCACAATTATATGTGGGTTCATTTCTGGGTTTTCTATTCTGTTCTATTGATCTATGTCTTTTTTTGTGTGCCAGTACCATACTGTTTTGATTAGTACAGCTTGGTAATATGACTTGAAGTCTAGAACTGTGATGCCTTGAGCTTCATTTTCCCTTTTCAGGATTCCTTTGGCTCTTTAGGGTCTTTTGTGGTTCTATTCAAATTTTAGGACTCTTTGTTCTAGTTCTATGAAAAATGCTGTTGGTATTTTGATAGGGATTGCATTAAATCTGTAGACTGCTTTGGGTAATATAGACATTTTAACAATATTTGTTCTTCCAATCCATGAGCATGGAATGTGTTTCCATTTCTTTGTGTCATCATCAATTTATTTCATCAGTGTTTATAGTTTTCAGGGTATAAGTCTTTCACCTCTTTGGTTAGTTTTATTCCTAGGTATCTTATTATTTTGGGGCAATTATAAATAGGATTGTTTTCTTAATTTCTCTTTCTGCTGCTTCATTATTGATGTATACAAGTGCAACAGATTTCTGCATGTTGATTTTGTATCCTAGGACTTTACTAAATTTACTCGTCAGTTCAAATAGTTTTCGGTGGACTCTTTCAGGTTTCTATAAATAGTATTATGTCATCTGCAAATAGTGAACGTTTTACTTCTTCCTTACAAATTTGGATACCTTTTATTTCTTTCTGTTGTCTGGTTGCTGTAGCTAGGGCTTCCAGTACTATGTTAAATAAAAGTGATGAGAATGGATAATCTTTGTCTTGTTTCTGACCTTAGGGAAAGAGCTCTCAGTTCTTCCCCATTAAGGATGATGTTGGCTATGGGGTTCTCATATATGGCTTTTATTATGTTGAGGTATGGTCCCTTTAAACCTACTTTGTTGAGGGTTTTTATCATGAATGGATATTGCACTTTGTCAAATGTTTTTCCTGCATCTATTGAAATAATGATATAGTTTTTATTCTTTCTATTATTGATCTGATGTATCACATTGATATGCAAATATTGAACTACCTTTAAGTTGTAACTTTTTATACTTCCTTTCAAATCTCCTCCCCCCTTTTCAAATTGCATTATAGAAAACATTATTTTTATTCCAAGCTTGGAATTAGGCTTGTCTTTACCTCTGTATTTTCTTATGCTGCATTCAGATTGTTTAAAAATCCTGGATCACTTCTACCAAAAGGCCTCCAGAAATCACCTCTCCACTCCTACTGCCATGGTAATGATCTCCACCTTCATCACCACACTCCTGGACCCCTTCAACTTAATTTCCATCTCCCCACTGCTCTCAGTCTGTCTCCTTCCCACTCAGTACAAAATATTGCTGCCCAAACTAGCTTTATTGCCTGCCAGTCCCCAACCCTTGTGTTTGGTCTCTGCACTCTTTCATAAAATCCAAATTCTTCACAGTGGTATTTCTGGCCCCTGCTGGATGAGTGCCTCCACTGGCAAGTGAGTTCATGTCTACCTCTGTCCCTAATTTTCAGGTTGCATTGGTACTGCCTCTAGTGTCACTTCACAACTTTACATTTCTCTTTTTTCTTCTGCATTATCCAAGGTTACTTTTTATTTATACCTTTTCAGGAAGGCCAATATGACCAAACAAGAACGGAGAAAAGTCATACTCCCAGCATTATCCATAGAAAACGTTAACCTATTTGATTTTCCAACTCCAAAATATTCACCCCATTGGTAACAGGTGACACTTCCCTCTTGCCACCTCCTCTTACAACATAGAACAACACAGTCCAGTAATACACATTGGGAGAAGCACATTGTAACAAATTCAAATGTACATTCTAGCTTCTCATTTGAATATAAATCTTAAAGTAATCAGATTCCTGCTTTCTGATCTCTTCCCTATGTCTAGTGCACTATAATTGCCCTATAGTCATCGGATGATCAAAACTCAGTTAGTTATATTTTGAGACTTAAAGGTGAAGGATAAAAACCTGGAATGTTACATTTGGATAAAACTGAGTAGCTGTCTTCTATTGAAGGGACTTAATACTACCTATATTATAAAATGTATGACTCCTATTACTGATACATTTTGATTTTCTTTGAAATACTGGTTTTACTCCTATTGTAACTAGAAAGTTCTAATTCACTAATGCATCACAGAAGTCATATTCCATGCTGGCTTTATTTTTTCATATTTTCAGGAGCCATAACTGTAAGGTAGAAGGAATAAGCAAGTATCTTTGCTATTTTTCTCAGATTATGCAAATGATTTCAAGGTTTGTAGATGACATAACAGTCATTGAGCTGAAGTGTTCATGTTCTCATGAAGGTACTATTTGCCTCTACCTCATATCATAATCTAAAAATAAGCATCGGGTGTCTGGGTGGCGCATTCAGTTAAGCCTCTGACTTTGGTGCAGGTCATGATCTCTTGGTTAGTGGGTTAGAGCCCCATGTCGGGTTCTGTGCTATCAGCTAGCTCAGAGCCTGGAGCCTGCTTCTGATTCTGTGTCTGCCTCTCTCTCTGGCCCTCCCTTGCTCATGCTATCTCTCTCTCTGTCTCAGGAATAAATAAAACATTAAAAAGTTTTAAAAATAAACATCAACTTAAGTGAGATAAGTGAACCTGAAATCAAGTAATATTTTAAAACTAAGGTAGTTGTTGTTCTTATAGAAACTAATACTTTTTATGATTATGACGGAGGCTCTTGGGACCCCATTATTAATATATTATAATCACTATGAAAACATCAGTTATGTAGTGCAGGCTAAACATAAACAAGATAACAAGATAAACTGTGTACTTAATATGAAAACCATAATTTCTTTATGATTTTAAATACCCTACCTACTCATTGGAACAATTAGTATAATTTGACTGCTCCAATAAGCAGACCATGTCACAATGCTGATGGTAGAGAATCATGAACTAGCCTGTATGTTACACTGATATACACTGTACATCTCTCTCAAGTCAAGCTCTTAGAGAAGTATTTATTTGGAAATCTCCTAAGTCAGGACACTGTCATGTTGCATACTAATTTCCTGCCCTCAGGAGTATATTCCAGGTTGAAGGTAAATGTTATAACGTGATGTGATCAGAACAATGACAGAAAGTCTAGGTAATAGGGGAACTCAGATGAGGAACATTTAACACAAACTGAGGAGATTAGGAAAACAGGGGTGAAGGTGAGATACCCTGACTCAGTTTTGAAGGATTCAAGGAATAGCAGGTGAAGGAAATAGGGTAAAGCCAGATGTGTGTGTGACTGGAGCATAGGGAATACACTGAGGGAGGCATGCCAGGGGAAGTCAAAAAGGTCCAGAGGTGCTGAACGTAGGCACATGAGCATTCTGTTAATTACCCACTTCCTATCTGAGTTCCCATGCCACAAGAATCCAACAAGATCTGGTGTGAAAAATAAAAGTCCCTCAAGTTGTACCTGTTTTAGTTCTGTCTACTTGCCTGTAAACTGTAAAAAGAACAAAAGCACATTTTAGAAACAATTTTAAAGCATTTTTAAAAAGGGAAAACGAGATATACCATTGCCATAAAATCAGTAACCCAAGCCAATTACCGTAAATGTTCCTCTCATAAACACCATTCCATCAAATGTCTTAGACATTTGCTTAAAAGCACAATGTTTGCATATATGAACACTTAATATATGGCATGTAGTTAAAACAAGTATATGTGTCTATATATTTTTACTGAACATTATCTTTAGCAAAAAAATAATGGAATGTTCTGCACATTCGCATCCACGATTCTGCTGTCCTGGCACATATGGCGAGTAGGAATAGTAGTTGAGGCTCACTCATGCAATCGTTTTAATGAAACCATCACAATCAGGCACTCTGCAAAGCAGTATTCTATTCCTCTGTCCATTAAATACATCCCCCATCCCTTTCAACTCTGCATAAATTGCATAGGCCATGTTATTTACCAATTGGAACTGGCAGCATTAAATTAGCACAGGCTGATTACTAGACTTTTGCCCAGTGAACTTTATGTTCCCCCATTGAATCTATTTATCGTTGCTGTCCTTACTTTGGAACATGACTTCCCTAGAAAGCATTTCTTCATTCAGCCTCTGTGCGGGAAACAGACAACAGCTTGAAGCCAGCAGCTGCTCTTGAACAAAGCAGGTAGAGAGGCAAGAAAGGCTGCTGAATCCATAACAATAAGCACATCATGACATAATTACAGTAAATCTCCGAGTGACCTGCAAACATTTAATGCCGTATGGTTATTTTTGGTGCTGGAAATGTGTAGCTGGGAGCCATAGTTTAATCTAGCCACTTTCCACAGTATTCCTACTAGCATGAAATGGATTTTTTATCCAGAAAATTAACATGAATATTTATTGACAGAGGTGAAGACTATATTTGCACAGTCAGTTGAGTGTGCATGTAGATTTAATAAAAATATTTGAATTTTATTTTACCTGAAATGTATGAATAGGTGAATAAGAATAGGTGGATAGAAATTTTGTTTTCTTTCTTTTTTATTTTTTTTCTTTTGTAGGGTTGGGTATTTTTGTTTGCTTCTTGTACAATAGCAGTACTTTTGTATTATGCAATACATACGTTCCAACCTTTTCTACCTCCCTCTTTCTGGCACAGTGTTTTTTCAGTGGTGATTGGAAGGACTGTTCTCTCTTTCTCTTAATGTTGTCATTTGACTTTGACTCAGCTACTGCCACTGTAACCTTTCTGGGAAAAACAGATTGTCTATAAGGACACTACCTTGTGATCCATCTGGAATTAATAAACTGTCCCCTCTGCCCTGGCTTCTGAAAATAATTTATTCTGCAGAAGATTGAAATACACACATACATATCAGGGAAATGGACCAGTCCAGAATCTCAGCCTCCTAAACTCACTGAGAGATTTCCCAGAGCAAATCAAATCTTACCTAGACAGTGGAATGAATCACATATAAATATGAACATTCCATCACTCTCTTGAGAGTATTTTCCAGGCAATCCCACTCATTGATTTGATTTTTGAGAGCTTTAAGAGGGCTAAATATTGTTCTGTGCATTCACCAAGTATGGTAGTCCCATCTGGATAACAGTGGACTAAATGACCAAATCCTAAACCGTGTGTAGCCTAAAGCAAGAGTCCTACGGGATTCTGGACAATCTGTCTTGTGGCTTGAGAGGGCCTTTAGTTTCAGAGGACTATGATGCATTAAAAATACTTTATTTTAAAATCACATTAAAAGAAAAAGAAAATTGAAGGCCAATTTTGCTTAAGTGGGAAGGTTCAAAGAACACACAGGTTAGTCGAGGAGTGGTGGCTAAATACAAACTAACTTCACTTCTGTTTTCTCTATGCCCTGCATCCTGGCCATGAGCTACCTCTTGTAAACTGAGGCCGGTGGGATTCAAAATATAGCCCAGATTGGCTGTATTTGGGGGTAGATAATCGAGGTTCTCATCTCCTACCTGATAGTGTTATACAGCAAGCCTTTCTTTTGTCATCATGGGAAGCCAAATTCCCAGTTGCAGAAACAAACACTACCTCTTTCTAACACCCAACAACCTAAATTGCTGAAACTCAACCACTTTTAGGTATCTTCTTGAGAATCAAAGCAACAGACATTGTGTCATGGACTTGATTGTATATATGTTTACAAAAGGTAAAAATTTGCAGGAAAACAACTAGCGGTGACTATATAGGTCAAGAAGATTGAAATAAAACAGTTTAGGGAATTTGTTCAACAGCTGGCACAACCAGGACTTCTTTAGGACATTGTTATTTGTTTGCCACTTTTATGAATGTGGGTTCCAAAAAACTCACTTGGGACTTAATAAGTAAGTGCTTCCATAAGCAAAGAAGGCTACAGAAAAAAAAAAAAAGGCATCTTTCCTATTGACTCACTGCATGACCTTCAGAGACTTATTTTCACATTGCATCTGCACCTCCATTATAAACTAGAAATGATAATGTTAATCAGTTTTCTCTCAGGGTTTTCTTAAGTCTTGAAAAACTTTTTAACATTAAAAAGTGCACAATAACCACTGGAAGTCTCACAGTCAGAACATATAACCTGAGTTTCTACAGAATCCCTAGACCTTGAAGTGGCCAAAACAAATCAACTAACTGTTCAGAATACAAGGGTATCAGATCAGAGGCAAAAAAGATGACAAAAATAGTGGCAGAAATGAGGTGTGAGTGTCAGAAGAATAAGGAAAATGTTTTGTGAAGTATAATTAAATTAATTACATGATAGTGTTTCCAATTCAGTCCTTCGTTGCTCAATAGATTTTTAACCTGATGGCTCATTAACCATCTAATACCTAACTTAGATCCTGAGATTTTAGCTTATCATGTGTTCCATCATATGAAATATTTATTTTTTATATTGAAGTTGTAAGTACACTTATGTATCTTTGTTACACTAGAGCTCTCCTATGTAAGGAACACTATGACACTTTAACACTCTGCCTAAGCAATGCTTTTATGAACTCCAGCAAAACCTAATGCAGAATTTCATGCCTGTAAAATAAATGTAGGTTAACAAGCATTTGTTATTTATAGCACCTAACGCTCACTTTTCCTATATTGTTTCTACCCCCAATTGCTAAATTTATTGTTCCTATAAAGCATACAGATATTTCTACTGCTATCGTGTACTACCTGAAATCAGTAAAAGACTGTTTCCTAAAATACTTCGTCTAGGAAGAACCCAGGTCTTCTTTCAGTCCTCCAGCCCTTAAAATTCCTGTATCTCACACACTTGGTGGTGCATGAACTTGTAACCCATCTCTGCAGCTGGTCTATGTAAATGAGCTAGAAATGATGTGAGCATGTCCTATACTCACCAGCCTGAGTTTGGTGGGGTTGTGCCATTTCTGACTTGACCAAGCAGGTGATGAGACATGGAGCAAATACACAGAGACAGATGGATTAAGACTGTCATAATTGTAGTTTTACTTGATTATAATTTTCACAGGCTCCAGGTGATTTCTATTTCTTTACGGCTTCACTCGTCTCAGGAGGTCCCAGTGGACCTTGAAACAGAAGACAGAGGCACATCGTGCTTTTTGTCTAGGCCTGTTTGCAGAGTGGGCACTTCAGAGAGTTGTGCTATGAAAAAGCAATTAGCTTCTTGAGTCTAGGGTGCCATTTAGAATATCTAAGCTACTGCGCTCCATCATAAAATTGACCTTTTTAATTTTTTATGTTGGAAATTTCTACTGAAAGTGTTAGCATGAAAAAAGTACAGCTCCAAGGAAAATATGAAAGGCATGAGAAGGAGTCATGAAAGGTTGTTACCCTGAAGGAAAGTTGAAATTATCTCTACTTGGATATAATAAATACCATGTCACAAAGTACCCTGTGCTTAATTTTTAAATAATTGCTATCATTAAGTAACATAACAATGACATAGCAACACAAGATCTGTGTAAGAAGTGGGCAGGCAGTGTATCTTAGATTTACAGCCATATTATAATCGTGCAGGATAATTGCTTTGCTCTCCAGAAAAGAGGTCCTTTTCTCATTACTTTTGACTGTCATTCCTATGCTATAATCATATTAATGTGACCATAATTTATGTACTGTATTTTTCCAAGCTGTATTAGATTTGCTATTTTAATTTCCTTGTCCAACTCCAATGTTTCAGCAGCCCCCCACCCCAAAAAAGGAGAAAGAAAGGAAAGAAAAGAAAAGGAAAGGAAAGGAAAGGAAAGGAAAGGAAAGGAAAGGAAAGAAAAGAAAAGAAAAGAAAAGAAAAGAAAAGAAAAGAAAAGAAAAGAAAAAAGTCATTGTCAATAGAAAAAAGAAGGGAAGTTATTTAGGAACAGGAAAATTTCACAGAAGGTTATCAGAGTCATCCATGCAGACCACAGTTCTGTCACCACCAGTAACAATACAAAATACTTTCCAGTAGGATTAAGTTTGAGAGTTACCTATGTTGCAGCCCTACTGACTCCACTTATTAACTGTATGACCTTGGGCAGTTTTTTTGACTTTTTGGTGCTTCAGCTTCTTTGTATATAAAATGAGAAAGCAATCTAGTTAACTGTAGTTGTAGACCTATTCCAAAGCTTAGTGGCTTAAAGCAGCAATTAATTAATTATCTCTCACGGTTCTGGGGGCTGGCTGGGCTCAATTAGGTGGTTCTGACTTGCGGGGCTCAGCCAGGTGATGGTTGGGCCGGGGGCTGATATCATCTGGACTGGGTGTCCAAGATGGCTTTTCCACACACATAGCATTTGATGCTACCAGCGATGGGAGTCTCAGCTGGGAGATAAGCCAGAGTGTCTACTCACAGGCTCTCCATGTACTTGGATTTTTTATAGCATGGTAGCTTAGTTGGGAGGAGGAGATCTTTGGAGAGTGCCTTCCTAGAGACCCATAAAGAAGCTCCAAGGTTTTTATGACCTAGTTCCAGATTCATGAGGTGAAGAATTAAGATTTTACATCCTGATGGAAGGAATGGCAAGATCACATAGTAGAAGAGCACTGTGGAATGAGAAGGTCATTGCAATCATATTTGGAAAAATTCTGCTGTAGACTAGTGACTATATAGTATTTCCTTAATAAGGTTTGGGGGAGGATTATGTGAGTTAGTAATCCTCAGCCAATATTTAGAGCAGTCCTGGGATATTGTGAGCCCTCAACAATTTTGGATATTAATATTGTCTTCCAGAACCTGGAATATTCTGTACTATTTCCTGATCTCTTTATCCTCTCTGTTATCTGTAACTGTGATTTTTTTTTCAATATTTCAAAATTAACATTTGCAACATGTACCTACTCTTGCAGACAAGGGAAAAGAAACATTTGCTGATTTTTTCAGGCTTGAGTAGATACATAAGTATTACTTTGCTAATATTTTTCATAATTTATAGGTTGTAGAATTTTTTCTCTTAAGGAGCAGCTTTCCCCTTACTGAGTCTGAGTACATTCCCTCTGTACCCTTTCACCAGTATTCCATTGCCTCTACCTGTGAGGACTGGATATGGCATGTGGAATCACTGGTCAATAATGGGTCAATTCCAGTAGTATATAACGTTTTACATAAGTAATGAAAAGATGATATTAAAAAAATTAAAACAACTCTCAGACTAAAGCATAGTATTTTTACCTTGAACTTCACATTGCTAGAAAAAGAATTCAACTTAATTTGCAAAATCTTATTCTTATAACCAAAAGTGCTGCAAAAAAAAATAATAATAAAGATAAACCATTCCATAGAAGTACAGTTTTATTGGTATTATATCTTATAGAGAGAGGAAAATTAAGTTTTCTCTCTTTTTCTTGCATTGTGCTGGTTAAGTAAGATTTAGAATCTAGCAGAATTCTTTGCCCATAGCAAATACTAAAAAAAATATGTGTTTATAAAGATGATTTATTGATATATTTTTAATTTCACATTTTGATGACTTCCAACACACCTCATTACTAATATTTGGAATAACCTATTTTCACTCTTTGAGTGACTCTAATCATTGTTCTACAGAGGAACACTATGGGAGTTAGATGAAAAATCAGGCAAAATCATGGACGTCACAAGGGAAAATAACCCATGCATTAAATACTTTAATAGGATCTCACCAAGATGTGGGAAAGAACATTTAAAAATACGCTTCCTTCTGAATTGATTAGTATAACTTTTCACTTGTAATCTCATTAATAAAACCCAAGGTGTTGAATTACGTAAGTAACTCTCTGCCAAAAGCAAGAAGTTCATTACAACTGAGAAATTCAATTATAGTCAAAAGTTGGAGGACATTATGTCCCAAACACAGTTCAGCCCTTTGTGAATGTCAGATAACTGGCATGGGCCTCAATTTTCAATGGATACCATAATTTTATTTTCACCAGGCTTCTTCAAAGATGAACTAATAATTAAAATAACTGAGAGAAGCCACCACTGACCAAAGATGTGGAAATGTGCCCCCCAAAACAATTATAAGTCAGCTCAGTGATGTACCTAGAGGCTGGCTTACAGGCATTTAGAACAAGTGAAATACAAAACATCTGACAGAAACTAAACTAAGACAGAAAAATACACCTAAAAATAACTGGGTACCTTGACACAGAAGCTCATTTTCCAACCTTGGACAACAGAATATTAAGGTGATCTCCTTGGATTCTAAGAAAAAGGAGTATACTCAATCAAGCTCTTCCTGTAGAAATCATTTCTTTCCTGATATCTAGATACTGAAATAAGAACATTTTAAAATAATGCTTTAGAATTTTGAAACTGTGGCAACAAAGTCCTATAAAATCTTCAAAGTCCTTCAAATCTAAGCTTATTGTAAATTATTGTATTTACTCATGGCATATTGTCCTCTAGAATTTTTAGCATAGAAGAGAAAACCATGATTAACAAAACTAAGGATATAAACATCCACAAACTGGGGTACATGTGTATGAAAAACTGGGCCACAAGTCTGGAATTTCATTTCTTTTTTATAATGTTTTCTCTTTTTTTCACTGCTTACTGAGTTCTGTTGCAATATGAAAACTGTAAGAAGAGACATTAAGTCATGTGATCTTACGTAGTCTTTCTTAAGGACAATTAATTGACCATAATTTTCTTTGAACTTCTCAGTTCAAACATCTGTCCATATCAGGGGGTTTTTTGGTTCTTTTTTTAATATGTA
Organism: Proteles cristata cristata; assembly: GCA_017311185.1. Taxonomy (NCBI): domain Eukaryota; kingdom Metazoa; phylum Chordata; class Mammalia; order Carnivora; family Hyaenidae; genus Proteles; species Proteles cristata. The sequence continues at coordinate 3,088,303 of JAESUZ010001857.1, read as the reverse complement.
GTTTATTGTCAAGTTGGTTTCCATATAACACCCAGTGCTCATCCCCACAAGTGCCCTACTCCATGCCCATCACCCATTTTCCCCTCTTCCCAACCCCCATCCACCCTCAGTTTGTTCTCAATATTTAAGAGTCTATAACGGTTTGATCCCCCCCTTACCTATTTTTCTCCCTCCCCACCCCCATGGTCCTCTGTTAAGCTTCTCCTGTTTCCTGTTTCACATATGAGTGAAAACATGTCCATATGAGTTTTATACATATTGTTGAACAATAGACAGATTAGTTATGTGTGTATTTATTTATTATTTGCTCTTGACTACTAAAAATATGACATATCTTTATAAAATTTAAATAACATGATATAGTACAATAAAAAAGAAAACTGAAAGCAACTAATAAAGGAAGCAGAGAAGTAAATAGACATAATAGATTAACTGGGATTTATTACCTATAACCCTGATTTAATACTAATCTCTCAGGGGAAAAAATAATAATAAATGTAAATAAAATTGTCCTTTTCTAATCAGTAGTAACATATGTTGCTCTTCTTTGTACCATTAGCACAATTTGATTTTTTTTTTATTTTTCACATTAAGAAACTAGAATCTAGAAACTTTTGGAATTGGTTCTGGCTGTCATCAGTTCTGCCATGAAAACCAATCATTTAGTTTTTACATTTATGAGGATTATTCCCTAACCCAATAGAATATATCTTAATAAAGACATTGCAAAGTTTTAGGATGGCTTAGGAATGGATTAGCTCTGTACTTTTATCCTAGATTGGGCTAGGGATCCATGCTAACCTTTGGAGCTAGAGTGATCCCACATAGGACAGTAACAGAGATTTAAAGATCTTGGGCATAGCTACAGTTTGAGCCATTTATATGTTTAAAACATTCCTCCTTAGAGAATAGTTTAAAACTGGGTTACATTTAACTGACAGTTATAAATAAATGTAAGTACTGCTATACATATATATTTGTCTGTATACCAAATATACATGATGAAAATGGCATAAAATATCAAAATCAGATGCACGAAACATTCTGAACTACTTTAGAATCTTTCCTGAATATTGAATATTTATTTTCTGTATGGATAAATATATATCATATTTTGAATTTCACAAAAATCTCCCCATTATAAATCACGGATCTAAAATTTCATGTCTTCGGAATATGACATATTTGCACTTAAATGTACAAGGACAAACAACAAAAGACCATTCGCGTGTTTATTTGAGTGATTAGTAAGCATTGTGAATGGCCTTCATGAATTTCATATCTGGCTAAAATAAGCAGCCAGCAAATTCTTGCCAACATTGTTTTCATTTTCTTTCACAATGGGGCTTCTTTAGATACATTACAGAGTCTAAGGAAAGTGTCAGGAAAAGGCAATTTGTAGCCAAAAAAACTGTGGGGGAGGGGGAGAAAAAAATAGGTTCATGATGCTTCTCTCCCACTTCCATATTCATTACACTGCCGGTCTGTCTGCCTTGATGCTAGTACCGTCCTTTTCCTATTAAATAGGCAATGCTTAGTAGCTTTCTGGAAGCAGCAGAATATAAAATTTCAAAAGCTAAAATGGCAACACAAATGCCTTAACATTGGTCATTCTATCTCTGTGGCCCCAAAACAGTCATAGTCTCTTAAGTCATTAAAAATGCAAATATGCCTTTGAAAATACAGTAAGATTATTTCAATGCTATATGGGTAATTTTACAAATCGAATATATTCCTTAAATGTATGGTTTCATAAAGCTAAATTTGGCTCACTGCTTTACTCACATGATAACATTTTATTTAAAAATGAATTAAAAATAAGTTCTGTGGGCTGAGGAGTCATCTTGAGCTCATGTGCTGAAAAGAGTAAATGTTAGATACAGGAAGAGGGTATTACTACTTGTTTCCATCATTCTACTGGGTCGATTTAAATTTGGATTCAGCCAGTACTGTGACTGTCAAGACAGTCATAAACCTTTCACAAATGTATTGTCACCAAAAGACAAAAACTATGATCTGGAACAAACCAATGATCTTTCAAGACTATCTTTGACAGGTTTACTGTGGGAATCTTCAAAGATAGATATAACATACTCTCCACAGTAAGAACGACTAAAAAAGAAAGAAGGGGGAAAAATTACTGTGGGAAAATTCCTTCCAGATCTCAAAAATTAGTATAATCCTTGAACCATGGGCACCAATCACTCCTTACCATCCTTTCCTTAATTGGACACCTTTGGAAGTTGTTTCCTTATGATGACTTCACAGAGCAGAAAATTCTATTCTGTTGCATTGTTTGATCCACACATTTCTTTAATTTTCTTGTATACATTAATTCATGCATTCAGCTGTACATTAATGTGGTACTATAAATAAGAAGGAAGGAGGCTAGAGGATTGTACAACTTAAAAACTCGCAGCTCTGACAAGTGTTTAGAAAACAGTCCCAGGAGCACATATCTAGTTCATTAGGGTTAGTGCCTTTAGCTGAGGAGTAAGGAAGTGACCCTGCACTAGCTCTGACATGTCTGTTCAGAGATAAGCTATCTTGCCAGAATATAAATGTGAAATATAATTGAGAATCTGCCAAGAAATATAAAATTCACTAACACTTATTTATGCTTATTTGTAGGTAAATCTGGAATACACTAGAAGAGATTAGGATATATGTTTAGTTTAGTAAATTTAATGTCATATAAGAAATAGGCTTTGGAGCACAAATCTACAACTTTTATCTCTACCATTTGAAAGTAGTGTCTCGGGGGGTCGGGGGGAGGCACCTAAATTAAAAGGGAGAAATAAAGAATTGATTTATATATATGGTGCTAGAGAGAGCAGTGTGTTTGTTTGTTATTTGTTGTTTTATTTTGTTTTGTTTTCTGGACCATGGATGCAGATATCAGAATGGGAGTTCCTAGAAATACTGGTGTAGATCATAACAATGGACCCCAAGGCATTCATAATGACAAAAGGAATATCATGAGAAGAGGCTCCCTTAAGCATCAAAGAGAATTTAAGAGATAAAAAATGCACCCCTTTCTTGAAATAAAACCAATGAGAAATGTGTCAGAGGTTGAAGCATAAAAATTAATATATTTATTCAAACATGTATTGAAATAATTCTATATGGCAGACACTGGTTAGAAACATACTAAAAAAAATTTTTTTAACTATCAGAGAAGTCTGTAAAAAGAAGAAATAAAGCTTGTTGGTCACAAATGTTCTGACTACACTATGTATACTGTAATTCATAGAAATTAAATAGACAATGTAAATTAAAAATTAAATACAAGGTTATAAATCTAATTCAATATGTATATCCAAGACTGACCAGAATGGCTTATGACTAATGAATGAAAATGGAAGGCTTATTCCACCCCCCGAAAAAAAACTGTAATAGAGAAGTAAGAGTGTATGTCACAAATAAATAACTATAAGGGAAAACCATAATCCTACTATGGGAGAATACTGGACAACATTCTATTGGGAGCAGAGGGTGAGAGCAAGAATCAAGAGTGAAAGTAAGACAAAGAAAAGGAATAAGGAACTTATGAGAGAAGTATTCTGCAGTCCTCCTGATTAGATGCTTAGAATGTTCTAAAACACCTTATGAGACAAAATATCTTGACTCTGGCACACTTTCATTATCTTGACAGCTATTATGATTTCTATATTGATAGCAGCTAATATAGTCTCTACTTAATATAGTCTCTACTTGGCTTCCTGATGAAAAGGAGGAAGGAGGCAGAGGAGGCAATAGGGAGAGTGTTATCTGTACTTAATTCTGACCACCCAAGAAGAACCAATTAACAGTAAAATGGAAGCAAGAAAATTCTCTGTGAATGCAATAATGTTATCTTAATGTTTATAGCATCCATGTAAAAAATACTTTAGTTACAAATGTGTCCTCTTCTCTTTGTAAAGTTTCTGCTAAAGGATAAATATAAGTGAATGGCTAAAAGCTCTTAGAAAAAATATTACTCAGAAAGAAACTGGATGCTCACCAGAATAAAATCCTGATCATACAAAGACAACCTTGTTAAAAAATTCTAGGAAATGTAACTATGTAGCTTAGTGAATCTGGATGGAGAGAGTTCTCTAAGACCTCTCACTGAAAAAAGGAATACATAGAAAAGATGGGAAGTCCTTCAATTATTATTAAGTAGAGAGAGTTGAGGCCTTTGAAAAATAAATAGAGTTTTAAAAACAACTTTTTAAATATATTCAAAACAAGATATAAGGGCACCTGGGTGGTTCACTGGGTTAAGCATCTGACTTTGGCTCAGGTCATGATCTCACAGCTCTTGAGTTCGAGCCTCTCATCGGCTGTCTGTGCTGATAGCTCAGAGCCTGGAGCCTGCTTCAGATTCTCTATGCCCCTCCCCCTCTCATGCTCTGTCTCTCAAAATAAATAAACATTTAAAATTTTTAAGAGAAAACGATATAAATAAGACAGAACCTACTATTAAGATAGTTGACAAAATGGTATCAGATGACATAGAAAATATAGAAATTCCCAGATGTTTTCTTGTTCTTATCTTGTCATGGGCTGATGTTACAAGAAAGAATATTGATAAGAGAGAATTGAACCTGAAGTGGAGGAAAAATGACTACCTAGCAACTCTGTGGATTCAAGTCTCTTGCTTAGTAAAAATTGCATCCCAGAATATTAAAAAAGCTTGTAAATGAGAGTGCAGAGATGCTGTCAGCTGTATTTGGGGGATATAAAGATATAGGCATTGGTAAACTAGAAATAGGTAAATTATGTACTGATTTTCAAAAGTTATAAAAGATTCTGAAGTGGATAAAAGACACATAAGCTCTTTAGAGTAAGAATAAAAATGTAAAACAGTACTATTAAACCCAGAATTTTAAACATTTAATGGAGATGGTGATCACTAGGTCTCAAAACAGTAAAGACTAGAAAAGAATTCATGCAGATAATTAGGCATATATTACATATTTAAAAAAAATAGAAAAACTCCAGGCACCTGGGTGGTTAAGCAACTGACTTCAGCTTGGATTATAATCTTATGGTTTGTGGGTCCAAGCCCCACTTCATACCCTGTGCTGACAGTTCAGAACCTGGAGCCTGCTTCAGATTCCGTCTACCTCTCTCTCTCTCTGTCCCCTCACTTGCTCTCTCTCTCTCCCTCAAAAATAAACAAAACATTAAAAAACTTTAATAGAAAAAAGTGAAAGAAATAGCATTAGTAATTGAACCAACAGAGGAAAGCTTGGAGAGAAAGTAGACTCCCTAAAGGGACACACAGATTTCCCTACATATACTGTTGATGCCCATTGGATCTTTAGAGAAAGTGATGACAATGATAACAATGACAAGGCAATAACTACCATGAAAATGATGATCATGATCATGATGATAGGGTCTTTGATCCATAGGCTCCTGAGATCAGGACCCATCTATGTTTGAGTTAAACCAAATAATAGCTAATAATAATAATTATGCTTAAGAATTGTCTAAACATCTTACAATGCTTTATTTCACTTCATTATCACAACAAGCCTATAAGATCCAGATAATCCAAGGTCACCACTAATAAGTGGGGAAGTTCTAATTCAGATTCAAGGCTGTCTGTTTCTTTTTTTTTCCCCTTTTTTAAAAAAAATTTTAAATGTTTTATTTGTTTCTGAGAGAGACAGCATGAATAGGGGAGGGTCAGAGGGAGAGGGAGACACAGAATCTGAAGCCCACTCTAGGCTCTGAGCTAGCTGTCAGCACAGAGGCCGACACGGATCTCGAACCCACGAACCATGAGATCATGACCTGAGCCGAAGTCAGACGCTCAACTGAATGAGCCACCCAGGCGCCCCAAGGCTGTCTGTTTCAAAGCCTTAAACTCTTAACCACTGTTATTATATTTTTATATGACAATGAGCAATCATCCATCCTAATTGAAACCTGATTCTGTGGCAGCTGAGACAGTTTTCTTTGTTCCATGGAGGTTCTAAGAAAAAAGAGTGAGTGGCAGAAAGTCCAGGCAAGAATAGCTGGTAATTCTAAGGAACAAAATGAATAAACTGACAAATTCAAAGGGATTCAAATTCAAGGAGCTGAATGCAGAATAAGGGCTTGTGGAAGCAGGTAGAAAAGTGTCAGTATATATAAATGGTCACAGAGCATCATGGCACTCAGTGTGGCTATGACAACATGGTACCAGATCTTCATCTGATGCTAGCGCTTTATCTGGGGTATGATGCATCTCCAGCTGAAAAAATTAAATTAAGTTCAATGAAATTAAATTAATAAAATGACTGAACTTATTAAGGGGATTTTTCTTTTTTATATACCTGGCTTTGTTTTAAGAAGCTCTGCTTCATAAAGAGAATAGCATTGCATCTAACTACACAAGAAGAGAAGTCAAGTTTCAGAGTATGTAGTGAAAAAAGACTTAAGTCTTAAATTAGTGTGTTTGCATTTGTTTGGGGTTTTTAAATTTTGTTTTCATCTAGTTATATTCAACATATTTATCTCTGCTTTATATAAAGAAATAGAGTAGAGATAGTAAGTGGAAAAAAGTGATGTGATGCATGACAGTGTGAACATATAAAATAACGTGTACATTGTGGAGTACTTCCTTTGTATCAAGCACACCAGATAAACAGTTTATAAAGTCTATTTAATACTCACTAATTTAATATTCAACCCTATGATATTATGATCCCTATTATATAGATAAGGAAACTGAGGCTCAGATAGATTAAATTCCTTGTATCTGGTGACAGCTATTAAGTAGAGGAGCAAACTTTCAAATCCCAAAAATCCTTTTTCTTAATCACGATAATAAACTGGTATTAAGTTTGGTCCTTCCTAAGAAAGGCCTGAAACATAGCCTCAAATAGAATATGGGGTAGGGAATATTTGGTTTAACAGAGATCACAAGAAAACCCCCATAGACTTTTTTAGTTGACAGCCAGCCTGATATGAGTCAACAATGTGCTTAAAGGTTTCAAATAGAGACCAAATAGGCTTAAGTTGAGTTAAAAGATCTTAGAATTTCAAACAATGGTGATGGTTACAGCTCACTCCTCCACAGTTGGAGAACTGTGGTCAGTTGTGGAATGGTGATATTCCACTGTGGTCACAAATGGAAATGTATCTAAAAACAGTGAGATGGGGAAGAGACTTTAGACCCATTATGCCTGAATACTCCTATCCGTGAGCTGAGTAAACTCAGGATATTGGGTTGGTGTAAGGTTTACCCTGTGTATTTCTAGAGGTAGGAGGCAAAATTTTACTCTGAAAAAGAAATAATTCTGATAATCAAAATCATTCCAAAATAAAAGGGAAGTGAGCATTCCATTAATTTAAAGATTCAAGGTCACTGTCAGAGATGCGATAAGGAGGGATGGGTAAGTGGCCTTGAGTACTGTATACCTCTGAGAAACCTCATAATTTGCTAATCTAGCAACTTTAAGATTGCCTTGGACAAGGTCTCGTTGTTCCTGGAGCCCTGATGCATTGTCCTCAAGACGTTCTCCTGAATATGTCTTTTCTGTCAATGTCATTTCTTTCCTGGAAGAGTGTATACCTTACCTGACACACTGTTTCCAGCTCTTTTAAATGTCTGCTTTGTGACCCTCTTCAATTGCTATAGTGGTTCTAACTTCAGGAGATTGAGATATAATCTATATAACTACTGAGTCTGAGAGATCTAAATTAAGCTAAAGCTTCTTGGTTTCCTTTAAAAACAGACCACAGTTCTGAATAGAGCCATAAGCACAGTCGGGAGTTATTCAACCAGAGGTAGCTCTTTGATTGATAAATCAATTTGCAGGAATATATTAAATGATTAATGAATCTGTCATATCAACTAGGACACTTGCTAATTGTTTTCAAGGTTTCAATAAATGTAATGGCAATTAATTGCACCTGCTATAATCCACTTCATGCTTGCAGCTGATGTGGAAGTTTAACTTTCATTTTTCACTGGTGAAAAGCCTTTTGTCTATTCTCGCTCTTTCTCCACACCTGCCTGATATAGGAAAACAATATTTGTATTAGGCAAAATCCTGCTTATTAATGGCTATAAATTTAAAGCCCTTAGAGCCCTCCCTACAAAAAAAAGCAGGAAGAAGTTTTGCAAGCCACCCAAAGAAGAAAGTGGTGTACTTACAAATCTAATTTTCATCTGAGTATAGTATATTGTGGTTCCCTGAGGCAGGCCTTGATATCACAAAAGCAATTTCTGGCAGATTGGAAGGATTATTCCCTTCTGAGTTTCCAGCATCTGACAGGAGATCAGAGTGGAGGTCCTACTCTCGGGAGACTGGCAGCTTCATGAAGCAGATGGGACCTGACAGGCTATTTCCAAGAAATGGAGCCTTTGAAGCAGGAAGCAGGTATGCCTGACTGAGTAATGGGAGGCTCCTCATTTAAACTGGGAGAGCCAGAGCCCCGTGGTGGCAGGCAGCATTTATTCATGTCAGAGGAGCATTGCCAGCCGTTGCAGGAACCCTGAGAAGACAGAATGATTCAGAGTGCTGAACAGCCAGCCTACAAAATTCATTAGGCAATTTAACCCTATTAATGCCATCCACTTCCTGCAAGGGCTGTGAAAAAGTGGATTTCAGTCCACTGTACTTTGTGTCTCCAATTCGAGAGTCCAGTATAGAGGACATTTTCCATTTTCTCTTCTATCCAGATCACACATGTCTACTTTCCCCAATTTATAGCTGCTGAAAATGAGAATCAGTTGTAGAGTCTCTCTCCACACCCCAGAATAAGATACAGCAAGGTTTGGGGGAGTGGATGGGGGACAAACATGGATACACGCCCACCTCTAGGAGGAAGGAGGTGGGATGGGAAATGAAAGGGGAAAGAGCTGCTCTACCACCTATTTGCCCATGGTCACTCTGCCCTGTATTCTTCATGCCTCCTTCTTCCCACTCCCTCTGCTGCTGGGGTTGGAGGCTCAGTTTTGACCTCTGATCCCCTTCCATTACCATGAGTCCTACCCCCACCACACCCTAGCCCCCACCAATCACTCTGTAGGCAGATTTAGAAAGAATCCTAGAGGCAGACTAGAATGATTGTGACATTCAATAACTGAATTGTCTTTTGTTAACATCTTATTGAGATATAATTCACATACCACAAAATTCATCCATTAAAATGTACAAATCAATGACTTTTAGTATAATTACAGTTGTGCAACCATCACAACAATCTAAGTTTAGAATATTTCACTCTAAAATGAAGCTCTGTGCCCATTAGCAGACACTCCTCATCTCTGTCTCCCCCAGGTCCTGGAAAACATAAATCCACTTTCTATCTCTATGGATTTGCCTATTCCAAACATCTCATATAAGCATAATAATACAATCATATGTGATCTTTTGTGACTGACTCCTTTTACTTAGCATAAGGTTTTCAAAGTTTATCTATGTTGTAACTTGCATTAATCATTTTTATTGCCAAATATATTCTATTATATGAATATGCCACATTTTGTTTATCCATTATTACTCAGTGGACATTTGGATGTTCCCACTTTTTCGCTGCAATGGACCATGGAGCTATGGACATTTGTGTGCAACTCTTTGCTCACCTTTAATATTTCAAATACTATGAGGAAATCCACAAACCTTACCACTACACAGTTGAACACTCAAGCCCCAACTTCACCAGACTTACTGTGTGATTTTGTACATGTGTTTTAGCTTCTCTGAACTTCTGTTTCCTCTGCAATCTGTCTTGGCAGAAAGTCAGTGCTCAAAAGTGATGCTTATTCAGGAAACTCAAAATACTTTCAAATGTTATGTCTTCACCACTGTCTTACACAATGGCTGGTTGGCAAATGCTTTCTTTCTGAGTCAGTTTAAATCATATAAACTTTGCAGGCCAAATTTAGAAATAAGACATAATAAGCTGTAATCCATAACTTGTTAATGAACAATAAAATAAAATCCATAATTTGTAATAAAGTAAAAGTTCAATTTAACATTCCACTTTTGACAAATGGAAGTGACTGGCTAGTAAAGAAGATTTAAATAATACATATGAGTTTAATGTAATTTTATTGAGTGTTTTTGTGTGCTAATTTATCAATATAGAAGAAAAAGGGAGAAGTGGTAATACACTTTATCATCTATTATTAGTCAAATAGACTATCCTTTAATGGCATTCTTAGTGTAAATTGCTAATTTCCATTTTGTATAAAAATCAATTTTTATGTAATAGTCTTCATCTCAATCCATTCCATAAAACTGGGTTTTAGTATACTCAAGTGATGACAATGGTTCAGACTTTAATAGACTATATAGGGAGCATTTCGTTTTTCTTTTTTCTTTTTCCTAACTATGGTACATTAAGTCTCCAGAGGGAGCCAGTGTTTAGCAACATGTTACTTATCACTAGGTGACTATATTGTAATCTAACTCAGAAACGTCTTTTGAAAAAAAAAATCTTCCTAAATTCTTCCCCTACTAGATACCCATTAGAAAATCCTGTGCCTTTAAAGACAATCTGTAAACAAATAGTTTTCTTTACGTATGGTCTTCTTTATTAGAAGAAGATCAGCCCATGAAGACTCATTATTTTTCCAAGGACATCATCACTTTTTTGGTACTCTAAAAGCTTTCTCTTCCAAGAAAGCAAACACCATAGCTGACCTATAAACCAAATATTTCTGTTCATTGAACCTACCCTGCTAATCAAAGGAAATAGGGAAATTTGTGTGCACAAGCATAGTATTAATGATAGGACTTAATTTCTGCTCGTTCATATTGTAATGGAATTTTTCCCCTATGGTTCATTCATCACTTTAAAAAATTAAGCCAATTTAGAAATATAATTTGAATGTATAATTGAATTTGTCAGTTGATCTTAGCCTTTACAAGTTAATCAAATAACACAGACTTAAGGAAGTTTCCCACACATGCTCTCATTTATGGGCAGCCAATCATCCCCTAAAGAGAATGTCAGGTTCTTTCAGGATTTTTTGTTGATTAGATCCTCATTTTTTCTTTAGAGAACCGAATCAATTTTTTTCCTGGCAATCAAGATTCATGCTATCAGTCAAACTGAAAAGAAGAAAATGGCATAATTTTAGCTAAAATATTAGAAATGACAAATAAGTGAAATATATTAACTGGAGTGGAAAAGAAATGTGTAATTAAGCAGCACAAGGACCATATGTCAGGTTCTTCTATAGTAATAGATGGGAGGAGAGTTTAGACTTTTTGCAAAGACTGATGTAGCTGTCAGTACATTTTAGTCCTCTTTATGATTCACTGGACTCATTGGGGACATCTCACCTCAACCAGCAATTGACAAGTTGGTTTGTTTTCTTTCTCTCTCTTTTTTTTTTTAAATTAAATATAGGAGGATAGATCAATTAATTATGAACTATGGCTATATGTGCACTATATGTGTGATTTAAATGATTTACTTACATGCAAAAATAAGCTTATTTGGAATATTGAAATGTCTGAATTGCTGCCTTTCAAATACTCCTCAGCCCAGTGTCAAGCATAATTTGAAATTTTTAGTGGAATATGTGTCACACTTAAAATACCATCTACTTCATGGTGTTCCAATGATGCTCTAAGCATAGAATCCTCTTTAGATTTTCTTTAAAATACTAGGAGGTTAGACATTCAGACTTAAAGTGGGTATTGTAGTCTTACACTAAAGAAGGAGAGAAGCACTTCAGCACCAGAGAATCTCAGCTCCCCAAAGCCCAGGTTTGTCTGGGAGCAAGCTTGTTCCATTTGGAGAAGATAATGATAGGACCTACAAATTTCAGTATTAGAATATTTCTAAACTCCTATGGAGACATAATTAAATCTAGGTCCCAATATTGGAATGTGTGCTATTTACCCTCGGCATTAGAGTTAGTGGGGTTGCCAAGATTATTAAGTTCTGATATATTCACCATCATTTTGTTCATAGAATCAACATCATTAATTCATTTGGTGAATAAGAGTGTCCAGTACAGGATCAATGAAGTGAAGCTCCTGCCACATTTAGTATTTCTGAAACTGGGCATTTCAATGCTAGCATAGCATAGCATAGCATAGCATCAGTCAGAGAAGTAGGAAAGACTTTTAGCCATGAAACCTACCCACTTTCACTTAAATCTTGGAAACAGAAAAAGTCAGAGTCTCTCAGACATTTCACCTAATTCATTCACTTGATGAAGAGTGTACATGAAAAGATTATGCATATTAAGAGCCTTTTAGGTGCCAAGTTTTACTTATGAATTATAAATGCATTTCCCATATATTAGAGCTAATGCCCTTACATTATTAACATTTCTCTCTTCATTGAATCCTTTCCTTCAGTTTACAGTCTTGTTCAAGACTTCCATTCAAAAAAGAAATATTTTTATCTTTGTTCTCCTTCAAACTTCTGCTGATCCCCACTTTCCATTCACAATGTAAGATAAGATTTACCAGCTTAACTACTTTTAAGTGTACAGTTCAGTAGTGTTAAGTACATTCACATTATTGTGTAACCAATCTCCAGAACTCTTTTCAAATCTGTAAAACTGAAACTCTATAGCCAGTAAACAACTCCCCATCCCCCTCTCATCCAACCCCTAGCAACCACCACTCTTTATTCTGTCTCTGTGAATTTGACTACTCTAAATACCTCATAAAAGTGGAATCATATAGTATTTGTCTGTTTGTGTGCTTGTTTCACTTAGCATTATGTCCTCACAGTTCATCCAAGTTATAGCATACGTCTGAGTTTCTTTCTAAAACTGAATAACATTCTATTGTATGTATATACCACAGTTTGCTCATCCATTTCATTGTTGATAGACACTGGGGTTTCTTCTTCCTTTTGACTATTGTGAATAATGCTGCTACGAACAGGGATGTGTAGATATATCTTTAAGACTCTGTTTTCAGTCATCTCAAATCTATACCCAAAAGTGGAATTGTTGGATCATATGGTAATTCTATTTTTAATTTTTTAAGAAACCACCATACTGTTTTCCATAGCAGCTGCACCATTTTGCATTCCTACCAACGGTGCACAAAGGTTTCAATTTATCCACATCCTTATCAACACCTGTGATGTTCAGTCTTTTTGATACTAGCCATCCTAATGGGTATAAAGCAGCAGCTCATTTTTAGACCTAAAATTTTAGACAGTTTTCCAAAGTGTGGCTTGCAAATGACATTCATTAGAATCACTTCATAAACGTATTACAAACATTCAGATTCCTGAATCAAATCTCTGAGGATTGGGCATGAGCTATATTTTAACAAATTTCTCAGACAATTCTTTTGAAGACTTTTGGTACAACTTACCATATTAGTTGGATGTGATATGAAAGTACCTCAAAGTAAGAAAGAAAACACCCAATCGATACTATGATATTATATAGAGTAGAATACTTGCTATAAAAAAATCTCATTTTCTATTTGGATAGAGATTACATGGAAACAAATAACATTTTTCACCTATAGATGTGTAATTTTTGCAAATATAACTAAGTCTTTGAGCCACATAGTGACACTTTCCAGTATGTTGATGAATGTTACTATTATCATTACTGAATTAATGGGAAAATATAAGCACTTTGATTATTCTTTGGGGGGTGGGGCGAGTGTGTGTGTGTGTGTGTGTGTGTGTGTGTGTGTGTGACATATATAATGATCTGACCTACTGCTGCACTGCCAAAGATTTTTATTTTTATCCATTTCCCTTCTTTTGCACAGTAAAAGTCAGGGTTGACATTTCAGTTCTATTATGATTATTTGAGTCTTTCATACTGACGACTGTGCTAGGTAGGCACTATTTATTTTCTAGAGTAGACAGTGCCTTAGACCTTAGCTATCTGCAAAGATGCTTGTTTATTATGAGAAAAGACCTTTGGGACCAAAAATGAAATTGTATCCAAAATGACAGCAGATAGGGACATGGGTCTAACAGGAATAAATTAGTATTCACTGGTGGTGAAGAGTAAGTTGAAGGTTGATATCAAGATTTGAATTAAGAAGTTTAAGTGTATGCCAAATAATTTTTTAAAAAATTAAACTACTTCTACCAATTTTGCATCAGCACAATTACATTTATAAAGTCACATATAAAAAGACCCTTTACTTCCAAAATACTGGGCATCTTTCCAATCCTAGTCTTCAGATTTATTGTGTTTCTATAGTTCTGTGCTGGTATTTTCTGTGCTTCTGAAACCCTGTCGGCTTTCAGCAATTAATAAAAATGTTATGGGTTTTGATTTGCATCACTGCAGCATATGAACTAAATTACTTTTTATCTGCAGGTTTAAAGCAGAATAAAATTCTTTGTGATAAAGTTTCATATTGTTCAGATATGAGTTGCTGAACCGTGGAATCCAATGAGCCAATGCCAAAGCAGCCAGGAAGAGTGGCTGTCTTTTGTTCCAGTTTATATCATTCCAGCTAAACAATCTGCTGTTCTAGAAGGTTTTAAATGCTAAGCCCCTCTGTGGCTTTTAGAAATTGAATAATTTTCTGACCAAAAGCAACCACGGAACTAAACCAGAGCACAACATGGAATGGCACCCCAGCTTGTCTGTCATGGCTTAACAACTGCAGTTGCCAGTTAAGTGCAGAAAATTTGGCTCTCAGAAGTATTTAAAGAACATATATTATAAGTTATTTTATCCTTAGTAGGATATATTTCACATTCACCATTCACCCAAGGGTAAAGTCAAAGTTATTTCTCCTTCTACTGATTACTCTGTGTCCCTGCCTTTCTTCGTTGCTCCTTCCCTTTGTTCTAGTTCAGTTCACTGTACAATAGCGTACATGGATAGTGTACTCAACTACTTTTTACTATAGCATAAAGGAATATATGTGTTTGTGTGTATATATATCTTATTTATCTATTTATCTAACCATCATCTATCTCCTAGAATAAAAATGAGGTAGGTGTGTCTAGGTAACAATTTCAACATAGTTACAAAGATAGGAAGTAGTTCATTAAAAATATAAGCATTAAGGATAGGAATATGTTTTATTTGTATTCATTCCACCTTCAGTGTTTAGCACAGTTTGTGCATGTAATAAATAAAACTCCAAATGCATGAATAAATTAAGCAGAGGTTGCTGGGTTTAAATATTCCCCTTTGGTCCCTAAACCATTCCACAGATCTTGGGCTTAGCATTTTTGTTCTTCTGGATAACTACCTTAATTCTTCAAGTCCTAGTTTAAGCTACTCCCTTTTCCTCACTGTTTTATTTTCTTAGGGTAAGGGGATCTCTTATGAAACTGCAACGAGGGGCACCTGGGTTGCTCAGTGGGTTAAGCGCTCAACTCTTGAGCTCATAGTTCATGGGATCAAGCCCCACAGCAGGCTCTGTGCTGACAGTATAGGACATGCTTGGGATTTTCTCTCCCTCTCTTTCTGCCCCTCCCCTGCTCATGCCCTCCCCCAACAAAGTAAATAAACATTATTTTTAAAAAATTGCAATGATTTTTGTGCACCTCTCTCATCAACTCTGCTGCAGTTTTCCTGGAAACTATCAGGAATTCAGTCTTCTCTTTTTTTGCTCTTTCTTTAGCTTTTGATTTAGACCCACTGCTGCTATCTACTTTTTTTTTTTTTTTTGAAATGAGCCATTCTGTTCAGTAGCTTTCATGTATTACCCAGAGTGTCCTTCTACCCTGATGACCACACTACCCCACTCATAGGTCACAATTTGGATAGCGGAAGACCAGCTTTGGCTCTAGCATTATGCTACATTTGAGGGTTTATTTGGGCTTCATCATCCTAGAACATTTCTGTGCCCTGTTCTATTTCTAGTTCCTTTTTAAAAAGTGGGTGGGGAAGGGGGGTTCTAGTTTTTCTTATCTTCTTTTGAATATCGTATCTCATGTTATTATTCCTGTATTACCCAAAACTTGCTGTTACATTTCCATTCAAAACAAGAGTATTTTAAAGGGTCCAATAGGGCTGTGCTCTGAAAGTTTAATAAGTTCTTTAAATCCCAGTAACCTGTCCAAATATAAACTAAGATATAAGCTTTATGAGAGTAGGGACTTATTTTACTCACTTTGTTATAGCTATTGCTAAACATCTGTCTGCCTTTCTTCTAAAAAACTGTTCTGAATCACTCTGTTTACTTTGTGCTTATATAACAATTTCAATATAACAGTAGATAGTGTTTATATAACTATAAGCAGTGTTTACATAATGGTGTCTATAAAGTCTATATGAAATGAACATGTATTAAGTACTAAATTACCAGAGTTGTTAGAACAAATATAATAAATGGATATTGAATACTTTAAAAGCCTACTTAACCCACATATGGATGAATTGTCATTCTAATATACAGCATAGCATCATATGATCTAACCTCTATTTATCAAAGCATCTTATGAAAATTCTATAAAATTTCAAAATAGGGGCCTCCCAGGTGGCTCAGTCAGTTAAGCATTCAACTTCGACTCAGGTCATGATCTCACAGTTCATGAGTTCAAGGCCTACATCGAGCTCTGTACTGACAGCCCAGAGCCTGAAGCCTGCTTCGAGTTCTGTGTCTCCCTCTCTCTCCACTCTTCCTGCTCATGCTCTGTCTCTCTGTCTGTCAGTCTCTCTCTCTCTCTAAAATAAATAAACATTAAAAATTTTTTCAAAATAGGGATAAAAGAAGCACATCTTTCTCTCCTATGGCTTTCACATAATGAGGGGCCACTTTCTCAAGCCTTCCTTTTACCTTCTGAGTAAGAATAGTCTCTGTGAATTCTAGCTTATCTCTGCGTGTTCTAAAAGGGAGTAGAGATTTAAGTATTTGTAGGGAAATGAGGAATAGAACAGAGTTTGGTGAAACGAGAAATAGGAGGGAAATTAATCACAGGGCTAAGACTAAGACAAAGAGTAGAGGATTGGGTCATGATGATGGAATGGAACAGAGGATATTTGAGTGGTCATTATGTGCTAAATAGTGAGGTTAGGATGCTACATGATTAGCTCATTTAAATTTTACAAGAGTCTAGGAAAGATTGTATTATTACTCCTTCATTCCATAGATAAGGAGATTGAAATTCATAAATTTCATTTTTCTGTAGCTCCACATTAAAACAACAACAACAACAATGGCACAAATGAGTACAAGTAAAACTGGTGAGATTCGAGTAAGATTTGTAAACTGTATCAATGTCAGTATCCTGGTTTTATTATTTTACAATACAGTTTTGCAAAATGTTACCTTTGAACAGAACTGTAAAAAGTATACTCTCAATTTAGATTTTCTCTATATTACAAATACTATTCCTTCATCTGTCATATATGTTGTGAGTATTTTCACCTAGTTTTTTATTTGTCTTTACTTTATGGTGTTTTTGCCTATGGAAAAAAATAATTTTGTGTAGCCGAAGGTATTTATTTTTTTCTGGAATTTTGAGTCATAGGTAGTCTTTCCTTACACTTATGTTAAAGAACAATTTAACATAAAGGAAAAACAGTGTTTACTTTCAGTTCCTGTATGGTTTCATTTCTTACATTTAGATACTTAAATCCATTCTCAGCCTGTAGTACAGGTTTGGTTTCAAAAACTCCTGAGAGGTTTCGAAATGACAGTTTTTACTCACTAATAATGAAAGGTTTTCTTAGCACATTGATCTATGCACATTTTTCCCCTGCATGATAAGTACTAGAAAACTAATGGTATTTCATTATTGTTCCCACAGTCCTTGCACAGAAAGAATGCAATTAGGAGCAAGCTTTCAATGAAGAGTAAAAGTATCATGGGTTCCACAGACTCATGGGATCTTTGCAGAACTGTCTGTGTTAAAATGAAGTTTTAAATTCACATGAATTTCTAATGCTGACTAAGAGTTTTACATTATAGGTCTACATTATACTATGTGAGGCTGTTTTCAGTGTTTGGCTTGGGACTATGCAGAAGACAATGGTCATGGCAAAGTAGACAGCAACGTTAGAATCCATGTGGACATCCAGTATTTGGGTCATTCTGGATAAGAAGTCAGCATTTTGCTAGCTATTTCTCAACCTAATTACTGATTTCTACTCTCTATGTATAGCCACTCTGTGTAGCATTTACTTTAAAAAATATATATTTTAGGGGTGGCTGGGTGGCTTAGTCGGTTAAGCATCCGACTTTCGCTTAGGTCATGATCTCACAGTTTGTGGGTTCAGGCCCCACGTCGGGCTCTGTGCTGACTGCCACCTCAGAGCCTGGAGCCTGTTTCAGTCTGTGACTCCCTCTCTCTCTGACCCTCCCCTGCTCACGCTGTCTCTCTCTCCTAGAACTAAATAAAACATTTTAAAAAATATATACATATATATTTTATAGTATTTACCATCACTTCTAGATGTTTTAGAACAAGATTTAGTAGTTAGGGCAATAGATGCTGGCAATGCACACATCATTAGCAAATTACCATTATTTAGATCATACTTCCCTCAGAAAGAACATCAATGTAATGAGATAGAGATAAGAAACTGAGCTGAAGTGGAGGAAAAGCATCATAAATAACAGAATAAAATAAGTTAAAATCAATTTCAATTTCCAGTGGATAACATGGGAACTCTCAACTGTATTGTTTAATTTTCTTTTCCAAATAATTATAGCTAAATACAACAAAACCAATATTTATATTATTTTTTCTGTTACTCTTGAAGTTTTCATTGTATAATAGCAATGAAAATTATTACACCAACAATAATTTTATTTTTCTCTTAAACATTCATTTCAACAGAGTCTTAAATTTCCACTATCCTAATTATTAAGAATGTAGTAATGATGATGATGAATTATTGAGATCAAAATGTTTCTATCAGCAACTAGGATAAAAACAGTATATTGTAAAATTATTTCTATCTTCAAGAGAGATAGCTCTTAAAGAGTCACCAATGTGTTTGCATTGTAGGAATTTGAGTTCGTTAGCATATAGTTCCATTTTAACTTTTTATTAATGTATTTCCATAACAAATCCAGTGTAGTGAATCCTTGCTTGTTTCATATTGTAGTATTTTGGGGAGTTATTAATCCAAGATAGTTTCTGCAGCCATCATTCCATCTTCTCCTGTTAGTTGAGATGTAGAAATAATGTGCAAGAAATGATTTTAGTTTTGCCTGAACTTGAAGCTGTACAATGCCAAATCAGAAAGTTAAAGATAAAAGTAGTAAATGAAATTAATCATGCAAACTGATTAGTATAGATTAAGAAACTCATAATAAAAACTGAGCCCCTTCCCACACAGTTGTCTTGACAATATATAGCTGTGGTTTTGAAAGCTATTATAATTACAATAATAAATTTGCTATTATAAAACAGATCATAAAAAGCATTCAAAAACCAAACACAATTCATACTTGGATTATCCCTCCATTTTGGATTATTTACACAACTGACCCCCAATATAAGCGTACCTTGGGACATAATTTAAAGTGCTATATTAAATGTATTGAATATGACTTATAAGTTGGAAAATAACCCAACATCTGACTAACTGAAATGCAAGAGTTTTTCCAGCCTTAAAAATATATATTCCATTTCCACTTATTATAACCATTGTTTTAAATAACATTTTAACTTTACTGCATCCACGAGAATGGCTACAATTCAAAAATGAATTTAAGAAACCAGATAATACCAAATGTTGGCATAGATATGAAACAAAATAAAAAATAAAAAACAGAATTTTATTCATTGCTGGTAGGTTTTACACCACTGATATGAAAACATATCCACACAAAAATCTTAACACTGATATTTAGAGAAACTTTATATAAAATTGCAAAAATTCAAAGCAACCAATATGTCCTGCAATAGGAAATGGATAAACTGTAGAATCTTTATACAATGGATATCATTCAACAATAAAAACAAATGAGCTGCAAAAGGCACAGATCAACAGTAAATATATATGCAAAGTAAAAGAATCTAGTTAGAAAGTTTATATACTTTTCCAGTCATATGGCATTCTGTGATTCTATATCACAGTAAAAATCAGCAGTGTCTGCCAGAACAGCAGAGGGACACTGGGGGTAAGATTAATTAGTTAAAGTACAGGGGAGGAGACTTTAAGGATGGTGAAACTATTCATAATATTGGAGAGGTAGATCCCTGAAAATATGCATTTGTCAAAACCCAAAGAATATCACAGCATAAAAAGTAAAACTAAATGTTTTTTAAAAATGTTTTAATGTTTTATTTATTTCTGAGAGAGAGAGACAGTGTGAGCAGGAGAAGGTCTGAGATAGAGGGAGATATAGAAACTGAAACAGGCTCCAGGCTCTGAGCTAGTTGTCAGCACAGAGTCCAACATGGGGCTCGAACCCACGAACTGTGAGATCATGTCCTGAACCGAAGTCAGATGCTTAACCGACTGAGCCATCCAGGCACCCCAAAACTAAATGTTTTTTAAATGAAATTTTACAAAAATCATTTAGGAGGTTCAGAGATCTCAGGAAAGAATGCAGATCATGACAAGAAAATCTAACTGTATTGCAAATGTATAATACAACTTCACTGAAGGGAATGGGCGGAATGGTGCTGAACTTAGAAACTTAGAAATGAACCTATAAAACTAAAAGAAAAAGAAACTGCACATAAGCACTGCACTGTAGTTGATAATGTTGTTTCCCATGCCTAACACAGGTTAATAATTCTGATACTGCTACCCATGTATACTGGAATTGAACAGTTACATAAATGGATGGTGGATGGTGAGACAGATTTTTTATTTTTATAGTACAAGGTTGCAGATAAGCAAGAAGAGACAGCTAGAATTATCCCATGGTAATGGATTAGAGTTAGAGATCAGTATGAATTCAGGTTTAGCTTAATATAGATACATATAGTTCCATAACAAATAAATATGCAGATACACATATCCATATATATATGTATATATATATACACACATATATACACAGGTTAGTATATACATATATCTTTTTGCTATGTCAGGTGAAAGGGACTATACACATGTGTATACACACATATATACACAGGTTAGTATATACATATATCTTTTTGCTATGTCAGGTGAAAGGGACTATAGTAATGACACTTACACAGAAATGAGCATATCTAATGCCCAGATATTAACTTCTAATACCATTCTCAAATAAGAAGAAACTGGGCTCCCTGGAAAAGTAGCTGCTTCTATAACCAGAGCAGGAAATACATAACATGAACCTGGAGTTTCTTGTAATACCAGAAAATAAGAAAGCACTTTCTTATAAAACCTCACAATGTTGAGGGCATATAAAAAAGCAAAGCAAAGCAAAACCTAACTACACAGATAGAGGTCAGCTACCAATGGCCAAAGTTGGAACTATTTGTGCAATGAAGCAAAGTAGTTGTATTAGTCTTCTCTGGTTGCCATAATAAAATACCATAAACTAGGTGGATTACACAACAGATATTTGCTTTTTCAGTCTTGGAGTCTGGAAGTTTGAGATCAAGTTACCAGAATGGTCAGGTTCTGTTGAGAGCTCTTTCTCAGGCTTGCAGATAGGCCTTCTCAATGTGTGTTGACATAGCCTTTCCAGTGCATGCACACATACAGAAAGCGCGTTCTCTAGTGTCTCTTCTCAAAAGGGCACTAATCCCATTAGACCAGGTTTCCATCCTCATGACCTCACTTAAACCTAATTACTTGCCAAAAGCCCCAGATTCAAATGGGTCTGAATTCACAGGGAGGGAGAGACACAAACATTCAGTTCATAACAGTAGTGTTGGATTATAACCCTCATTTCTTTGATCCAACAGCTATGTCAATTTCACTCTAAATATATATCTCTTGTATCTTGACCCTGTTTGCTGTTATCTCTGCTGGGTGTTATTATCTCCCCATGAATTACCATCACAGTCTCAGAACTGGGCCCTCTGCCTTCAGCCTTGTCTGTAGTTCACTGTATTTTACAAAGTGACCCAGAGTCACCTCTTTAAGTTTGGCTCTCACCATGCTTCTCTTTTGCCTAAGTCCTTAAATGGCTCCTCACTACCTCAGTTCCTTAGTGTGGCCCTTTATAAATTGACCCCAAGTTACCTTATCAGTGTTTTCCACCATTTCTCCCTGCCAGAACCCAGACATCCTATAAATCAGGACAAAAACAGCTTACTCCCAAAGAGAACTTCCAAGAGCCACCTTCTAAAGGACCTTGGCTGACAAAAGTAGGTAGGAAGAAATGAACAAAGTTTACGTATGGAAAGTCAAAAAAAAAAAATCAGTAACAGGCAAATGCTAAACATCACCTAGTTCAAGGCACAGAATAAATGGGTAATGTTCCAAAAACATTTATTGAACAGAAAAATCAGTCCAAAAGAGGCAAGGAGTAAATACCAAGGGCATTACTGCCTATTTTACCATTCATGGAAAAATAATAATATTCTTTATATACAATATGTGCTTAATACACTTTTCATTGAAATTCTCTTTCAGGCTTTTAAAAATATTTCATGTGGTGTATTTACATTTACTGTAAACTTTCCTCATCCTTATTCCACTTGCCTTCTCAGTAGGGAAAGACTGAATGGCATGATCATTACAGTGCAGAATTTAACCTGATAACACACACTCATAGTTTTTGGCCACCACAATGTATAAGTAACAAAAAATTGAGCAACATTTTATATTTTTTTACATTCTTTATTCTTTTTGTTTATTTATTTCAAAAGAAAGATAGAATGAGGGAGGGACTGAAAGAGAGAAGCACAGAAGATCCAAAGTGGGCTCCATCCTAACAGCAGAGAGCCCAGTGAGAGACTCAAACCCACAAACTGTGAGATCATGACCCGAACCAAAGTCAGACACTCAACTGACTGAACCACCCAGGTGCCCCAAGCAACATATTTTAAAATGTAGAATTCACATTTAAATCGGGGTTTCTGGCTTCCCTGTCTCATTTGATGGCACCACTTTCTCCACATGCATCTAAATATGAATATATCACAGCAGTAGTGTGCTGGAACCAGTATATTCCAGCTCACAGTCAATTGTTAATTTTTTATAAATTTTGCAAACCAGCTGATACCACACAGCTAGCTTGAAATCAGCCCTGATGAGAGTATTTATACTCTGGAAATCAACTACTAATTGGGGAAGGGGAGTGGATTTTTGTTGGTGGTGTTTTGTTTGTTTATTTGTTTGTTTGTTTTTGGAGAGTGTTAAACATTCATCAGCATATCATTGGCCCAAGTCTTCTCCCTTGCAATATGCATCCATTCTTATAGCTGCATTTCTCACTTAGACTCACAGTTCTCCCACATCTCTAACAAGGCTTGACTTCATTATTATTTGTAACGTCCTGGTAAATACTGCCACGTAGACATCCACATACAGTCTCAGGCTCAGCATTACTATATTAATTTCCTAGGGCTGTCATAACAAAGTGTCACAAAACTGGGATGGCTTAAAACAACAAAAAATGTATCCCCTTACAATTTTAGAGGCTAGAAGTGTGCAATCAAAGTGTCAGCAAGGACCATGTTCCCTCGAAAACCTGTAGGGGAGGGTCCTTCCTTGCCTCTTCCAGGGTTTGGTGGGGCCATTGGTTCCTTGCACCCTTTGGCTTGTAGGGGCTGCATTCCAGTCAGCTTTGTCACATGGCATTCTCCCCCTCTGTGGGTCTTTGTGTCCAAATTTCCTTCTTCTTTTAAGACACCAATCATATTGGATTAGGACCGATTCTAATGACTGCATCTTAACTTGTTCACATAATGCAAAGGCTTTATTTCCTACTAAAATCAAATTCACAGACTTTGGGGGACTTCAATATATCTTTCGTGGGGACACATTTCAACCTATTGCAATTACTAAAACCAAAGTTTCAGTCAAATAATCTCCTCCTCTAGATTTATTCGGTTGTTTCAGTTTAGAATCCTTGGTGATATTTCTGAAATCTTCATATTGCTTGTTCTCCATTGTTCTCACACATTTATAAGATTCATTACAGTGTGCACTTCATGCTAGTGTTTTAATGATTGCGACAATTTCCTAAGAATCTTCAGATCTGCTGTAGTCTGTATTTATTTTCAAGGCAAACTTTTCAGTGGAGTTTTATCACCCTGTTCAAAAATCTTTAGTGCCCTCTCGTTACTCAGAGCATAAAATTTAAATGCTATAATGTGTTTTTATTTTATTTTTTAATCGTTTTTAATGTTTTGTTTATTTTTGAGAGAGAGACAGAGAGACAGAGTAAAAGCAGGGGAGGGGCAGAGAGAGAGGGAGACGCAGAATCCAAAGAAGACTCCAGGCTCTAAGCTGTCAGCATAGAGTCCGACGTGAGGCTCTTACTCATGAACCATGAGATCATAACCTGAGCCAAAGTCAGACACTTAACTGACTGAGCCACCCAGGTGGCCCGCCATAGACTGTTTTAAAAAGTCCTTCACACCAAAAATAAAAATAATAATCAATTAATTAAAATAAATAAAAATAAAAATTCTATACAACAAAGTTTTGGTGTGTGTTTACTTAGTCAAGTTTTTTCAGACTCACTTAAAGTATCCCACACTTCACTAGAAAATATTGGACTTATTCCATGAAGTCTAACCAAAGTTTTCTAATATATATATATAACTCTGTCTGTATACAACACTTGTTTTGCAATCCATGCACTGGGCTCATATAACATACAACACTCTGATTATTTACATTTTATTGTTTTTCTCCCCCTCCTCACAAAACATTGCAGGAACTTTAAGGCAAAGACTTCGTTCCTCTACTCTGGCATATTTCCTTGCTCTTGGTAGACATCTCATATATGTTTTTTGATTCCGATATCAAGATTGTTGTCAAAGAGGATGTTAGTGGGAGATCAATGGGGTGATATTAAGATCAAAAAGTTAAATGACTTTATGAGATATCAAATTAGTTCAAAATGACAAGTTTGACTATTGCTAAAATGCCATTAATGTAGTAATTGTTAAAGATAAGATTAAATAGCTAATCATAGCCAATCATTCATCATTCATTCACTAAATATTTTCTTACTATGAACCTGGTACTATATTAAATAGCAGGAATATAGTATGCAACATTCCCTCAATTATCTATCTACAGAGAAAAGTTTCCATATACATATACAAGTTATATATAAATATGTATATAATGTGTGTTTAGATGGTTGTATATACATATTTCCATGCATATGTGCATATATGTATGTATGTATGTGTGTGTAGGTATCATATACACACACGGAAGGAGAGAGATTTATTATTAATTTTTCAAGGAAGGAAGAATAGATATACTTCTCTCCCTTATGTAATCAATGCAGTGCTATATAGCACTCTTTGAAACATACGCAAATAAAATTTACAAAGAATCAAATCAAAAATAAGGTATACTGTGGAGTAGTATTGCAATTTATAAGAAAACAGACTCTTGAGATTCATATTCTATTTGTTCCCCTCTCTAGGAAAAAGACACAAACATTTTATTGTACTTCAAAGAAAAATACCCCATTTAAGATGAAAATGGTGTAAAGTCACAAGCAAAATGAAAGTAAAGCATGAGATTCCTTTGTAATAGGCCACAAAAAACACTTAAAGTACAAGAGTAACATATTTTAGAGGGCGTAATTCAAGGTAAAGGTGCAGAGAGGTTATTAAAAGTGAACAAAAATATTACAAAAGTGCAAATGTGCTGTACAAAATGAATTCACAGGGAATAAAATATACATTGCTGCAAAACCCTAACAACTGTGTAAATGTGGAGCTTATATGGTGCCTTGTGTTAAAGAAAGATCCTAGGACAACAGAATCAAAACAAAATCAAAGAGTTCTCCAACATACAACCTTGTTAGCAACCATCAGTTCTGCCCAAGGAGAGAGCCAACCAACACTGAGGAACATGATCCCATGATCCCAGAAGCCAAGTTCAGAGTCTCTTACTGCCAGACAGAAACTACACAGGTTGGCTATAAACTAACAATTTTCTGTGCCCCCTATATTGAAATTCTTATTTTTAATAATACCCACATTTTGGGTTTTTTTTTTTTAATGTTTATTAAGTTTTGAGAGGTGGATAAAGGGCAGACAGAGAAAGAAGGGGAGAGAGGATCCAAAGCAGACTCTGCACTGACAGCAGAGAGCCTGATGTGGAACTCCAACTCACAAACCATAAGATTATGATCTGAGCTGAAGTTGGATGCTCAAACAACTGAGCCACTCAGGCTCCCCAACAATACCCACGTTTTGAAAGACACTAGATTACTTATTTCTTTCTTTCTCAGAAGAAAAAATACAAAATTTTACATATATAAAGAATCCGACATATTTAAACCAAAGCCTAGAAAAGTCAGGTGACTTGCCTAAATTCACAGGGCTATTAGTCACTTAGGTAAAGGGAAGTGATGACTGAATCCACACTGTGAAATGAGAAAGAGAGAGAGAAAAAAGCTGAGTTACCTTTACTTTATGTATGTGGATATATACATATGCATAGTGAACAAATAGTCATATGAGAAGATAAATGTAAATAATATAGGGTTAATATATAATTATACAATTACATAATGTGGCTTATAGGCTTTACACGTTAGAAAAATACTATAATAGATTGTTCTATCTAAATCTTCATTTTTTACCACTGCAGTTATTTTTCACTTATCCTTCTGTATCCTGTGTGCAAACTATATCACCCTACATTAAAACACTACTTTCTTTTTTTCTAACTTTTTTTAATGTTTATTTATTTTTGAGAGAGAAAGAGAGAGAGGAGAGAGAGAGAGAGAGAGAGAGAGCATAAGTGGGGGAGGGGCAGAGAGAGACAGAGACGCAGAATCGGAAGCAGGCTCCAGGCTCTGAGCTGTCAGCACAGAGCCCTATGCAGGGCTGGAAATCACCAACCTGTTAGATCATGACCTGAGCCAAAGTTGGACGTTTAACCAACAGCCATCCAGGCACCCCAAAGCAATTACTTTCTTACAGGTTGTATTT
Source organism: Proteles cristata cristata (assembly GCA_017311185.1). NCBI lineage: Eukaryota > Metazoa > Chordata > Mammalia > Carnivora > Hyaenidae > Proteles > Proteles cristata. Next base: position 3,061,417 of record JAESUZ010001857.1, on the reverse strand, counting down.
TATTTTAATCGCCCAACTTTTTCTGCCATGCCTTCTGTAATGGCTCAAAGTTGGACGCATGAAGTAAAGGTTCTTCCTCAACTATGTCTCAGTAGTTCTGGTTATTTCTTCCCAATGTGGGTCTTCTGCCGATGTCTGCCTGTGCACAGCCTACTCTGCAAAATGCCCTGCACCTGTTTTAATTAGTCTGAAGTGCCTTCTTGAGCAGATCTGTGCCTGCTGTCTATGCCCTCTCATCTCTAGTTTTGTTCTGACCTATAAGGGGAACCAGCTACCTAATTCGTGGGACCCCATGCAAAATGCCCCCATGCAAAATGTCCAAAAATTATTAAAATGAGGACAACAAGTTCTGGGCCCTTCTGTGCACGAGGTTCTGTGTGACTACACATATCTCACCCATGAAGGGAGCCCTGCCTTCAAGGGTGAATGGAAGGATCTGAGTGTTCTTGGCTTCTGGCAGGAATAGAACTGCATCCAAGCTAAATACAGCCTACTGTGCAGAAGTCATTGACTGAATGATGCCTCCCGTCTGGCCCTATTGCACATACCCCCTGGGGGCTCCATCTGGGGTATTGCTCTTTAGCTGTTTCCTATGCATTTCCACATTGGCTTCTCTGGGACCAGAACTGAGGTTGCCTGAATAATTCCATGTGCTTTTCAACTTGATTACCTTTCTTCTGATTTTTGTTGACCTTGAGATAATATCTGTGAAACTCCATCACAGTCCTTGGCATAGAAGAGATTCTCAGTACGACATTTTTATTAAAATACACACAGACTCATAGACATAATTTAAAGGAGCCTAAACCAGCCTTCTCATTTTCCAGGGGCACAGAGATGAATCAGAGCCAAAGTCGCTCAAGATCACAAAGCATTTCTAGTACAGCCCCTGCAGTTCTCTTTCCTTTTGTCAAATGCCCACCTTCAAGGGATTCAGTCACTGTTTGATGCTATGCTGGCAGTGTTCTTATCCAAATTATAAACTTATTCTATACAGAAGTATGAGATATTTATTTATTTTTCTATCATTTCTTGACTATCATAAACATAATAAGAAGCAAATGCTATTATTTCATTTACTCAACAAATGGTAACTGAACAATTACTAAGCATTATGCTAAGAGATGCCGTAAATACATGAAAAATATATAAAGGGCTCATGGTCTTCAGAAGCTTGATCCAAACATGAAACAACTAAGTAATCCTGGAAGGCAAGAGATAATTGCATGCCAAATGCTTGTTAGAGAAAAATTACAGATGTCCACTGATGGGGGGCATCAGATGAGGTAAGAATCACTGGAGAGAGCCTGATGGAAGTATGTAAATGTCAACGTGGTGGAAAAGGAGCTAGTTATAGACTAAGAGTCTGGAGACCAGAATTAGCATGATATTTCCATTGAGACTGAAGCTGTTTAGTATTTTTCTCCCATGAGGCTTAAATGTACTTTGCAAATAAATTTAGTGAAGCATTGCAATAAATTAAAAATATTTGTAGAAAACAGAATTAAGACATTCAATAATAAAAAGATTCTGTATCAGATACTTGTATTTTCTGAGTCTTAAGAAATTGCTACCTTCCAGTCTTGATGGAAGTTAACCAAACACATCATTAACCTCCATTAGAAGCATCCAAAACTGTGTACCAACACTTTCACAACTATGTTTTCTCAAAAATTCAAACCTTTTTAGAACTGTGTGAAGAAATATAAGGAAGAGCAGGTAAAAGGAGCCCTCCTGAGAAAAGAATTCTTATTTTCACCTGTAACCCACATTTATAACAGCAGCAAACCAATTGTTTGAGCTTAACAGCATGATACATTCTCAGTTAGAGTAATCCACATGCATCAACCAATGATAGTTTCCCTGTCAGATAGTATCTTCCAGTCTAGGTTAGCTAGAAAGCGATTATAATGTGTCATCTTGTCATGGTTAAAAATAAACCTTTGGAATTCAGAACTTCATACTGTTTGTCAGATATATTTAATTGAGTTAAAGAAGCCATTCCACAGATCAAATCCCAATGGCATTATGATAACATAATAAGTAACAATGTGCACAAACATAGAGGAAGTGCAGGGTAATGGAAATATATGAGGTCGTAAATACTTCAAGGGAAAATAGTAACTGTAAAATAAAATGTGATTTAGGTTCAAATGGTCTGTGGGGTCTAATGTATATTAAATAAATGTGGTCTAACCCTGAACTTAGATCCTGAAGAAGAGTAATCCTGGATTTGTATTTATCTCTACTAATAGCTACTAATATCAATTTAATATTGATATTAGATAAATTAGCATCAAACATCGAATATTTTAAAAGTAGCAATAATATTGGCTGTAATAAACAACAAGCTCAATCAATTTTTTTTACACTTTTGCTATGTTTGGCAGATTAAAAATTTGTTATATAAGCAATCTAATTAAATAAGTCAAATAGCAAGAACATACATTGTTTTGCTCCTGGATAATAAAATATAACAAGGAAAAAATTGAAATAACTTTTAAAACAAAAGAACGTCTTTTAATTTCCAAAGAGTGGTTCAATTATGAACAACTTTTAATAATATATTCCTTCCAGTGATTTCATAAAGCAAAATTCTAATACTACCTTGTTAATGCACTATTTTTATTTCTAAAATTAGAGAAATGATGGAAATTATTGCTATACCACTTAGCAATATTTCATACTATTAAAAATTTTTAATCATGATTTTTTTAAGTATACATGCCACTTCACTTCACCCAAAGTGTGCATCTTTGAAGAGCATCTACTGGAAGACCTTGGTTGGGTCCTGGTTCTGAGATGGGAAATAATTTAATTTTCTTCAGTCTCATTTTCTTCATCATAAAATAAAGCTCAACATCTCTGTTACAGGAGTATTATAAGAGATAAAAGAAAAATTGTATGATAAAATGATTTGCAAGTTGCAATATTTTCCACAAATTAGTGATTAGTGTACTTCTTTGTTTATTTTAATTTTTTACATGTTTATTTATTTTTGAGAGAGAGAGTGCTAGCAGGGAAGGGGCAGGGAAGAAGGGCGACAGAGGATCCAAAGGGTGCTCTGCACTGACAGCAGTAAGCCCACTGCAGGGCTTGAACTCATGAACCAGATGTTGAGATCATGACCTGAGCCAAAGTTGGAAGCTCAAACAACTGAGCCACTTAGGCACCCTCTCTTTGTTTATTTTTAATACATTATTTTCCCCAGTCATCCCCAGTTAACACAAAGGTATGCTTCTTAACTCCAGTTCAGCTATTAGTTTATTTTATATATTCTTTAATTTAAAATATTCATTTTTTGGAGACAGTGAGAGATAGAGTGTGAGTGGGGAAGGGGCACAGAGAGAGGGAGGCACAGAATCTGAAGCAGGCTCTAGGCTGTGAGCTGTCACCACAGAGCCTGACACAGGGCCAGAACTCACAGACCACAGGATCATGACCTGAGCTGAAGTTGGACACTTAACCTACTCACCCACCCAGGTGCCCCTATTTTTATGTATTCTCTTATTTTTTTTTTAAATTTTTATGCAATATTTATGACTACCAAAACAACTATTGAAAAATTTATGAAGATTATTGTCACCTTTCCAGATTTTGATTCTTGAGGCAAAGGCAAACAAGTTTGCTTAGATAGGTAAAAATTAATCATAGCAGCTTAGAGACTGTTTTCTTCTGTGTGTGTGTGTGTCTGTGTGCACACCATCCATCACCAATAACTAGGAAGTAACTTACAGTGGTGGTTTATGGAGCACTGTGGCTAGTGGCCTTTCTATGGAATGATCATTGAGAGACACTACTGGTAATGTTGGGGGCCAGCTCATGGCTACATATTCTGTTGTCATCGTAGCATGACTCTGAGGGTGGTTGGAGGAGGTGGAAGCCTTGTAGCTCATTGACCATGTTAAGACCATGAAAAGAAATGAAGAGGCACCACATGCATCTCAAGGATGGGTTTGGCTTATGATATCTTCAACAGGGTCATACCTGGAGTCAAATGGTGAGCACTACAAGCAACCTGATGCCTTGGTCAACAGAAACACAAAACTTCATGTTTAAAAAATAATAATAATTCTGTGTGGTCTTGCTGCATGTATAACAGATGGTTAGGTCTCCTAATGAGGTCTTGATGATGTCTGAGTAGCTTCCACACAATCAGCATGTTCTGGCAGAGGAAGAGTGGACAAGAGATAGACTGCCCTGGGCAGCAAGGAAAGCGTGAGGAAGGTATAAGTCCTTCGTAGTCTTGGAAGTGTCCTTTCCCCTTTGTTTTGTCTATGACAAAGGGCCGATAGAGGTACTTAATAATCTGTACCTCCATTTATGCACAATTCAACTGCATTTCCTCTAGTCTTTCCTCAAAAGTTCCCATCCAAAAATAACCAGAATTTGATTACCCCTTTTTTTCATTTACATCATTTTACCACTGTGACTGAAATGTACACTTTAAGTATTGTAATAACTAGAGAAGGAAGAGTAATGATAATGAGCCAACAGTGAAGACATGGTTAATTCACAGCCTATATAATTGATGCCAAGGAATTTATGGAAGTGTGTATTTCAACAAATTTTTGCTGAGTGCCCTGCTAAGTACCAATTACTATTTGAGGCCCAGGGAATGAAGTAAAGAACAAAATTTATGAAAAATCTTACCTTCATGAAGCTCATTTTTTAATGAAGGGTGACAGAAAATAAGCATATACATAATATAATGTCAGGTAGTTACAGGTGCTAGAAATAAAAGTAAAGCAATGTGTAAACAGAAAGAAAATGGTAGGAGGAAAATGGTATTTAGATCTAGAAGGGCAGAGACATCTCTGATGACTGTTGGGCAAAGGCCCGAATGAAGTGATGAAGTGAACCATGTTAATATCAATGGGAGGAAAATTCCAAGCTAAGAGGACAGTAAAAGGATATCCTAAGATAGCAATGATTTTGTCATTCTTAAGAAACTGCAAGACAGCCAGTGCCTTTAAAAAGCAATGAGTGAGAAGCAGCATAGCAGAATATAAATTTGGAGAAGCCAGATCAAGTGGGACAGTGAAGGCTGTGATAAAGACTTTGAATTTGATCTAATTATATAAAGGGAAGATTTTTTTTTTTAAGATGTTGAACCACACTTCAAAGAATTGATTATGGGAAGTCAGGAGTGGAATTCCATAGAGATACCAATATAGATGCAATGAAATAATTTAGCTGAGAAAAGATGGTGCTTTAGGCAGGGTAGTAGAGCAAAGGAGGTAGCAAAAAATGTTCTGATGTTGGCTGTACTTTGGGATTCCTGTGCCCAAAATATGCACATGAGAAGGAGAGAAATTATGAATAACTTCTAAATGGACAACAGTTGAATATTGATACTATTTACTGAAATGGAAAAGATGTGAAGGAGTAGAGTCAGAAGAAGAAAATCATAATTCTGTGCTGGACATATCAAGTTAGATATCTACCACACAATGAAGCAGAAATGCTGAGCAAGCAGGTGGATATATTAAACTGAGCTCTGTGGAGAGGTTAGTGCTAGAAGTAAAAATCGGAGATTCATCTGTATTTAGATATTATTTATATCCATGAGATTGAATATTAAAGGATAATGACTCAATTTTTTCCAATAAAATTTATTTGAAATGAAAGTAGAAATCTCATAGGAATTGTTCTCTGATTTCCCAGGAGCTACAGCTCAGGAGTTTTAAGTTTTACTGATGAATACTGAAAACAGTACCAGTGTGAATCACAAATACTACACTACACAGGCTCTGACTAATCCACTATTAAAAAAAAAAAAAAAAAAAAGTCGGGCGCCTGGGTGTCTTAGTCGGTTAAGCGTCTGACTTTCGCTTAGGTCATGATCTCGCGGTTCGTGAGTTCGAGCCGCGTCGGGCTCTGTGCTGACTGCCAGCTCAGAGCCTGGAGCCTGTTTCAGTCTGTGACTCCTCTCTCTGGCCCTCCCCTGCTCACACTGTCTCTCTCTCTCTCTCTCCTAGAAATAAATAAAACATAAAAAAAAAAAATTAAAAAAAAAAAAGAAAAAGAAAGAAATGATACCCCTCAGATAGGAGTGCAGAGTGTGCTTATCTCTGACTAGAAAAACTAAGTCAGGTGAGAATAGAAAATAAGGGGCTGAACTTCCACTAAACCTCAGCAAAAGGAGCTAAAGACAGCTTTTGTTATTATTTATTGTGATTACGATTCTGTATTGTACCCGCATATTGCAATTTGCAAATGCAAACTGCTTATAATTGATTTTACTAATCCATCATATCCTACTCTATATGCCTTTTGATCTTTTTACTGTCCGAATTTACATGTTTTGACATGTAAGGCACTTTGATCCTCCTTGGAATACAAATCATAAAAAAAATATTTTATAATGAGCAAGTTGAGTCAGTTAATTGGTAAATGTCACAAGTTTAACTTTCTCAGTGAAGAGGAGAAGCTTCAAGAGATTCATTAACTTGTCTTGTGTCACCAGCAAGCCAACAAGAGCAAGAGTATGGTACTCAGATTCCAACAGGGTTAATGTCAAAGCTGGGCTATTGCGTCTGCAACTCCTCACTTGTCATATTCCCAGCCTTAGCTACCCTATAAAATGCAGCAAACAGTTCCTTCTCTGGATCACATGTGCCTCTCACTCCAGTTTTGTCATTTTGGTAGATTCTCTTAACCTGACTCCTTCTCCAATAAACACACTATGTCCTCAGGAAACATCCCCTCCCTAGCAACCTCCACTGCAGATCCCTTGTGAGTGCCTTTCCACCTTTCCAACAGACCCTCACCCGGAACACAGTCCCCACTTTGGGCCTGTGTGCCTGAGGTTCTGATTCCTAGAAAGCGTCCGATTTTAAAAACATAAGGCTATTACTTTCAAAAAAGATGGTGGAGATTTTATAGCACAACATGACCAAAACATTCAAATTATAATTCATTCAAAAGTTAATTCCTTCAGAATTCAGAACTGTTAAACTGAGCCCCCAAGAGTACAAGTCATGTCAGTGTTATTCACTGCTTCGTGATTGGCATCTGGCATTATGCCCAGCTTGTTGTAGGCCATGGATAAATAGAGTCTGTGGCATCAAAGAGGCAAAGCAAACTGGTGGATAGTACAGACTCTGATGTCAGATCACCTGGGAAAAGACATAGCCCTGCCTCTTATGAGCCCTGTGATTCTTGGAAAGTTACCTAACCTGTCTGACTCAATGACCCAGACTATGAAAACAGGTGGTAGGTGCTTCCGAAGATTGCTTTGAGATTCAGTAAAACCACCACACAAATGAGACTTAGAATGCTGTAGCCCTGGATGTATTGTAGGTATTGATAAAGAATTACTTAAGAATTTAGAAAATTATGTGTGTGATGAGTTAAGATCTCTGCCTCTCCATTGATTTCATCAGTGACAAGAGCACATGTGCAAAGACAGACACAGGCAACTGCTTTTGATCTTTCCTGTTTCTGTCCATCTGTGGATCCCATGCCCCTTAGAGGCAGTATTGCCATTAGAGAAGTGAGGAATGTTGTTGGTATGTCCACTGCTCCCCAGCCCTTAAAGAAGGGATATCATCTCTTACCATTACAGCCCACTATTTAGTTCAGGCTTCAAGATTTCCAGACATTCCAGAGTCTCCAAGGTTAGGAGACTCATGAAATTCATTGACATAGACCACAGCCAGAAAAGTGTGCTGTAGAACCAATGGTAATTTATTAATTTATAAAAATGTTAATAATAACTAATTTATTAATTTCTAATGAAAAATAAAACTACCCACCACACAATATAATTGTGATTAGCTGGTTTTATTAGAAAATACACATTAATGGGCACCTGGATGACTCAGTCAGTTAAGTGTCCAACTTTGGCTCAGGTCATGATCTCACAGTTCATGGATTCCAGCCCCTGTGTCAGGCTCTGTGCTGACAGCTCAGACTCTGGACCCTGCTTTGATTTCTGTGTCTTCCTCTCTGTATGTCCCCCACTCATGCTCTGTCTCTCTCACAAAAATAAGTATTTTTTCAATTAAAGTAAAGAAAAATATACATTAAAAAGCATGTTACAGCAAGAAAAAGTTTTATTTTTTCTGTTCTGTTTTCCTTGAGGATGAGTTTAGAAACAGAGCATAATGGTTACTTTGATTAATATCTGATAGAATTAAAACAGTGTATCCTGATACATTCCTTGCTACTATAGGGATAAACCAGAATAATACTGATGGTTCTACTTCACACACATTGCTCTGGCTTATTACTTATGTACTGGAGAAACACAGACATACCCTTACTCTCTGGCCTTTTATTTTTATTTATCTGGTGGAAAGGAGGGGGAGATATGGATTGCACAAAAAGCATCTGAGTCACTTATGAAAGTGATTATTTATAATTTTTGGGGGGCTGCTCACATTGTAGTAATACATCCTTCGTATTTCATCTAAATGACAAAATTAAAATCATCTAATTGAATTTGTGACTTCCTATTTTTTTCTGGTACTCTGTTAAAATTAGTTGGTCTACATCCGTTTATTTTTTCTCTTTTCTCTAAAACTTTGGGGGTGGGAGGGTCTTATTTTACCCCTCATGTAGTGACCATCAGGCATTTTCAGAAACATTATAATTTTGAAGTTCATTCCCAACCACCTTAAATGTCAGTAGCATTACATCTATCCTATTTTGTACATTTGGGGTCAGATAGGGCCCCCATCAAATGATTAAAAGATGAGACAAAACCTTTCTACTAGGTTAACAATGGTCATGATTGTGCAATAGACAAATTTTAGCAGAGATGTTTTCTAACACACCTTTCTATTACCACTTTCTATCAGCACTGAAGAGACAGATGCTGTCCATTTAGAAGCATCAAACTATAATGTTTTCCAAGAAAGGTCCTTAAGATGGCAAAGTTCAAACAGAAGAGATGTCATCCTTGGCTACATGGTAACTCCATTTACCAGTAAAGAGCAAATGTCTCACACAATTAACAAAGATTCCATCAGCCCATAAAATGTCTGGCTTGAATGCCAACCACTTTCACATTACCGGGAGATCTTTGGCTTCTCTTCTGGTTTTTTTCGCATTTAAATTTTTTTCAGTCACTCTGATACTATAGTGGAGAAGATAAATTAGTCTAATGCAGGATACTGTAAAATGTTCAATTACTGCAAAAGATATGGCCAGTTCCCAAAGGAAGGAATTTAATCAAAACTAGATCAAAATGGGAAAGTGAATGACAGAATATATAAATATTCTCACATACTTAAAGATGATTTTACAAAAAGGCTTAAAAATTGAATATATCACAGTAGATGTACAAACACTTAGAGGCATTCAATTTGTCCATTACCTGGTGGGACTTTAACATTTGATATGACAGAATTTCTAGACTTAAATTTAAAGATGAAGCTAACATTTTAGGTATTTTCCATTATTGGAAATGTTATGGGTATCAGAGTTTTTCTACAATCTCCCTATATTTTGAAATATGAATCTGTAACAGTTTTTAAATTGTCTTTATTTTTCAAAAATACGTTATGGAATAAAAATATGATAATATTATAAATTTTCAAGTTGTATTACATGTCCTTTCTTTTAAATGTTATTTCAAGCACTGCTTACTGATATCTGTGACTGAGCATCAACTTTAGAACAAGCAGAGATACTAAAATAGAAAAACATTCAGTCTCCAAAAAGGATATGAATGGTGCTTTTATTTCTCAATTGCATTTCTGTATATTCTTTATCTAGACATTGATATTTTCCTTTTTTTTTAAAATTTTTTTTTTAATGCTTTATTTCTAGGAGAGAGAGAGAGAGACAGCACGAGCAAGGGAGGGTCAGAGAGAGAGGGAGTCACAGACTGAAACAGGCTCCAGGCTCCGAGCTGGCAGTCAGCACAGAGCCCAACGCGGGGCTCGAACCCACGAACCGCAAGATCATGACCCAAGTGAAAGTCGGACGCTTAACCGACTAAGCCACCCAGGCGCCCCACAGACATTGATATTTTCCTAAGATCAGACAAATCGTTAGTGTACAAGCCTATGTAACTATTATCTTTCTAGAAGAATACCTAGTTATCAAAATAACAATAATAAATGTTATTAAGTTGTTCATTATTCATGAGACAGTCTATGGCATACATGAAAAAGAAAGGTTAAGCATATTGAACTGAATGCCAATCTCAAGAACAGTATGGAGATGTTTTCAGTTTCATGTATCAAAGAGAATCAAAATGAAAAGTAAAAGATATAAGATATTGATTTGATAATTACTTCTTGTCAAAATGGTTTACTGGTTGGATTGTAAAACTCTCATTAGCTGTCTGGCAATTTGGGTATAAGCCCTACTTTTTAGATCATGGCTGTTTAGAAAAGCAGTGTGCTGTAATAAGAACTAGGTTTTAGCCTGACACACTTGCTCTTCACTGATATCTCTGTTCTTACAGCTATGTGATCTCAAGTAAGTTACTTAACTCATAGTCCATGGAAAGAGCTGAAATTCAAAATGATGACCCTGGATCATAACACTTAAAGTTGAAATGTTCTAGGGGCACCTGAGTAACTCAGCATCAGACTTTGGCTCAGGTCATGATCTTACAGTTTGTGAGTTTGGGCCCCGCATCAGGCTCTGTGCTGTCAGCTCAGAGCTGGGAGATGGCTTAGATTCTGCCTAGTTCCCCCCTCCCCCACCGCTTATGCTCTGTCTCTCTCAAAAATAAATAAACATTAAAAATTAAAAAAAAAAAGAAGTACAAAGAACTATAAGTTGTCTTTTTCACCAATGACCAAAGATATGTGTAGTTATGGGACCATGCTGACAAAAAGTATTATTCCATTATTATACAAATGTGGCCTAGAGAATTTTTTTTTGAGAGAATGTATGCATGTTCACACAAGTGTCAGCACAGAGCCTAACACAGGGCTTGATCTCATGTGTGAGATCATGATCTGAGCCAAAATCAAGAGTGGACCACTAGACTGACTGAGCCAGCCCAGCACCTCTGGCTTAAGAAAAATTTCAATGACAGTGAAAAAAAAAATTGACAATTAATATTGAGTGAAAGAAGAGAATATCAAACTGTCTATGCAATAAGATCCCAATAATAAAGGAAAAATTTGTATCTATATCAAATTACAATAAGAAAGTATTAAGAATGTTTATCTCTGAATTGTGGAATTATGGGGGATTTTATTTATTTTTATATCACTTGTATGTCCCAAGTTTTCTACAATGATTATTTATTATTTTTATAATCACATACAAAAAAATTCAAGACCAAGAACTAGAAAAACTTCTAGACTTAGTTCTATTATTAATAAGCTAAGTAACCTAGGAGCAGTCACTTTATCTCATGGAGTCCCAGCTTTCTTATCCATAAAATGAGAAAAATGAACTAGATCACCTCCTAAGGTCATTTTCGCTTCTATAATTCTATAATGTGTTACTAACCAGATGATATCAGACTGATCAAAGTATTAGTAGCAACAAAGCTTACCACATATGCATCAAGCCTACTAGGCATTTTTAGGTAACCACACCTCACTGGCCATTTCTCTCTATGCATAAGACCTTATAACTACTATAAAATTAAATTTCCAAAACAATTTCAAAGATAATTTTCAATATTTTCTTAATAATAACCCTGTATGATTCGCAGGACAAAGACACCGAACATGGAAAGACACTGAGTAAAGTCAGAGGTGTGTGCACACACGTTCCCAAATCCCAGACCCCCAACAAGTCTTTATCACTAAGTGACCCTTTCCTGGGTTGCCCTTTTCCCTTCTTGGAATCCCATTAGGTTATGTGTTGCATTTTCACGTGCCATTTTCCTAACTAGTTAATCAGAAAACACTGCTTCTCTATGATTTGGGGGATCCTTCCAGTAATGACTTTGCAGCCATAATTAAGAAATATGTTAAGCCTTCTGTCAATTAACTTAACTGATGTGAAACCCTGACTGGTCCAGAGAGCAATGGATTTCCCCAGCTGCACCTTATCAGAGAACAGCTTAGTGTGAAGGAGCAAAGCTGTGCTAAAGCCAGAACTGCAAAAGTGCCAGGAAAATTGGCACAAGCTCCTAAGGGCGAGGAGGAAAATATGCTCAGCTAGTGTGTGGGTGTTGCTTAAGCAGGAATTATTTTAAAGTCTTTAATTGATGGAATGAATACTTACATAAATTTTCACTATATGATGAAAGTTTCTCCCAAAACTGGGCCAACAGGAGAAGTAGAAGGGGGGGTGTTTATGTACAAACAGGGACATTGCTTCTGCATAATATTCCATAAATGGCCTCATGAAAATGTTGAAAACTCAGGCCAACGCAAGAACTCAGACAAGACGCCACTGACCTCTCTTCTTTCCTTCTATTTTTTCCCCAGTCTGGTCCTGACACTTCTTTTAAATGCTAAACCAGTGCTTCTCAAGCTCTCTGTGGGCTGCTCATTTTCCCAATCCATCACAATGAGCATTTTTATAAAGTATAGGAAAAATAAATTACTACAAAAATTATATTTAAAAAACATAAAAATAAGCTCATTTTTATTATTAGATTCAACAGATATAAAATCACTCTTGTCAATTTTCCATAAAGTTTCTTAACACTTACCTTTGCACATTATCATCACAGACTAATAACACGCAGATTCCCAGACAGGCATTTTTGAATAGTACTGTAATCAGCAATTACCCTGCAAAAACTTATCTCAGCTTTTTCCATGCTGCAGCTGTTTGTTTCTACTTGTACACACCCCAAATAGACTGGGAGTTCCATAAGGAGATAGCCAGTACTTAGCATGCAGGGTTGCTCAGCAAATATTTATCGAATGAATGAATGAAACACAAGGGAACATAAGCATTTCTGTTTTTAACACCTATAGGCGCCCTTCTAATGCCTACAGTAACTCCCATCTCGCCTCTCTTCCTTTAAGGGATTCCAGAATAAAGCATTGATTTGGCTTCTTGCTTAGTTCCTACTGTTCAAAGATTATAAAAACACTGGGGTCCTATACCTTTATTTATTAGTTTCTCTGTTTTCCCCATTTCACTTCCTCCACCTTTTTTTTTCATGTGGAAGAGCATTGGTTATTTATTTTTTCTTTGAAACTTTTGTTTTTTAAATTTTTTCACTGTTATTTTAACTAATTAATTAATAAATTTATTTATTTATTTTTACAAATAGTTTATTGTCAAGTTGGTTTCCATATAACACCCAGTGCCCATCCCCACAAGTGCCCTCCTCCATGCGCATCTCCCCCTTTCCCCCCCATACCCATTAGTCCTCAGTTTGTTCTCAGTATTCAAGAGTCTTTCATGGTTTGCCTCTCTCCCTTCCCCCCCACTATTCCTCCACCTTTTCTTGTAGCCATTTGCTGCTTTCTTCAGCTTTGACCTTAAGTATGCTAATGTATTCATTTTCTATTAATATAACTGTAACACATTACCATAAACTTAATGGTTTAAAACAACCAAAATTTATTATCTCACAACTTCTGTAGGTCAGAAGTCCAGCACAGTCTCACTGAATTGAAATCACAGTGTCATGTCAGCAAGACTGCATTTTTCTTTGAGACTCTAGGAAAGAATTTGTGCCTTTGCTCATTCAGGTTATGGGAAGAATCCAATTCTTTGAGGTTGTATGACTGAGGTCCCCATTTCTTTCCTGTTAGCTAAAAGCTGTTCCCAGATCCTACAGGCTACCAGTTCCCTTGGCTTCTGGCCTCTTTTCTGCATCTTCAAACCCAGCAATGCTGGGTGTGGACCTTGGGCTATGCTTCTCTGACCCTCACAGGGGAAGGCTCTCCTCCAGTTTTAGCAGCTCATATGATTAAAACTGGGCCCACTTGGATAATACAGGATACTCTTCCTATCTAAAAATCTATAACCATAATTATAGCTGCAGTGTTATTTCAAGCATATAATGTAACATGTTCACAGTTTCCAGAGAATAGAAAGTGTCATATTTGGGGACCTCTGCCTAACCCAAAAATAAATACATGAATTTATGCTGCTTAAAAAAAATTAAAAACATATGTCATTAACTTTATATCATTGGATAAAGTGCTCAGAAAAGGAGCAAGAGCTCAGACAAGATACCACTGACCTCTCTTCTTTCCTTCTATTTTTCCCCAGTCTAGTCCTGAAACTTAAGTTCTAAGAGGCTTTATGATATATCTCTGCTGTGTTTGTACACCTGGTTTATTGGATTGTTCTCCAAGAGTTCTCCAGAGAGCTGCCATGGTTAATTCATACCATTTTAGTCCTCTGCCTAAAATTACTATTTTAGATCCATATTCCATACTATAAAATTCAATTTATTTTGCCTGGCAATCTGATTCTTCCTAATTTGAGCCTACTCTACTTTTTAGTCTCATTTCTCACTATTTCTGACTCACTGCCTATACTCTACCAAAACATTTGCAAAATACATATCATTTTATTCTCTTTGCGCATGCTTTTCTTTCTGCTTGGATATAACCTGCTTTGCCCTTCCCTTTGGGGACATGTGGAATAATCAAAGTAAAATACACTTGGAAATGACTTTAATTTGAACTAGTCATTTTACCTGTTACTAAACCTGAGCTTTCAAAAGCCTCCTTGGCCGGGGAAGTAAATAGGATTATTTTTGTTTAATTTTTAATGTTTATTTTTGAGAGAGAGAGAGAGAGAGTGAGGGAGAGAGAGAGAGAATGCAAATGATCGGGAGAAGAGCAGAGAGAGGAGACAGAATCTGAAGCAGGCTCCAGGCTCTGAACTGTTTGCACAGAGCCCAGCATGGGGCTTGAACTCACAGACCATGAGATCATGAGTAAATGGGATTATTAAAACCTACTTTGCAGGAATGTTTTGAGGCTTTGAAGTAATGTACATAAATGCATATAACAAAGTGTCTGTCATATAATAACCTTTAACTTAATATTAGTTATTCTTTTGCTCTAGAGAACTTCATTTTTGTTTTAGGCCTCAGTTCGTCTAACTGAGGTAAAATTGTTCTGGACCCCTTGGGTATAGTTAAGCTTCACCCCTGGCTCCTCCATAACCATGGGTACTTAGTACTTTCACATTTTAAGGGTAATCTCTCAACCTATCTGTGCTCTCTAGTATATTATAAACTTCTTGAGTACAAGAATGTCTTATTATTTTATCCATAGCACCTAGCAAAAGGTACATTATTATCATTTCCTAAAAGTTTTGGATGGATGGATGAATGGATTGTTGGATAGATGGGTATAAAACCTAGCACAATAACTTCCATATACTATATACTTAATAAACATATGCTAAATTTAAATCAAATATACCTATTTTGTAGGTAAATCATTCTGACTATGTGCTATTTTATCTTTTTTTATTTTTTAATGCTTACTTATTTTTGAGAGAGTGACAGAGACAGAGTGCGAATGGAGAAGGGGCAGAAAGAAGGAAACACAGAATCTGAAGCAGTCTCCAGGCTCTGTGCTGTCAGCACAGAGCTGGATGTGGGGCTCGAACTCACAAGCAGTGAAATCATCACCTGAACTGAAGTAGGGCACCCAACCAAGGGAGCCACCCAAGCACCCTTTATCATATCTCATTAGTTGTCTTGCTTGCTAAATGGGAATGTCTGTGTGTTTGTATTTTTATCCCTGTAACCATAGTCAATTTTTAAAAGGCTGTGTCTTCCATGTCTTTGTTATCTTCATTAAAGCAAAGTTCTATGTTCTATGCATAGTAAGTGTTCAGTCAGTGCAGTTTGATAGGGTGATCAAAAAGATACTATAATTTTTAAATAAATATATAAATATCTATATATAGATAAAGATAGATAGATGATAGATAGATAGATAGATAGATAGATAGATAGATAGATAGATAGATAGATAGATAGTGGAGGGAGTTCTAGACAGACAGGAACTGATTCTCAGAAAGCCAAATGCATACACAGGAAGGTTTCAACAGCTGACCTAAACACAATAAGAAATATTTGGAGACTTGGTAGCATCAAGGCTACCTGTGTCTGCTAATTTCCCTTACTCAAAGGAAAAGTAAACTTACTAGTATCTTTATAACAGGAGATAGTTTTACAGCTTGATGGAAGGTGTCAATGAAGTTAAGCTCCTATCTTCCCACAGAAATTAGGGGATGGAGTGCTGTCTTCCCTGATGATTACATTTCAATGTGATGGCTTCCAGGACCTTGAGAAAGGTATTCCTGGGCTGTCAAACTGGTAAAAAGTTTTTTTAAAAAACTTACATCCCAAAGGGGCAGAGAAAGAATTTACAACACAAGTTTTCTAGAATAAGTGCTCTAAGAAATGGGAGGAAGAGCCTGGAAGAAGTATCTAAAGTTTAGCCATTGCCAAGGGAAATGTTAAGGCCCTCTTGGTCAGTAGGAGCCTCTATGTGTGTTTCTGGATCAGAAGGGATGAGTTAGAAATGTCCCTTGAAAACCAGGACAGGCATAGATGAGTAAATTCTTCAACGAAATCTATCCATCCTGATGCACTGCAGTAGGTCTACTGATATGCATACATATTGAACCTAGCAACCCACTAGCTGAGGTAGTTTAAATATATGCCCAATCTTTAGGTGTAAAAGAATACTTGAGAAGAATTTGAGTTTTAAATCCAGCTTCATATGAACATATATGTGGTAGTGTCAATATTTCAGAAAACTTTATTGCTTCAGAAAATGTATAGCTTTGCTTTTCAACTCCCATTTATCAGTAAAAAGCAGTAGAGGTCAGGGGCGCCTGGGTGGCTCAGTCAGTTGGGCGTCGCACTTCAGCTCAGGCCATGACCTCGCCATTCGTGGGTTCCAACCCCGCGTCCCGCTCTGTGCTGACAGCTCAGAGCCTGGAGTCTGTTTCAGATTCTGTGTCTCCCTTTCTTTCTGACCCTCCCCCACTCACACTCTCTCTCTCAGAAAAAAATAAAAAAATAAAAAAATAAAAAGCAGTAGAGGTCACACCCTAACTATGTGGTCCATGTTCTCACTTTTTTTCCATTCTTCTCATTATAAAACTGGATGACAAGGAAGGGAAAGCTCAGACATTGCTCTTGGGAGAGCATTGTGATTAACTTCAGGCATCTTCCAGAAGAACTTCTAAATTCTCTTATTTCATACATTTTTTTCTCCATTACTCTTTACATTTATTCAAAGCTCTTGATTCTGCAGTTCTTTAAAAACTACTCCAGGCGTTATGTAAAAAAGGAGAAAAAATGGGGGGAAGTTATTAATTTCTCTTTTCTCAGTGTATCTTTTTAAAAATTTCCTTCAGGTTTTCTTTTATTTTTCTCTCCATTCCTACTCCCATCCTTGTTTCCTCCACTCTAACCATGATCAAACTTTCTAGTTATCAAAATGACATATTGAAATGTGTGTGCATGGATGCCGTTTGTTTGAGAAGTGTGAACAATAACCAACCAATTTTATAGGGAAACAATCTCACAAGTATCTGACTACTACTTCATAGACTGCCTGGCAGACCTTGCCTAGAGTTTAGTTAGGTCAGCAGAGCACGTACACACCTTCCTATGCCCCTGTTACAGCAACATGTTAAACAAAGCATGGATTCTCTAAAGGTAGAAATAAATTCTGCTTATGAAATGAATAAATTCTATTGTAAAATTATGCCTATGAAATGAATTCTGACATATTACCCTAAAAATATATCAAGTATCTCATAGACAATACATCAACAAAATGAGCAAAAAAAAAAATCCAGATTTTGGATAATTTTCCCCTTCTATCTTGTTCTCTTAGCTCTTAATGCCCAGATTCAGGCATAATTTTTGAACACTTTTTTTAGCCAGTTTTCACTGAGGAGGTCAGAGGAGGTCAGGGTTTTTACAGTAAGTCACACTCTGTCAGTGTGAAATTCTGTTGTACTTGTCATTTCTCAGTTAATTAAGCTGGATATCTCCTTAGAGATCTTTCTCCTATGAAATTGGAAACTGGCTTCATGTTAGTGATTGTGCCAAAATGGGCTTTAAAATGTAAAAGTCTCTAATCCTCTTTTAGAAGGGCAAGTGTTTTATGTCACCTTGTCTGTAGAGCAAAATCTCTTCCTGAATGAAGGATACAGCTTTGCTAAATGGCACACTCTGATTATAAATCAACCAGTACAATAATAGTACAGAGGATCTCTTTAGCACAAAATTGTATTCAGAAAGATGAAAATTCTAACAAGAATGTGATTTCTGTCAGTTAGCTTTTAATACATGCCATTTATACTACCTTTTTTTTTTTCCCCACACACTCTTGGTACCAGTTCAACCAGGAGAGAGGGGTGGCGTGGGAATGGCTTACTGTGTGATCAGTCTTCATATCCATGGACCACAATGGGTGTACAGCCTGTGAGGATTTATATTGAGTCAAGATGCCTAGAGATTAGAGTGCATTCAAAGAGAGGAAATAAACAAGATCAGAAGGCCATGATTGGCTCATGAACACAGAGTAAAGGAACAGACGTACATAGCTGGACTACATCAAGCCAGGAAGGAATGAGGAATCTCTGAAGAGTGTAACTTCAGAGGAGAAGCTGAAATTGTTTATTGTTGCCCCAGGGAGGTGTAATTGGGGTTAATGGGATGAAGTTAAGCAAAGAAAAATTCAGGATGTATATCAGGAAACACTTGTTAATAATGAGGTCTTTTATAATATTGTCCCAGTGGAAGTATTAGAAGCCCTTTTGTTTGAGTCATTCAAACTTCAAGTAGGAAAATACATGGAAAAATAGGCTGTAAAAGACAGTCTCATACCAGTCCTCAAGGGATGAATTACATAGCACAATCAGATTTTTCTCAGCTCTAATTTCCATGACTCTCTAGGTAAGTTCCTCAAAGGCTCAATTTTCAAAATGCTTATTCAATTGATTCTGCTATGCACCTGCATCAGTAACAGGTTCCAATTAACTGAGCTTGCATTTGCACATTGCAACAATCCAGAGGTTTCCTGAGAACCTTGGAAACCTTAGATCATTGATTGGGATGACCTCAGTCAGTATTCATGGTTGTAATGGTAGTTAATAAAAAACTCAGTAGAATAAACAAAGTTCCAAAGAATGCTACCAGCAAACTGATCCAATTGGTACACTGAGTTCCTTGTCTCATTTTATTTCTTATCACATTCTATAATTCATTATATTATAATTTATTCAGCATCTCTTATCTGCTGGCCACTGAGTAAATGCTGGGTATAAAAACATGAACATATTGGGGTGCCTGGGTGGCTCAGTCGGTTGAGCGTCGAACTTCGGCTCAGGTCGTGATCTCATGGTTCATGGGTTCGAGCCCCACGTCGGGCTCTGTGCTGACAGCTCAGAGCCTGGAGCCTGCTTCAGAATCTGTATCTCCCTCTCTCTCT
This sequence comes from Proteles cristata cristata, assembly GCA_017311185.1. Taxonomy (NCBI): domain Eukaryota; kingdom Metazoa; phylum Chordata; class Mammalia; order Carnivora; family Hyaenidae; genus Proteles; species Proteles cristata. Next base: position 3,042,095 of record JAESUZ010001857.1, on the reverse strand, counting down.
GACCCTCCCCTGCTCACGCTGTGTGCCTCTCTCTCAGAAATAAATAAAACATCTAAAAAAATTTTAAAAACATGAATGTATTAAATAAAGTTTGGTGTTGCATCTTCTTTGAAATGTAGTCTATCTTAACATTGTGTCTTTTATGCCATTTCATGCCTTAATGCCTAGCCAATGTCTGACATATGTATATTTAATTAATTGATTAATATCCACACATGAGACTAACATTAACAGACCATAACCTCATTCTGTGCCTTTCTTTCAATGTACTCATTACAGAAGATATATTTTTAAACGAGAGAACGAGAGATAAAGAAACAGATAAGAAAAAGAGAGAGAGAGACCTTTCTCTTTCTTGGAACCTGTGGAGGCCTGATGGAAACAGGACTCCTGACACGAAAAATATGTCTGGAAGGCTGTGGTCCAAAGCCATTTTTGCTGGCTATAAACGGGATTTTTGAAACCAGAGAGAACACACACCTCTTCTTAAAATTGAAGGTGTTTGTTACCGAGATGAAACCGAGTTCTATCTAGGCAAGAGATGTGCTTATGTGTACAAAGCAAAGAACAACACAGTGACTCCTGGTGGCAAACCGAATAAAACCAGAGTAATCTGGGGAAAAGTAACTCGTGCTCATGGAAAAAGTGGCATGGTTCATGCCAAATTCCGAAGCAACCTTCCTGCTAAAGCCATTGGCCACAGAATCTGTGTGATGCTGTACCCCTCAAGGATTTAAACTAACTGAAAAGTAAATAAATAAAGGCATATATTTGTTCTCTTATTAAAAGAAAAGAAAAAGAGAGAGAGGAAGGAAGAAATGAAGAGGATGGAACAAAGGAAGTGAGAAAAGAAAGAAAGAAAGAAAGGAAGGAAGGAAGGAAGGAAGGAAGGAAGGAAGGAAGGAAGGAAGGAAAGAAAGAAAGAAAGAAAGAAAGAAAGAAAGAAAGAAAGAAAGAAAGAAAGAAATGAAGGAAGTTAAGTGATGGTTTAAATTTGTTTCCCAAGATCTTCCATTTTTTTACTCCAGAGTATCTGGATAAAAGGCACAAAATAACTAAAAGCAAGGGCTGGTTAGAGGAGGTGACTTCCTTAGTCTTAAGTAGGAGTGGGAGTGAGACAGAAGTTTAAAGAAAAGTTGCTCCTTCTGCTTTCAACACTGGGCTTTTTAAAGACAAAAGAGTAAACTCATTTGTGTTTCCTTTGGAGAAGGGGCAAAGATTATCATTTAGTACCTATCCTACTCTTCCACTAGGACCAGACTCTGCAAATATCCAAAGTCTAGAGTGCTAGAAAATTTAAATGGGGAAAAGGCAGGGGTGCCTGGGTAGCTGCGTCAGTTAAGCATCTGACTCCTTATTTCCGTTCAGGTCCTAATTTCACGGTTTGTGAGTTCAAGCACCATATAGGGCTCTGCACTGACAGCACAGAGCCTGCTTGGGATTCTTGGTCTCTCTCTCTCTCTCTCTCTCTCAAAAAACAATAAATAAACATTTCCTTCATTTTTGATCTTTTCTACTTTATATTTGTATGCTGTATAAAATCAGTATGAAGAAAATTGTAATGATATTGTTAAAATTCTGTTTATTCATTTGTAGTCTTTTTTTTTTTTTTAATTCTTTCTGCCTTCTCCCCCTTTTATCAGCAAAGAACAACTCCACTGCTAGTAATTGGACTTTTATGTTGGAGGTAATTGCATCCCTTTCTTGCTTAAATGTCTTTTAAATATCAGATAGCATCTGATGTGATTTTCCACCTTTGTTTTTCTTGCCTTTCCTTTTTAAACAGATTATGGATCTGTTTGGTCAATTAGAGACCAAACATGCTTTACCATTATTTTACTCTGCACACCTCAAGAGTTCTGTCACTTTTGTATGTTGATTCATATTGTTATCTCTCGGGAATCCCTGTTCTCATTTTTATCTCAAATTTCCAAGATGCATGCGTCTTGTGAAAGATTCACCTAGATACCATTTACATTTTATTCAACTAAATACATTCAGAAATCAAACTAGGTACATCCACTCAAAAAAATTGTAGTTCATCTGAGACTAGAGTAAGTATGACAGCAATAGGGTGTTTCATCTAAGTTTAGACCAACGTATACATTGACGCATGTCTGTAGAATTCAAACAGGCTTCTCTAGGATACATGTTACATTTCCCAAAGCAATAAAGCGTGACAGGTTATGGTCATTAAAAGGTAAGGTTCTCATGGAGGTGGAGCATCCTGGGGCATACAAGTTTGTGTAGGGTAATCCAGAAATGAGATGATCTAATGAGGAATGACTTGTTATTTTGGAAATGTAAAATATGCCAACTCACTCAATTAAATAGACCTAAATGGTTTTAAACAGCATGGGCTCAAATTTCAGTGTTACATAAAAGTTAGTGTTACTGAAATTAAGGATAAAATAAACACCATATTTATTTATTTATTTATTTATTTATTTATTTATTTATTTAACAAATAAGGTATTATCACTTTATGAAAGTCCCCTTATTTAAGAAAGATAGAAAAATATAAAAGGAAAAAGTGTGAATACCTACAATCTCTGAATTCCTTATTGTTGCAGGCATTCCAGTTCAGTAAATTAAACTGGCAAAGGACATGACGGTAATATTTCTGAATTTTGCTTATCGTGTTACCAATATGTTACATAAGGATTTTTTTTAATGATTTGAAAGAATTTGAAAATGTTTAAACTTCAGGCACTAGTTCTAACTGTGAAGTAACCTAATAGATGTCAGTAGCCCCACCCAAAACATGTCCACTTCCCACCATCACACAATGGCCTCCCTTCTTACTTTCTTGTTACTGGCAAAGGCATTCGAGAAGCTACCCCTCAGTTAGGGTCCTGCCTCACCCCCATGACAGGCTTACTGAATAATCTCTCTCCAGCTTGCTACAGCATTCTGTTTAAATTATAGTTCAAATTGGCTTATTTTTCTCTCTTTTCAAAAATGTTCAATAGCTCCCCATTTCTGTCAAATTAACTACAAACACGTCAAACCAGAATTCAAAACCTTCTAGAATATGGCTCCAACCTATCTCTTTAAAGTATCACTGTCTACTCTCTGACTCAAACTCTATTTGAACAGCAAAATTGAACATCTTGTATTTCCTCACATTTTCTAGTATATTCTCTCCTCTAAGGCACTGTTTCTATTTTCTTCTGTCAGGAACCTATCATTCAATATTATTTTAAATATTATCTCCTGTAAGAACAACTTTTCTAATTTTTCAATCTCATATTGTATCCCATTTCCTTAACATACCAGTCATTTTTTCCTCTCGGTCTGTACCCTGTATGATGGTTGTTTTTTTATTTGCCATATTCCTAGTGTAAGATCTATTAAAGGAAAGCAGATATAGCATCTAACTCCTAAAAGTTAGGAGTGTGCGGGCAAACAGTGGCTGCTCATCTATTTATTCATGTATTCAACAAAAGCTTATCAAGCACTCAATGTGTGCCAAGTACAATGCTATTGACATTACAATAGAATTTTGTAAGTAAGGTGAGAAAAAAATGTTCTTCAATCTCATAACATGCTGTGGACAGATTTTTTTGACATCATCAATTTCTAGTAAGGGATTCAGAAAATTATTCTAACTTAATAAATATTAACTACAAAATCTAGTCTATAAACATATTGTATGAAATATTAATTTAATATTTAGTATTTCAAATGATCTGTGCCTGGAATGCTTATCTTTCTCACAGAAATTCCCTCAGTTCTCTCCACTCTTCCTTCCAGTCTTTACCCACGTGACACTTTCTCAATGAGACATGTCCTGCCCACCCTCTCTAATATTGCAGCACACACCACACACACACAGACACACACACATGCCTTACATCCTTTTCCTGCTCTAATTTCCTCTTTAGCACTTATCACTATTGCACATAAATCTGTTTTACTTATTTATGTTTTTATTGTCTATTTCCCCTATGAGAATGTAAACTGCATGACAGCAGTTTCATTCAAAGAGTATGTTAATAGTTGCACAAATAATATACCACAGTAAATGTAAAATAGTGCTTATTGAAGAGATTTACAAGCAGAAAAGTGACAGAATGCATGTGACCCTATGTGCCCTGATTAGCCCACAAGAGGCAAGCTTTGAATGGATGCAAGAACTAAAAAGGGACACTGTCCTTGGACTATTGTATGTAGTACTAGGAGAGGCAGAGGGAACAGGGAACACTGAGTTGATTCTATAACAATGAGAGCTCCCTGGTCAGAGAGTGACCTTGCTACAAATGGGCTAACATTTTCATTAAGCCAGATTCCTTCTACTCTACCAAAAGGGAAGAACCTTCAGGACCATCCAGATTGAATTTCCTCAGTTCACTCTCAGGTTGATGGGATCTCAATGTATATAAGTCTATTAATCAACTGTAACAGACACTAACTCATTCTAGTGTTTAGGAGTTGGGTGTTAATAAGTGTCCCCTGCAACAGAGTCGAGTAGGACTGCTATATCCAATATTACTGTGAGTCAGCTTAAGAGCCACTGCTTGCAACAATCTTAGTGTGTCTGCCCACATCTGCAATAAAAATGAGTTGTTCAGGGGCACCTGGGTGGCTCAGTCTGTTAAGCGACTGACTTTGGCTCAGGTCATGATCTCACAGTTCGTGAGTTTGAGCCCAGTGTTGGACTCTGTGCTGACAGCTCAGAGCCTGGAGCCCATTTTGGATTCTATGTCTCCCTCTCTCTGTCCCCCCCTGCTCATGTTCTGTCTCTCTTTCCTTCAAAAATAAATAAACATTTAATTTTTTTTTTAAATGAGTTGTTCAAACCACCCCACCACCCCCAAAATCTTCATTCATTTCCCAAGATTATCTGGGCTTACAGCCAATCAAATGAGGGCCCTTAACACATCTTGGGAATGATCTAAGAATTTTTCTCTGCTTTCTCCACTGTTGTGTCAAAGTACTTAGAACGGTTCCCAGCGTACAGTAGGCACTTGATAAATATCTACTGCATGAATTAGTGAATGAGACATGGCCAATCAATGAAGTGTCTCAGTTGTTTCTCTCATGTTTGTATAATCACTAAAAATGTGAGAGTTGTATGTTTCAATACAGAGTTTATTGCCAGTTTAACCATTTATATATTTCCAACCATGAGAATGACCGCCAATAGCAAAACTCCCTGTAATGATCAAATTCCAAAATTTGAAATCTATTGATTTATTGTTGCAGGTTCAAAATAGTTACTACACATGAGGGGTTACTTAGATGCTGTTCTTTTTCTTCACATCACTTGGCCCTACCTGACCTTCCATAACCCCATTATTTCATACTGAGATTCTTATTAAATTCTTGTTATTTCTCAGGCACTCTGCCACTATGAGGATGATGCCATTCATCTGTTTTTTTAATAAACTCTGACCCTCATCAACAGGTTTGCATTCATCAGCTCTCAAACACATTTTTTGTCTTATTGCCTAAAATTATATATTTCTACACCACATAGCTTGTATCTTTTCATTTTTTAGAAGTTTTTATTTATTTATGTTGAGGAGGAGGGCAGAAAGAGAGGGAGAGAGAGAGGATCCCAAGCACTCTCTGTGCTGTCAGCACAAAACCCGATACAGGGCTCAAACCCATAAACCATGAGATCATGACCTGAGCTTAAATGAAGAGTTGGTTGCTTAGCCAACTGAGCCACCCAGACATCACTCTTTTCTTTTTCTTTTCCTTTCCTCTTAAACCAAGTAGTCTCTTAATTCTCCTATGTATTAATGTCTGGGAGTATATTTTCAAACATTTTAACACTTCCTTACTTCATTCATTTTCCTTAACTGACATTCTTGAACATAATCTTGTCTTTCTACTGTAGCATTTTCATTTATAAATACAATATAATTTATCAAACTAGCATCTTACACCATCCATCTTTGTTGTGGTAACTATATAAGGTCTATTAGCTATCGTAAGGGGAAAAGGGGGAGTTAAGATCTTATATTATTAATCTATTCTGTAGTATTTTTCATTGTAACTACATTTGACTAAAGTATCATGAATTCTGAAGAAACAGAAATGGAAAGGAGAGATAGAGATACGTCTTTGAAAATGTGCAGATACACACTTTCTTATCTCAACTTCAGCTCATATGGTTCATCTCTGTCTCTCCCTCTTGTGCGCACTCTCATTCTTGGTCTCTCACCTCTCTCTGTTTTTATATTTAGAAAAAAATCAATAGATATTCAGTGTAGTAGCATTCATAGTTTATATTAGTTTACTAGAGCTGCCATGACAAAATACCACAGACTAGGGAGCCTAAACAACAGAAATTTATTTTCTCACAGTTTTGGAGTCTAAAAATCCAAGATCAAGGTGTTAGCAGGTTTGGCTTCTCCTAAGATCTCTCTTCTTGGTTTGCAGATTATGATCTTCTCATTGTGTTCTCACATGGTCTTTCCTCTGTGTATTTGTGTCTCTCTCTTTGCACCCAAATTTCCTCTTCCTTTTTTTTCTTAACTTTTTAACGTTTATTTATTTTTTTAGAGACAGAGAGAGACAGAGCATGAGTGGGGGAGGGGCAGAGAGAGACACGCACAGAGAATCTGAAGCAGGCTCCAGGCTCTGAGCTGTCATCACAGAGCCTGATGCGGGGCTCAAACCTAGGAACTGTGAGATCATGACCTGAGCTGAAGTTGGACGCTAAACTGACTGGTGCCCAGTCACGCAGGTGCCCCCCAAATGTCCTCTTCTTTATTTTCTGTAGTACATCTTCCTTTTATTTACGTTTTTTTACTATATGATCTCTTTTATATGAGGTGTCTATTTTTTTATATAATTTATTGTCAAACTGGCTATCATACAGCATGTAAAGGGTGTTCTTGGTTTTTGGGGTAGATACCTGTGGTTCATCACTTATATACAACACCCAATGCTTATCCCAACAAGTGCTCTCCTCAATGCCCATCACCCATTTTCCTCTCTCCCCCATCCCTCCATCTACCCTGTTTGTTCTCTGTATTTAAGAGTCTCTTATAGTTTGCCTCCCTCTGTATTTGTATCTATTTTTCCCCTTCCCTTCCCCCATGGTCTTACATTGAATTTCTCAAGATCCACATATGAGTGAAAACATATATCTGTCCTTCTCTGACTGACTTATTTCACTCAGCATAATACATTCCAGTTCCATCTACATTGCTACAAATCCAAATTTCCTCTTCCTGTAAGGACATCAATCAGACTGGATTGGGGCCCACCTTCATTTTCACATAATCACCTATTCGAAAGCCTAATCTCCAATATAGTCGCATTTTGATATACTGGGGTTAGGACTTCAGCATATGAATTTTGGGAAACACAATTTAGCTCATAGCGAAGCTTATAGTAGAAAACAATGAAATCATAAAAGATGGAATTCAAAGTATTCAGTGATAAATATGATGAATAATAAGTATGGTGTGTTTCTGGCTTGGTTGGTTGGATGTTTGTTGGTTTGTTTTTGAAAGAAGTGGGATAATGGGTGTCTGGGTGGCTCAGTCAGTTAAGCGTCTGACTTCAGCTCAGGTCATAATCTCACAGTTCGTGGATTCAAGCCTCATGTCGGGCTCTGTGCTGACAGCTAGCTCAGAGCTTGGATCCTGTTTCAGATTCTGTGCCTCCCTCTCTCTCTCTGACCCTCCCCCATTTATGCTGTCTCTCCTTCTCTCAGAAATAAATAAAAAACATTAATTTTTTTAAAAAATAAAAAAAAGAAGTGGGATAATACCTAGACCACAAGAAGATAATCTGGCTTTAAAGGGTAAGATTTATACAGAAAAATGGGAGAATGGTTAAAAGGAATCAATCACGCACATTACCAATGGAAGGAAAATATAGGATAAAGGATAAAGATCTGCCTGGAGCCCTGAGTACTGGGGAATGATGATTTGTAGGAGCGGAAATAGGATGCTCTTTGTGTAGAAAGAAGGGTGGAAGGATATAAGAATGGAAAAGCTAGGTAGACTTCGTTATCATACTGAGAAATTTGGGCTTTACTGTTAGTAACAGCAACATATTAAGGTCAAAGTACTCTTAATGGTTCTATTATTTATACATATCATTCATTTTTTGAAGCCCTTTATTAACAAATATCTAAATTCTAAAGAATTTGGCTCCCCCCAAATGTTTAATATTTCCTATTTCATAATAACACCCTATATTTAGTTGAAATTGTCGTATATAAACTCTTAAAAGCCCAAACCAATGATTTACCTTACTCAAATGATCACTTTCACAAATTCTAACACCCTTGGATCCCTTATATTCAGTGTTTATGAAACTATGGTCTTTGGTCCCTTAGGCATCCATGGATTTATTCTCAGGAGTTAAAGTCTTTAGTTTCCTAACATGGCATTCTTAAAGATGGGCAAGAAAATAATTACATATCTTACTTTCACTAACTTCTCACTGAAATGTGATGTATGGAATGTTGGTAGCATAATGGGCAGATATTTTTATAGGGCATTACAGTTACTGTGAAAATCTGGAATATTTTGTATGCCCATCACTAATTCAAAACTACAGAAGTTAACAAACTTGACATTTCTAGATCTTATTATTTCTTGAGTTAATAAGGATACACCTATATTAAATATTAGCTTTAAAATATTTATGATAATTCATATTAAATTGTTTTTTTCTGTAAGCCTTTAAGTTTCATTTTTATGCATTTAAAACCATTGTTCTGAGAAGAGGTCCATAGGCTACACCAGGCTGCAAAAGGACTCGACAGGGTAAAAATGGTTAAGGATCCATGTTTTAGAAGGGGTCTGTCTATTACTCAAATTTAGGGGTAGAGGTGAACTGCCTTATATTATTGCTCCTCCTTGCTTTAAGAGACTTGTATTTAGGCTCTTGGCTTTGACTACTAACCCATCTACTTCTGTATTTATCAGACTTCTCTGAGTCGATACCTCTGAGCCTTCCTAGACAGCTTCTTATCACTTGAAAGTTGACTGTAAATGGATTCTTTTATTTAGTTTACCCTGGAGTCAGAACAGGCAGGAAGAAATCAGGTTGAGAGGAGTAAGGCATAGGAAAGAAAATTCTATCAATTAAATGTTAATGCAAAAAAACCCTCTATTTATTCTCCTGATTTTTATTACTTTAAGGTAAAATTCAGCATATTGAATGAACTTATCACAAGGTTGCCTAAATATTTGCAACTTTTTGGCACATCCTTTCACCAGGTTCCACGAGGGATAAAACGTAAATATATAGCTTCCACTTAGCCAACTTCCAGATAATATTTTTTAAGGTAATGAAATAATGTCTGAGCTCCTCAGATGGAAGCCGTTATATAAGTCCAAGCTACAGTCATTATCATGTTCATAAATATTCGGATATTCAGATCTCACTGAAACATTTCACATTCTTTTCAAATGATCTGTGTATAGGAAAATGCAGTCAAAGCATGTTGCCGTGAAAATACCCACTCCTTTTCCTTTCTGTAGGAAGTAATAGTCTCAGTGAATAGCCTGCTGAAATTCCAATGGCTTTATCAAATGAGACCCTGACCAGGTTGTCCAACAATATTTAAAGCCTCCCTTAGCGATTCCATTGCATTTACAGAGAGACTTCAACAATCAAGAAGGAAATGCGTGTTTTGCTGTTTCTTGGCTCACTTTAGTTCCTGGTTTTATCAAGCTGCTGCACAGCACTTCGGTCGTGAAAGGCGCCTCTGTGACTTGGATTCCATTTCACAGAGTCACACTGGATCCTCTTATGTCTCGCCAATTAAATTATCTTCTCCAGCCTCTATTCCTGCCAAAGAGGTTCAGGCTGAGATTAGGTCACACTCCTCTTAAGTTGTTCTTTGAAATAGTGTGGAAGGCCTCATGGAGGATATGAGTACGCACAAGCATTGATGCCTAGTCTTCCCTAGCCTCCAAGGTAAAGAACTAAATTTCTTTGCAGGCATTGCTTCTGTTGTATTCCTCTGCCTGAATCTCTAGAAACTAAAGAATCCTCTATAATCTCATCAAATTAAATTACAACACTACCAAAAACATGTGGTCAATGTGGCATTGCACGATCTCTGTGCCAGTTGAATTACCGATCAGGCATTGCAAGAACTGAGAAAGAATTCTTAAATTGGCCCTCTTAAGGGGCTCTGGAGGCCAGTTATTGATTCTACCTTGTGTTTTTACAGAGCTGTCTCCATAGTGCTACACACCTAAAACAAAATTAAGTGTCAGTGAGCTATCTGGATATTTGCTATTTTGCATGCTTTTCATCCTGCACTTTGCCTCGACTTTTTCTTTCCCATAAGAATGTTACAGCAACAGAACTAAGATAATGGGTATTTATTTTAAAGAAAATATGAGGTATAATAATGGACCTTTTAATGGATTTCATATTAGGATGAAGGTAGCAGTTTTCCATGACAAGCCAGCTGCAACCTCAAACTCTAAATTGCAGGAGACCATAGAGCCTTCTCTGCAAAACATTTGTTTAAAGTGCCTCTTGTGACTGTTGAGGTTGTCAAAACGAATTTTACTTTTGCTGCACACAATGAGTGGCAGAGGACCTAAGATTGCCTTGTAAGAGTGGACACAACACCAAGGAGCCCAGGGGTGTGATGCTCGGTTCCACTCGCAGCCTACTAATGTCTGAAACACCAGCTTTCTCAGCCACTTGTCCCTCCCACACATGGTCATGGATTGTGTTCTGTTTTGGCTGAAACCTTCGTTCGGACCCTTAGTGCTTTCAGTGTTCCTATCCCTGTAGGTGATTTCACGTTCAGAGAACACATTGCCCATATTGCAGAGATTGTAAACACACAGGTAGCCCTTGCCTAAAAGTTTGGTGACATGATTTCTGACAAGGTAGAATTTTATCATTAGGAAAATATAGTCTATATATTATATGTTTTCCAGAACTAGCTCTCTTTATTAACTCTTCTCAAACTAAAAAATCGTTTTAACAGGATGAAGGGTTGGAAATGTTTAGGCTAAGGAACTGAAAACAGTGATGATTGAGAAACCTTCCTCCTTCGGTATTTTCCTTTGAGGTGTCTTTCTTGTTTGAAGTACAGGACATACTTTATAGTTCACATCTCAAACTGTGCTTCATGCCAACTTTCTCTGTTACTTAAGGTGTTAATGAGGGAGGAAGAGAAAGAAGAGAAGCAATACTATTCACTTTCCTGTTTCTTGACAGTGCTGTTCCAAAACTTCTTGACAAAAAATAGATTTTGCTTTGTGATTCCATAAGGTCTTATCCACCAAAGAAATACTCGTGGCATGAAGGTAATCAAATGGTGCTCTTGCTTTCACAGTTAAGGACATTGTCACATTCAGATTCTACATGAATACTTTGTTTGTTTTACTTTTAAGTACTGGAGGAGGGTATGTAAGACATCAAGTGCTCAAAGATGCTTTATTTTTCCTTTCACCAGTACACACACACGCACACACACACACACACACACACACACACACACACACACAGAGTCTTTTCGTTTATACAGATTCTGCCATGTTTTCCTTCCTACCCAGTTTTTTCTTCAAGTGCCATCTTGTAATCCCCTTCCTTGCCTCTCCTATCTTTTCTCTATATTCTGCCATTCTAGCCAACTAGACATCCTTACAAAATACCTCCTTATATAAGTTCCAAGAGTTTGTTTGCTGGTTTTAGTTATAATAGCAAAAAATGAATTAGGTGAAACCTTAGCTGTGTTCAGATATGTAAAAAATAGATGTCCAAGGGGCACCTGGGTGGCTCAGTCGGTTGATTGTCTAACTTCAGCTCAGGTCATGATCTCACGGTTGGTGGGTTCAAGCCCAGCATCGGGCTCTGTGCTGACAGCTAACTCAGAGCCTGGAGACTGCTTCAGATTCTATATCTCCCTCTCTCTCTAACCCTCCCCTGCTCATGCTGTCTCTCTCTCAGAAATTAAAAAAAAAAAACATTGAAAATTTTAAGAAAATAGATGTCCAATTCCTGCCAGAATTAAATATTGATGTCCTTCTATCGATATAAAACAGCACTTATTTTTTTTTAATTTGCGTGTAGTTGACACGTAATGTTACATCTGTTTCCGATAAACAACTGAGAAATTTGACAAGTATATAGGTTATGCTGCATTCACATTTGTAGCTACTGTCTGTCTCACTACATCACTGTTACAGTATCACTGACTGCATTCCTTATGCTGTGCTTTTTATTCCTGTGACTTCGTCATTACATGACTGGAATTCTGTATCTACCTTTCCCCGTCACCCATTTTCCCCAACTCTTCAGCCCTCTTCCCTCTGACAACCATTAGTTTGTTCTCTGTTTATAGGTCTGATTCTGCTTTTTGTTTCTTTATTCATTTGTTGTATGTTTTTATTGTTTATGGTTGAGAGAGAGAGACAGAGTGTGAGAAGGAGAGGGTGTTTGGGTGTTGAGTTTGATAAGTTCCTTGTAGATTTTGGATACTAACCCTTTATCAGATATGTCATTTGCAAATATCTTCTCCCATTCAGTCAGTTATCTTTTAGTTTTGCTAATTGTTTCCTTTGCGATGCAGAAGCTTTTAATTTTGAAGAGGTCCCAGTAGTTCATTTTTGCTTTTGTGTCCCCTGCCTCTGGAGACGTGTTGAGTAGGAAGTTGCTGCAGCTGAGGTCAAAGAGGTTTTTGCCTGCTTTCTCCTCTAGGATTTTGATGGCTTCCTGTCTTACGTTTAGGTCTGTCAACCATTTTGGGTTTATTTTTGTGTATGGTGTAAGAAATTGGTCTAATTTCATTCTTCTACATGTTGCTGTCCAGTTTTCCCAGCAATACTTGCTGAAGAGACTGTCTTTATTCCATTGGATATTCTTTTCTGCTCTGTCAAAGATTAGTTGACCATACGTTTGTGGGTCCATTTCTGGGTTTTCTATTCTGTTCCATTGATCTGAGTGTCTGTTTTTGTGCCAGTACCACACTGTCTTGATGACTACAGCTTTGTAATACGCTTGAAGTCCAGGATTGTGATGCCTCCAGCTTTGGTTTTCTTTTTCAAGATTGCCTTGATTATTCAGGTCTTTTCTAGTTCTGTACAAATTTTAGGATTGTTTGTTCTATCTCTGTGAAGAATGCTGGTGTTAGTTTGATAGGGATTGGTATTTACTTTTTTAGTTAAGATATAACTTACATAAATAGAATGGACATATTTTATGCACTCTCCCCAGTTAATCTTTGTTAAACCAACATGAAAGGCAACTGCTATTCATATTTCTATCAATACAACTTGCTTGCCAAAGCTAACACCTTGATCTAAGCAAAACCATATGATATATATAATTTCATGTTTGTCTTCTTTCACTCAGCAAAATTTATTTTTTTTTAAATGTTCTATTTTCACTCAGCAAAATTTATGTTGGTCGTAGTAAACTGTGTTTTTCAAGGAATTTGTGCCTTTTATCTAAGTTGTCAAATTTATCAGCATAATAGTCTTTTATTAATATTTCAGTAACTGTAAGAACTACAGTGATATTTTCTCTATCATTAGTGTTGCTGGCAAAAATTTTCTTTTAGTTTCCTTCTGGCTGCGTTTTTAGAGATATATCAATTTATTAATAATTAATAATTTTATTAATATTTCCAGCCAACATTTGACTTTGTTGATATTCTCTATTTTTTTTTTGTTTTCCATTTCATTGATTCTATATTTTCTTTCTTATATTTTTGGTGAGTATGTTTCTTTTAGAAACTTTTAGTGAAAATCTAGATTATTCATTTTAAACCTATTTTACAAAATTAACTTTAATCACAGCTTTGGCTATATTCCATACATTTTAATATTATGTGATTTCATCAACATTAAGTTTAAAATGTCTTTTAGTTTTCTTGACACATGGGCTATTTGGAAGTGTGATACTTAATTTCTAAAAATTTAATAAGTCTCTAGATATCTTATTATTATTAATTCATAATTTAATTATCCTGTGGTCAGGGAAAATACTCTACATAATATTTAAGAATTTGAGGAACACCTGGGTGGCTCAATTGGTTGAGCATCTGACTTCGGTTCAAGTCATGATCTCACAGTTCATGGGTTCAGGTCCCACACTGGACTCTGTGCTGACAGCTCAGATCCTGGAACCTGCTTCAGATTCTCTGTCTCCATCTCTCTCCACCTCCCCTGCTCATGCTCTGTCTCTCGTGAAAATAAACATTTAAAAAATTTTTTAAAATAATTTTTCATTTTCATATTTTGCTTTTCCATTATGTATCTGCTGTTGCCATTTTAGCCATACCATTTTGTGTTACATAAGGATTACTCTAAAGATTGCTGTATGAATTCTTAACTTACATTGTCTAACATAAATTAAAATTGTGCCATTTCACATTTAATGCAAAAATCCTTAAAAAAACATAACTTCAGGGGCTCCTGGGTGGTTCAGTCAGTTAAGCATCTGACCAGCTCAGGTCATTATCTCATGGTTTGAGAGTTCAAGCCCTGCATTGGGCTCTCTGCCATCATGTTATTACTTCTACAATTTTTTGTAAAGAATAAAGGTCATTTATTAAATGACAAGTTGATAGTTGCATAATAATTGAGAAGCCAGTAATTTAAATTCAACACACACTAAATTTATCTCTCACCAAAATGAATTCCAGAAGAGTAATTGAGTAAACATTTAATAAGTTCAAATCACGGAATACCCAGGTTTAAATTATTCAGATATTTGCATGTATAAAATTCTTTAAAAAATGTTTTAGTGTTTATTTTTGAGAGACAGATAGTGCAAGCCAGGGAGGGGCAGAGAGAGAGAGAGAGAGGAAGACACAGAATCCAAAACAGGCTCCAAGCTCTGAGCTGTTAGTACAGAGCCTGATGCAGGGCTCAAACTCACAAACCCTGAGATCATGACCTAAGCCAAAGTCAGATGCTTAACCAACAGAGCTACTCAGGCTCCCCATGCATGTACAAAAATTCTTTTAAGTATTAAACAAAGCAAGCTCAAGATATCAATTTATTTTTTATTGAAGTATAATTGGCACAACCTTATAATAGTTTCAGGTATACAACATAATCATTCAATGCTTGTAAAAATTTCACAGTAAGTCCAGCTAATATCCATCATCATCCATAATTACCAAAATTTAGTTTGTTTCTATGCTTTGGCTATTTTAAATACTGCTGCAGTGGACATGGGGTTGCATATGTCTTTTTGAATTAATGTTCCCCCCACCTTTGGACAAATACCCAGAATTGGAATTGCTAGTTCATATGGTAGTTCTGTTCTAAGGGTTGTTTTTTTTTTAATGTTTTATTTATTTCTGAGAGAGAGAGAGAGCGTGAGCAGGGGAGGATCAGAGAGAGAGGGAGACACAGAATCTGAAACAGGCTCCAAGCTCTGAGCTAGCTGTCAGCACAGAACCTTACACGAGGCTCAAAGCCACGAACTGTGAGATCATGACCTGACCCAAAGTCGGCCCCCTAACCACGGGGCCACCCAGATGCCCCTATATTTTTAGTTTCTGGAGGAATCTCCATACTGTTTTCCATCATGGCTGCACAAATTTGCATTTCCACCAACAGTGCACCAAAGTTTCAATTTCTCCACATCCTTGTCAACACTTATTATTTCCTGTTTTTCAATAATGGTTATTCTAACAGGTATGAGGTGATATTTCATTGTGATTTTAATTTGCATTTATCTGATGATTAGTGATGTTGAACACTTTTCATGTACCTGTTGGTCCTCTGTATGTCTTCTTTGAAAAAATGTCTATTCATATTCTTTGTCCATTTCTTAATCAAATTGGGTTTTGTTTGTTTTTAGTTTTTGCTACTGAGTTATATAAATTCTTTATATGTTTTGTATATTAACCCTTTATCATACATAAGATTTGAAAATATCTCCTCCCATTCTGTAGGTTGCTTTTGCATTTTGTTAGTCATTTCCTTTGTTGTCCAAAAGCTTTATTTATGTATTTATCTAAAAGCTTTTAAGTTTGATGTAGTCCTATTTCTTAATTTTTGCTTTTGTTGTTTGTGCTTTTGGTATTATAGCCAAAGGCTGTATTCTTCCTTATGTTTTCTTCTAGGAATTTGAAAGTAAAGGTTTTTTTTAAGTCTTTAATCCATTTCAAGATAATTTTTTGAGTGGTGTAAGACAGGTGTTCATTTCATTGCTATGCTTAACTCAATTATCTTTTAAAGGATGGAAAAAAAGAAAAATAATATTTATCTACATATTCAATAATTCCAGTATTTTAATGTATATCCTAGTATTGTTTCTCTTCAACTAATAATTTTAATAGTGCAGATCTGCCAGCAACAATTTTACTCAGAATTTATCACTGTCTCTATTGGAAAAAATTTTTTTTCCTGAATATGGACTTCTAGGTATCAACTTGTCTTTTTTTTTCCTTTCATTATTTTAAATATGGCATTCTTTTTTCTTCTAGCCTCCATTGTTTCTGAGGAAGCGTTAAAATTTTTCTTACCATTTTCGCCTTTGCCACTTTTAGGATTTTCCCTTTAAGAATTGGGTACAAGATGCCAACATAATAGGATCCTGAACTCACTTCCTCCCATGGATGCCTCAAATCTACAACTACATACAGAATCATTCTGTCTGAAAGAGACCTGAAAATTCAATGAACAGAGCTTCTACAACAAAGTATAAAAGGACAGCATTGAGACAGGAAAGAGAGGCAAAGACACAGACTCACCAGGGGAAAAACACACCCCAGCTATTGTGAATCACAATTGGTAGTGATAGTGAATGTACAGAACTTTAACCTGAGGAGCAAGGAATTGGAGCTTTATGCCAGGAACCTCAACTCTTAGATTCTTCACAGGAGAAAAAGCTCTAAAAATACTGGGCTTTGAAAATCCTTGGGGATTATGTTCAGGAAAATTAAAAAACTGTAAGAAACAGAAAATCCACTCTTAAAGGGCACATGGGTAGACTTACTCATCCTGGATACCAGCACAAAAGCACCAATTTGAAAATTACTTAGACCATAGGTAAAGGAGACCCATTTGCTAATATTTAAGCATCTTCTAGAGAAGCAGAAAACAGCAGGAACTTTGTCCAGGGTCTGGGACACTGGAATGAGCCTTTTTTTTTTTTTTTTCAATCCCAGTCTTTCTTACTAATACTGGCACTGGCAGGAGCCATTTGGGAATTTTCCCAGTAACCCTCTCATGCCTATGACTGTGCCCTGCTGAGTGCCTCACCTGCCAACACACTGCAACAGTCATGGGCACACCCCATGGGAGATCTAGAGACACACTGCATGCACCAACATACCACAGCAGTTGGAGACATGTTCCACAAGTAAAATGACACCAACTCCATACACCAATGTGCCAGAGACATGCTTCCACCACATCAGGAAGGTACACACATCCCACATAAGGGGCACTTCTTGAGCACCTGGCTCTGATGACCTGAAGAGATTGAGCTTCTTACCCCCACAGGACATCTCTTACATAAGGCAACTCTTGCAAGACTGGGAGAAGTATCTGACTTACCTAATACATGGAGACAAACACAGAGAGTAAAATAAAATAAGGACACAGAGGAATATATTTCTAAGAAGAAAATAACAGAAAAATAACTAAAGGAAATGGAGTTAAGCAATCTAAAAAATACAAAGTTCAAAGTAATGGTCGTAAAGATGCTCACAGGACTTGAGAGAAGAGTGAATGAATTTAGTAAGAACTTTAAGAAAAAGATAGAAAATATAAAAAAAAGAACCTATCAGAGCTAAAGAATAAAGTAACAAAGAACTACAAAACAGCCAGAAAACAATGAACAATATGGCAATAAGTATATATTTATCAAAATTACTTTAAATGTAAATAAACTAAATTCACTGATCAAAGGTCATAGAATACCTAAATGAATAAAAAAACAAGACCCATCTCTATGCTTCCTATAGGAGACTCACTTCAGAAGTAAGGACACACACAAACTGAAAGTGAAAAGATTGAAAAACATATTGCATCAAATGGAAATGGGAAAAAAACTACAGTAGCTATACTCATATCAGACTAAATAGACTTTAAAATAAAGACTGTAATAAAAGATAAAGAAGTACATTAGATAATGATAAAGGGGTCAATCCAATAAGAAGATTTAACACTTAAAAATACATATGCACTCACAATAGAAGCACTAAAGTATTTAAAGAAAATGTAAACAGAACCAAAGGAGAAATTGAAAGCAATACAATATCTGTAAGAGACTAACACTCCATTTACATCAATGGATATATCATACAGACAAAAAATTAATAAGAAAATATTGACTTTAAATGACACATTAGACTTGATGGAATAGACACACACAGAACATTCCCCCCAAGAGCAGTGAAATACACATCTTCTCTAGAGCACATGGAGCATTCCTCAGAATAAATCACAAATTGAGTCACGAAACAAGTCTCAATGAATTCAAAAAAAATGAAATCATGCGAACCATCTTTTCTAACCACAGTAGTATAAAACTAGAAATTAATTACAAGAAGAAAATGGGAAAAACCACATAAACACAGAAATTAAACAACATGCTGCTGAACAATCAATAAGAAATTGATGAAGAAATAAAAGAAGAAAATTGAAAATACTTAGAATAAATGGAAAAAAGAATACAACATGCCAAAATCTATAGGAGATAGCAAAAGTGGTTTTAAGGGAGAAGTTCATGATACAGACCTACTTCAAGAAACAAGAGAAATCTAAAATTAATATTTTAATCCCATACCTAGAGGAATTAGAAATGAAAAACAAATTAATCCCAAAGTTAGTAGAAGGAAGGAAATAATAAAGATCAGAGCAGAAATAAATTAAATTGAGACTAAAATGACAGTAGAAAAGATCAATAAAACTAAGCTATTTCTTTGAAAAGATAATTCAGTAAACCCTTAGCTAGATTGACCAAGAAAACAGGCGAGAGAAGGCAAATAAATAAAATCAGAAATGAAAGATGTTACAACTGATACCACAGATATACAAATGATCATAAGAGACTATTATGAACAATTATATGCCAATAAACTGGACAACATAGAAGAAATGGATAAATTCCTAGAAACATAACAATATTCCAAGTCATGAAGTAATAGACTTATTTACTAGTAAGGAGATTGAAACAGTAATCAAAAACCTCTTAACAAAAGCCCAGGGCCAGACACTGGCAAATTTTACCCAACATGCTAAGAATATTTAATAACTATCATTCTTTTTTTAATACTTTACTGTCACGTTGGTTTCCATATAACACCCAGTGCTCATCCCAAGTGTCTTCCTCCATTCCCATCACCCCTCTTCTCCTCACCCAACCCCCATCAAACCTCAGTTTGTTCTCAGCATTCAAGAGTCTCTCATGGTTTGCCTCCCTCACTCTCCCCAACTATTTTCCCCCTTCTTCTCCCCCATAGTACCCCGTTGAGTTCCTCCTAATTCTCTTATACGTGCAAACATGTGGTATCTGTCCTTCTCTGTCTGACTTATTTCGCTCAGCATAACCCCCTCAAGGTCCATCAATGTTGCTACAATGGCCAGATTTCATTCTTTCTCATTGCCGTGTAGTATTCCATTGTATAGATAAACCACATCTTCTTGATCCAGTCATCCATTGATAGACACGTAGGCTCTTTCCATGTTTTGGCTATTGTTGAGAGTGCTGCAATGAACATTGGGGTACATGTGCTCCTATGCATCAGCATTTCTGTATCCCTTGGGTAAATTTCTAGCAGTGCTATTGCTGGGTCATAGGGAAGTTCTACTGTTAATTTTGTGAGGAACCTCCACACTGTTTTCCAGAGGGGCTGCACCAGTTTCCATTCCCACCAACAGTGTAGGAGGGTGCCCATTTCTCCACATCCTTGCCAGCATCTAGAGTCCTCTGATTTGCTCATTTTAGGCACTCTGACCAGTGTGAGGTTGTATCTCAGTGTGGTTTTGATTTCTATTTCCCTGATGAGGAGGGATGATGAGAATCATGTGATATGTCTCTTGACCATCTAGATGTCCTCTTTGGAGAAGTGTCTGTTCATATATTTTGCCCATTTCTTCACTGGATTGTTTGTTTTTTGGGTGTGGAGTTTGGTGAGTTCCTTATAGATTTTGGATACTAGCCCTTTATCTGATATGTCATTTGCAGCTATCTTTTCCCATTCCATCGGTTGCCTATCAGTTTTATGGATTGTTTCCTTTCCCGTGAAAAAGCTTTTAATCTTGATGAGGTCCCAATAGTTCAATTTTGCTCTTTGGCTTTACACTTTTGGGTCCAATTCTGAGTTATCAATTCTATTCCATTGGTCTATGTGTCTGTTTTTGTGCCAATACCATACTATCTTGATGATGACCGCTTTGTAGTAGAGGCTAAAGTCTGGGATGGTGATGCCTCCCGTTTTGGTTTTCTTCTTCAATATTACTTTGACTATTTGGGGTCTTTTGTGGTTCCATACAAATTTTAGGATAGTTTATTCTAGTTTTGAGAAGAATGCTGGTGCAATTTTGATTGGCATTGCATTAAATGTGTAGATTGCTTTGAGCAGTAATGACATTTTAACTATATTTATTCTTCCAATCCATGAACATGGAATGTTTTTC
Source organism: Proteles cristata cristata (assembly GCA_017311185.1). Lineage (NCBI taxonomy): Eukaryota > Metazoa > Chordata > Mammalia > Carnivora > Hyaenidae > Proteles > Proteles cristata. Next base: position 3,021,537 of record JAESUZ010001857.1, on the reverse strand, counting down.
CATTTCTTTGTGTTTTCTTCAATTCCCTTCATAAGTTTTCTATAGCTTTCATCATACAGATCTCTTATATCTTTGGTTAGGTTTATTCCTAGGTATTTTATGGTTTTTTGTGCAATTGTGAATGGGACCAGTTTTTTTTATTTCTCTTTCTGTTTCTTCATTGTTGGTGTATAAAAATGCGACTGACTTCTGTACGTTGACTTTGTACCCTGCAACTTTGCTGAATTCACTGATCAGTTCTAGTAGGCTTCTGGTGGAGTCTGTCTGGTTTTCTATGTAGAGTATCATGTCATCTGTGAAAAGTGAGAGTTTGACTTCTTTGCCAATTCTGATGCCTTTTATTTCCTTTTGTTGTCTGATGGCTGATACTTGCAAATCAAATGCAACAGCACATAAAAAGAATTATCCACTATGATCAAGTGGGATTCATTCCTGGGTTACAGGGCTGGTTCAAAATTCACAAATCAATGTGATACATCACATCAACAAAAGAAAAGATAAAAACCATATGATCCTGTCGATAGATGCAGAAAAAACATTTGACAAAATACAGCATCCCTTCTTAATAAAGACTCTCGAGAAAGTCAGGATAGAAAGAACTTACTTAAACATCATAAAAGCCATCTATGAGAAGCCCTTAGCTAATATCATCCTTGATGGCAAAAAACTGAGAGCTTTCCCCCTAAGATCAGGAACACGACGGGGATGTCCACTCTCATGACTGTTGTTTAACATTGTGCTGGAAGTCCTAATACCTATCATTCTCAAACTCTTCCTAAAACTTTAAGAGGAGGGAATGCTTCCAAATTCATTTTATGAAACCAGCGTTACTATTATATCAAAGCCAGACAAGGACACTACAAAAAAAAAAAAAAGAGAGAGAGAGAGAGAGAGAGAAAATTACAGGCCAATATTATTGATGACCATAGATGCAAAATCCTCAACAAAATAATAACAAACTAAATCCAACAATACATTCAAAGGGTCATACATCACAATCAAGAGGGATTTATTCCAGGAATGCAAGGATGGTTCAACATGCACAAATCAAGCAACGTGATATATTAACAAAGTGAAAAATTTTTTAAAAATCATATGAGGGGCGCCTGGATGGCTCAGTCCATTAAGCCTCCGACTTCTGCTCAGGTCATGATCTCATGATTCGTGGGTTTGAGCCCCGTGTTGCACTGTGTGCTGACATCTAGCTCAGAGCCTGGAATCTGCTTCCAATTCTGTGTCTCCCTCTCTCCCTGACCCTCCCCTATTCATGCTATCTGTCTCTCTCTCAAATAAGTAAATAAATAAAACCTTAAATATTAATAAAATAAAATAAATTTTAAAAAATCATATGATTATCTCAAAAGATGCAGAAAAAAATATTAAAAATAAATAACTGTCAACTAAATAAATATAGAGCAAATATACCTAAACATAATAAAGGCCATATAGGACAATTCTTTCACTAACATACTCAGCGGTGAAAAGCTAAAAAATTTTCTTCTAAGATCAGGGACATGACAAGAATTCCCACTCTTGGGGCGCCCGGGTGGCTTAGTTGGTTAAGCGTCCGACTTTCGCTCAGGTCATGATCTCGCGGTTCGTGGGTTCGAGCCCCGCGTCGGGCTCTGTGCTGACTGCCAGCTCAGAGCCTGGAGCCTGTTTCAGGCTGTGACTCCCTCTCTCTGTGACCTTCCCCTGCTCACGCTGTCTCTCTCTCTCTCTCCTATAAATAAATAAAAACATTAAAAGAAAAAAAAAAGAATTCCCACTCTTGCCACATTTATTCAACATAGTATTGGAAGTGCCAGCCACAGTAATTATACACAAAAAATCTTGGGAAAAATCCAAGTCAAAAAGGAAGTAAGTATGTCACTATTTGTAGATGCCATGATACTATATACCAAAAAAACCTAAAGACTCCACCAAAAAACTGTTAGAAATAATAAATAAATCCAGTAAAATTATAGAACATAAAAAATAGTATACAGAAATCTGTGGCATTTCTATACACTAATAATGAAACATCAGAAAGAGAAATTAATAATTCCATTTACATAAATAATATCTAGGTAATAATTTAGCCAAGGAGGTGAAAGATCTATACACTGAAAATTAGAAAAAGACTGACAAAGACATAAATAAATGCAAAGATATATTGTGTTCTTGTATTGGAGGACTTAATATTGTTAAAATCTCCATACTATCAAATGCAATCTACAAATTCAATGTAATACTTGTGAAAATTCCAATAGCATACCTTACAGAACTACAACAAATAACTTTAAAATTTGTAACCCCCAGAGTTTCCAAATAGTTAAAACAATCTTGAGAAAGAAAGCATAAAACTAGAGATATTATGCTCCCTAATTTCAAGCTATACTACAAAGGTGTAGTAATCAAAACAGTATTGTATTGCTGTAGAAACAGACACACAGATAAGCGGGACAGAAATGAGAGCCCAGAAATAAGCCCACACATGTATGGACAGTTAATCTACAACAAAGGAGCCAAGAACATACAATGGATAAAGGACAGTCTCTTCAATAAATGATATTGGGAAAACTGGATGGTCACATACAAAGGAATGAAATTAGACCAATATTTTCACATACACCAAAATTAACTCAAACTTGATTAAACATTTAAATATAAGACCTGAAACTATAAAATGCTGAAAAGAAATATAGGCAGTAAGCTCTTTAGCATCAGTCTTAGTGATATCTTTGTGGATCTGACTCCAAAAGCAAGGGAAACAAAAGCAAAAACAAACAAATGGTACTATATCAATCTGAACTGCTTCTGCATAACAAGGAAACCATCATCAAAACAAAATGTCAAAAAGAAAGGAGAAAGATTTTTGCAAACCATATATCCAACAAGGAGTTAATAACCAAAATATATAAAGAACTTAGGTAACTCAACAAAAAATATATGTATAATTTTTTAAATTATAAAAAATGGGCAGAGGACAAGAATAGACATTTCTTCCAAAGAAGACATACAGATAGCCAACAAGCACATGAAAATATGCTCAACATCACTAATTATTAGAAAAATGCAAATCAAAACCACATGAACTATCACCTCACACCTGTTAGAATGGCTGTTATCAAAGGCAAGAGATAACAAAGGTTGTCAAGGATGTGGAGAAAAAGGAACCCTTGTGCACTGTTTGTGGGAATGTAAATTTGTACAGTCACTATGGAAATAGTGAGATTCCTCAAAAATTAAGAGTAGATTCACCATATGACCCAGCCATTCCACTTCTGTGTATTTACCAAAAACAAAAACACTAATTTAAGAAGATATATGCACCCCTGTGTTCATTGTAGCATTATTTACAGTAGCCAAGATATGGAAGCAACCTAAGTATCCATCTATGGATGAATGGATAAAAATGTGGTATGTTTATATGATGGAATACTACTTAGCCATTTAAAAAAAGGAAATCTTTTCATCTGAGATACAGATGGGACTTGAGAGTATTATGCGACGTAAGTAAAATGAGTTGGACAAAGAAAGACAAATACCATATATTTTCACTCATATGAGGAATCAAAACAAAACAAAACAAAACAAAACAAAGTGAATAAACAAGACAATACAAAAACAAATCTCATAGATATAGAGAACAGACTAGTTATTATCAAAAGGAAAGCAGTTGGCAAGTGGGTGAAATGGGTGAAGGGAATCAACTGTATGTTGATGGATGATAACTAGACCTGTGGTGGTGATCACTTTGTAGTGTATGCAGATATCAGATGATGAATTATACACCTGAGGGGCACCTGGCTAACTCAGCCAGTAGAGCATTCAACTCTTGTTCTCGGGATTGTGAGTCTGAGCCCCACACTGGGTATAGAGCTTGCTCTGAATGAATGAATGAGTGAATGAATGAATGAATGAATTAACTATAAAAAATAAAGCGGTACACCTTACACCTGAAATATATAATAATATATATTTAATAATAATATTTTATATAGATAGATAGGTAGATTTCCTCTTTAGTTTTCAGCAGTTTGACTACAATGTGCCTAGGCTTCATTTTCATTGCATTTGTTTGTATTTAATATTTACTGAGCTTATTGAATCTGTGGATTGTTTTGTTAAAAATCAAATTTATCAAATATTTCTTCAAATTTTCCTTCTGTCCCATCCTCCATGTCTTCTGTTTCTCAGACTTCAATACTATATCTGTAAGATAGTTCAATAAGATACTGTCCCAAACATCACTGAATCTCTTTTGGTTTCTATTTTATTCCCTGTGCTTCAATTTAGATAGTATAGATATTGCACTGTCTACAAGTATAATGATCCTCTCTTTTGTTGTTACATAGAGTGTATTTAATCCCATTCAATAAATACTTGATTTCAGATATCGTATTTTTTGTATCTAGGGTTTCTATTTGCTTCTGATTACAAATCTCCTCTGAAATCCCCTCACTTTTTCATCTATTATAACAATCTTTTTCTGTAGATTCTTTAAAATATTACTAATAGTTACTTTTAAGTCTCTATTACAAAATTCCAAAATCTAGGTCATTTTTTATTTTATTCCTATTTTCCTCTTCTTAAATTTTCCTGTTTGTTCATGTACCTAGTAATTCCTGACGTATACTAGACCTTCTAAATAATATGGGTTTTGTTAATTTTCCCTAAAGATCAGTGACTTATTTTCTACCAGGGAGTGAAGTGATTGGCAGAGTATTTTAAATTTATAGAGTTTTGGCTTTATACTTCGTTAGAGTGGAACTATGTCAGTTTACATGCTAATTCAAGGAAATCACTTAGTCCCAGGACATAATTTTAACTCTGTATGGAAACTCTGGGTATTTACCGAGAACCTTTGGCTTGGCTGGACTTGAATTCCATTTTTTTACCTTTGCATTTGAAATCTCTGTTTACCTCTTTTAGCCTTCCAGCTATTGTCTTCTTCTTGGGCAACTTGGAATATAACATATACATACGTAGGAAAGGGGTTAGCCAAGGGTCTGAAAGAATTTTATAGGTGGATTTTGGTATCTTTCATTGTTGCCCTCTCTGGAGGTCCTGAACCCATATTCTGATCCCTGAAGCAAATAAGGCTATCATTTCGAATTTCAATATTAGCTGCTCCACACTGTGCTGGTCCATTTATTCATTGGTCCATTGATATTTTACTTGTATTATTGCCTAGCTTCTTCTGTAATTTTTAGAAGAACAGATTCCTTATCTGGCATCACTGTATTTCAGCACATGATGCTATACATAGCACATAGTAGACTTTCAAGAAATAATTACCTACTAACATTTTACATCATGAGCACCTGGGTGGCTCTGTTCGTTAAGTGACCAAGTCTTGATTTCAGCTAAGGTCATGATCTCAAAGTCATGAGATCAAGCTCTATATCGGTTCCAAGCTGAGCATGTACTCTGCTTCGGATTCTCTTTCCCTCTTCCTCTGTCCCTCCTCCACTTGTGTACGCACACACATTCTCTCTCAAAAAAAACATTTCACATCATACCATATAACAATGGCTTTATATTAACATAATTGCTTTAATCTCTGCAATACCATTAAAAGTAAAATAAACAATGTTTGCATCCCCATTTTGCAGATAGGAAAAAAAGGTGCAAAACATTTAAAATTAAAATTAAAGAGGATGTGTTTAAAAACTAAGTATGCAAATTTACATTATTTTTAGATAGTATATAATATAATGTGTGAAAGTATTAAATATAACAGACCAGGGTGGAATTAATTAACTCCTTATTAAGGTAACATATCCATCCTCACTGAGAAGGAAAGCATGTAGACACTCTATATTTCTGTCAGCGTGGAGAAGTAATAAATGTTCCCTCTGAGCATGCTGTATAGCCATGTCAGCGAAGTTCTTCCTTCTCCATCAAGACATCAATCTCACCTGTCACCTCAGCAGCACTCACTGGCCATTTTGTGAAACATCTTCCATCTTAGCCATTTGAGATCCCAGACTTCTAAACATCACCATTAGAAAAATCACAAATGAGACTGTCCTGATCCTACAGTGCTTTTTAAGCTAAGAAAAAAAAGAAGCAGTATCAAAACCTTCATATACAACACTTTGCAGGTAACTATAAACAGGTGTCAATCACCAAATACGTGTTCTCTATCATTTCCTAGATATAGGAATTGTCTAATTACTCATACTTCAAAATGTTCCTACCTAAAGGAGAAAACCCTTGTTTGATTTTTCTATGCCTTATTTGCAGCATTTTAATAATTGGCATGGTATATGAAATAAAAATTGAGAGCTTGTCCTTTATTGGGTTGTGCTTCTTTCTAGAGATGGAAATATTGATGCAAATGCCATTTAAACGCCCATTTTATAGTGTCATATTTACAAAGATATTTTGGGTCATCACAGTCATTGAAATCCACTCACCCCTCAGATACTATTTCATTCTGGTCATATAACATCACATTTTTCCTCTCATGCAAAACGAACAATCCATAGTCATATGTTGTTTCTTTCTTTAAGCCACAGTTTCTAAATTGAGTGTCTAGCATTTATAATCAACTGCTTCATTTAATTCAGGTCGATTTTAAATGCGAGGCATTCATTTGGTGGGCTGTGAGCAGCCTGTGGTTTTGTTAGATCTACAGCATAAAGAAACAATTTTTCTTATCCTGATCCTATAGCTGTCTGGAAAAGGTGACACACGGTGAGACATAATGATAAGAAAGGCTACAGCTGCCCTAGGCAGTCAGATACCAAAGCCAGATGATTAAACCATTCTCTTGTATTCCCCAGAGACGAGGGGGTGGGGGGGGGGGGAGGGAATGTTTGGAATGCTCAGTGCTAAAAAAAAAAAAAAAAAGTGGAAACAAAACAAAACAAAAAAACCCTCCAGAACAGAACTCACATGCTCTATGTTTTTGTCCCTCCAACCCCCCACCTTCTATCTCTATGATTCCTCCTATTAATAAAGAATGCAGAATAAGAATGATAGGTTTTAAAATGCCTGTTTACTAGGAATTCTTTTCTTTATCAGCTGTGTAAAAATACCAATTTGATTAACTTTGAAAGATTATAAAAGGGCTTAGAATTTTCCATGTCTGTCCATGAGGAAGATAGTTTTCTCTTTTTCAAACAGCTCTCCTAAAAGACACATTTATTCATTCTCTTGCTTCTTCTCAGCTCTTATTCTCATTCAGGTGCATTTAATAGTAAAAGAACTGAAATATATTCAGGACAGTTGAGATTGCTGGATTAATTACAGGGTGATTGATGGGTTTACCCGGCAAATCCAAGGCCTATTTGCTTTTCAAAAGCAAACCCTTAATCCTAAATCTAATGTGGAGATTCATAACTTGGGCAGGCTGTTTTTAGGTCTATGATGCACACTCTATATTGGCATGCTTGTTTTAGGAAGAGGGGAAGAAAGAGGATTGGAGTATATAATTTTATACCTCGCCTTCTGGAAATTCAGGAGTTAAGTTTTTTTTTCTTTTTTTTATCTTCAACTTGGTTGAAGGCAGGTAGCAGCCCTCTCTAGAGACGGATTCTGTCAGCACTTCAATAGCTACCTTAAATGAGAACAGTCACATTCAATAGGGGTTGGAGAAAATAGAGTACATATTTGCTTCAACAGGAGAAGAGGAAAACATTAACAAGCTAGACATGTTCTTTTAAATATATAAAAGCATCAAGTTTTAAAGTAAAAAATGCCTATTTAAATCTTGCAGTATGATACCCATATCACCTGTACTCTGGGCTAGACTCTAGCCTTCTTCCCAGTTGGGCTCTGCTTCACTCCTGCTGGACAGCCTTCCCCTTGGAAATGTTGTTTCCTACCTCTTGGTCTCCATTCACACCCTTGAACTCATTTGAGTCTTACAGGGAAAGGAGGTGATGAAACATCACTAATCTCTTAGCAAAATTCTAGCTATATATCTATGAACCATGTGCTGCCAAACACCTTAAAATCCCATCCCATTTTCCTACAGAATGGGATCTTCTCGAGTGAGGTATGAAGAGGTTTGGCTTCCATTTTTCTCTATGACAATGTCTTTTATTTTAACCATCTTTGAATGTCTTCCATTTCAAGATGTCGTTGTATAATTTATACATTTTAATCTCCCTTCTTCTCTTTTTTCCCCCTTTTCTCTTTACTACCTAAAGTCTGCCTTCTCTTGTTAACTGTTCTCTGATACAATACTGCACCTCTTACCATCTGGCTGTGTTAAGTCCAACAGAGGCTACATAAGAGACTATGAAGCCTCCAGAGGATTGACTGGTGCATTAGCTCAAGGATTCTCACTTGTATTTTATCTGATGCCCTCACTAAGGCTTTCTTTCAAAGTATACACTGTATTGTCCCTTTTATTCAAATAATATTAAAAAATATAGAGAGCTTCCTTTTGCCATATTAGGAGACCTATTAAGTTGTGAAGAAAAAAGGAACAAGAAGAAATCTAGGAATGGCTCTTCTCACCATTAGTTAATAGCTACTGAAAATTCCAAGTTTCTGTTTTTAAACCTTCTCAGAACCCCTGATGACTCCCCTAAGGATCCCAACTCCATGGGCATCTTGACCAGTCCAACAGTCCTTGCTTCTAGTTTCATCAAGAAATAACAACAAAATATGTGTTGTCTAAAACAGTTTCTTCACACAAGGCATTTTAGAGAATCTGTGCCTTTGAAGTAGGTCATAAAATGTTGTATCTAGTTGAGACCATATTTATTTATTTATTTTTAAATGTTTGTTTTTGAGAGAAAGAGAGAAAATGAGAGACTGGGAGAGGGACAGAGAAAGGAGGGCAGAGGATCTAAAGCGGGCTTGGAGGTGACAACAGCCAGCCCAATGAAGGGCTTGAACCCATGAACTGCAAGATCATGACCTGAGCTGAAGTTGGATGCTCAATCAACTGAGCCACCCAGGTGCCCCAGAGTTTAGACTATCTTTAAAACACAGTTTGAAATTGTTAATAGAAGGATTAAGTGGAATTTAGCAAAATCTCTGAAATGTGCTAGGGTCCATTATGCAGCAATGCCATTCTGAATATGTCCTAAGGAAATAATTTGATAGTTGGCCAATATGTATATTTTTATTTTTTTTTAATTTTTTTTAATGTTTTATTTATTTCTAGGAGAGAGAGAAAGAGACAGCGTGAGCAGGGGAGGGTCAGAGAGAGAGGGAGTCACAGACTGGAACAGGCTCCAGGCTCTGAGCTGGCAGTCAGCACAGAGCCCGACGCGGGGCTCGAACCCACGAACCGCGAGATCATGACCTAAGCGAAAGTCGGACGCTTAACCGACTAAGCCACCCAGGCACCCCGTATATTTTTAATAGATCTTTAATTTAAAAAAATTTTTGACGCTACCTGAAAATAATAGGGGACTGAATGACTTATGTTCCATCTATATAATTGACTATAAGTAAACGCTTAAATCATCATTGAAAGATTTTCACAAGATTTTGCTGAGGGAAAAATACTGGGTTTCAAACAGCATATACGATATGATGGTGTTTAACATTTTTGAGAATATGTAGTTTATGTGGATATTGTAGATACATTTTATTGGATAGATAGGTAGGATAGATAAGTATGTTAACAGAGATTAAGGAAATGGCAGAATTATGAGTAATTTCTATTTTTCTCTTTCTAGTAATTCTTTTTTTTAGTGAATATAGCTTCATTTTGAACTTAGTTAAATTTAAACCAAATTTTAAAAAGAGGAGTTTGCCTCTCTAAGGACCCCAGACAAAGACTGAGGAGATGACATCTAAGCTGAGTTTTCAACAAACAGAAAGAGTTCTCAAGGTAAATGTGGTTGTTTCCTTTCAAGCAGAAGGAGCAAGAGGGGCAAGAGCTGTTAGGTGTTGAAGAGTTATTAAAAGGGCATTTCTGAACAATTTCAAGTAGTTCGGTGAGGCTGTGCAATGGAAATAAAGTTGCGTGACAGGCAGTAGGCAAATCTTAAAATACAGCCAGGTGAAAGAGTTTGAATTTTGTCCTGAAGGAATGTGAAGGACTTTTTTCAAAAGAAGACTGACATGATAGGATTGCATTTTTAGAAAGAGCACTCTGGCAGCGCTGTGGAAAATTAATTGGCAACCTATTACAGTCCACAATGCATGAAATGGCGAGGTTCCAGGCTAAAGCAGTGGCAGTATACTTCGAAAAACAAGAACCGAGTTTATAGATCCTTAATAAGTAGAAACAGGGCTTAGTAGGTCAGAGGCAAGGGTGCATGTTTCACTAATAATCTCTGGGCTGATAATCTTGGCTAACATGACGGCATAGTTAATGGTACTATTCACTGAGAGAGGGAGCAAGAGAGGAGGGCCAGAATTGAGAGCAAAGAAGACTCAGTGCAGCACAGGATGCATCTGAGATACCCCCAGCACACCCAAGTGAGATGCCCATGGGCAAGCTGCACATCAGAGTCTGTTAAGGCCCGGGCAGCAGATGTGAACTTGCATGTAGACAGTGCACCTGTGAGAGTGATTACAGAAGTGTATGAAGTACCCAGTGAGGAGGGGCCAGGAGACAACTATGGAATCATAATTACTCTGTTAAAAGAAAAAGACCCCAGAAAGGAGAGGAAAGTTTATCAAAAGATGGGGAAAAAATGAACTCATGTTGTGGGGAATAAGCTTAGAAATCCCCTGGGTTTGCACCCATGGGTTAACAAGGCATAAAGAATTAGAAAGCCATAGGATGCTTACACCCAAGTTTGGATAAACAAGATTAGCTAAGTAGGTATAGAGAGGGTGGGACAAAGTCCCCATTAGAGAACAAAGGAACATGAGGTAAACAAGATTAGGTATTCAAGGTGGAAACACCCCCAATTTAATACTGCAGAAGAAAGCTGCTTTCAGAGAAAGGAAGGACCAAGTTAGGTAAACAGGTAAATAGAGCTATAGACCCCTGCAGAGCGAAGTTTCCCAGAGCAGAGCTAATTAACAAAAGAAAGGTGCCTTTTTGACACTGAGGTGTCATGCCCTGTCTTTCTTGTCCCCTAGACCAGTTTAGGTAAACAGAGGTGGTGCCTCACATCTGCCAGTCACCAGGTGTCAGGATCTTGTTTTGTATTAACCCAAACCCCTAACCTCCATATCTTCAAAACCCTCTTTCCTTCACATCCACGAGTTAATGTTTACAGTTCCATTGTCTCTTTGTGCATGTCCATCACTATGTTTGTGATCCTTCTGATCCTAATAAAAATGGAGCAAGGACCTTAATTGTGGCTCTCATCTTCTTCCGGACATTAGCCGTCACCTGCATTTTAATCTCGCGACCTGCTTTCTTGCTAGACAAGGAAGAAATCTAGACCCAAAGTCTACAACATCTTGTCACTGAAGCTGAGGGTGATGAGAATTTTAAGATTCTGAGGGTTCTTCAACAGTCTTAGCATTCTGAACATCATTGGATATCATCTTAGTAAGAACAGTTTTAATGAAGAGAATAAAGTAGAAGCCTGATCACTCTGGGTTATGGAATGAAAGATATATGAAGAGATGTGTAGAATGATTCATCAAAAATCCTGGCTCTAGGGGTGCCTGGATGACTGAGTAACTTGGTTAAGTTTCCAACATTGGCTCAGGTCATGATCTCACAGTTTGTGAGTTTAAGCCCTACATCGGGCCCTGCACTTATAGTTAGGAGCCTGGAGTCTGCTTCAGATTCTGTGTCTCCCTCTCTCTCTGCCCCTCCACAACTCGTTCTCTCTCTCTCTGTCTCTCTCTCCCTCCCTCCCTCCCTCCCTCAAAAAGTAAATAAACATTAAAAAAATAAAAAAAATAATAATAATAAAAGCCCGGCTTTAAATGGGAAAGGGAAGAGGAGAGAGTGAAAGAGGGAGAGAAAGAGAGGTCAATGGAAGGCTTGAAAAGATTTTTTGGTTAGGGTTTTGGAGGGGAAAACAATAGTAGAATGGAAATATTTAGTGGGAGAGGTGGAGGTGGGGTTGAATGTAAAGCAAGCAGGGGGGTGCAGCATCTAAGCCGTAGTGGAGAAATCAACTATTGAGGATAAAGATTAGAAAAAATTGGGATCATAGGCCTTCAGGATGAACAAAGTTGGATGGAAGTTTCAATTTGGAAGAAATCTTGCAGAGTTTTCTCTAAGTAGACTACCAGAACCAAACTGTAATTCATATTGTTTCCCCGAAAGGGAATAGACCCAGCAATTTTTTAAATTAAATTTATTTAAATTCAAGTTAGTTAACATACAATGTAGTATTTAATTCAGAGCACCCAGTGATTCATCACTTATATATAACACCCAGCGCTCATCCCAACAAGTGCCCTCCTTAATGCTCATTGCCCATATAGCCTATCCCCCCCACCTCCCCTATAGCAACCCTCAGTTTGTTCTCTGCATTAAAGACCCAGCAATTTTTATGCAGATTAGTAGTACCAGCATAACCCAGATCAACCACACAATTAACGTTAGAAATGGAATAGAAAGGACTCATGTATAAAGCAGATGAAAATTACTATGGAAAAATAACAGATAATGGGGAGAGATATTGAGAGTGCCAAGGAAAGAGCAGTTTGAAATAGAGTAGTGAAGATAAGCTTCATTGAGAAGAGGACTTTTGAACAAAACTGGAAAGAGGTATAGAGAATATCCAGTAACTAAAGGCTGCCATGGGTCTGTTTGTTCAAGTAATAACAAGAAAGCTCATGGTGGCTAGAGAAGAATGAGCAAGAAGAGCAACAGGTAAGGATCAGGTCAGAGAGGTAATGGGGTGACAAATTATGTCATAATTAGGAGCCACTATAAAGACTTTGGCCTTTACTCTTAGTAAACTGGAAAGCCAAAGATGGCTTGAACAAAGGATCTAATTTACATTCTTAAATGATCTTGCTGGCTGCTGTGTTGCTAGTAGATTACAAGTGCAAGGAAAATGGTTGGAAGCAGGGTGGGGATGATGAGTTAGGAGGCTGTTGCAGTAAATCTAGGTGAGAAAAGTGACAAATTGGATCTGAGACACCATTGTGATTAAAAGTGATCAGATTCTGGATATCCTCTGAAGGCAATTCTACAGCGTCTCCTGACAGATTGGTTCTGTGGCAGGAGAGAGGACCAGGGATGAATCCGTGGGTTTAGAATTTCACATCTGGAAGTATAGTATTGTCATTGCCTGAAACAGAAAGTCTGTGGCTACACTCAAGTATGGGGGGGTGGGGAGGAAGCAAAAATTTAGTTTTAACATGGAAAGTTTGCAATATCTAATAAGACACTGAAGAGATGGTTGGTGGGCAGTGAAAAACAATATGGAGCTCCAGAGATACTGCCAAGGAATCTGGTGATAATTTATAAAAGTTCTGTTTCCAGTTCTAGAGGGGACAGAAGGGGAAAGGTTTGATTTCCTGACCCTCATCCCTTTGTACTCCCACTATGCTTAGACACAGCAGATGGAAATGGCTCAGTCAATATTTGATAATCAAATCATTCAAGTACATTCTTTACTTCCATGAAGGAAATTCCCTCATCTCTTCTAACTACAGGATATTGGAATATTAAATATTCAATGGACTGGGTATTAAAGGCAAGAGAAGATATTCAGAAAACTTTTGAGACAGACAAAAATGGAACTCAGAAGTGAGTTCTGCATCTGCTCTTCTCATCGAGCCAAATCATTCTGAACCTTCATTTGCAGCTGTCTTGGGATAAAACCAGCCCTAATCTCCTCAAAAGAACTTCAGTTTTCACCCATTGGATTAATCGTTTTAACTAGGAAGTTGATACAGGACGGATTAAACCCGACATTATAAATTGAGGTCATCTCCAAACAATATATTCAAGTTTTGAATTATGCAAGAAACTTTGACCACCCAGAAAACACTACATTATTTGCTTAATCTCATTTCATTTTACCCCAAGAGCTCCTTGACTAGAATATAGTTGTATACAGGTGAAGGTGCAGCTTATCATGAAAGAATGGATTGTAATTCCACGTGAACATAAAAAGAATGTTATCTACGAAGCAGGAAAACGCCTGTGGCTTCAATCTCTCATTCAACTTGAGCAGTGACCCTACCATCTTAGCTGTGATAACATTATGAGGAACCGAATTGTATCAGTCAGGGTTATTGCACTGGGCAGCTTCAGAACCCTCTTGACACTGGTTTAATTGAAATAAAGATTTTTTTCTTTTACTATCCTGAACATTTCTGCTCCCTTACAGAGGTCAAGCTTCTCAAGTACCAATAGCATCTAAAGAGTGGGGGCCAAGGGGACCAAAACTGAAATTTGAAGTGTTCTAGCCTAGGAGGATTCCATAATGTAAGAATGCCAAATTTGCTGTGCTGGCTTCAGTATTCTGCTCCTTTTGACTGAGGTTAGCTTCTCTCGCAGAAGAGAAAATCAAACCTCATCCTCCTGAATCCACTCGCAGTTTGGTTTTGAGGATTTTCTTCTCTAAAACAATATGCAGAGGTCTCTGTTCACACTCAGTCCATACTATAAGAAATGATTAAACCTAATTTGCCTAAATTGTTCATCAAGCCTCCACAGATATTTTTGTATAACTATGAACATCGTATTTCTCTCCAACAGTGTATCATTGGACTTCCTCTGATAATACCAGTGCCGTTGGCTTTATTGTACCCAATACTCGATTTTTACCGAAGGCATTATACTTGGGACTGGCATTATTGAGTTGAAAAAGAGCAGGAAGGGGCGCCTGGGTGGCTTAGTCGGTTAAGCGTCCGACTTTCGCTTAGGTCATGATCTCGCGGTTCGTGGGTTCGAGCCCCGCGTCGGGCTCTGGGCTGACTGCCAGCCCAGAACCTGGAGCCTGTTTCAGAGTCTGTGACTCCCTCTCTCTCTGACCCTCCCCTGCTCACGCTGTCTCTCTCTCTCTCCTAGAAATAAATAAAACATTAAAAAAAAATTTTTTTTTAAAGAAAAGAAAAAGAGCAGGAATTCTAGGCCACAAAAGTAAGTAGGAAGTGGGTTGTCCCACCTCTTTTTCACCTGCCTTTGTATAACTCAGTTCACTCCCTTTCAGTGGAAAAAGGAATCACAGCCATGAAAAGGTAGTAAAAAGTACACCATCATTGTGATTTTTTGCTCTACCTGACTCAAGTAGTATGTGATGGGGCGTGTGTGTGTGTGTGTGTGTGTGTGTGTGTGTGTGTATGTGTGTGTTCCCTTGCCTTCCTAAGTAGTGTAAGCTCCTGAGGATGGACTGTGCCTTTTATTTCCACAATAGCCTTGCATTTTACTTCTAATACAAACTAAATATGTTATTCTCCATCTCCATTTTTATGACACCTTTCTGTTATACTGTATTTTCTAAGAATAGAACTGTGGTTTATATTTTTTTTTATTTCTCCAACAATAACTAGAGTACCAAGTTTCAAACTATAGGCATTCTTTATTGACCATTAATTATGTATTTTTGCTCCAAGTGGTAATTTTACCTTTTGGGAAATTAAAAGTTCCTTTTTTATATTATGTATCTAGATTCCATCTTTGTTGTAGTTTATTTCATCTTACTTTTAGATGTACAATTTAGGTGAAAGGCTTAGGTGTTCCATTAAATGTCAATAGTAGGAGATGCCTAGGTGGCTCAGTGGTTAAGCATCTGACTTAACTCAGGTCATGATTTTGTGGCTCTGAGTTCAAGCCCCATGTCGGGCTCTGCTGACAGCTCCAGGCTTAAAGCCAGCTGCAGATTCTGAGTCTCTCTCTCTCTCTCTGTCCTTCCCCTGCTCATTCTCTGTCTCAAAAATAAGTAAATGCTAAAAAAATCTTTTAAATGTCAATAGTAAATAGAAATAGTTGATATGAAATAGTTACCTCTCCAAAATAAAATGTAATCATGGAAATATACTGTCATGTGGGCAGATATTTTTTAATTGCCTCAAAATTTAAATATAAGAGAATGTATTTTCTATATCGGGTTTTAATAAATTAATAATATTAGCACCCAGAAGAAAAGTTATGCTTTTTGATATTTATTTATGTTTATTTTCCTGAACAGCAAAGTTTAGTCCATGAGGTGGATATTCTAAAAATCCATAGTGCCAAGGGGA
This sequence comes from Proteles cristata cristata, assembly GCA_017311185.1. Lineage (NCBI taxonomy): Eukaryota > Metazoa > Chordata > Mammalia > Carnivora > Hyaenidae > Proteles > Proteles cristata. The sequence goes on along the minus strand of JAESUZ010001857.1, from coordinate 3,005,514 downwards.
ATGCAGCCTTTTGGGTCCTGAGCTGGGTTGATGGCACAGTCTTATAAAGAGCATGGATTCTGGACCCTGCCAGCCTGGGTTTGAATCCTAGCTCTACTACTAACTAGCAGGTGACTTCAAAAAAGTCATTGTACTTCTCTGTAGCCCAAATTCTTCATTTACAAAGAGGGTATAATAATTAAAGCTACCTCATAAATTGTGAGAGGTAAAAGACTTTACATATGATCAGTGTCTGGCACAGAATGAGTACCATATAAATGTTAATTACCATTATTCACTAAGACTTGCAGATTGAATATGTTCATCAGAGATGAGGAACTGCAAAGTCTACCTGCTTTTCGAGAAGTTGTAAACACTGAACATGATAAATGACCAGGGCAGTGAAGTTGCAAGTAAGTGGGTATTAGCTCTCTGAAGGGTTTTAGAAGGAATCATACAAAGTCTAAAAAGGACTTCTGAGGTGGAGGGGGAAGTTAGGTATAGAAAAAATATCTCTTCAAGGGTCTTAATTTTAGAAAATTGATTTGCAGAAACAGACGGGGCTAATATTAGAAGAACTCAATCAATCTTCACAAAACACGATAAAAATCAACAGAATGTACTCTCTTACTCAGTATTTCTTTATCTCTAAAAACCCACATTCGCACACACACATGCTCACACACGCATACACATGCACCCAGTGATGACATCCAATAATGAGATTTCAACAATTTTGAAGTCATTAAGGTAAAGTGAAGAGATAGATTGTCATCAAGCCCCACTTCTCTGGGAGAACAGCTCATAAAGATGATATCTTTAAAGATGAGAAAAAAGACAGCTTTCTCTCCGTCTGATTTCTGATGCTATGGTTATGTAGAGTGTGCTTTTTATATCTTTTTAAGTGTAATAAAAAAATAATCAAATGGAACACATTTTCCTGGAGTGCAGGAAAAAGCTACAAGTCAGTATAAACACTAATATGCAGAGTTAAAAGAATGAAAACTTGGTTCTTACAGCACCTGGATCACGATTATAAAATTATAAATTAAAAAAAATAATCCTTGCGTGGGGGCCATTCTCAGCAAATTTTGTTTATTTTTCATATCTTTATAAACATGTCATATCTTTTTCTTTCTCTTTTGTTTTCTCTTCCCTTTTTGCTTCTTTAGTGAAGTCATCAATGTTGTACTCTCCTTGATAATTTTTGACAAGTGTATAATGAGAAAAAGTTAATGATATAATAATTAGAGGGAGAAAATAAGAACTGATAATCAGGATATAATTCGTTTGACATAAATTGAGGAAAAGTTAGAGCTCAGAAATATGAATGAAATTTACTAACAAGAATAAGTAAATATCTTTTAAAGGACTTTTAAATTGGAGGGGAGATCACTCTAAATCCCATTCAATTTTACAAGGCACTTTTATAAAAATTCTAATTTAGCCAACAGCTCTCAGTTTGTACACCTTTAAAGTTAAAAAAAAAAAGGAAAAGAAGAAAACAAAAGAAATGGCAATTCAAAAAAGAAATGAATTAGTGCAGGCTAGCAACAAAACATGAAATAAGACCATCTTCCTTCTTGAGAGGATGGTGAAATAGAGTCTGGGTCTGATGAACATTTAGAGATGAGGAGAACGATTAAAATATATAACATTTCTCCTAGGAGCTCAAAGTATGTTCGTACTTATGATCTCACATTGTTATCTTCACATTGGCCTGTAAAGTATATGAAACATATCTTCTGTAAAGTATATGAAACATATCACTACTGAATCATGAAATCCTAAAATATAATTACTTATATGAGTTATTCCAAGGGGCGCTTGGGTGGTTAAGCATCCAACTCTTGGTTTCACCTCAGGTCGTGATCTCACTGTTCATGAGTTCCAGTGCCATGTCAGGCTCTGTGCTGACAGTGTGGAGCCTGCTTTGGATTCTCTCTCTCTCTCTCTCTCTCTCTCTGCCCTTCCCCACTTAACATTCTCTGTCTCTCTCAAAACAAATAAACTTAAAAAAAATATGTTATTCCAAGATACAAGATTGGAACTCAGTGGAAATAGGAACTCATTAGTTTGTGAGATCCTACTAAGTGTTGGGCAAAATGCTTATTCATTTTCCAGTGAAAGTCTTCCAATCTACTGGGATCAACTTATTCTTGAGGATTAAAAGAAAGCCTAGACTCCCATCCCATACACAATGTATTCTGCAGTATCATTGGGAAATTTGGGTCCTTTATTGATGCCCTTAACTCCACTCTTTCAACTAAATTCTCATTATCTCTTTACACCTCATTTTTGTACACTGTCACCTTGATTCCTTCAGTTCCCCAAAGCAGCATTCACATAAGGATGCATAGCAAGACTTTATGAAGGTTTCAAGCAAAATGAGACATTGGGAAGATGATCACATTGTACAAACATACCAAATTGAAAATAAGACTAAAATTGAGATCATTGCAATCTATATTCTTGAAGAAACCACTGTGTATTCTTTCTGCCAATTGTTTCCAGAGGCTCAGACCACTTCCAGCCAGCCAGGCTTCTACTCTGAAATGACCCAGAAATTCCACTAGTAGGTATTTCTTTAAGAAAAATAAAAATACATGTTCATAAAATATCTGTAGAAAATGTTTAGGGAAGCTTAATTCATAGTATCACCAACAGTAAACTGAAGGTAATTAGTGGCTCACTAATATACTTCTGATATAAGAAGCCCATTCTGGGCATCTGTGTAGAAACATATATAAACAATTCAGAGGAGGACTATAAAATCATGATGAGCTGGAATCACTGAAAGAGAACTGAAACGGTAATTAAATGAGTGGGAGGAACACTCCAGTTCTCCAGCATACTACAGGTTTCCCATGAGTGGCATTAAGTCCTTCTGTGGTTTGTCTGATAGCTCAGCCAGTTTGTTTCTTTCTGATTTCCAAGATCTGCTAATCAGAAGCTCAATACTATCTTCTATATCCAAATTCCCAACTTGGAAAATGAGATGAACTTAATTTCAGGAATTATTTTCTGCATGTGAATTTACTCTGATTCTTAGAATCTTATGTTCCCTTCACTTGAGAATGTTGTCAGTTTCGCCTGTTGGAGAGTAAAAAATATAGGATTCACGCAGACATGAATTTAAGTCCTCTTCTGACTGTCTCTTATTTTAGGGATATCAATTAATTTCTCAAGCTTCAGTTTTCTCATTTATACATCATGAATGATGATAAGACTCTCTCCTTGGTTCTGGAAAGAATGGATTGGACAATAGCTGTAAAGATGTTAGCATACACCCAGAGTACAGTGAGCATTCCAACAATGCTAGAGCATTCCAACAATTACCCTGAATATAAATCACTAGCCTTTCCTTTTCTACTTCCCAGAATATGAGGGAATAGTTAGACGATTAGTTGTTTTGAGGTTTAAACACTGAAAAATTAAAATCCAAAGTACACAAATACACTTACAGTTTTTCTAGTTTTATATTTCCTAATAGTAATAATCATGTAATTAGTAATTAATGAAATTCTTTTATTCTCAGGTAGTGGGAGCAGTGTCTTGCACCTTAGTATTGGCTAGGAGTTACATAGAAAGAAGACAATCTAGAATTTATGTTGAAAAGAAGGTAACTCAGATGGAAAGGAAAAAGGGGTCAATGAAGAACAGCAATCATAACCAAGTTCTGAATACAAAGTTATTCAATCCAACTGGATTATACTGCTGCACACGGATAGGGTTGACAGGTCTTTAAAAAGTGACACTTTGATTCGGTTTTGTGCCTTTTAAAATTGCTTTGGGAAAAAACTGGTCTTCGAATTTGTGTCTTCCCCAATCTACATCTTATTCCCCTTGGGGTTCTTTTTCTTTACTACCTTCACTCCCATTCATCTTCCTTTGCCTCATATTGCAGCAAGAACTGTGCTTCAGAAGCAAGCTTCATTGAATGCTACATAAAATACCTTTTCATAGAGCATAAAGCTTATTCCCACAGATGTCATGGTAAATGGACCAATTGCTCTAAGTTTCCTTTTTAACTATATTTTCAAAACCCAAATAATACATCTAAGTTTACTATAACATTTTGAAGCAACTTTTCTCTTTAGCTGGTATACTGATGTTTTCTTTTTAGATTTTTCCTTTCTTAGTACAGTGAAAGCTCTAAGCTTGTTGACACCATTTTTCTATAATGTTAATCGATAACTTAGTTTTGATAAGGGTGAGTTTGTCATTTAGCAATCTCTTCTGACACTCATTATCTGCCAAAAGAAAAAAATACCTTATGAAGATTCATCAAAATTAGATAACATTGACTTTCTTATATCCCACCACATAACCAATCATCCAGGGCCAAGGATTTCTCATATACTATGAGAGTATAACGTTGGCTTCCAAGTCATGGGCATATCTCAATTGACTATGCCAAAACATCCATAAATCTGACAAGGAGTCTGAGGTCAGATCTGTAGTTTGCCTAATAAGATTTATGATTTTGTTATATTTCTCGACTCAACCACTGTTTCTGTAAAGGAATACTTAAATGGAAGTTACTTCTTACCTGAGAGATGACAACTGGGTCAATACCAGAAAGGTATCTAGTGGGATCTGATCTAATTAGCATCCTCAGAAGAAATTGGAAGGAGTAACTTCTATCCAGACAGAAGCCTTGTGCCCACACATATCTGCATTATTTTAGAGATCCTAGATGACCCCAGACTCCCCTAGAAACGTGGACAAGACAGAATCTTAGAAAACACTGATAAATTTTTATTCACCATCCCCAAAACATTAAATGACCCACTGTATTTCATCGAAAAATACAGAGTATTTGCAAACTTACCATGCGTTCACTTTGCCCTTTGACAAATGCTAATTTAACAGCTTCTTTGCACAGGAAACATCTGAATGCATTTGCAATTTCCAAATATTTATTTCTAAACAATTACTTATTTTTAAAACCTCCAATCACAGAGGGCATCTAGTCCTTAATGATGTCCCCAGGAAGCAGTTGACATCAGTCTGCATGGGGAATTCGCTTTCACTATCATCATCATCACTGTTGTCATTGTTGTAGTCATCATCATCATCACCACAAACTTCACTGAGAACTTTCTATGATCCAGGAAGTTTTCTCATCCTATCTCATTTCTCTATCTCTTTTCACAGTGTGGTTACAATTCTGTTGGGCATCTCTCTTCATTTATGGTACCAACATTGAACACTGTCAGCATTTTGATGGACAAGACCAGAAGAAAGTGGAGCTATTTACCTCCTTTGTTCTAGATACAGTAATTTTCTTCAGATAACCTAGGACCATACTATCTGTATAGACATCCTCCATAGAGTAACAAAATCTGATCATTGGATCACAGTTGTTCTTCCTCAAGAACTTTTAAATGTCCTGCAGAACAGGACATAAGATGAGATGCCTAAAGTATGCTCGTTGGAATGGGCCCTCATTTTTAAACTGATCCCTTCATCATTGCTCTTTTCAGAGTCCAAGTCTTTAATCAGACATAGATCCAGTTAGTCTCCATGCATATTCTATACACACACACACACACACACACACACACACACACATACATATTCTCATGATATCATCTCACTCACGATTTCTTGAAATGCAATGTTGTCAAATGTGCTGCAAGACCAAGTGCATTATATATTCCACATTTTCCTTCTAATCTAGCACCTCTAAAAAAGAAAAAAAAATGTTAACATAATTTTTGCACGTTTTAACATACAGTTTATTTTTACAACTAGGATTCCAATACAATTCTCCTCTTTTCAGAAGAATCTGTCCTTGTATTCTCATCACCATCACAGGGGATATCCTGCTCCCTTCAATGAAATGCAGTGAACGTTATTAGCCTTGTCTATTAATGTTGACATACCTAAGTTGAACTAATTTATTTCTGCATATGCCTTATTTGTATCATTAATTTTGCTTTAAGTTTCCTATTATCTCTGAGCAAAAATTATGCTAGTTGAATCATTTTATCACAAAGGAATTATGCACTGCCTTTCTTCAAATTTCTTGCTGGAAAATATTAATTATTTACATTTTGCAGAACATTTTAAAACTACACTTTCTTTCCCAAATGTTACATTATAATAAATCACAGTCCCTATTACATTATATGATCTTAAATTCAGTTTTACTACTAAAATAGTAGAGTCTTGTTGATAGGTTGCTTCTTGCATTTCCCAACCATTTTCTTTTTTTAGTGAGATATAGTTAACATATTACATTGTATTAGTTTTAGTTGTACAGCATAATGCCAGTCATTTTCAATGAATGGTTTGGTTAAATACTTTCATTATGACTCCTACCTCAGGAATGAAAAGTGTCTTGTGGCAGTTCTATTGCAGTAGATGAGCATTTCCTTGATCACCTCCCAATTGGCATATGTATTGAACTATTGAACTACTGCTTCAATACAGTTTTTAAAAGTAATTTGTTACTTCAGCTCTGAAAGGGGTATTAACCATCAGGACATTTGAATTTTATTAGCTGTCTTTTACCTGGATATCTTTTGCCCTTCCAACTTTACTAATACATTAGTCTCATCTGAACTCAAGATAACTTTTCGTAAGTTTGGCCTGAAGAAATCTACCAATCTCCAGAGGCCAGTTTATAATGGGAATTATTGGATAAGCCAGCGTTGACATTTAGTTCAGTCCATTTCCCAGCCTTAAGTAGAAAATACAAGTTTGCATGTACGTCTACTTTTATTTAATCTTTTAAAAAGTGTTTAATACAGTCATGCTTGATGATGCAGCACAATACCTAAAGGCTGGTATTAAGATATGTTTCTGATCCTCTGAAAAGCTTTTCTGACTCAGTAGGCTGTGAACGTTCACAATAGCCCTAAAGGCAATCCTCCATGAGTTATTGTAGGTTGATAACTGCACCTGGATTATCCGTAGCAAAGAAAATTTGCTACATGCTTTCTAACAGTCCAGTCAGTGGAATAGTATGGGATAAGAATCACCTGGTGGACAAGATAGATGATACATCAGCCCACATAAAAAATATTTCATATAAAAGACCATCATTAATAACACTGATATAATCATATTAGAGTCCTTTGCTGAAGCAATCTCAAATTATGTAAATGGAGTAAGATACAAAAGAGCAAGTAAAATCATTTGCAACTTAAAAGTATATTTTGTGAGGGCATAATATCCTTCTGTTCAAATTCATTTTACAAAAAGCACGGGCTTATACCATCTGAATTATGAACTGAGAACAAAAGTAGATGATTTGATTTAAATGAAACATAAAACTAATTTATTTGAGAAAGAGATAATTGCAGATAAAAAAAAAAAAAAGTAGTGCTTGCTACCCCTCATCTCCAACCCCAGTCAAAAAAGAGTGTCAAATACTGATTATATATTGTATCAACATCAAAAACTATTGTAGACTTCTGTATTGGTCTATGAGCTCAGAATTAAAATATGTCTTTGTACTGAAGAAAACAAGCATATCTACTTTGTTTACATACATTTACAAATTTAGAAATTAAAATATAAATAGCTTTTAACATAATAGTTGCCTAAAATACAGTATTTTTAAATTAAACTTTTCACTGTGAAATAATTGTAGATCACATGCAGTTCTGTGAAATAATGCAGAAAGATCCAGTATACTCTGTACCCAGTTTCCCCCAGTGATAAAATCTTGCAAAACTATAGCACAATAACACTATAAGGATACTGACTTGGATGCAGTCAGGGTGCTAAACTTCTGTCATAAGGATCATCATTATGCCTTTTTATAACCACATCCACTTCTCTGTGACCCCCACCTGACTTAATCCCCCTGACTTAAACTACTAATCTGTACTCCATTTCTATAATTTGTTATGCCAAGAATGTTATATAAATAACATCAAATGGCATATAACCTTTTAGGACTGGCTTTCTTCACCCAGCATAATTCTATGAATTTTCCTACAGGTTGCTGCCTTCCTTTTACTCCTGAGTATAATCCATGATGTGAACAGACCACTGTTTGTTTAACTACTCACCTACTTAAGGACATCTGGGTTGTGTCCAGTTTTTGTCTATTATGGAGAAAGCTACTATAAACATTAGTGTACAATTGTGGGTACATGTCTTCATTTCTTTGGGGTAAATGGCCATGTGTGCGATTGCTGGTTTGTACTGTAGTTGTGTGTTTTAAAGTTTTTAAAGAAACCCACTAACTGGTCTTTCAGAATGGTGTATATAAATATTTCCCTCTTTCTGCTTTCAAGAGTGTTGTCTCTGATTTTTCAAACTTTGACTCTCATGTACCTTGGTGTGAATTTCTTTGGACTTACCCTGTTTGGGCTTCATTCAGCTTCTTGAATATGTAATTTCACATCATTTGTCAAATGTAGGAAGTTTTCCTAAATACTTCTTCAGTACTGCTCTTTCCATTTCAGGACACCCATGGCACAAAGGTTAGCTGTTTTATTATAGTCTCAAGGGTTCCTGAGGCTCTCTGTTCATTTTTCTCTTTTCCTTTTCTTTTTTTTTTTTTTTTTACATTTTTAATGTTTATTTATTTTTGAGATAGAACACAAGGAGGAGAGGGGCTGAGAGTGAGGGAGACACAGAATCTGAAGCAGGATCCAGGTTCTGAGTTGTCAGCACAGAGCCCAACACAGGGCTCGAACCCTGAGATCGTGACCTGAGGCAAAGTCAGATGCTTAACCAACTGAGCCACCCAGGTGCCCCTCATTATTTCCAATCTACTTTTTTTCTCTTTTGTCTACATTAGATAATTTATATTATTCTATGGATTCAAGTTCATGGATTCTTTCCAGTCTTCTTCATTTTGTAGTTCAGTTCTATTATATTTTTGTTGTTGTTGTTGTATTTTTTAGCTCTAAATTTCCAATCTGGTTCTTCCATTTCTTTGTTGAGACTATTTCTAAAATTTATTTCGAATGTGTTCATAATTGCTTATTGAAGCATTTTTATGAGAACTACTTTAAAATAATTGTCAGACAGATAATTCTTTTTTTTTTTTTTATTTTTTACAAATAGTTTATTGTCAAATTAGTTTCCACATAACACCCAGTGCTCATCCCCACAAGTGTCCTCCTCCATGCCCCCACCTCCTCCCCCCCACATCCACCAGTCCTCAGTTTTTGTCAGCATTCAAGAGTCTCTCATGGTTTGCCCTTTCCCCCACCATTTCTGCCCTTCTTCTCCCCCTTGGTCCTCTGTTAAGCTCCTCCTAATCCTCCTATACGTGCACACATATGATATTTCAGACAGATAATTCTAACATCTCTATCATCCAGCTCTGTGTTAACTGCCACTGATTGCCTTTTTTCATTAAGTTTGATATCTTCCTTATTAGCATGTTGAGTACTTTTATATTGAAATATGGGCACTTAGGGTATTATATTATGAGACTCTAGATCTTTCTTAAACCTCCTGTTTTAGCTGGCTTCTTCTGAAACCACTTTGGCAGGGGAAAGAGAGATAACACTCATCACTTTGAAGTAGCATAGAAGTCCAGGCTCCACATTCAGCTTCCTTTGAAACCAAAGAAAGGAAGGGCTTCTCATTAAGGCTGGGAGGTAGTGGAAACTCCTACCCCCCACTTGGCTTTCACTGATATCTCCAAGTTTGGGAGGGGTAGCAGTACCTTGTTACTGCTCCCAGGTGACTTTGTCTGACACCATGGGGAGAGAGGATTGCCCTCATTTCTTGCCGGGCATTAGAAAAAATCCCAATTCTCCACTAGATCTCCCCTACACCACCTGAGATGTGCCTCCTTACTACAGAGTGAGGCTAGAAGTCTAGAGTCCTCCTGTGATCTCTACCTGACACTAAGGAGAGGGTCTTCTCCATTCTGACAAAAAGGCAAGTCCAGGTTTTCTGCCTGATTTCTCAGACAGTACAGCATGGTGATGGGAGGAGCCTTGACCCCCCACCACCACTTTTACTGCTGGGGTTGGACAGTGGGACTATAGCTTTTTCTGTGGTGGTGGCCAAAGAAGAGCTATTATTGTCTTAAAACTATGTCCTACTAGGCTATCTTTTTCCTGTTCCTTTTGCTAGAGAAATAAGCTTTTATTGGGGTTTTTTGATCTGTGCTTGTTGGCATTTATGAGTTGTGAGCTTCTTTAACTCCAGATCTGGTATATATGAGATGAAAGAAAAATGGGGAGCTCATTCCCATGTTTTTCCTTGGGTCTCAAGATTTGTAGCCAGTCTACGTTCTTTCCACTTTTCAGAATCTTCCTATGTGTGTTATAAATAAAATGTCTTTTTTTTTTTTTAATTGTACTTAGTGAGATAAGGGTTAGAGACAACTATGTGTACTCCAACTTCCTGGAAAGAGAAATCCAAAAGATAGTATTTTAAACACTAAGGTTGTTACATTTTCAGTTACTACAATTGAATCTTTTTAAGTACTTACCAAAAGGCTTTGGTTTCCTCTTATCTATTAGCTTCTAAGTGAATTTCTGGGACATGCAATCATAATTTGGTTTATAGATACAAAAAAGAATTTTAATCTGATTAGTTATAGAGAGAAAATATCATTTCCTTTCAGCCAGTAATGATATCAAGATGATATGAATTCCCTATCAGGTGAATTAGAAGTGAACAAATCATATTAGATGTATCAAGGTGAAAAGATGAATAAAACTAAAAAGATTTTGGCTTAGCCCTGCTTTGAATGCCAAAGACTAAAACGACTGGAATATTTTATTTTGTTTTCCTTTATATAAATGGATAATTGTATGTTTGCCTAGTATATATCACGAGTATCTTTCATTATTATTCTAGTTATCTTTAAGTAAAGAACAAAACAAAATAATTTTAATTCCATGTACTCAGATCTACTTTGGCAACGTTAGTCATTGTTCTGATTTGGGCACCATTATTCCCTTCTCATTGCCCTAACTCCTCTGAATGGAGCCCTTTGCTCCTCCCTGAACATAATCTACATCTTCCCAGAGTTTTCCTGAATCCTGCTGGGAAGATGTCCTCACCTTTTCCCTCGTTATTCTCTCTCTGAACCCTCCTGTCACTTAAGCTTTATTTCCAAAGTGTCAACCTGCAACCTATGCTGGGGACAGATTGTCAGTTCTTGGGGGACACCACATTTTTATTTAATCTTAAAAGATGAGTTAGATTTACTCAGAGGTACAAGAGTGAGCGTGGATGGGAGGAGATGGGTATGCACATGCTTTTTTGGCAAAACGGGCTAATGAGTTAACAGAATGAAACCACCTCATATAGGTCACCAGACTACCAACAGCTTACTATTGGCCTCAATTCCAAAACTAGGAGTGGTGAGAAATGAGGTTAGAAGGGCAGCTAAGGATCACATCAGAAAGGATTTGTATTCCATGAAAAATTTTCTACTTTTGCAGTAGAAGATGATGCACTTCGGGGTGCCTGGGTGGCTTAGTCGGTTAAGCATCCGACTTTCGCTTAGGTCATGATCTCGTGGTTCGTGGGTTCGAGCCCCGCGTCGGGTTCTGTGCTGACTGCCAGCTCAGAGCCTGGAGCCTGGTCCAGTCTGTGACTCCCTCTCTCTCTGACCCTCCCCTGCTCACGCTGTCTCTCTCTCTCTCTCCTAGAAATAAAAAAAAAAAAAAAAGAAGATGATGCACTTCTTATGTGTATTGTGTTTAAATGACATAGTTAGATTTACAATTTGATACATACCCAAAGCCCTCTGATCATAGCCCTAATCTGCTTTCACTGCTTGCATTTCTATTGCTCTGGTGTGGGGTCCCCAAATTCTTAAATGGAACTATAGGCTTTTCTCCAAACACAGCCCATACCCCTCCCACTTTGTGAACATACTCTGGGAGAGTAAGGCCCATTTTCCCTCTCCTCTATGAAAATTCATATTCTTCCAAGGGTGGCCATGGGGATTAATGAGCTAATCCATGAAAATACACAATTTACTGTTTGTCACCTAGTAGACATTCAATTTTCTTCCTTCCTCATTTTAATCTACCTCACATTACAATTGTATATGGATCCCAGCTACAAGATTGCAAATTCCTTGAGGATAAGAATGTATCTAAAACAAGTGGCTCTAACTTGGGGCAATTTTCTCCTTTAAGGGATATATGGCAATGCCTGCAGACATTTTTGATTGTCTCAGTTGTCAAGTGGATTGATCTTAGAATATTTCTGGAGAAGTATCCTATAATTCACAACAGACCCTACAAAAAAGTATTTCCCAGCCTGAATGTCAGTGGTGCCAAGGTTGAGAAATTCTAGCTTAGTTTGTCTTTGTAACCCACATAGAAATTGTAGGTGTTGCACATGATAGGAAGCATTTGGAGTTACAAATGATTTGAAGCCCCTTTCTGTAGGCAAATTTTTTAAATTGCTATGGAGTAAGAATTAAATTATAAATTTACATGGTATAAGAAAAACTGGAAGATAACAGAGGCTTATGAATCTTGATTAATATGGAGAGAGCTAATTTCCATTTGTATTTAGAGGTGACCAATTTAAAAAGCTAAAGTTCTCTTAATCAGCAAGCTTTTGTAATGAAATGCAGCAGGATTTACTTTTATATCAAAGGAGCTCCCCTGATAGTTAAAGAATGCAACTGAATACAATTAAAAGATCACTGGTAAGCAGAATACAGGGCCTTGGCTGCATTCTGGGAGAGTAGTACAGTTAATAATCTAGAATCTAGTGACACTTTAATGAGAAGTTTAAATTTATTGGCCCTGAATCTCAGAATTTATCAATGCTCTTTACCTAGATTTTCATTTAGAAGTAATAAATGATGAGTGAAGATCAAAAGGAAAGTTTGTGACTAGGAAAAAGTTGCTTTACAGATAGATAATTCAAGTAGTAAGTATTTGAAACGGAAAAGAGGAGATAAACTAATGATAAATGGATAGCATTTAGCCAAGGATGGTAAAGGCTCCCTGTGGAGGAAAGGAAGGAGCTATATAGACAGTACCGAGGGGATTTAACCAAACCCATAACCTTTTCAACTAGACACAGTAAGATCCAAGTAGTAGTGACAGAGTACCGGTGGGACTGGCTCACTCAATGAGTGGACCATTTTCATGGATCCTGTCCGATGAAAGATTAAGAAATGTTAGTAAAGTCTAATTTTTTTCTGTACTTACAAAAATGTTCAAATCACTATGTGATTTTGTTTGGTCAAATCAAAATCTATGCTAAAGCCTTTCTTAATACCGCCCTATACTCTAAAAATAACCCTATAAAAACAACGATCCTGTTGATTCTATTATATAAGGAATGAGTTCTTACTACCACTATTTTATTGCCCATTACAACATATCATTTAAAGAGAAAAATGCTGATTTGATGATTTTCCTTTTTTTAAAGTTTATTTATCTATTTTGAGGGCGGAGGGGCAGAGAGAGGAGAGAGAGAGAATCCCAGGCAGGTTTCACACTGTCAGCACAGAGTGTGACTGGGGGCTCAATCTCACCAAACATGAGATCATGACCTGAGCTGAGGTCAAGAGTCAGATGCTCAACTGACTGGGCCACGCAGATGCCCCAGTGGTTTTTCTAAGATATGCTTTTAAAAAATGAAAAGAAAAGAAAATGACTGCTAATATATTAGTGGTATTCTTCTGTAGCTCTCCATGATGTATAGTGGTTCAGATACGACATATGAGACCAGGAAGACAAGAGATACACATTCATTCCCTCTCATCCAGGATTTAAAAACAAAAGCTATTGAAGAGTATGTTGCAAGGATCTTCTTCCTCACCCATTCCTCCCCCAAATGAGTTTGCTACTTGTATGCCAGGATAACCACTGTCTTATTTCATGCTAGTTCACTTTGGAAGAGACCTAGAATCTGCCAAAATATGCTTTCCTCTCTCAAATCCAAATTAGAGATTTTCTAAAGTCTCTCTTTTAACTGGACCCTTCTTTGTCTCCAGATAAACTGTGCTCATTAAATAACTATCAGCATACCCTCTGACTTAAAGTGTTCCACTCACATGTTCCAGAAAGATCACTGTCAGCTAATGAAAAACAGCTTCATTAGGCTTCTCACAGCAGCTCCTTTTTGCCCTGTACCTTAGCTTCCTGATGGGAGACTACAGCCTTTCCTGATGTTCCCTTCCTCGTGCTAAATATTATCATATATGGTCGGTTCTCAGATAGATCAATGGCTTTCTGAAATGTCATTGAGCATAATCTTCATCACTGTTCCATCCTTTCAGGAGTCCCCCATACAGGATTTTCAGGGGAGCAGGCGGAATTCCACTCTCAGGAAATTATATTAGCTTTGTATACTTTAACCATTCATAATTTCACTAAATAAGTATTCTACTGATATGAAGGAATACAAAACCACTGAAGCTGAGGGGATAGGCATCAAAGAACTTTGAGGTGCCTCTTAACAGTTTCAGTGAGCCAAGACTTCTCTGGCCATAGGGATCTTTTTGCAATATGCTTAAGAAAGCACGATGTGATTTGTGCCATCCTAAATTCAATGCATCATGACATTTCTTACCTACAGGTGTCCACCCCATCACTTCTGTGTAACATGTCATCCTGCTTGTGTTCTGTATGCCCTGGTCCCTGTTACATGCCTCAATAAGAGTTTTTCTTCCTTACAAAGTGTCAATGCAACATGCCACCAAATCTGAATATTTTTCCCTGAAAACATTTTACTGTTAGTCGGTGAGAGTCCAATTTTAGAATCTAAGGCTCTTGGCTGATGAAAGTAAATTAGAAGTTGACTGGCACAAAAGCAAATGTTATGCCATTAATAAATGACCACATTTTTTCCCTGCACCTGAAATAACTTGTTTTAGATTGCCTGGCAATGAACAAATCTTACACATAAATGCAGTTCAAGGAAAAAGAGAGCAATATATTTACATATAAGGAAAATAGACATCACTTGAAGTCAAGGTTCAGTATGAGAAACCGTCATTTTGGAACACTGACTCTAGTCATACACTGCCTGCCTGTAAGCCACTCCCCCAGTGAGATCCAGTACCATTGCCTTTGACTCCTGTCTAAAGTATCTTTGTTTTGTTTCAGCTGGCAGGGTTCATCTACGCCTGTTATGTTGTGAAATGTATAACTGAAGAAGAGGACAGCTGTAAGTATTAAAGCTCTATTCTGTTTCTTTCAAGTTCAAAGCATCTCCTTTACTGCCTCCTACCTAGCCTTTTTACTTTTCAAACAATATCCTCCAACACGTCATTGGAACAGGGAATAAGCCTTTTGTATCCATTGGGATAAAGATTTTTCATAAAAATATCCAGCATATTGAAAAAAATGGAGAAACACCCATTTTGAAAACATTTCAAAAATATTCTTTCGTTTCACTAAAGGCATTTTTAAAGATGTATTTCTCTTGTAACAATTCTAGTAGAGAATAAAGAGGGGAAATTGAAGACAGGAATGATTTTTAAGTGTGGCTAATTTGACTGTTTTGTATTTGTATTGATAACTAATCAGTTTTACCTGACTGATTGGGACTAAAAGTCCCAAAAATCAACAATTTGGAATAGTTCCTAAACTTTTAAAGAACTGACTTCAGATTAATTTAAGAAATGTGTCTTCAGGAAACCAAATGTTCACATTTCCTTTTTGCTCCTACAATTTGATCCAAATGGCTATACCTCTCTGTCAGAGCCCCAGCATTGAGTCCTACTGATTGATCTAGAGATTAAACCTGGTACCATCTTACAAGCCTTTAAGTGGCTTCATTGTGTTTTGCTTTTCTAAACATGCCAGATGGAAGGTTTCACTCCCTCCTTGCCCCTTAAGGTCATGAAATAAGAGTACTGGAAAAATATTCTATTCTCTTGGTACTATCATGGATACTTGCCTATGCAGCCATATTTACTCTGAAGAAAAAAATCAAGGTTGGGGATATTTTTTTCCATTTCCAAAAATATTCATAATGATTGGGATTTCAAAATGGAAAAGATAAGATCCACTGCTCTGTTATAGGATAATTTGAGGAAAATTCCAAAGAGAAACATGTGTTTCTTCTTCACTTTTCAGTCATACTAGAAAGGAGGAAGCAGTATCAGATAATTAATTTAGAGGAAACACTTTTTCAGTCACACTA
This sequence comes from Proteles cristata cristata, assembly GCA_017311185.1. NCBI lineage: Eukaryota > Metazoa > Chordata > Mammalia > Carnivora > Hyaenidae > Proteles > Proteles cristata. The sequence continues at coordinate 2,989,467 of JAESUZ010001857.1, read as the reverse complement.
ATACTTGGTATAAAATCAGGAATACATAGTACATAGTTTGTTAATTTGTGTGTTAAAAGAAATAATGGGCCTTTCACTAAAAAAAGCATTTGTATAACACTCCTCAATGAATCAAGTGCTATATCATGCTTTGGAGATTTTAAGATTACTAATACACAAGCTTTTACCTCTAGTAAGTCACCATCTAGTTGGGAAAAACAAACATGTAAGTATAATAAAATTCTGTAGTGCATGTTGTGAGGAAATATGAAAGGGACCAGGTAAGATTTCATAGAGAAAGATACCCTGGAGCGTGGCTTGAAAGATACATAGATATTTATTCAGTAGCTGATGTGAGAGTAAAGTGATCCCAGGCAAAAGATGAAAAAGCACCATAGCATATAAACAGCTTGCCATATTGGAGACAGAGCAGCCAGCCTAATATGACTGAATTATATGTGTATTTCCAGAAAATATTATAAAAGCGAGTATGAATGAGTCAGTGGACAAATGGTCATAACAGAGTAAGGAGTTTGGACTTTATTTTGTATAGCCTGATGGCAAATCAGTTGGCAGTTTAGGTAGTTTATGAAAAAACAATAATATAATCAGAAATGTACTTTAGAAAAATCACATTCATATCAGTATGAAGGAAAAGACTTTGGTGGAGGGCAAGATTAGGAAAAGGAAGACTAGTTAGGACATCATGAAAATGAGATAGGAGATGAAGGGTGTCTAGACATCTCTGTATTGGAGATGGGGAGGATAGATGTAAAAACAGACCTGCAAAATGGTAGTGATTCATGGGCAGTGGATGGGTACTATATAAGAGAAGGCCTGATAAATTCCTGGGTTTCTGGTACAAGTGAATAGCTAAATGGAAATATCATTTGAGGAAAGTAGAATAGGGATGTGACCGTTGTTCCCGTTTAGACAGATTGAAACTGAGGTGCCCAATGAATGCACAAGAAAAGATACCTTGTAAGCACTTGGCTTATGCACGAGAGATTTATTCAAAGATTAGAAAGAATGATAGATATATGGATTTTAAAATATATGGACTCCACAACCTATGAGTAGTTGAATGTGAGTTCATTCAAATATTATCATTCAATGTCTTTGTGCCAAAACCTTGGTGAAGGGAAAGTCCAAATTTCATATGGGAATTGAGCTTTCCTTACACTATATATAATGTTTGATTTCATTTCTCAATGATGTCAGTGCAATTTTATCTGTAGAAAATACTGTCACACCAAATCTCCTAGACAGATAATCAGTATCTCTCTAGAAAGAGTGCTTCCCAAAGGGGATCCCAGAAATGTTAGTTCCATAAAATATATTGCTCAGAAAAGATTCCAAAGCCAAGTAAGTTTGACACTAAAAACTTTAGGATGCACAGTTACATATTAACATCTCTAAGGGTTTTCCATTAAAGTGTGTTTGATTTTTCCTAACCCCCAATTTTGTTTTAACCATACAATGTTGGTTGATGCCAGATGCAAATAAAAAAGAAAAACTAGGGACGCTTGGGTGGCTCAGTCAGTTAAGCGTCCGACCTCAGCCCAGGTCATGATCTTGCATCATGGGTTCGAGCCCCGCATCAGGCTCTGTGCTGACAGCTCAGAGCCTGGAGTCTGCTTTGGATTCTGTATCTTCGTCTCTCTGTCTCTGCCCCTCTCCTGCCTGTACCTTGTCTCTCTCTGTGTCTCAAAAAATAAAATAAAATGTTAAAAAAAATTAATAAAAAAATAATAATAATAAGAGAAAAACTAGAGGGGCACTTGGATGGCTTGGTTGTTTGAGCATCTGACTCTTGATTTCAGTTCACGCCATGATCTCACAGTTCATGAGGTCAAGCCTTATATTGAGCTCTGCGCTGACAAGATGGAGCCTACTTGGGATTCTCTCTCTCTCTCTCTCTCTCTCTCTCTCTCACACACACACACACACACACACACACAAATAAACTTTTTTAAAATCTTAAAAAAGAGGAAAACCAGAAAGATTTCTATTGATCTATTATGCCTTAGTTCCCCAAGGAGAACACAGCACACCATACAAGGCCACTGGGAAGGTTTATGGACCAGAGAGAGAGAGAGAGCAAAACTGTTGGCCAAGCACCTTTATTGTGGTTTCCTTGAAAAGGAATGAGCAAGGTAGGGTAAATGGTTTTAGGATTGGCTGGCTAAATTTGAATCTGTGTTCACTGTGACTACTAGAAAATATGGTCTGGGAGTACCAAAAGTCTCCAGGTGATTTAGATGAGCTAGGGTTTACTTAAGATCAGTCTGTGGTCATTTTGTAGATAGATGTTAATGCAACAACTTACAGAAATTAAAATAGTTAGTATCCAGAACATTTGAACACACAGCCCTTTTTCATAAGAAATATGAATATCCCAGAGAATTGGAATTCTGAAGGACTCAGTTTAGGGAATTCTAACCTGTGTCAAGCTTTGGCCAAAGCTATGTAACTCCAAGAGGATATGAAGTCACAGATATCTTTGGGAAGGTCAGGTTTCTCTTTTAAGCATCTAATAATCTATTTTATAAAAAAAAAATTAGCTCCCCCAAATAATGCTTATATCATTATGCATATTTTGACCATGACAACTTATCTCCCTTGTGATTTATTAATACAAATCACAAGCAGGCTTCTCCTAAACAAGTTTTCCAGTTTTAGTCTTTTTGTTCAGTGGGTTAGATAAGAGCTACTTGTTTATTTGTATATCCACATAGACTGATGCTTACCTTAGACATTCATGGCACTACTAACAATCCCGAAGAAGATGCTCATTTGGGTCAGTTCTGCATCCAGTTAGGTTTATTTATTACAATCATTTAGACATGGGGTAAATGATGAGTGTTCGGAGTACAATGCTCTGGATTGATATTTCCCTTGTATTATCCTTGTCTTCATCATCTGTCTAATGCTCACCTACAGACACGGCCTAGAACACATGACTTCCAATGCTCTCGAGTAAATAAGATCTGAAATTTCTAATTTTTGGTAACCATATTATAGAGAAAATTATTTTGATCCTTTAAAGGCATCCTGGCTTGGTGAAAAAAAAAATGCTCTCAGAAGGTAAGGCCTGAATTATGGGAGAAGTTTAATGTATATGTAAACAGGGAAGGGGTCTCGGGAAGTGTCTGTTCATACCTGCTCTGGGTCTGCAGTGAAGCATTCTGATAGCAATACAGGAGCAGGAGGGTGTGCTAGCCACGTGCCTGCCAAATTAGGTAAGTTTTCATTCCTAAGAAACTTGGGAAGAGCAGAGGATAGGTGTAGTTCTGTAACTGGGCAGAAAATGGGCAGTAGAGATAAGGGCCCAATTTTGGCAACTGGAAAATTAAGGTGTTCTTGATGTCAATATAGAGCTGACCAGCTATATGCTCAGTGTTACTATTTCAGGCCGTGACAGCAAGTGTAGCCAGGGAGCTGCAACAGCAGAAGCCTCCAGGGAAACTATGGAAAGGGTTGTCTCCAGAAACAAACTCTCCCACTTCACCCCATAAAATAGCAATAAGTCATCATTGAACTGGAGACAGACTGTAGGCACACTGAATGCCTGAGATTTTTCCCCTTATTTCTTCTTTTAAACAGTATCTGATTTACTTTTGTGAAACCCAGCTTGATAGATAGATAGGTTGGTTGATAGATAGATGATAGATAGATAGAGATATACTTTAATGCAAAGTTTTTTTTTTTTTTTTTTTTTTATTTTCCAATGAAAAAGCCTGGACCTTGAAGTTTACGGCTGGGACCCTTTATCTAAGCCAGAGGCACAGGCTGACAGGCTTGCTGACTGTGCAAACTCACAGGACACCACTGCCATCTGCTGTGCCGACCAGGAGTCGACAGCCCTGGGAGCAGAGTGGCTTCCTTAGAGCAGCAGGAAGATGAGGACACTCCTGCCCCCATGTAGTAGTCACCTAGGGCCACAATCACAAAATATCGCATCCTGAGTGGCTGAAACGCAGACATTTGCTTTCTCACGGTCCTAGAGGCTAGACGTCCAAGATCAAAGCACTGGCAGGTTTGGTTTCAACCGAAGTCTCTTCCGTTGCTTGCAGACAGCTGACTTCTCACTTTGACGCCCCTGGCGTCTCTTCCTTTTCTTGAAAGGACACCCGCCCTGTTGGATTAGGGTCCCATCCTTATGACTTCATTTAAAATTAACTGCCTCTTTAATCTCCAGATACAATCATATTAGAGGTTAGGCCTTTAACATAAATTTGGGGGAACTTCAGTTTGTAACGTTCTATATCCAAATACACGCATGCCCCTCTTCCGCTCCGGGGGCGCACTCACCACGTGGCTCCTGGACGTTTGACAACCCCTATGGGGCAGAGATTGGGGGCGAGCAGTGACTCCGTGGCCCATCTCCAGGCTGTAAACCACACTTCCCAGCGCCCGGGCTCCATGCTCTCTTAGGAGTTCCCGGGCAGCGCGTCCAGCCCTGGGGGGGCGATCTGCCTTCAGATGAGTAGCTCCTGGCCGGGAACAAAGCTGGGAGCCGGCTCCGGCTCCGGAGGAGGGATGCGCCTTGACACATGAGCCCTATTCGAGGGACGCAACCACTGCAATGCACTTTTATGAATTTGTTCACGAAAAGGCAGTGCTATTTCTTCGGAGGAGAAGCTTTCTCCAGGAAAGCGAGCGACCCTTGCTGAGCTGTCTTTGTGGCAAGGCTCTTTCCTGTGTCATCTGTTGCCAGCCATGCTGAGTTTTCCTTATGACCTCCGCTCCTTTCTATTCTCCTCTACTTGTTCTCTTTTACAACGTTCTGTGAAAGAGATGAAATGTTCCCAGATTCTCGGTCTGGCATGTCTTTTATTATATATGTGGCTCTTCTCTCACTGAATCCTGAGATCTTCTGCACCACGGATGGATGGCCACTTACAGTGATAGAAGGAAAAACTTCTCTCTCTGCCACCTTAGCACGTTCGATGTGACAATTAAAAGGAAGACACGCAGCCGTGGAAAATATCACCAATCAGAAAATAATCACATGATTTCTCAATTTGTATTATGTTTTTTTTAATAAATCTTTTAATTAATAAACTAAAAACAGTGGGTCCTCTAGAAAATGGATCCATGTCTCTTAAGTAATCAATATCTTTTCTAAAGGGGATTTGTATCTTTGCAAGTGTTATTAAATATTCCAATTATCTCTAGAACAATACAGAATGTCATCAAAATATAATATCCTAAAGGAACTTATTTTGAAAAAAATATTGAAAAATGAATGCTAGATGTTTAAACTTATAGACACACACCAGCACAAACCCACCAACCAAGCAGAAATGCATAAAAACCTGTCCTGAATTCAAGCGGCCTTGGGATAAAAGTCACAATCGATTTATAGAAACGTTCATTTGAAAAGCAAACCACAGGAAATTATTCACTTCTCTGAAGCTAATAATTTTCTGTTATTTTTGTTTGATTTTTCTTCTAAAGGCTGCTGGCCTACACTTCTGTGTATTGAACTCCATTCTGTATGTTTTGATCATTTTTCCAGTTTGTCAGGATCATTGAGTTTGAAGGCAAATCTTTGAACACAATCACACACACTCCCACCTTCGGGGGAGGTACAGGTGGCAGCAGGCAGGAGCACCACCCCTTTAAAAATATTTGTTTCTTCCTGTTTATAAAGAAATGTAAGTTTACTGCAGAATGTATAGAAAATACAAGCACACAACAATAACAACAAAAAGAAAATTAGAATGACCCCACAGTTCTGAAATCTGTTTCTCAGTTAACATTTCTGCATATCATGTGGCTCCTAGTCTTTCTTCTTCCCTCTTCCTTCCTTCCTTCCTTCCTTCCTTCCTTCCTTCCTTCCCTCCTTCCTTCCTTCTTTCCTTTCTTGTTTCTTTCTATACTTCCTTACTTCCTGCCTTCCTGCCTGCCTGCCTTCCCTCCTTATCTATCTATCTATCTATCTATCTATCTATCTATCTATCTATCATCTATCTATCTATTCATCCATCCATCTACCCATCATTCTTTCTATCTGGTTGTTAGGGTCATACTACACAGTAGTTGGTAATCTAAGCTTTCTTTCTTGTTATTACACATCACTCTTCAAACATAACCTAAGGGGTAGGCAATTAGCAGTTCAAAAAAGGTGCCAGGTTCTTGGGCATCACGTTGACAGAGTTATGAGAATGCTGTATCTGTTTTACTTTGGAGTATCACACTCAAGCAATCAAATGAAATAATAATCTGTTGTTAACATGGTATTGCTTTATCATCTCCTTAAAACATTTGTTTTGTGATTTTCAAGGTGACTTAATGAAATAATCTTGTCCACATCTACTAGTCTCTTATAAAATCCAAACTTGCCATTTCTTTCCTTTCTCTGAACAGAATCAGATATTATTAAAACCTGGAGCCCCAGGTTTTGAATGCTACTAATCTCTAGTTATGCTTTACAGAATTGTAGTGAGGCCAGGGTAAGAGGTATCTTCTGCCTTTGCTTCTTCCTCAACCACCTCCCCCCCAAAAAAAAAAACACAAGAGCTCTACCTCGACTTAATTTTACAACTTTCGATTCTGCTTAAGATTTTTTTTGAACTAAGAATACAACAGGCTTGAAAATGATTGAAAACTACTCTCTACTGCTTTATTTCAACAGCTTAATTTTGTAGACCCATAAAGATTAAATGACTTGCCCAAGGTCACTGAGCTTAGTCATGAACTTCTGACACCAATATAGCACATATTGACTCTTTCAGGATAAGAGAATATTAGCCATTGCCCTCAGGGACCATACCTGTCTTGACCACTGCTGTACCCTCAGCATCTAGCAATCCCCAGCCTGGAGGAGGACTCAATAATTATCTGGGAAATAAATGAATGAATCAATCAGCTCTAAACAAACATTTCTTAGACTATTTGGAAACTAGTAAGGATATGTTATATCTTATTCTAGGTAAATGGGTAATCAAATATAATAAAGTACTTTTGTCATTTTCTAAGCAAATATCAGAGTGGGGCGGAGCCATGTATAAAAATAAAAGACTGAATAAATGATCAACACCTGAAACAAATGCCTGCATAGACATATGCCTCCTGTCAATCCCATGCAAGTTTCTATCAGAGGCAACAGCATCCCCTAACAGAGAAATACACAGTTTTTACATTGTCTTACCCATTAACTAGGACTGGTCTCTTTTTTCAGCCTACTGTTAAATTACTCCCTCTTGTGGTCATTGAAGGGAAAATATATGAGCTTTCTTTTTAACTTTTTAAATTATTTTAAAAATTGGATATTCAGATGAAAGTTGAATCTGATTCTTCAACAATCGCTTCTTATTTTCTCTTTTTTTCACAGTGTCTTGCCCATTATACTATACTGCTTTCCACTTAGGCACACACGTATGTACACACACTCGCATCCACACACCCTCATACACACCTACACACGCTATAATCATCTTTAAATAAATTTCATGTCCCTAAGTCAAAAATACTGGGGAAGGAAATTGATTGATCCCCTACCCCTCTGTTGATTCAGAAAAATCAGGACCTTGTTTCTGAAGAATAATGTTGAGGTGACAGTATTCAGTCCAACAAAAAGGCGGACATTTTATTGGGGTGTAGTAAAGGATGCATTTTACACAGAAAATATTTCTGGCTTGGAGAACTGAAGCTTTCTAATGCTCTCCAGGTTGTTTTAATCAGTCTCAATAGAAAAGAAAGCCCGGGAGTGTGAGTGGAAGGGGAAGTGGTGACATTTACAGATATGATTAAAAGAAAAATCTTCCATTTTGATTATTCTGCTTCATCTTCCAATTCTGCAGTACACAGACCACCTGTAATGGGTATTCCATACTTCTTCCTCACCACCTCTCTGTACTCGCATTGATAATGACATGACAAAGAAGGCAGCTAAGTGGCAGGAAAATAGCATGCTTTTAGCACCACAGTGTAGATAGACACACTCACAAAATAAAGTTCCTGGGATCCCACAGCCCCATCTCGAAAGAACAAATGAGAACAAGACAAAGAGCCTGCACAGGAAACTGAGCTCTAAGAGCCCTCCAAAGCTGAGGCGTGCTGGGAAAGAAGGCTCCACATTCAAAGTTCGTCTTTTGATAAATGATGCTGGCAGGTGCCCACTTCAGTATGACCAGTTGTGCTTTAATTTCGGAAGTGGCTTCTAATAGAGACAGAAGGCTGGGCTTAGGATCTCTCTCTTAACAGCAGGAGGATAAAAAGCATCGCATCTCTGAGGACGGCCACCAGGTATGCAGAACGAAAACATCTGAGCAGAGCAGCCCTACTCTACTTCTGAAAGAGCGCCTTGTCAATTAGGGAGCAGAGGGCGAACCCTCAATCCTGCGTGACATTTAAATGAGGCTGCTCTAGCTGCAGAGACTCAGGGAGACCTCTGCCAGGATTGGTTGGCATTGTGTGGCAGGGAGTGAAGGAGAAACAAACTTAAAGCTCACAGGAGGTGAGGTTTGTTTAAATAATAGAAAGTAATTAGACTGAAGACAAAAATCAGTGATGGCATTTCATAATTACAATTAATTTAAAGGTTAATTTCCTTTGGTGCTAAAATCTTATTTAAAACATTTACCAGGAAAGGAAATTAGGAAGTTGCTATCAGGAGGCATAGAGTGCTTCTGGGAATCCATGCCTATTATCACTTGAAAATTAGGTTAGGCCCAAAGTGGGAATTTCAATTCATTTTTGTGTATTATAGATGGTGGTCAGGCTCAGAGTCAGTGGGGTTGGCTGGGGCAGGCAGTGCAAGATTTGCATTTTTTGTTTGTTTGTTTGTGGGATTAATTGCAAATGTTTCCAACAAAGGAGCCTAGTTTATACATGAACAATCCCGACACAAAAAGAAAATTGAATATAGATTGCTGCCTTTGTAACTAATGAAGTTGATGTTAAGGAATTCCCAAGAGCAGAAAGGCAAAGGGAAGCACATAGTAACATCCATACACCTTCCTCACTGAGGTGAATTGAATGAGGGGACCGGCTTTCTGTTGGGTCCAAACCCGCCAATCCTATTCTCCTCTTCCAGTTCCCACCTTGTTTTTCCAACACCCTGTTTTCCAATTGAGAATTCTAATGCATCAGGTTCCAAATGCCATGTGTGTGTGTGTGTGTGTGTGTGTGTCTGTAAATATATAAATATAAAATATACATATACTACATATACTCTACAGTGTATGCATATACTACTCAGCAGCTCAACTCCCTGAAAACTTGCCTCATAAAATCAGTGCATAATGGTAGTAACAGTCGGAGAGAAATAACTCCTTTGCACTAATTTTTCCCATGCACTATACCTCTGCAGACTTGCTCATTTTAAATATTTTATTGCTCTCATTGATATGTAAACCAATCCCAGAAATATGGAAGTGTTCAGAATGCTAGAGCTATGAGCAATATTAACAGTCACCTACTTTAATCCCCTCATTTTACAATTGAGGAAAGAGACACTTGAATTGACTCGCTCGAAGTTAAACAGTCATTTAGAGGCAGAACTGGGAATAGAACTTAAGTCTCCTGATTTACATGTACTTTCCACATCACTGCACCACAATAATCAAGATAGATCCTTTCAATGAGTATTTATCGAATAACCACTCTATAATGGGTGGTGTGTCCATCACCAGGGATGACGCAGGGAACCAAGCAGATACCTCCGTTGCCTTTGTGGCCCTTGGAGTCCGGGACACAGTTCCCACGAAGAACTGCAATCACTTGTAATGAGAATTCAGGCAAGGGTGGGAGGGGTGTGGTAATGGGAAGGCCCCCCAGGGGTGTCTCATCCAAGACTAGAAAATTCTTCCCTGAGGAAATGACATGTCAGGAGAAATCCAAAGGATATATCAAAGAGATATGTAGAATTTAACAAAAATAGGCATGCTTTGGTTAAAGAGGACTACTTTTCCAGTCCGGATCGACCCAATGTACACCGTAATTCACACAGGAATAATCTTAAGTGTTTTTAAGGAGCTCGATGTAGCAAATCTAGTTTCAGCTCTCGGCGAATATCAATAAAAATGTTAGAATAACCACTGAATGTTCTCTTTCCTGAAACTGCTACTGTCGGTCCAAAAGGATGATTAATTTAGGCTCAAGAGTTTGGCAGTTCTCCTTTCTGGAGGATGCAAAACAGTGCAAAGATTACGTTAGCAAGGATTATAAGGCAAGGAATGCATGTGGGGTTTTTTACTTTCTTAAATATGCACAAAAGCATAAGTGTGCCTACCCTCTAATTAAAACCACTGCATTTAAATGGACTGTGCATTCTAAGTATATCCTGGATGTCAGCTGAGAAGACATGCCCAGTCATGTCTAACTAGCTCACCTACAGCTTGTAATAACTGCTGTCTCCAATTTCAACTGAAAGGCATGTCATATCTCATTGAAAGCATGTCTAACAGGGAAGAAAGAAACAAAGACGGGTAAATCTGATTCATCCAAACGGCACAGCACAAAGTGAGCCCAGGCACCTTGAAGGTGAAGTTTGCTTAGTGATCTCATCCCATTCTGTATGCTCCTCCACATCTATTGAAATTATTAAGGATGCCTGGATACATAATTGTCTGACTCTAGCTTTACAATTTCTTGACCTTCTCAGCACTTGCCACCCTCATTACCACTCACTTCATCTACCCCTTAATTTCTCTCATCAAAGAGGCTAATTTGGATCACCTTCACTGTGGAGAAAGGAAGTTTCTCCAAAATCACAAATTTAAATTTTTTTCTCTGACTATAGGCTCCTGCTGTTGTTGTTTTTCCTACCTTGTTCCCCTGCCTCCCTCCCAGAAAAACTTCTCTTCATCCTCATTTAGGAATTTCCCTCTATGGGAGCATCTGTTTTTCTCATTCTTTGGATCCTTCTACATCTCATCTATGTGCAGGACTACTCGTGGCAGTGATGCCCCGCTCTCCTTCCTGGCTTGTATTTGCATCACACGTGGATTTTCAACAACCACACATGATGAGGCCCAGGTTCACTTTCTCCACTTCTAATCCCAGTCGCTGCCCGTGGCTGGAGAAAGTCCCTAACGGTGGCTGGGTGCTCTCTCCTATTCAATGGCACCTTCACTCCTCACCACTGACTTTCCTTGGGATCTGCTCCAAACCTAGACATAAGTTCTGAACCTAAGCCTAGTACTCAAACAATGAAAATTACACTTAGCAAACATGAATCCTTTTCATTTTTCTCCTAGAACCTGAAAAATTCTCTACGCTGGCAATTATCCTTCTGTCTGCTTACAACCCTGCCCAAATCTGAGACACACACAGTCAAGGCTTCTCCTCTCCAGAATAATCTTTCCGCCAAGCATTCAACTCATCCCCTCTGCCCAATGCAGAAGCTGTCAGTATCTTCATTCTGTCACACTCTATTGGATAGTGTCTTTTGCCTACATATAGGCTGAAGCCTCAGAAAACACAAACAAGACTCCTGTCAGCCTCTCTCTGTCATTTTATAGAATATATGAGGTGACTTCCAAAAAATATTTGAAGTATGAAAACTCAGTTCTATGTAGTTTTTAAGTAAAAAATATCTTCCCTTTTTTTTCTATGTTAGGTTACACAGGCTCCTGTCAGGCACCAACTGGCCAGATTACAGTTCACCAATTAAATGATGGCTGAAGGGTTTCCATAGAACTACCTCAGCTCTCCTCAGCTTCTGATGACTCAACACTTATGTCATTCCACACAATCCTCCTGTATATTCTAATACAGAGTTCTCATCTTCTCAGTAAAGAGCCTAAATATGCATTTTAAAGCATAATTCATATTGTTCTCTTTGCATAAATCCCTTCCAAAAAGAGATGAGGTCCCAAATCTATCCATGGTGTACCTTAATATACACATGCCAAGTATTGCATAGGAGACTTGATTCTGTTGCTAACCCTATGAAGTTGGAATTGTTTCATTATTCCCACTTTAGGGCAGAAGAAAATAAGGCTCAGAGCAATTGTGACCTGCCGGTGGGCATGATGCTCTGACTTCAGAGCCCTCCATCTTTACACCACTTCCCCTCTTCCCTGTGATGTATCCAGTGGTGACTTAACAATATTCTAAGACTATCTGACAGCAAGATCCTGACATCGGCAGATAAACAGCATGTGTTTCTTCAAATCTCCCCTACACTTCTGTATTCACTGCAGATATAGGCAAGAGTAAAAAGACAGAATAGTTTGTCAAGTAGAACTCATATTTTATTTTTTTATTAAGTGTTTAAAACCAAAAGCTTCGAGTGGTTACTCAAACTACTTCTAACTGAAGAAATATTTCTTCTGCTATGATAACATTGTAGTGATTGCTTCTCACGTTCTTTTCTTAGCATATGTAAATGTGTCACCAAGTATAAAATATGAATGATCTGGTTCTAATGCAGCGAAAAGAGAAACATGAAAATAGGACCATAAGAAAATGCATTTGCTGGACGAGGTTAGCAAGTGCTACATCTGCGGTGATTTAGTTAATAAGTCTCATTGCATTCAGTGTGTGCTTTGCCTGTCAGGAGCTCTCTGTGGTAGAAGTTACTTCAGTGACCTTTAAGGCAACAACAAGGTAAAGCACCCCTACCAGGGCTGTGTTTCCCTAATCAGGAAATAAAAAGAGTAGCTCAGAGTCCACTCAGGGATTTTAGCCCAGACCAAACACCTCACGCTCACACAGTAAGCTGAATTGCTGCCCCTAAGGAAGTCTGTGTGGGAGGAAGGTGGCTCTTTTGAATTCGGCCTATGACTGGTTATACTCTAAATTTCCTCTGTACAACAGGAGATAAGTACCCTTGAAATTCTCACCTGCAGAGAAAATGGATATACACTCTATTTTCATAGGCCCACACAAATTCTTTAACATCTTTCAATGAGTTCTTCTAAATATTTAGGCTGGGCTTTCTATGATCTGCCTTTTAAAACTTCTCCTCACAGTCTTTTCTAGCTCTGTCTCCAAAAGGGAGTATGTTGACTAGGGGCTTTGTCATTAATAACCAAGGTACAATTTTATATTACAATACCTCACTGCCAACATGTATTTTAAAAAGGCAATTTTAGGTTTACTGAATTCAGTGTTCATGATAAAGAAGTTTAAATAAATGAGAAGTTCACAACAGGGAATATATTTTAGCAAGGAATATTTATTCAAAAAGCATTTTTCTCTTACTTGGTAATTTATAAATTCCACTATTATTAATGTCATTAAATCATAGTTATTAAACCGATATGGCTCTTTGCTAATTTAAATAATGGGCCTCTCCATATCTCCGTAGGTCATCAGACCTAAATATACCCATTTTGCAGACAGGAAAAACTAAGGCAAAGAAAATGTAACAATTGCAAAGAAAAATGATAACTTTCCTGAGTTATCTTCAGAGGACCAAAAGCAATCTCTCCAGTGAAGCAATGATTAAGCAACCACAATTTTTATTTTATTTTGTCACCTTATGCCCCATTGTCTACCTTTGTTTAGGATGGTGTAAACTGAGCAGAAAGAGAATAATGTTTTCCTACCAATTATCAACATTTGCTACCCATGATAGCCATCTGTGAATGACTCTCTCACCAAAATCACTTTGATGCTAAGATGTCTTAGCCTCTTTCCCTCTGCTCCACTAGGCCAAAGAAACTACAGTGGTGGCTTCTTCCTATTGGTATTCAGAAAGTTTCTTTTATCTCACAGGACCCAGACAACAAAAAGCATTATAGATCTTCTATAAAAGGTCTTCTCTTTATTATCAGTGAAAGCCTTAAGGAGGAAAGAGTAAAAACAGTTGAATGTCACTTGAATTTTACCAACATCTTCCCTGCTCCAATGATTGCCTTATTTTTTCCTTATAGCCTAGCACACCTATAGAGATCTATAGGTAAGAACAGTCTTCCATGAACCAAGACACTTTTCTCAGTTCTGGGCTACTGTAATGAATAGTAGTAGAAAGTAAATGTCACACAGCTTACATTAGAGCAATGGAATCAACAAAGAAACAAGTAGATTACAACATGTCAGGTGGAGAGACATAGGTTCCAAGGAAGCACAATAAAGCTGAGTGAGGGAAAACCAATCTGTGAAATCCCAGCAAATCTCGAACTTGTCTTGCACCAGTTCAAGTTACATTTCCCTTTTTGAAGGGATTTCCTGGTCCCTGCCACTTGTACCTTACATTCATCTTTTCCAAATGAAGCCAAGCAACAACTCCCTCCTGATGTTCTTTCTTGTTTTGTGATAGGCACCAGCATTCTCTTAGTCAACAAATTTCTGAGTCAACCTTGAATCTTGCCTTTTTGTCTCCTTCCCCCATATGGAAAAACTTGGCAGGTCATGTTTTTGCCTTTCTCCATTATCTTGAACTCATTGTCATCTTTTTTTCTCACTCTCCTAATTCTAATTCAGCCCTTCAGTAATTTCCATCTTTCACATTTTCTGGTAAGCATTGAAATAACACAATATGCCAAGTGGCTATAAAGGAAACATGCCTCTTTCCTTTGAAAAACACCATAATCAGGGTTATACACGAGGGGGCTGAGAGTATAAGTAGTTTTCAGAAGAAAGGATCTTTTAAATGTTTATATGGTAAGCTACCAGACACAGAAAAAATGAACTAAACTTTGGAAGATGCTCACCTTATCTCCTCTTAAAGATATGTTACAGAAAAGCAAGGCATCTCATTAGTAACTATCACTGGCAAATTCAGCATAAGTGGGTTTTTCTTTGATTATTGCTTTGATTATTACTTGATTACTGATTATTATAAGAGTACATCTTCTAGCAAGAGCAGAGGAGAGATGCTAGAGAATAAACAACAAAGTGAAGCATCTACAACCAATGGAAGACCCAAAGCCAGCACTCAAAAACTTTTGTTAAATGAGTGCTCTAAGAAGAAAACAAAAGCATAAAGATTTTAGATTAATCCAAAATCTGATGCAACACCTTTGATAACCTTCAAGGAATTTATTGGAATGGCATGAGTGAAAAGCAGAAATCAAATCACTTTTTCAATATACTTAGGAAGGAAATAGAACATGTCACTTCTAGCCCTGTTCTCAGCTGTTGTGTGCCCCCCCCAAGCAGCCAAATAAAACTGTGTTTATCTGTAAAGTGAAAGATAATTATTCTCACCCACCTCACAGTAATTTTGCAAACATAATTAATATCAGCTGAAAGGACTTTAAAAATATTAAGTATTGTGCAATTGTTTGGAGCTTTATTTTTTTAAGTTTGTCTTTTAAAGAGAGAGAGAAAGCACACAAGGAAGCAGGGGTTGGGGGGAGGGGGGCAGAGAGAGAGGTGAGGGCACAGCACAAACAGGCTGTGTGTGCTGTCAGCACAAAGTCTGAGGTGGGGCTCAAACTCAGCAACCATGAGATCTTGAACTGGGCCAAAATCAGGAGTCAAATGCTTAACTGACTGAGCCACCCAGTGCCCTGGAACTTTATTTTTATTTTCAGTAATTAAAGAGATTCCTAAGGAATAACAGGTACACTTTTCTAAATAATGCAGAGATAAGCTATGAGCCAAGTATCCAGATGCCATCACAATTACTTGGGAAAGGACCTGTCAGATGTTTCATGACTCTTATTAGCTCAGAAAAGTTTTACAGCATGTAGTAGCCACTTTAGAGCCTTAATAAGTGTTTTTATGTAAAAGAAAAGGAAAATGGACCAGAGCTGTATTAACAATATTCTAAAAATGTAAGTTAACTCAATTTTTTGAAAAAGAAAAAAAGTCATTTCTTCTACTTCTTTTCTTCACCCATGTGGCACCACAAGGAGGAGTTCCTGATGTGGTTGAAACACCATCTGGGAAAGAGCAAGGAATCACGTTTACCGACACTGATCACCATATATTAACTATAGTGATCAGTTGGATCCAGCTTATTTCCATTCCTCTCCCTCAGGTCTTTAGGAAGACATCCAAACAATTACTGAGAATGAATGCATATGGAAATTGACCTTACATAATTTCCTTGGCTGTGAACTCAAGCATGTTTATAAAACAGATAACAGAAAGTATGCCCTTTGATTGTTGTTTAAATTTGAATGCCTCCCTCATAAGTGAAATGGTAAAAATCCAACCTGGTTACATTCAGATCCTCTTCCCTTCTCATCTTGGTTCTCAATCACCTGCTGCTGGATCCTTTTTATGGCTCCAGATGGTCTGAATGATCAGAAAAAAATGACAATCCTTCCATCACAGTTTTCATGTGACCCTCCCCACCTGGGTAGATGTAAACCAGCTCTACCAAGCCCTGCACCAGATGGCTAATGAAGGCAAGCCCCAGACAAGTCAAACACTGTTCACAACACATACTCAGGACACACCACATTTCCCTTCTGACCTCTTCTCATGTCTTAGGAGGGTCTACATTGCTCCTAACTCAAGCTTTGTTTTCCCTTTTTGGTCCTGATTCAATCCATTGGACTTGAAGATTCATCTTGGTTTCTTCTAGTTATCCCTTAGTTCACTCTCAATCTTTGGTTTGTCATTTCCTTCTGGCCTTTTCTGCTATCCATCTCAAACCCCTAGAAACAAGCCAGAGAAGTATTTCAAAATACCAATAACAATAACAATAAACCTGAGTTTGGCTTGGACCTCAATTTCAGTGGAGGAGATACTAACAAGATAACTCTAATGCTGTGAATACCTCTCAATTAATTAGTCCTTAATTAAATCTCAATGTTGAAAAGGACAAGCCCAAATAAAAAGGAATTAAGGCACTGCCAGCAATAAATTTACAAACATAAACAATAATTTCTCAAAATACAAACCTTAAATATAGTTGCCATTCAATTATTGTATAGCTTTTCTGGTACACGTTAAATTAGCTAATGTAGATATGTGGGTAATTCAGAAACAAAGAAGGTTCCTTCTCTTTTATTTCATCTTCTGGTATAGTTCCATTGTTATCCCAAATTAAACATTTTCTGTTTCTCTTTCTCCTGCACTGCATGGCTTAAAAAAATTATAAAGAAAATCCTGAATTTTTCAGGAGCTTTTAATTTTCTTCCTCCATACAATACGTCTCACCCAGGACTCTACATTCCTTATTTTATTTTATCCTCATTCTAATTGTATGAAATAAGTATTTTAATTCCTGTTTTAAGAGATGTTAAATGATTTGTCTATGGTCATACAGTGGTCAAAACAGTATTTAAACCTTGATCCTTTTAACATCATGGTCTTTGTTCTTATACTATTTTACTTTTGATGAGAAGAGGAATTCACCCTTGAAAAATGGGTTCTCAGAATAAAAAGAAATGAGATATTAAACCATAAAAAAACAAGAAGCCACCTTAAAGACACTAAGTGAAATAAGATAATCGGGAAAGGCTCCAGTGCTGACTGAATCCAACAATGTGACAGCCTAGAAGAGGCAAGCCTATGGAAACAGTAAAAAAATCAGTGTTTGCTAGAGATTGGGGGAAGGAGGGATGAAAGGAGGAACACAGAGGATTTTTAGGGCAGTGAAATGATTCTGTATGAGTCTAACCCTGTGGAGGCATGTCATTATACATTCATCAAAAAACGTAGTTTAAAACACCAAATGTGAACCCTAATGTAAACTCCACACTTCGGGTGATAACAATGTGTCAATGTAACCATGTACCACTCTGATGAGGGATGTTAATGGTGGCAGAGTTTGTTGGAGGAGCTATATAGGAGCTCTCTATACTTTCTGCTGAATTTTGCTGTAAACTTAAAATGACTCTAAAAAATAAAATCTATTAAAAATATGCCTCCACTGTATAAACAGACATCATGAACTTTATGTTACTTCATACTTTGCTCCAACTTCTACCTGTAGCACTTAGATTATTAAAAAGAGAACAAAAACTAGTCAAAGCTAAACCAATGGAATATGACGCAAGAAGAAGGGAAGCTATCCACAGGCATCCTAATTCAGTCTCTATTTCCCTTTCTCTCTCCTTAGTATCATCTGTCTTGCCAGCTTCTCATTGTTTTACCTCTTTTATCCTTACCATATAGGATTTACATCCAGGAGTGGAAAAGAAAAAATAAATACAAAACTTTTTCACAGTACTCCTAGTATTTACTGTTCCAGTTATTACTGCTTCCAAATTCAGTGGTGTAAAACAACCATTTATTATGCTCATGAGTCTGGGGGTAAGAATTCAGACAGAGCACCATGAGAATAGCTTTTCTCTGATACCCGATATCAAGGGCCTCAGCTGGGAAGACTCCATGACTGGGTTGACTAAGTAGCTTGAGGCTAGAATCATTTGGAGGCATTTTTTTCTCATGTGTCTGGGCTATTGGAGGGAACCTCACCTGGCCTATCAGTCAAAATACATACCCTTGGGGGACGTCTGGGTGGCTAAGTGGGTTAAGTGTCCGATTTTGGCTCAGGTCATGATCTCACGGTTCGTGGGTTCGAGCCCCACGTTGGGCTCTGTGCTGACAGCTAGCTCAGAGCCTGGAGCCTGCTTTGGCTTCTGTGTCTCCCTCTCTCCCTGACCCTCCCCTGTTTATGCTCTCTCTCTGTCTTTCTCTCTCTCTCTCTCTCTCTCTCTCTTTCTCAGAAATAAATAAAACATTAAAAATTTAAAAAAAAATACATACCCTTGGGTTCTCCATTGATCTCTTCATGTGAACTAGTTTGGGCATGACGGCCATGTTCCAAGAGAGTATCTGAAAAGAGCATAGGAAAATGTATGACATCTTTAAGATCTAGCCTCAGAAGTCATATAGTTTCATTTCTACCATACTCTATTCATTAAAGCAGCCACTAAGTTCTACCCAGGTTCAAGTGGAAAGGACACAGACCAAAACTGCCAGAAGGGAGGAGTGTCAAGGTCATATTGTAAGCAGATATGAAATAGGAAATATCATTACAGCCATTTTGGGATAATATACTCTATCATGGTAACTTTTATTATATGTTGCATTTTAAATATCTAGGTATGTCTTGCATTTGAATGTTTGGTTAAACTTTGCTCTACATCTTTATTTCTGATTACCTATTTCAGATTATAAAACACATAATGGCAGGGACAGCGATGTTGAATTAATTTACACAAGCTCCATCATAGCACCTTGTACTTGACAATCATAGTATATAATATCATTACCAGTGTTGCAATTGCTGATGGATACATCAGCATTTAAGCGATGTATGATTTAAGCGATCATTATTTTTTACATTTATAATGTGTTGCAGAAAATTTCCACACTAACCAAAAAGACATATAGCATCTTTACTGTGCAAGTGAATTTTATTACTCCAATTAGGTCTTGGTTGCTTGAGAAGAGTACATAATTTCTTCTCCCAATTGAATAGATCTTGTAAAGCAATAATTGAATCTCACAGTTGAGGGGGGAGAAAATCACTACCCTGAAGGAACTATCTGTTTTCCTCCACAATTAGTCACTTAGGTTTTAATAGATTATTAAATGGTTTATATTAGTAATCTGTGTGAGATTTTTATCATGAATGCTGAACTCTTTTGAAAAGTTAACTAATGTGAGCAATTGTCCTTTTTCAGTTGATTTCATAGGTGGCTTTGATTCTTATGGCTATCAAGGGCCTCAGAAGACATCCCATTTACAACTACAGCCTATGTACATGTAAGTACTTTATTTTGGAGATATTCTATGATACTAAAAGATGGTTAAGCAAACACTGTCATGGCGCAAAATAGATGGCATGCAGCTTTCCTTCAACTACATACTTCCAGTATTTTCTTTTCTGTTAATATTGTCTTGACTGGGAAAATTCTAATAACATTTTCTTCATAATTCATTTTTAAATTTAACTTATCAGAAATGCCATCTCTAAAGTTACCTTTAGTCTTTATAAGTATCAACTATGTAGCTAAAAAGTCTTTATTAATATATACTTCTTTGAATTGCCCAAGAGTTATATATTTTGAAAATGATATAACATTGTAGGTAATTATATGCAACTATATACAAACTATGTGTTCTGGCTTTCCCAGGAGAGTCTCAGTTTATATGGGTTGTCCTGGTATAGTTATTACCAGTACCTCTTCTTACTCTCAAAAGTTTTCTCATTTGGATGATAAATGACAGGCTATATATAGTTATATATAGTATAACCCTATAGTTACGTATAGTATTAAAAAGCTTAAAAAGTGAGCAATAATATTCTTTATCATTTTTCTGATGTGAAAAGTGAAAATTAAGCCAGAATAGTAACACTGAAATTTATCAGACCCTTAACTCTAGCACTCAAGAGAGCAGACATACAATCAGAGCCTGATTTTTATATCTGTGTTTAGGCAAATTCCCTTGGATAACAACTGATAACAAATTCTATATATCAGCATCAAGTGATATGCTGAATTGCAAGCGAAGATCAAAATAGAAAGTAAGATTCCAATTCATTTTGAAATGTGAGCTTCTCTCTTTGAAGATATGTGTTTGTCGTCATTGTCCTCCACCATTGAATCATTTTACCTTTTAGTCTTGTTAATGTCTAGGATAATAAATGGATTTTAGAGTATTTCTCTTCCAAGAGATTAAAATAATCTTTATACACCTCCTTGTAAGCTTCTCTTTAAAAGCGGAATGATGTATGCATTATGCCTGCACTTTTCTTTGGAAGTACTTGGCAACACCACCCATAAAAAAGACTTGATCAGTTCAGAAATCCACCAATACTATATGTCATTCAAAGCCTTCCCTCTGCAAACAGTGCAGCACACAGTCTCTCTTTTGTATCCTTGTAACCACTGCCCAAACTCAGCATTCATTACCTTAAGTTTTCCTGTTTCTTTCTAATTTTAGTACCTCTATCCCATCTTCTATGTGGCTGTCAAATTACTCTGCTCAAAGTGCCACTTTGACTATTTCTTTCCCATGACCCCACACTGACAATGAATCCCTCTATTACCTACGGAACAAAGTCTACGCTGCTCACCATAGCCTGCAAGTATACTCCGATCTAGCCCCAATATTCTACTGAAATATTATCTCTTCTCTTCAACCCTTAACAACCCTTGACTCCCAACCATATGCAGATGAAGCTAGGAGACACTGGGGAAATGAAATAATGAATAAGAACTGTGCCTCCTATCCTTAGGAATCTTATAATCTATTGAGAGCATTAATAGTCTCATATCTTACCCATTTTTTTGCCAGTGAAACTAGAATTCTTGCTTTCCACGACTATAACATGTATTTCTACAATTGCCCATGCTGTTCTCTTGACAGAAAACATATTTTTTTCTAAGATGAAATCCCACTATCCTTCAAATTATATCTTAAAATATATACTTTATGGAAGATTTTTAAATCTTTTTCCTCTGATACTTCTCTTTTTTCTTTTGCTTAATACTACACTTGTTTTCTGCTTAGACCATAATTTCCTGTTCTCCCAGGAAGACTTGATAGCTCACACAAAATGTACAATGATAGGGGCGCCTGGGTGGCTCAGTCGGTTAAGCAGCCAACTTCAGCTCAGGTCATGATCTCACAGTTCATGGGTTTGAGCCCCGCATCGGGCTCTGTGCTGACAGCTAGCTCAGAGCCTGGAGCCTGCTTCAGATTCTGTATCTCCCTCTCTCTCTGACCCTCCCCTGCTCACGCTCTCTCTCTCTCTCTCAGAAATAAATAAAAAACATTAAAAAAAAAGTACAATGATAAACCCTTTAAGTTGTCTACCATTCTTCCCAATATTGTATCAAGGCTTTATATAAAGTGTTCTATTAAAAAATAAAGGGTACAGGGTAGTGGTTAAGAGGACCTAGAAGCCAGAGTACTAGAGATGAAATTCTTTATGACCTTGGACATACAACTTTATTTGAATAACTTCAATTATTCTCATCAACTCTAAGTTTCCTTACCTGCAAAATAGAGATGATAGCACAGGTACTTCATATAATTATTTTGAATTTATAAGTATATAGGACACAAAACATACCACATGGGTAATGCTTAATAAATATAACCTAGTAGTAGTGGGAACAATGCTTATGTGAACCAATATTATTCATGAAAAGACAATTTCAAATTAGAAATCAATATACTACATAATATATTATATAATATACTATATTTCGTTCCCAAAGGATTTCCTCTGGAAATGATAGATCACATACAATATCCATCCAAGTAACATGTAACAATATGTTCTCAAGAATAGACCAGAACACCTACAAAGCTTGTAATTGCTTGTTTCTGGCAATATCACATAGCATTTCTTCATCATTTAATACTTCACTGTGTTTGTCATTATGAATGATCGATAAATATGATCAAGCTATAATAAGTTATGTAACCACATATATAGGATTAACTATGATAATAACATGAGAATGCTAATTATACATAATCAAGTGTATCGTTTCAAATCAGGCATGTATAATTCTAATGTCTTTAAAGAGGGGACCCTGCATATTTAATATTCATCATTAAGTTTCTTGAGGACAAAAATTCCCATGATTTTATTAAATAGAAGACTTTAAATGCCAAACAAAAAGTAATAAAAATATTGTTTTCTTCCTAATCACCTGGAACAGTAAAACTATGTGAGAAGTTTCAAGTCTCACTGCTCATGAAAAATGTTAAATGTTTCATGAAATCCAAGTTTAGGAAGTTAGAATTACTTGCATATAACAAATCACTAGTCAAAATACTACCACTCACTGTCCCTTCTACAAAATGTCCCCTTACAGGACTTCAAGTTCTACAACACTGAAATTTTATTTTACAGATGAGGAAACTGGAGGAAGAGAAAGGAAAACAGGGGTCACACAAGCTGTTAGTTGTGCAGCCCCCAATTATCAACCAGTTTTCCTGACCCCTTTGTTCCGTGTCCTTTCCAAACTCTTTGACTGACCTGTGAGTTTGCTCTGGCATTCATTATATTTCCTGAAAAATATATATTCATTATATTTTTAATATACTTGGTTGTACTTCTCCACACTAAACTTGCTGCCATACTTCCAATGCTGGCACCCTTCCCTTTCTCTGCAGCCATCTTATCCCCTTCTGATTTTACAGTATGCAGTGTTGAATGAAGGGCTTTTCAACTTGGTAGCCTTCAAAACCACTCATTCAAGAGCCATTGCCTATTTAAACCCTATGAAGAGTCAAAAATGACTCTTGCATAAACCTCATCCCCTGCTGAGAAGCAGGGACCCAAACATTTCCTATGTCTTTGTGCTTTGGGGAGTAGCTTTTCCTGTCAACCTGCCATAAATAAGTCTCATAAAGTAAGAGTAATTTAACATCATGGGCTGGTTCAAGCACTTTCACGATATTATATAGCAACTGGAAATAAAAACTGTTCCTTAGAAGGGATGCAAATGCTTAAAAGTAATGTGCAGTTTTAGCTGTGGGGCTTCAATTATGCCCTGTAAATCCGTGCCTAAAGAGCTTTGAAAACACTGCCCTGACTGACTTCCATTCACAGCCATGTTTCAGTTCCTAGAGTCACTGAATACCCACCCCTCTCTTTTTTAGTTAAGTTGGGTGAATGTGTTGGGCCTGTAATTCTTTAGATTATCTATCATCCATCCTAAAAGAAAAGGTTTTCATTAATTTGTTTCTTAAAGTTTGGTAAACCTCTTTGAAACAAATAATAGCCATGAAGCTCCCTCACAAAAACATTCTCATGTCCACAGGTTACTTTTCTAACAAAGTAGCTGCTTTGACTACCATTGACCTGTGTGCCACAGCCAGTAGAGATGTGTGTGGGCTCCCCGCAGCATGAACTGTGAGAGTATCCCATGGTATATTAGCAACACTCGAAAACACTGCATTCTTTTTGGCAGCCTAATTATATAGCAATACATATTCATTTCATTTGTCCCCAGAAATGGATTTTAAATTATCATAAGTGGCCACTTTATCCAAGAAGTGACAGAGGAAAAGATATGGAGAGGAAAGTTGTCTCATTTTAAGCACAATTTGCACTTGGACTTTTTTGTTTTTAATTTTTGCTTGTTCTTGTGCTTGGAGAGGTGAGAAAAGGTGCTGAGCTCTACCCTTTGATTAAAGACATCTTTTCTCTCTCTCTCTTTCTCTCTACCAGGTCGAAATAATACAAATGGCCTCAGTATGTCAGCTCCTGGACCTTTCAAAGAACTTGTTTTGCAGTGGCCTCCTGCATTTTATGAAGAGCAAGAAGCAACTGAATTTAAATATATATACATATTAACAGAACAAACATAAAGCCTCTAAATACACTGAGACACAAACACACACACACACACACACACACACACACGCACACGCACACGCACACGCGCACACAGAGAGGCACATCCTACTTCCACTTGGCCTCCTCTTTCTAACTGAAACAAACATGCAGGACGCGCCCATCTTGGATTTCCTCAAAGTAGGCTTCTTTCTCCCAGGCCTTTGGAAAGTTCATAAGGAGACGTGTTGGTGCCCTCTGCTGGCGGTCACTAACTACTCTGCAGCCCAGCTAGTCGGCCTCTGTGAGCTGCAAAGTCATCCAGGGCACATTAGTTTGACAGCCCTGTCTTCTGCACTCCATATGTCTTGATAGCACCATGGCTATGTAGGCAATGTAATTGCAAAAACAAACAAAACATGCCATGATGACCTTGTAACCGAAGTCCGAAATGGCAGGTTGTTTGCCCTAAAGGCTATACCGTACATACTTGCCTTAACCCACCTAAGTTGTGCGCCCAAGTCTCAGTGCAGACCTCCCCAACTCACTTCCTTTAGGCTAACACACTGCTATTAATTCCGAATGAGTTCGAGTCTGTGTGTTTCATGTCAAGAAACAGGACTGCATAGCTCAGCAGCTCAGTGTGTCTGTGTACAAAAACTGCCAGCTGTCAGCAAAGTGCTTTACCATTGAAACTCCATGGTGGCCAAAAACAGACAAGTGACAGTAACAACAACAACAATAATCGTGTTCTTTATAATTCTTAAATACGGTCTTCTGAAGGGGTTGGGTGGGACAAAGTAAAACTTATTAATCTACTAAACTCATTAATCTACTGGAAGCAGAGAGCAGAAATGGCTTAACTCACTGATTTTATTTACTGCACTCTAGGTGCTTTTATAAGTATCTACAAATGTCTTTTACTAACACAGAAACAGCTGTGGATTTCTATCAACAGAGGCCAACTGAATATGTATTAGCTATGTTTACTCTTTTATATCTAATTCAAATTGAAGACCCTACGTAGGTGAACTTCTTTTCCTAACTTCAGCGTATGAGATTATTTTTTGGGTGGGCGGGGGGAGCAATAGTTACCTTGGTGAAATATTTGAGATCTCTTTGTGGTATTTGGGGGATCTGTTGTGTGTTAGAGTGTATTTAAATCCTCCTGTATTATTGTGGCAGAAAAACTGTGCTGTTAACGTAGTTGGCAACAAGATGCCTTTGGAAACTTAATAGTAGGTCAATGTGTTTATGGAATATTCTGAATTCCTAGGAAATTTTGTTCTATATACTCAAGCATTATTTGGTTTTCATTAGTGGGAAACATAATTAGCTCAGGCTTATCAGGAACTCCGAAGAGTCATGTTTTTTCTTGGATCCACCTGAGACACTAAAATCAATTTTTTTAAACGAATACAACATCCTTCAATGCAGTGAAACTGAGACTTGAAACGTTACAAATTGGCATGGAGCAATGTTTTCCCTCTTGGTTTCTATGTAGTTTCAGTTATTGGGTTAACCTACTTTGGACCTTAGCCCATCCAGATCTACATAAACCAGCCCCATTACTGTGTTTGCATGGACGTCTGTGAAATACACACATATACATTTGAAAACAATAAAGGAACAAGGGTCATATTGGAACATAAACTAAAAAAAAAAAAGGTTCCACCACTTGTGCTTGAATTTTCTCAGTGGCTTGTATATGTTTGTCCATACATACATGTATAAAATAAATAATTGCAAACATGTCAGTGAAACCTCATACGATGATTTTATAGTGACATGCATGTTTAGTGTATGAGAAAAATATTTACCAATGTATTGTCCTCTGATTTTTAAAATACAAATACTATACATGCCAGAAACTATTCTAATGTGACTATTAATGTGACTATTAAGATGAGGTTTCACTGTACATTCATGCTGCGATGAGATTCCACCTTACAGGACATGTATATGGATAGAGATTTAAATGCACAAAGAACAAGCCATCATATTCCTGCTTTAAGTTGCAGCCAAGCTACCATCTACTCACTACTATCATCACCACCCAAATTTTCAAAAACAGTTGTTGACTACTAAAGAGTAATTCGTGGACAGGTCTTCTTTTGGGAGCAGTGAGCACAGTAGTGTGATTATATCTGGAAAAACATCTGAGTTGTACAGCTGAATCCTCCTCAAACTCCAGTGAAGAATGCTATTTTTCTAGGCTGAGCTTTTGTTATAAACCTAATATTCAGAAGGCAAGAGTTACAATCCTGATGTGTCTTTTTTTTTTTTTTGCGTTTGTTAATTCTGAATGTATTTTTAACAGAGTGATTTTTTTGACTTACTAGTGTAATTTGCATTTTAAAAATAAATGAAAAAACAATTAAGTTTCTGAGCCATCCCTGAAAGTCCCTGCTCCTTCTTACAGTGTATTTGATTATGTCATTGACAAGGAAACCTTATTAAACTTACATGAAGGCAACGCTGATGCTCTGCGCTATGCAGGAATGGATGTGTCAGCAATAAAAAGAAATTGCCAGGTCATAGCACTGTTTTAGTTTAGTCATAGGTAGCACATACTTTCATTATCCCCTAACACTAAGGATTCTTTTACAAGACTTCCTGGAATAGACTTGCTGTCATTTGGAGAACTTTTTTTTTTCCTTTCAATCTGGAATTTAGAGTTAGCATCAGGCTAAGAGCTGACAGAGGTGTTAGGGCACTATATTTAAAACCTTTGCTTAACATAGGTAGGGTTTTTCATTTTTTAAAAGGCCAAATTATTTAAAAGAAAATTATTTAAAGTACTCAGTCATTGCTCCTTTGAGGACTAAACTTTGACAACACTATCAGTGAAGCATGTTAGGGTACGGTAGGCAAGCAGAATAGATTAACCCAAGGAATTGATGACTGCATAACCATAATTTCAACCGAGGTTCACTGTGTAGATGAAAGGGATAGAAGGTTGAGAGACCTGGCCTCTCCAGGCTTGGTCTGTCTCAGGCTTCGGCTGCCATTGGGCTCTCTCACTGCACAACCCCCAGAAGCCAAAGTGCAGAAATTGATTGAAAACAAAAAAGGCTTTGAGTCAGCATTCCAAGAAGCTGAAGACCAACTTGCAGAATTTGACTTCCTGGCCACAAGGTGAGTCATGGAAATTATCAAGCCCGTTTTTACTTTTGTTCCCTGTGTGAAAGCCGTGTTGACGTGGTTCATTGTGAATGACAGGCAGGATGTTGCTTCATGCTGTAAGGTCAAATGCACACATTATCTCAGCTGCAAAGAAAGAGACAAAAGTTAATAAAGCAACTATCTCGATCTCGATCTCGATCTAGATCTAGATCTCCTAAAGAAAAGATTCCCACCTCTGGAGTTCTCAAATAAGGTATGCATTTGGTAAGTAATAAGTATTATTTGTTGATGGCAACGAGATCTTCATTTGGTAACTGTTAAAATCCTAACCTCTAATACAGTGAAAGAAGTAGCCAACATTCCATTATACTATAACAAAGGGGCCATAAACTCAGAAATACAAGCTCATTTTATGTAGGTTACATTACAGAGCAAACTTTTGAGATCCGAACACCTATATTATAGAGACAGTAAACTAAGGCCCATAGAGTTAAGAAATTACTCAAGATTATCATTTATTGTGAAAATGCAAATAACTCACCATTCTCCAACAAATTCTCATATGTTTACTCTGACCAGAATAGAATAAATCAAATCCCAGACAATGGGATTTGTCAACTGCCCCTGGACTGCTAAATCAGAATGAACCCTGATAAGGAAGATCCTAAGACAGTATAAGATCATGAAATGTGTCTGAATTATTGTATATTAGGTTCAACACAGTCTCAATGTTAAATATGTTTTATTATCTTACAATTCTTTTAAACACCAATAATTCATACCAATATGTAAACATAGTCAACAAATTATGTTTGTTTTCAAGGTTAGAAGTTTTTCTGTTATTTCTTTTATAATGCTTTTGTGAATAGTTAATATTAGAGAGATTGAGATTACTTGAACCATTTCATCATGAAAATACTTACTGTGATTGTCAAGATAATCTTCCTTCAGACATCTGATCTGTCTTTGGTAAAATTTCAGCACTAAACACTTGTACTCAGAAAGCTGTGATTTCAAAGTCCTTACATTGTAAAAAATTGAAGCCCCAGTTATTCTTATCACATGTGAATCTTTGCTTAGGACATATGTTCAATCCTTTTCATTTTATTACATCTTCCTTCCACTCACTCCTGAGAAATGAAAGAATAAAATCTGTGATTGATGTATTATGTTCAATTTAAAACGTGCTAGTATCCTGACACAGTCGCTTTTGATAACTGTAAGAGCAAAATTTCTAAGACATGTATGTGCTCTATACCTTTTAATTCAACAAAAACTTGAACTGGATGGTGCATTCCAGGGTCTCACTTACCACTGAAATCTGTACCAGTATCATGAGTTATGACTGCCAGTGACAACAAAGAAAATGAAGGTGAGTTCCTCCTTAAAAAGGGATAAAGGCACATCTTTTTTATATTCTTATAATGAAGATTATTTTTTAAAAATCCTCAAACGTAGTCTAGATGCAAATGAGCTTAACATTTTAATAGGTATTGAAAGTTTATTTCTATAAGATAAATTAAGAGAGGAGAAATCCTTTCATAAGCCACATGTTGATGCTCTGATACAGTCCAAACCTTTATTAAAATGATGTAAGCCTTCACTATAATGAGAGCACAGAATTGTGGCATCTTTGTAATAAAACAGTTACATTTTTTAACCTCTCATTCTACCCTCATATGAATTTAAGCTGTAACAGCAATGGAATAAAACAACTCCCAAAAAAAGATTGCAAATTGATGCTGTCACCCCAAGGATGATGGATTGATTCAATTAATCAGTAAGTCTTTTCTAAGAGTCCTTCAGGGAGTTATTTACCAGAGGTATACGCTGTTTATTCCCCTCTCTTGTGCCTATCATTTTTCTTCATTATTCTTCTAGTTTTATTCATTATGTCCTTTGGGGATATGTTTATCTCCATGTGCAGAGAGGTTTTGCACACTGCTGTCTAGACATAAATCTTCCAAGCCTCACACTGGAGACCACCAGGACACCTGAGCCTCTTGTCATTGTTTTCTCAGGCTGACCGAGACTCTCAGGATAGTCAGTCAAATGGACGCTGAGTTACAAATAATAAGTCACTGGGAACTTATCAAATTTAGTGAAGACTATGAAAAATCTTCCACTGGTAAATATGTAACAACTTTGTGTTCCAGACACCTAAGGAACTAGTCTTGGTACTGCAAAAGCAAATCGGTAGGGCAGGGCCAGAGGGTTGAGAGGCTGGGGCCCATGCTAACAATTAATGGAAAAACAAAACATATTTGGTGTTTGTATTGAGTGCCAAAAATCAGATACTCTCAGGCATGAACAGTTGCATTTCCAATAGGTCAAGTAATCTCTAAATCTTGCTATAAGGGGTGGCTACAGAGCTTGTAGGGCCCCGTGAAAAATGCAAATGTGGGCCCCTTGTTCCAAGATGTAGGAAAAGAGTGCCACTAAAACTACTAAAATATTAAGACTTTTTCCTTCAAAAGTATTTTATTTTTTAAAAAAATTTTAATGTTTATTTCTTTTTGAAAGAGAGAGAGACAGAGCACAAGCAGGGAAGGGGCAGAGACAGAGAGAGAGAGAGAGACAGAATCCAAAGCAGGCTCCAGGCTATGAGCTGTCAGCACAGAGCCTGATGCGGGGCTTGAACCCACGAACTGTGAGATCATGACCTGAGCTGAAGTTAGACGCTAAACCAGCTTAGACATACATGTGCCCCTAAAAGTATTTTATTACTTATAAAACATAATAAGGGCAAAGAGTAACACGTAGAAAACAACATAAAATATAAATGATAAAGATACGTGGATGCCATAATTTTAAATAATAGAATGAATATAATACTTTATTAATGGGATATCTTGACTGACAGTAAGATGTTTTACCCACCTTTCTATAACTTAATATTAAGTCATCAAAATGTATACTTTGAACCAATTCCTTTTCAATCAGTATAAGTGAATGTGAGGTCAGTCACTGTTGGCAAATGCATCACAACTTTTTATAATTTTTATAAAACATTTTTTATAATTTTTAATTTAGAGACGAATCTTCCTGCTGCTGTCACTGTTACTAGATCCATGAAGAATATTTTATAAACAGTGACAACATTGTCTTAAATTTCTAATAAATTACTTATAAATGTTAGTTATTTGAGTTAATGGTTCACAGAAAAATTTTCTAAAAACGACGAAACTTCATAAAAATCAGTTTTACATGAATCTGAATCCAGTTTTAAAGAAAAATTACAGGGGCACCTGGGTGACTCAGTCAGTTAAGCATCCAACTTTGGGTCAGGTCATCATCTCATGGTTCATGGGTTTGAGCCCCACATCCGGCTCTGCACTCAGAGCTTAGAGCCGGGAGCCTGTTTCCGATTCTGTGTCTCCCTCTTTCTCTGCGCCTCCCTGACTTTCTCTCTTTCTCTTTTTTTCTCTCTCTCCCTCCGTCTCTCAAAAACAAATAAACATTTTAAAAAACTTTAAAGAAAAGTTATATGATAGCATCTTAATGTTTTCTCTGACATTTTGTGTAACTTGCTCAAGAAACTAAAAATTGCTTCCCGATTTTCATGTACATGAAAACACCCATTGAAGTAATCTACTGCTATATATTCAATTACAAGAAAATTTATTTTAAAATTATCTTCCTCATTAATAATTTGTTCTTCTGAAGCATCATTTGAAAATAGTTATCTTCCGTCTACTACTAATGCTACAATCTTTACTTTTTATGTGTGAGCGCGTGGATTTCTCTTCTTACAATGTTGCTGCAGTTCTCAAAATGAGAGATTCCAAACGCTTTGAATAATTCCAATGACTCTCTGACAAGGCTTTATTAAATGTTGATGTGTATACTTCTAATAATTGACTGACGAAGCTTACTGCCCGACACCAGCAGTTGCTGTCCCAACGTGAAAGCCGCAGTTAGCATTTGTGCAAACGCTGCAGGGACAAGCGCTTCTGGAGAATTAATAGGCAAGCTGGTCTCCCCCGGTTCCTGGGGCTGCCGAAGGCCCTTGCTTTCCCCCAGGGGTAGAGCTGCCGCTTCTGCTGCTGTTGCTGCCACCGTCACCACCGCCAGTCTGGTCCCTGGTTGGTCCCCAGCCCAGAAGCTCCGCCGACTGCCCGGAGGCAGGCCGGGCCAATTGCTCTGTGCTGCATGCTGTGGCCTGGGGCCTAACCCAGTGCCCTCAGGTGCTGCTGCTAGATCACAAACATTCATGCAGGCTGTCACCCCAGGGTATCTTGTCTGCTCACCACATGCTCAAGAATAATGTATTAAGAATTTCATGAAGAGGAGAGTAGAACATTAAACCAAACACCAGACTCCTCTGAGCATGGGGGCCATGTGCGATGAAACATGTCACATTGCCCATCCATAACGCTAGCTAGACCTACTGCTGCAGAAGCCGACACTAAGAAAGTCTACATCTACTCCACTCGGAACTTAACTCCATGGATGGAATAAATGGAACTGGGGTCTTGCGTGTATTATTAAAAATAGTCTTGGGATGTTTTTACTAAGAAGGAAAGGATTATTATGCTTCAAAAAAGAATGAAACACAAAAAGGAGGGATTGGATGCCTTGGAGACCAAAGGCTGGTGAGTATTTTCAGACTCTCCAGTGAATTGGATCAAATATCTCATTATATGCATACTTAGTTCAGGTTTTTATTACACTCTTTTTTTATTGTTTTTTTTTTTTTTACATTTATTTATTTTTGAGAGACAGAGCACAAACGGAGGAAGGGGAGAGAGAGAGGGAGATACAGAATCCTAAACTGATTCCAGGCTCCGAGCTGTCAGCACAGAGCCCAACACGGGGCTTGAACTCACAAATGGCAAGATCATGACGCGAGCCAAAGCCAGACACTTAACCGACGGAGCCACCCAGGTGCCCCAATACACTTCTATTGAAGAAAAATGTTTCTCATGATGATTGAAATCCATTACAGTGCAAGGGCTCTAACATTTCATGGGTATAATTCAATCTAGTTCTGCAGGTTTAAGAATAAATTTCAAGAATAACAACAAAGGGTGTTTCTAAATCCTTCCCACTAAAATTCTAAAATAAGAACTGTTGAGGAAAGGGATAGTATATATCCAATATATTTAAAATAAGATGCATATATTGTTGAAATGAATTTAGAAACTGAAAATAAACCTATTTATGCTACATCATGAATCAAGACACCATGTGTTAAAAGAGTAAGTTGAAATAACTATATTTTATGTAATTGAGAGATATTTTTTCCTTCATGTTTCTGTATGTGGGCATATATTGGAAGCACTACGGTGACAAAGTCCCCTCCTTACTCCTTTTTCCATTTTTAACACTATGCAGTATAAGATGATATTAAAGATGTACGTGCCACACAGTACTCTCATGGTCACAGAATCTAAGTGACAGGTCCAAATCTCACAACACAATCTGACTGCAGAGCCCACGGTTCTAACCTCTAAGAAACAAAATAAATCTCCAGAGAACAGTATGTAGATGTGAGTAGCTATGTTTCCCCTTGATGTCAAAGAAGATCTGTCTCTGATTATAGTCACTCTTTACTCATGCATTCACAGAATATGTAGTTTTTACCTTATTCCAACAACCTCCTTCCTTCCATCCAACACACCTCCCCAAACGCTTTCCATTTCAAATGGGATTTCTTAACAATTACGGCTGTTAGGTAGAGTGTGGACTTCAGGGAAAGACTTTAGAATTATCCCTCCCTTAGGGTCAGCATGGCTTAAATGTGGTCTTCTCATGACCATAGTGTCTCTCTCACCAACATCCGTTCCTTGTCTGTACAGAGAGAAATCAAAGCACAGTAAATCTTCGTAAACATGGTCAACTCTGAAGGAAAACAAGACAGTTGTAATATATTGCACTTATAAATTCTCCTCCCCATAAGTCCATTTTGGTTGTGCTTGACATTTAAAATTGAAACTAACAGAGAAGCGCTGAGCTAGAGTGAAAAGCGATATGGATGGGCAGTAAACCGGGACTTGTTAAGAAATTGTTGCCAGTGTCATTCATTCTTACAGACAGAACTTAATATCACTACAAAAAGTCACATCTTCCTAAAGATTTAATGTAAAAGATTCCTTTTATATTAAAAGGTGAAACAAAAACTGAAGCAATTTCCTACATTTTCCCACCATTAATGCCAAGTGTAGTGGTATTTCCTCATCAAATATCTATTGGCAATTTTTCCTTCTTAAATGGTGTACATTTGCAATTAAAAGCCAGATATGAGAACAAAAAGAAAAAAATGCATTTCCTGAAAAGAAAAAAAGAAAAAAAACCTATCCACTGATTTACCTGTTCTTATATTTTTCTCATAAAAGTCAACATTTATTATGTATTATTGATTGTTAGGTGGTTGCCACAAACTTTCTTCATTCTTGTTCTTGTTGACAATTTCTATTTGTATTAAAGAAGATGGAAACACACAATTGATATGACTCCTAAATCTTAGTTTCAGGTATAAATCATTGTGTTAGTTTCCTACTTCTGTGGCAGCAAGTTAGCACAACTTGGTAACTTAAAACAACACAAATTTATTAAGATATTAAGATACAGTTCTAGAAATCAGAAGTCCATTGGGCTAAAAATCAAGGTGTCAGAAGGATTTCATTACTTCTAGAAGCTTGAAAGAAGAATCCATTCTTTCCTTTTTCCAAATTCAAAAGGCCGCTTGCATTCTTTTTTTTTTTTTTAATGTTTTATTTATTTCTGAGAGAGACAGCGTGAGCAGGGGAGGGTCAGAGAGAGAGGGAGATAGAATCTGAAATAGGCTCCAGGCTCTGAGCTAGCTGTCAGCACAGAGCCCGTCGCGGGGCTCTAACCCACGAACTGTGAAATCCTGACCTGAACCAAAGTCGGATGCTTAACCTCTTAACCGACTGAGTCACCCAGGTGCCCCAGGCCGCTTGCATCCTTTGGTTAGAGTCTTTTCATCTATCTCAAGGTCAAAAGTGTAGCATTTTTAAACCTCTTCTTGACTCTATGACCTCTGATTTCATCATCACATCTCTCTCTCTGACAATGACCCTCCTGTCTCCCTCTCATAAGGGCCCTTTTGATTATATTGGATAATCCAGGATAATCTTCCCATCTCAAAATTCGTGTATTAATCACATCTGCCAAAGGGACTACAAAAGTCCCTTTGTTATATAAGGTAACACATTCATAGGTTTCAAGGATTAAGGCATGGACATTTTTGGAGGGCCATTATTCTACCTACCATAATCACCTAAGCATCTACCCAGGCACTAGCCACACATCCTGATGTAAGATGTTCTTGCCGAGAGTCAGCATTTCTAATTGCTGATATATAATATGTAGGATATTAAAAATCCTCAAAGAATTCACAGAACTACTTAACTAAGCTCAAATCCTCTCTTTTTTAGACATAGAAGTTAGAATTTCAGAGTACCTATATGGCTCAGTCGGTTAAGTGGACAATTTGATTTTGGCTCAGGTCATGATCTCCCAGTTCGTTAGTTTGAGATCCATATCGGGCTCTGTGCTGACAGTGCAGAGCCTGCTTGGGATTTTCTCTCTCCCTCTTCCTCTCTCTCTGCCCCACACTCACTAGTTCTTTCTCTCTCTCTCTCTCTCTCAAAATAAATAAATAAATAAATAAATGTTAGAATCATGGAATTGTAAGGTTGGACAGAATCTTTCAGATGGATGATTCACCACCTTTATAACACAAGAGATT
Organism: Proteles cristata cristata; assembly: GCA_017311185.1. Lineage (NCBI taxonomy): Eukaryota > Metazoa > Chordata > Mammalia > Carnivora > Hyaenidae > Proteles > Proteles cristata. The sequence goes on along the minus strand of JAESUZ010001857.1, from coordinate 2,954,530 downwards.
GTTGCTGCTAACACCCAAATGGAAGAGTTCAGTGAGATTTTCAGAGCATGTGAGACTGCTTTTTCCACTACATCATATTGTTGCTAATAATTTGTAAAATCCAACTCATTTTTAATAAGTCACTTATAAAGACCAAGTGTGATTGAAAAAAGAAGATTAGCTGGAATCTATCCACTTGTGAAATTGTTACAGGAATTTCTATAATACTATGTAATTCATCAATTTGAATTGACATTAACTTAGGGAAATATTCCTAATGACTTTGCACTTTTTTTCACAGAAGCATAATATCAGTTGATTTTTAAGTATGCATTAAATAAAAAAAAACAAATGCACATATTAAAAATATAAATACTACAGAAATTTATAAAATGGCAAATAAAAGTCATCCTCCTCATGCATTCATCCTATTTCCTCTCTGTAAAGGTAATCTTTTCACGTATGTCCTTCCAGAAAAGACATTGTCTTATAGAATGGCTTATGTACATAATTTTCTGTGTTTGAACTTTAAAAATATACAGAAGTGAAGCTTTGTACATACTGCACTTACTTTTGTTTACTTACTAATTCATCTATGCCAATCTACCTTGTTATTTTTAATATGCTGCAGAGTGTATTCTAGTAGAGGAAGCATCGTTATTTATCTAACCACTCCCTATGGGTCAACATAACAAGGACCCAAAGATTTCATTTTGTTTTGTTTCAGTAACAAAGGGCTTTTGAAAATGCATTATTTTTATTTATTTCAGAAAAGGTCACATATGCACTTGGTTCATAATTAAAAAGGTCTAACAAGGGTATAAACTCCTGTTCTTTAAACCTAACTTCTCCATTTGAAGACAGCCATATACATTCTGTGAGGGCATCTTGCTTTTTTTTTTTTCACTTAAAAAAGTGCAGGCAATACCTGCTTTATTGCACTTCCTTTATTGCAATTTGTAGACACTGTGTTTTTTACAAATCAAAAGTTTGTGACAACACCGCATGGAGCAAATCTATGGGCACCATTTTTCTAACATTTGCTCACTTCATGTCTCTGTCATATTTTGGTAATTCTCACAATGTTTCAGACATTTTCACTATTATTGTATTTGATATGGTCATCTGTGATCAGTGTTCTTTGTTGTTACTACTGTAATTGTATTGTGGTGTCACAAGCAGTGCCCATATAAGATGGCGAACTTAATAAACGTTGTGTGTGTTATGACTGTTCCACCAACCAGCTGTTCCCTGTCTTTCTCTCTCACCTCCTACTCAGGTCTCCCTCTTCTCTGAAACGCAACGATATTAAAATTAGGCCAATGAATAACCCTGCAATAGCCTCTAAGTGTTCAAGTGAAAGGAACCGTTGCTGTTCTCTCAATTTAAATCAAAAGCTAGAAATGATGAAGGAAGGAAGGTGGAAAGTGAGGAAGGAATGTGGAAAGAGGAGACAGGCTGACAGTTAGGCCTCTTACACAGAAACAGTGAACCATGTTGTGAATGTGAAGGGAAAGTTCTTGAAGGAAAATAAGAGTGCACCTTTAATGACTACACCAATGACAAGAAATCAAAACAGCCATATTGCTGATATAGAAAAAGTTTTAATGGTCTGTTTAGAAGATCAAACCAGTGAAAACATTCTCTTCAGCCAAAGTCTAACCAAAAGAAAGTCTCTGTGCAATTTCATGAAGGCCAAGAGAGGTAGGGGACCTGCAGAAGAAAAGTTTGAAGCTAGCAGAGGTTGGTTTCTGAGATTTAAGGAACGAAGTCTTCCCCATAACATAAAAGTGCAAGGTGAAGCAGCAAGTGCTGATGTAGGATCGGCAGCAAGTTATCCAGAAGATCTAGCTGAGATAATTAATGAAGGTGGTGACACTAAACAACAGATTTCCAATGGAAATGAAATAGCTTTAAATTGGAAGAAGATATCATTTAGGACTTTCTAGCTAAAAAGGACAAGTCAGTGCTTGGCTTCAAAGCTTCCAAAGACAAGCTGACTGTCTCATTAGAGGCTACTGCAGCTGATAACTCTAAGTTGCACCAATGCTCATTTACCATCCTGAAATCCTAGGGCCCTTAAGAATAAATCTATTCTGCCTGTGTTTTATAAATGGAACAACAAAGCCGGGATGACAGAACATCTGTTTACCACGTGGTTTACTGAATATTTTGAGCCTTTTGCTGAGAGCTATTGCTCAGGAAGAGAAAAAGATTCCTTTCAAAATATTATTGCTCACAATACACTTGCTCACCCATGAGTTCTGATGGAGATGTACAACAAAATTCATACTGTTTTCATGCCTGTTAACACAACATCCATTCCAAAACCCACAGATCAAGAAGAAGGCTCAGCTTTCAAGTCTTATGATTTTAAGAAATAAATTTCATAAGGGTCTAGTTGCAATAGATAGTGATTCTTCTTATGAATCTGGGCAAAGTACACTGAAAACCATCTGGAAAGATTTCACCATTCTAGATGCCATTAAGAACATTTGTAATTCATGGGAAGAGGTCAAAATATCAACATTCACAGGAGTTTAGAAGAAGTTAGCTCCAACCCTCATGGATGACCATGAGGGGGTCAGGACTTTAGTGGAGGGTCACTGCGGATGTGGGGAAACAGAAGGAGAACTAGAATTAGAAGTTACACCTGAAGATGTGACTGGATTGCTGCAATCTCATAAGAAAACTTGAACACATGAGGAGTTGCTTCTTACAGATGAGCAAAGAAAATGGTTTCTTGAGATGGAATCTACTCCTGGTGAAGAAGTTGTCAAGACTGTTGGAATGACAACAAAGGATTTAGAATAGTACCTCAACTTGATTGATAAAGCAGCGGTAAGGTTTGAGAAGACTGGCTCCAATTTTGAAAGAGGTTCTACCATGGATAGAGTGCTATCAAACAGCATTGCGTGCTACAGAGAAATCTGCATGAAAGAAAGTTTCATTCGATGCAGCAAATTTCATTGTTTTATTTTAAGAAATTGCCACAGTGATCCATGCCTTTAACAACCACCATCCTGATCAGCCAACAGCCATGAACATCAAAGCAAAATTCTCCACCAACAAAAATATTATGACTCACTAAACTCTCAAATGATGATTAATATTTCTTAGCAATATTTTTAATTAAGATATGTATTTTTTTAGACATAATGTTACTGTACACTTACTATACTACAGTGTAGTTTAAACCATATATATCCTGGAGAACCAAAAAATTCATATGATTTCCTTTATGGCACTATTTGCTTTATTGTGGTGGTGTGAAACTAAGTCTGCAAAACTTGAAGATCTTTCCATAGTGGCACTCATAGTCTTCAGTGAAATCTATTCTATGCCCTTTGATTGTAATGAGCTCTGGAAAGAACATAGGCCTTTAAAAGGACTTTGTGTTGGGGTCCCTGGGTGGCTCAGTCCGTTAAATGCCTCGCTTTGGCTCAGGTCATGATCTCACGGTTTGTGAATTCTGTCTCCTCATCAGGCTCTGTGCTAACAGCTCAGAACCTGGAGCCTGCTTTGGATTCTATGTCTCCCTCTCTCTCTGTCCCTCCCTTGCTCATGCTCTGTTTCTCTCTCTCTCAAAAATAAATGATATTTAAAAAAAATAAATTAAAAAAATAAAAGGACTTGGTGGGGAAAAAATGTTATTTCTAAAATATAGGAAATGCACATTTATTTATGATAATTCAGATCTTATTAAGTAAGGCAGCCAAGACTTATTAATAAAAATTTAGTCTGAGCCCATAAAGAACTTACACAACTCAACATCAATAATAATAATAATAAAAATAATAATAATTCAATTAAAAACTGAGCAGAAGACATGAACAGACATTTCTCCAAAGGACATACAGTTAGCCAATAGACACATGAAAAGAAGTTTAACATCAGTCATCATCAGGGAAATGCAAATCAAAACCAAATGAGGTATCACCTCCCACCTGTCAGAATGGCTAAAATCAAAACCTCAAGAATCAGCAAGTTGGTAAGGCTGTGGAGAAAAGGAAACCCTCATTGTTGGTAAGAATACAAACTGGTATAGCCACTGAGGAAGACAATATAGAGGTTCCTCAAAAAATTAAACATAGAACTACCCTACAATAATGGTCATAGTAATCACACTACTAAGTATTTACCAAAGAATACAAAAACACTAATTTGAAGGCATACATGCACCCCCATGTTTATTGCAGCATTATTTACAATAGACAAATTATAGAAGCAGCCAAAGTGTCTATAGATAGATGAATAATAAAGAAAAATGCAGTACACACATACACACACACACACACACACACACACACACAATGGAATATTTTTTGGCCATAAAAATGAAGGAAATCTTGCCATTTGCAACAACATAGATGGATCTGTAGAGTATAATGTTAAGTGAAATAAGTCAGTCAGAGAAAGACAATACTACAGGATTTTGCCCATATTTCACAGCGAAAAAAGGAAAAAGACAAACCAAAAACAGGCCCTTAATTATAAAGAATATACAGATGGTTACCAGAGGGGAGGTAGGTGGGAGGTGAGTAAAATACGTGAAGGGGATTAACAGTACACTTATCATGATGAGCACCCAGTAATATATGGAACTGTTGGATCACTATATTGTACACTTGAAACTAATATAACACTGCCTGTTAACTATACTGGAATTATTTTTTAAAATTTATTCCAAGGCCAATCTACCACCTATGTCACTTATTTAAGGGCCCAGCAACACCCACTGTAGAGACATTCTTCCTTATGTCTTCCTTATGTCCAGCAATTTAAGCATAGTGACAATTGTTTTGTCCTTAGTGAAGAGACAATAGCTACTTATCACTCCAAAAATGGTGATAAATATTTTCTTTAAAAAATCTCTGCCATGAGTTTACACTTGTTTCTTAAAATTTCAAGATAGTCCCAATCTCTGATAAACAGACCAGAAAGAGAAACATTTACATCCAGAAATAAAGCAAAGGCAATCATGAGTACTTTTCAGGATGAGGCACACTGTAGAGGAATACAGCATTACTGATAGATGCATATATGTGTAAGTTGTGTTCCATAGGGAGGCAACAACTGTTTATCTTCATCAATAGGAGGAAACTGGCAACCAAATGTCTCTGGAGAGTAAATCTGTATGCAAATTGCAATAAACATTATGTTAAACACTATGTTTGGTTGGTTCCAAAAAAAAAAAAAAGATTTATAACATGTATTTATTTCTTAACTTTGGAAAAATGCTTATAAGTGCAAGTCTTATAAAGACAAGCTTTGAAACATATCACTATTCTTTTGTAAATTTCTCATTGCATAAATAACATCCTACTTTTCAGAAATTCTTTTTTGCTAGGATATTCTCGTGTTATCCACTAGGTATGTCACTTATAAAATGTCCGTTAAACCATCCATGAGTAGTGAACAGTTCTCAAATTTTCCAACTGGGATTATCAATGAACTTGAATCTATCTGATCTTTCAAAGCTATATAAATCAACTTATATGTATTGAGGACCTATTATGTACTGTAAACTCAAATGAAATGCAAAGGAGTTTTAAGACATATAATCTGCCTCAGTGAACATAAAGAATTAATAACGCATGGTTAAATATGCAGTGAGTGCTACAGATATAAGTGCTGATGGGAACCACTTATGGCTAAAAACACATAGTCTAAATTTCGATGCTTTATTTCTCATACACAGTATTGAGAATTCACTAAGCAACTGGGAGTGAATGGTCTTAGTGAGGAAAAAATACCTCTGATGATAAGCACTTCTATGGTGAAGCAATTTACAAATTGTTTATAAACTGGTATTGCCAAGTCGTAGAAGAAAAAAGCAGTCAAATGCAGAAAATGCAAAACTCATTTTGCTCTCATTGTTTTCTTCTATCCCATCTTGTCTCTCCTCTAAGCCTACTACAGAGACAGAGAGAGGCACAGGCCAAAATAACTTGCAATTATGCAAAGATCTTCTTCTTCTTCTTCTTCTTCTTCTTTTTTTTATTGTCTTACTTTCAAAATAACTGAAGAATGAGAAACCCTGTCCTGGTTCTAGTTATATCGTGCCAGAAGGCTTGACCCAAACATGTGTTAACTATTTAGTCCTAAAAGATTTAGATGACAGAGGCTTAAGTATTAGGAAAAATACTTAATCATTTTCATGTTAGACACACCTGAAAAACAAAACTTCGAGAAGCTAAATTGCATGTTTTTCTTCAGGCAGTAAAAACAGTATGTTCCATTTGGTGCTACTACAGTTAGACCCAAGTGGAACCAGTAGATCTACAACTATGACTGGATCTTGAATAAAGTGTATTTCACAGTGAAGTGTCATTTTATTCTCACTCGAGTTATTTCAGACATGTCACCTCTAACAGCTGTTCCTGAGATCCTTCCCATGCACCTCAGGCCCAAGTCCACCTCCTAGAGCCACCTTGGAAAGCAGATGCTGAGTGTCTACTGTCCTGCCCATGGCTCAACCCAGTCTCAAATCTCCACCCTTCCAACCCAGTGCAGTAAGCCTGGTCCGCACGTTTATCTCCCACATCCTTACACGTATCTCTTGACATGCTCCTCACCCTCCTTCTCTACTCACGGTTTTCAAATGTTGGTGTCATACGAACCACGTGGGGTGCTGGAGACGCAGCAGCAGCCACTCTTCCCGCAAACCTTTGCCTGTGGACTTCTCAAGGGCCAGCAGCAGCCCACTCAAGGGCGCAGGACAACGGGCTCAGCCGCCTACCACGGGCTCCGTATCCAGCCAGCAGTTTGCAGGTGGCAGTGTCAAGGCGCACGGGGAAAGCTCTGGAGGAGGAGGACCCCAAGAAGAGGAGCCACAGTTGCAGACGCTGCGACATCTGTAAGTAGTCACCGAGTGCGCGGGCTTCGACAGCTCGGGATTTGTGCAAGACCCTCAATTGGATGTCTTTGGGTTCCAGAGTCAACTGCTTGGGAAAGGCTTCCAGAGCCTGAAGGAGGGTGAGGCAGTGGAGTGGACCTTTTATTTATTTATTTATTTATTTATTTATTTATTTATTTATTTATTTTTCAATGTTTCATTTATTTCTGAGAGAGAGAGACAGCGTGAGCAGGGGAGGGTCAGAGAGAGAGGGAGACACAATCGGAAGCAGGCTCCAGGCTCTGAGCTGGCTGTCAGCACAGAGCCTGACGTGGGGCTCGAAACCATGAACCGTGAGATCATGATCTGAGCCGAAGTCGGATGCTTAACCAACTGAGCCACCCAGGTGCCCCTGGAGTTGACCTTTTAAAAGTTGAGAAAGGCTGGAATATCTCCATGTCATGGACCTTGGTCCCCTCCAGGGACCCCACCATCCTGTACTGGGAGTGAGAGACAACCAAAAGAAGGAACATAGAGAAGGATTATCAAAGGAAGGCAGTGCTAGTACTATGAAGGTCTAGACTATCAGGCCAAGGAATGCCGGCTGCCATCCCAGGCCCCAGAAGTGCACCTTCAGCTGGAGCATCAGTCACGTGGTTGCCTGGTGTCCACAGAAGGGCCCATAGGCCCCCTGCTCACAGAGAAAGCCAGCTCTACTTTGGGGAGGAAGAAGAGATCCACAGCCCAGCCTTGCTCCTAGGAGCCACAGTGGGTGGGGACTGTCCTTTTGCCGTCAGGAAATTTCTAGAAGAGGGACTCAATCAGCAGAGTGGAGAAGATAAAGATAGGGTGGGTAGCTGGCACTTCCCAGCTTTTCAAGCCAGGTCCATATCATCACCCCTTCTTCCCTTTAGGAGGCGGGGAGCGAGGCAAAGGAAACCCAACCATGCATGGAAGCGCTCTGGGGGAAATTCCTCTAGAGTCTGTATGTTTTAACAGAGTCTCCACCCCTAGAATCAGCAGCTTTTGAAAGTAGCCTCAATAAGGAAGTTATTTTCCTTGTAAAGAAAAATATGTAATAATATTTCTCACACCAGAATGAAAAGATTAAATATGAGACCAGATTGATCAATCCACCCACCAACCACTACATTCAGTAGGAGGGAACCTCTCAGGGTAAGGTAGGATTTCTCCATGTCTTATATCCTCGTATCCCACTCTTAGGAAAAGATGTCAGAAACTGTCCCAAGAAATGGGCTGTGATGATAAGCAAAGGGGGTGGTTGAGGGGCCAGCTGCAGACCTGCTGCCCCTAAGCTCCTCTGGGAGCCAGTTCTGGACCAACATGATTTAATTTATTTGCTCTCTTGGATAATGGTACCTTGGACTCCCCTTTCTCAGGATGCCAACTATACTACCTGTATGCAAATGACATAGCTTGTGCATTTTAACGTTTTTCTTAATATAAATATTCTGGGTATGTATTTTTGTGCATTTTAGTCTAAGGCCATCATTCCTACACTGTGTTCCCACGTACATGAGCAAGCCCAGGGGTAAGTGAGCAACAGCAGGGAAACTTTTTGTTGCTTTATCACCACAGAGAATACCATTTGGAGTGCATAGCCTATTGAACTATCTCACTTTGCCCATCAGAGCTGGCTTTTCTGCCATAGTGTCTTCCTGAAACCCCTCCACCTTGAATGTTTCTTAGGAGACTAGATTTTATTAGGAGACTAGATTTTAACCACTTTTTCCTATGATTTGACTTCCTTCTATTGCAAGACTGGAAATTGGTCTGAACAGGAAAAGGTGGATCAGAGAGGTTAGAAGAGGCTGGGCCAGCTGAAAGGCATCTAGAGGAAGCCAAGATTAAGGAGGATTGTTTAACATTGATAAATGTGTCCTTTTCCAGACCTCTAACCCCAGGGCACAGCCCTGGCTTTACATATCAGATACTCCCTTCACTGGATTGGGCCAGGCCTCTCTTGCACAACAGGGTATAGGTATTTGTGATTATATAAAATGTAAGTTAGTAAAGATAGGTTTTAAGAGCACCGCCTCTATACCCACCTGTTGCTGCCCAGGGATGCATATATGAAGTAAGGACTAAAATCAACCTTTAAAATTTCTGGGCTCTTCCATGGCTTCCAGAGAACCGATAAGCAATATCTTCTTTTGGTGCCTGGAGCCAGTGTCCTGCCCTGCACCAGTAATTAATAGTGTTATGGTAGCTAAAAGAGAAAAATGGGTTTTATTTGCATGCTGTGAGATCACTCCAAGCCTGCCTCACTGTGTTGAAACAGGGCACATGCGGTAGAATGCATTGGGTGATGTGTGACTGATCCTGGGTTCTTGCCTTCCTCAACTTTTGACCTCCTGTACTTACTGTATTTGTCTGGGCTTTGTAGGACTTCACAAGTTACTGATTTGTAATTGCTAATTGGCCTGCTTTGTGTAAATATAATGTGTTGGTCTTTCCCCATGTTCCTTTGGAGTTTTACTGCTGAAAACTTCTTTTTGTATTGAGAGAAAAATAGCCCAATCATCTTTGACAAAAATTTCTGCACCAGGCAAAAGGATCTAAAACATAAATGTGAGGGACTCTCTTCTTAAGTGGGGGTTTTGAGCCGTTTTTTCTTTTGTGTTCCCCTCCCCCTATTTCCCTTTCTTAGCCAGACCTTTGGGCCTAAAACTTGACCCTTACCATACTCCCTTCTCTCCCTTCCTGCAAAAGCCCACATACTGGTTGCCATACCCATTCAACCTGTGGGATGTCTTCACAACTCTTAAATGAGATGTGTCAAAATCATGTCGAACCTAGGAACAATCCATACCTTATGGTCAAGACCATTACTTGACGTGATTCGTGCCAAACATTTATCCTGCAGTATTTGGATGGATTGATCTTCCTTTAATCTCTAATCCCTGAGTAGGGAGAAGCAATGAGAACACCTTCAGAGTAGAAAGTAGAATCAAGAGACCAAGGAAGAGAAAATAATTGTGTATCCAAGTTACTCAGGAACTTTTATGCAGGTGCAAGAAACATGTCAAAATGGCCATCAGATTCTTAATGGGAGACAGACAATGTAACTGTGTATTTACTGCTGGAAACCAAAGTTTTGTGTTAAATCTTGAATTAATGGGGAGGGAGAGAATGAAGGTGGGAAAGAGTGCCTGCCTGTTCTCTTCTTGATCCCTTTCTCTCATTTCTGAACCTCAGGAGACTGAGCCCTCTTGGGCTTTGGTGATCCCATCACTGGGGAATGTTTTTATCTGATGGTTGGTTTTGCTGTTCCGAGTACTGCCTTTGCTGTTTGCTGTCATTTTGTAACACATGACAAGCTTTTTCTTTTCTCCTCTATTTCCCTGACAAAGTCAATAAATAAATAAAGACTTACTGGGTAAAAAAAAAAAAAAAATCACCCATATGGTTTGTTGAAATGTCGTCCTAGAATCAGAGATTCTGATGCAGTAGGTGAGCATGCAACCCATGTGTTTTCATGGATTATGACAAAGCCACTTATCCAAGGACCACATTTTAAGAACCACTCCTTTATGAACATCTCCGAAGGCTTTCTTTCCTTTCATATGTGAAGGTTCTGTCTCTCCCATACCTTACATTTCACAGGGCATCTTGGTGGGGAGTACTTTTCTTTCTTACTAATAATACTCCCGTTCCCTCCTTCATCGTTCTTATTTCAAACATCCTGATCATCTGAAATGCAAATCAGATAGACTATACCATACCTTACCCTTCCTTGCTAATTATCTCATATCTCTTAGTCTCTCTCCATCTTTAGTGTTGACCTCAGTGTCTCTCTAGTCCAACTCCACCCCTATTCTTAAAGACTTCAACATCCATATAGCTGATCACCCTGCTTTCTTCCCTCACTAACTTTGGAGACCCTCAGTTTCTCTGTTTTGCACTAGGAAGGTCATGCCTCCAGTAGCTTTCTTGGAACACAATCTTGATCTCTGATCCCCAGTCTGATAATGTACAAGTTGTGTTATTCTCCTGCCAAGGTTAGCTCTCAGAACATAGAGTCTGGTCCGTTGCCCTACAGCCCCACTTTCATTTCCTGTATTCCATCTGGATCTCTTCTGATTCAGCTTCTCTGAGTTGATCTTTTTGCTTCCACTCAGCTACTTGCTGCAATGTACCTTAACCCCTCCACCTTTTGCTTGAGGACTAGCTCTGACAGGGTTTAGTGTACAAAATTACTAGGGGATGTCCTAAATATATACTCTACAAATGAAATTACACACTAACAAGACTTGTGTTCATAAATACGTCTTTGAATCATTTACCTATTCTATGTGTCAGTTTGCATATTTATAAAATGAAAGAGTATATAATGTGAATTCCATTATTTTTCATGTTGCTCCAAATTCCAACATAAATTATTTGGTGTTGATACCAAAGTTTAAGAGGAAGAATCAAACGACATCTCCACAACCTGAATTAACTATATTAAATCTGAATTAACTATTGCCCATGAATTGGCAAAAGCTCAATGAGAGGAGAGGTCTCCAAATTAACTCATTCACTTCCCTAAACTTCATGACAAAGTGAAGCTTACCCAGAAAATTCAATGAGGCCAATTGTCCCCTAGAGGTTCATGTCAACTCTAACAATTATTTAAAAAATACGTGCAGGAATCATAAAAGCATAAAATTGGAATCACCAGAAAGTGATGTGTTTCTTGTGTTCCTATTCCATATCCTTCTTCAGGCTTATCATTATGGAAGACACCAGAGAAACAAAAAGATCATCTCTGGGAATAAAATTTCCCAGCATCAAAGATATAGATCTTAAGAGAGACAAAAATTAAATTATAAAAAACAATTTTTAAGTGGTTCAAAAATGTATATAATTAAATGCTAAATTGAAGTTATATAAAATTTGGAAAAGTTGTAGAAGGAAAGGGCAACCAATTTAACAGCCTTTTTAAAGAATTCATTTCTTTTTTTTTCTAGTATAATTCCCTTGTATTCATTAAATCACTGCCAACTTGAACATGATTTCCTTTGTATAGATACACTATCATTTCTAAGAACAGTAAATTCTATGTACAGATTTGAAGAGCAAACTTTACCTGGAGTTTATTCCCTGGAGATATTTCTATAACATGCTATTTGAAGATTCCTCTATTTCAATTTTTAAAAACCTCCATCTCTTAAAATATTACGAATGATTAGCTTTCAGGTTCATTACGAGTTTTCTTAGGACAGAGATCTCACTGCACACCTTCTTCTCTACAAGTTTCAGGGCATTCCTGATAGTAAGCTAGCAATCATAACTCTTTTTATGTACCCAACACCCAAAGAGATAGCTCCATCCTGAGTAGGGCTGTCACCCCTATTTCTAATCCAACTATTCTCAGACTACCTCCTAGACTGAGTCATAACCATGATTTGCTCCATCTTAAAACATTAAATTTCAGTTATCCATCCTGACCACATTCTCTTGTCATGACTATCCTCTCATACCTAAGACTTCTGTACAGCCTTTGCCCTCAGAGAGATCTCTAGCCCACTGACACTTCCATTTTCTCCCAGTCTATTAATTACTTTTTGAGCTCTCTTCATTTCCTCGTTATGGGCTCCCAGGTCATCAGCTGTACCTAGAATTATTTAGCATGCCTAACTTCCACTCTTACAGAGCAGAACCCTTTCTCTACTACTTTTTGTTAAATACTGCTGAAGATTAAAAAAAAGGGAAAAAAAAGAAAATCCAGATCTCACCACTCACTCACTCACTCACATACTCACATTCTGATTTCAGAAGGCTCTGTATCACTGCCCATTGTTTGTGACATTGTTTGTCACTCTTGCATCTATATGGCCATGGTAATATGGGTGGTTAAGTAGAGTGAGATGGAGAAGGAACTGGAGATACAGTGATACAAAGAACTAAGTACTAGGTTATTTGATGGGATCCTCACATGGAAGCTTCAGTTACCTAGGATGCTCTGAGGACTCTTGTGTATTAAAGGAAATCATGATCCAGAGGCCTGTAGTTGAGCTGAGGTCATCAGTGATGAGTTGATAGGAGCCTATCAGGTTAGTATAAAACTGGAGTTGGAGTTGGAGAAATCAAGGTCAATGAAGCAACACTTCCTGGGATAGAGGAAGAGCCACATCCCAGCCCAGACATAAATGTGATGTAGAAGAATAATTATTATTCCCTTAAAAGTCAGGAAACCAATAAGGAACACTGGCATCTAGCTCATAGTGTTCCTCCTGACATTTTCTTCTTCCTGACATCATCTTTAATGACTTAAACATCAGTGTGAAAACTTAATCCAATCCACTGGCCTCTTGATTCCATCGTGGAGGATTACTTTTCCCATCTTTCCCTCTAGATTCTTTGGCTGGCTTAATAACTAAATTGATAGGGTGCTTGCCTGGCCCAGCCAGTGGAGCGTGTAACTCTTGATCTCAGGGCTGTGGTTTTGAATCTTACCTTGGGTGCAGAGATTACTTACAAATCTTTTGAAAAATAATTAAACTAACATAAGACAGATTAACAGGAAAAAAAATACATTTAATTTCATGTATACTGGAATCCCACTCAGGAGCACCTGGTGGCTCACTTGGTTGAGCATTTGACTCTTGATTTTGGCCCAGGTCACAATCCACACTCGGCATGGAGACTGCTTAAGATCTCTCTCTCTCTCTCTCTCTCTCTCTCTCTCCTTTTTCTCTCTCTCTGTCCCTCTCAAAAGTAAAAATATAATAATGAGGGACTCAAAGAAGTGGCCAAAGCAGCAACTTTTTTTTTTTTTAATTTTTAAATGTTTTATTTATTTCTAGGAGAGAGAGAGAGAGAGACAGCATGAGCAGGGGGAGGGTCAGAGAGAGAGGGAGTCACAGACCGAAACAGGCTCCAGGCTCCGAGCTGGCAGTCAGCACAGAGCCCAACGCGGGGCTCGAACCCACGAACCGCGAGATCATGACCTAAGCGAAAGTCGGACGCTTAACCAACTAAGCCACCCAGGCGCCCCCAAAGCAGCAACTTTTATACCTTTAAGACAAAGATAATAAGTTTGTGAAGAACTGACAAGACAGAGGGATTTGGGCATGTAGTAGTAAATTAGTGAAGAAGTAACAAGGGAACTTTCTCAGCCCTAATTTACTATCTCTGTTAATAAATATATCTTGTACCTTCCTGATACATGGGGAGAGAAGCTACCTTTCATATGAGAGACTTATTTTCTGCTTTCAGAGGGACATAGAAGGGTCAGAGTGTCATTCTTGCACTGGCTATTTCTTAAATAACTTTAATTCAAAATAATCAATGTGCCAAAATGGCATGTTTGGGGATGGTATATTCTCCTGTCCTCCAGTTCCCTGACTGCCTCATCTTTAGAGAGCTCACATAATTCTCTTTAGTTATCTGGCCCATGGTCAATTCTAGACTATACCTGAAATACCAAGATGCTTTGGTACTCTATCTGGAAGCCCCCTTCTGGACTGGAGCACGCATCCCTCCATCCCCTGAAAGCATAACGGTTCACAGCTTCCTACAGAGACCTTTCCTGGGGCATCTGTTTGGCTTGACCTAACCCACGTGACATCACCTTTGCATCACCAAAGACCACAGTAGATAGCTCTGAGGACTCTGTGTATTAAATAAAATCATGTGGAGATTCTGTCACTGTCTATATTCTGTTTTGATTCTTTCCGTCCATGTCAGCTTTCTCTGTATTGCATTTTGTGAAATAGAATAAAGGAAACTTCATTTAAAATGGAGTCCAGAGGCCAGCAGGGGGAGCTGTCACACTGTACAGCCCTTGGCCGACCCTAGAGGAAGAGAACTATGTATTTCAATCCCATTAGGAAGAAGTCTTCTCGCCAGAGAAAGAAGATTTACTCCTGGCCTAGTAGCAGCCCAGCCAATGAGAACAGGCCACAACTAAGCCAATGAAAAGCGACTACAACACTCGGAACTTTCAGTTCATGCCAATGGACTTATTAAAAAAATTTTTAACGTTTTTATTTATTATTGAGAGACAGAGACAGAGCATGAAAATGGGAGAGACAGAGTGAGGGGGAGACACAGAATCTGAAGGGGGGCTCCAGGCTCTGAGCTGTCAGCACAGAACCCAATGCAGGGCTGAAACTTACAAACCGGGAGATCATGACCTGAGCCAAAGTCAGTTTCTTAACCCACTGAGCCACCCAGGTGCCCTAATGCCAACAGACTTTTTCCTTATAACTGCCCCTCTCAACAGCCCTTTTCCCCTTTCTTCTATAAAAAAGCATTTCTCCCCTCCATTTACCAGACTTGCCTATGGTTTTTTGCAGTAGCTTACTGCTACTGAATTGTCCTGAATTGCAATTCTTCTGCTATCCCTAAATAACCATTTCGTTAGTAAAATAACTGGCTGTTTTACCTTTAAAGTTTACAATTTGCAAATACACATATGTTTATAACACAGTAGTTTGTTAACACTGTAGGAAATGACATATTTTACATTAATTGTAAAAATTTGGCTATTCATACATCACCTATTGTAGAGGAGATAATGCAACTTTATTTCTTTGCAATGGGCCTAACTAAAAACCATTAAATTATTTTGGGGCTTACATCTTGATTTCATTAAAAGAATTTAAACCTTATTCCCAATCAAGTTTGAGAGAAGAGAAACAAAAATGCTAAAGTACACCACCTCTTTCTTTTCTTTCTTTTGGATACTTTCTGCTATCCAATAAGGTTTATATGTACCAACAGAATTCTAAACTTTCAAACACTCTGAAAAAATGGTAGCCCCAAAACTGAAATTTTAGTAAGTCTCTGATTCCCTACTTATTTTTTAAAAGAAACATTTGTGGACCCTCTTTTCCCATCACTAGCTACCTATTTACCAACAAGATTTAGACCAGGTTTCAGCAAAACATTTTTTATTGAAACACCAGATAGTAAAGATTTTAGGTTTTGCTCACTATACAGCCTCTATTTCAAATACTCAACTCTGCTATTGTGGCTTGAAAGCAATCATAGACATGATAAAAAAATGAATGGATATAGCTGTGTTTCAATAAAACTTTATTTACAAAAACAAGCAGCTGGCTAGATGCGATATTGTGATTTATAAGAATTATTTATATTCGGTCATTCACATGTATATTTCTTATATATGTCTAGTCCTCATTCACAGTTTCTGGCTTATAGTTTCCAACCCCTTGGAATTCCCTGAGTGATAAGAGCAATGGAAACATATTTTGTTGTAATACTTGGTCTCTTGTCCTCAGTTCCTAAAAATGCTTCTAAGCCATGAAAGTAAAATAAGTGTCTTCTTATTCATAACAATCTCTTTCTACCACAACTGGGTTTATGTTAATGAATGACTTCTGGAAAGCACCTGTGGATGGGGTGGTGGTTGCCAGAGAAACCAACCATAAATAGAGTGAGAACTTTCAGTCTCAGGCCCTGATTTCTGAGGAGAGGAGAGGGTCTGGAAATCACCAATGGCCAATGATTTAATCTATCAATACCTATGTAATGAGAACTCCATGAAAATCCAAAAAGGGGATTCAGAGTGCTTATAGGTTTGGGTAATCAGACCTCTTCCTGATGACACTGTCCTGGGCCCCAACCTCTATAAGGACAGAAATTCTTTTGTTCAAGATCTCACCCTATGTATCTCTTCATCCGGCTGTTGATTCATATCCTTTAATATCCTTTGTAATAAAGTGGTAATAATTGGTAAATGGGTTTCCTCAGTTCTGTGAGCCATCCTCACAAATTAATTAAACCCAGGGAAGGGTTCATGGGAACCTCTGACTTATGACCAGTTGGTCAGAAGTACAGGTAAGGACATGGGCTTGTAATTGGCATCTAAAGTGGAGGGCAGTCTTGTGGGACGGAGCACTTTACCTGTGGAATCTGATTCTATCTTCAAGCAGCTAGTGTCAGAATTGATTTGAATTCTCGAATTCCAATTGATGTCCGAAAATTGCTTATTGGTATGGGGAAGCCTCCACACATACACACGGAAGTTATGTCCAAGAATCTAATTTACTGAATCTAGCCCAAGGGCTATAGTTTGATAGCTCCTGATACAGATTTAAAATATGCTGGAAGAGGAAACTACAGTCTTATAATACTGTCTATATTATGATAGAACCATGATTTCTTATAAACATGGAAGGAAACACCCTCCTTTATTTTCTCCAATAGTCTCTAGTTGTTGCATATTTTATTTTGAATATAAGCGTACACCTAAGACCAAAATATTAAGAATTAAAATAAATAGGCAGAGAAAAACATATTCTGCTACCCTGAGATCAAACAATGTTTATGTATTCATTAATTTACTTTATACATATTTGTAGGTTGCCTATGATGTATATTAGTGTGCTAGGTACCATAAGGGATGCAAATATGGGTGAGATTTAGACTCTTTCATCAGCAAGTTAAGAGCCCAATAGGGAAAATAACACATATTCATAAATATATATAGTACACACTCTGCAAGGAAGTGTATCACAAAAGAAATAAAGATACATTTTTTTAGATGAGGGACAAATTACTCTTGACTGGCGTGAGGAAATGTAGAGTCTTGAGAGGGAGATTAGAACCTTTTTCATGAAGAAAATGATATATAAACCAGGTCTTTTAGACCTAGGCAAGTAGAAATCTGAAAGGCAACACCAATAGAAAGGACATTAAAAAAAAAAAAAACAGAACAACATCATAAACAAAAGCAGTGAAAGAACGAAACAAACAAATAGGGCTGGGGTGGGCGGAGGAAGGAAAGACTGTATGTAATAAAAATGAAAAATTACTTTTTATAGGAACACAAGGTAAAGGGCTTACTGTAGATGAAGCCAGACAGTTAAGTAAGAACAAGCCATTAGTAGGACTTAAAAGGAGTTGGAGCAGAGCAGATCCGGGCTTTCATAGTCTGAAGCTTACAGTTTTTTGAGCCATATTTAGGAACAAAAATATTAAAAACTACATATAAAAATAAGTACATGTTTGGAGTAAGAAAAGAAGTCACAATGAATTAGAAGCTTTCAAAAGCAGGCAAATACTACAAATATCACAAATTCAGAAACTAGGAACACATGAATTACTTTACTATCTAACATGCCTCCATCCCCTCTCCACTTCCCCATTGACTGGCTACTTGCTAATCATGTCTCCATATCCCAAGGAAGGTAACTCAGACTCTCCTGCAGCACAACTGATCAAAATTTGCTTATTATTAATAGTAGATAAAACTTTCTTTTGGATTCACAAAATATTACTGATAATGAGCAAATATTTAGGGCTGTTGTCAATTTAGGAAACCCTTTAAATTGTGAGATTTCAAGTTATTTCAAAGTATTCTGTGCAGTGACAAATTGTAAATATTCCTTGGGTTGCAAAATCAATAATGATTCACTGATGTCCTTATTTCATGGCATTTCATTAGTCTTTTGTTATCATTTTTGGAGAAAGTATTACATGTCAAGAATTTAAATCTTTTATCAATGCATTCATATGATTCATGCCTCATCATTAATCGGTTTATCAAACTGTTCAAGAACCTATTCATTGTTTCCATTTGCAACATATTTCTTCCTCTTAGTGAACATAGTAGGAGGAACCTCATTTGATGAAAAAGCTTGCAGTAAGGCAAAACCTGTGAGCCACAGAAATAGCATTTTGAATAACTGTAATTACAAATTATACATTTCTATAGTTTGGTAATTTTATTACCTATTTCAATAACCAGTGCACTGGTAGCACTTTCTTGTTTGAAATGTCTAAAAAATGTAAACAATGCACCAACTTATGAAGTCATAAAATTAATATTTCCTCCTAGTCAAAAAACAGAATTTACCATGCTATATTTTTAGTGCCATCTAGCGTTAAAAGATTTCATAGATGAAGCAAATATGCAAACAATTTATTTTCAATTTTTTGTCAACACATACTCTTTGGTTCTACATCCCAGTGATTCCATCCAAGATTTTATATTAAATATTGATAATAAAATAATTGATTATAAGGCCATAGGAGATCCTAGAAATTAAATTATTATTAAGAAGAGGAATTAAGTCATTCCTTCATTATTCTATAGAAGGTATCATTCAGGACATCAGCTCCCATGAGAGAAAGAGACTAGTTCTCATTAAAATGACCAATCAGATAAACTTTTGGCATGCACTCTTAGGTCTAGAAAAATATGTTTGACTCAAATCAAGTTGTATTTAAATTGCATATGATATCTTTTGGGGGTGCCTGGGTGGCTCAGTTGGTTAAGTGACCAATTCTTGATATCAGTTCAGGTATTGATTTCAGGGCTGTGAGTTCAAGCCCCACATTGGGCTCCAACCTGGGCATAGAGGCTACTAAAAATTTTTAAATGAAAATATAAGCTGCATATGATTTTTTTGGGGGGGGGGAGAGAGAGAGAGAGAGAGAGAGAGAGAATCTTAAGCAGGCTCCACATCCAGCATGGAGCCTGATACAGCGTTTGATCTCACCAAGTAGCTTAACTGACTGAGCCACTCAGGCGCCCCTGATATCTTTTTAAATAAGGATGTTCTATGATTAACTTTATAACTCTATCAAAAGCAAAAATTTTATTTAACAAATCAGTACATTTATTATCATCATCATCTAAAAATAGATATTTAAGTTATTTAATTTTATCAAGATAAAGTAGCTTGCTTGCTTTTACTGTTTTTATCCTACAATAAACAATATTTGGTTAACAAAAGTTTACTTAGACTATTTTATTGTTATGTATGAAACATGTAACTAAAGATTTAAAAAATTCTGCATTGACCCTATTCGACAGTGAACTTGCATGCTAGTAACCTCATACTACTCTTATATTCAGAGAATTTTAGACAGAGAAAGAAAGTCAAAGGAAATTATAAATTTAAAAAATTACATACTACAAATACCACAAGATCCAGAAAATATCATAATAATTTTACCTTAGGCCACTTTTTAAAAAATCCAGAGTAGCAAACTGCACTCCCTTCGGCTCACAAAGGCATTTGTGAGGATGCAACAATGTGCCGATAGACATTGGTGCTTTTATGTAAAGGTGGATGTTCACATTTCGGTCCTTAAGAGGCTCAGTCATGGAGTCATCCACCTCCCAGTCTGCCTGTCTTTCTGTCTCTGAAAAGTCAGTTACCCCCAGTGTTCAGTCTGACCCAGGCCTGCTCAAGCCAGGAGCCACTACTGTGTATTAGAGGATCTTTATGGTCTCCCAGGAAGTCATGAAAATATTGGATAAGTTATTTCGAGAAGTTATCAAAATCAGCAGTGAGGCATACTGAACCCCAGTCATTCCCGGGGGTGTGGGGGGTGAACAGGAGGTGGGAGACTTATGAGTAGTACTAGCAGGAATTCCTTTGATTGAGACTGAATCTTGGATAGCAACAGTAGCAATAGGAGTGTACAGGCCCATGAAAATTTGTATCATAAGTGATGAGCACACACATAAGCCTATCTGACTAGTAGCCCAATAGAGTACATTTTCCTGTAAATTCATCTCTGATCCATAAGCATTTATCTTTCTCTCATGTGGGATGCTCTCCACTACTTTGCTGTACCTTGTAAGTACTCAGTAAATATACTCTGAATGATTTTTCCCTTTAAAAAGAGCTAGTAAAAATGAGAAAAATTTTGGATGTTGAGAGGAAGCAATTTTTACCTCATTAGTTTCCGCCTAATCCAGGTGCTATTAAATTGCACCTGCTGATTAGAGTTGCAATGTTAAAAAAAAAAAAAAAAACTCTTTCCAAAATATTTCCTGAATTAGTCATCTTTAATCCTAAAATGTATTTTAGTGGTTGGTTGAATCTAGACTTGCAGTTCTTATAATTAATTAGGACACTAGTCCTCAAGCCAAACATAGAGACAGCAAACAAGAAAAAAATCATAAATTTGACTTGCTGTTGTGTTTTGCTCATAATTCATATTTTTTCCTTTAAGCATCCGTTAAAAATTGCTTCAAATGTGATAATGTTATTACATAATCAATTTTTTTTATCATTGGAACATTTAAATATATTGCAACTAAGTATAATTGCAACTAAGTAGTCTCAGGTAGAAGAAAACAAGTTATTTTTAAAAATCATCAAAAAAATCCCAATAACCTCTATTTTTTACTTTTTTTAATATTCATTTATTTTTGAGCATACATGTGCGTGCATGAGAGACAGAGAGAGAGAGAGCATAAGCAGGGGAGGGGCAGAGAGAGAGGGAGACACAGAATATGAAGCAGGGTCCAAGCTCTAGGCTAGCAGCACAGAGCCCAATGCAGGGCTTGAACCCATGAACTGTGAGATCATGACCTGAGTTGAAGTCAGACACTTAGCCTACTGAGCCAGCCAGGTGCCCCACAACTACCTTTCTTAATCCTTTCCAATAGTTCACAATATTCTCTATACAGAACTTTTTCCTAATAAATAGTTATTCTATGCTTAGGTATTCATGATGAATACAGGTGCCAATTATCACTGCCGTGACAATCATATTGAATATAAAAATATGTCAAACTAACATGTTGTACACCCAAAATTTACACTGTGTTAAATGCTAAATATATTTTAATTAAACAAACACTTACGATCATTTTCTGAGGTCCTGTATTCAAAGAAAATCAATGTCCCTGTAGCACTTCTTCTCATATGAGCTTTAGGATGCCTCCTGAAGCTTTCTTACTGTGACCCAGTAGAGAAGCCTTATTTGCAGGCTTCACCTGCAAACTGTATCCCCGATCTGACTGTTCCCAGCATCTCTTCCTCCATCACCCCGATTCAAACTACTAGTTTCTTTTTCTGGATCACCATAGTAATCTCTGCACTAGTTACACTGCTCCTATTCTCCTTAACTCCCTTCTAGATTGTTCACACAAAGTAGCCAGATACATCCATTTAAAATATAAGTTGGATTATGTTACTCTTCTATCTAAAACTTTTTGTATCTTCCTATGACAGAATAAAACCAACCTCTGTTACGGACCTAAAAGGCCCTCTATGAGCTAGTCTTCAACTACATCTGGAACCTCATTTCCTACACCTTATTTCTAGTCATACTGACTCCCAAATATTTCTCCAATATATCAGGAACACACTTAACTCAGGCTTTCACAATTGCTTTTCTCTTTGCCTCATACATTCTTCCCCCAGATATCTGCATGCTGGTACTTTCACTTTAGTCATGTCTTCAGACATTTAGTGTACATGCCTGGCTCAGGAGCAAATGGGACAAGGCTACGGTCTATGGGATTAAGACTGAATGCCTCTAAGTCAGGGTCCTGCCCAGGTACACCAATACCGCCACTTGGCTGGCACTCAATTGGCTTTGGATAGCCAGTCCCACACTATTCCCATTGGTGGGGTGCCATTAAAGATCACCTAACTAAAAATGTCTTCCCTTTAAAATCTAAAGGGACAGCCACCAGTCACTCTCCACTACTGTATCTGCCTTACTTTTGCTCTTCATAAAACTTTCAATTATAATTCATATTTACTTGTCTGTGGATTGACTGTCTTTACCACTGGAATGTAAGTTCCATGTGGACAGAAATTTTGATTTCTTCTCAACAGTATCCTTTTTGCCTAGAACAGTAACTGGCACTTATGGTATTCATTATATACCTATTGGTTAAGGACCTGGTTAAAAAGGAATTCTTGTTGACAGAGACTTTGTAGAAGTCTAGAGTCTGTAGAAGACTATCTGGTTCCTAAGTGGGGGCTGAACCATAGGAAAATCTATTTGATATATTCTGGAGAAATATGTTGAGCTCCTGGCACTGCAAACTGGTGTTTGCATTTGAATGTTTGAAAGGCCCCTCAGACCCAAAATGTACACTTGATCTTCCCCCAAAACTTGTGCTCCTTGTTAAATAGTACCACACTTTTCTCCAGATGTACAAGCCAAAAACCTAAGAGTCATTTCTGAATGCTCTTCCTACCCCTACCTCGTAAAACAACCAAATCAGTTTCTGACAAATTTATCATCTGACTATACTCAAGTTACTCTATTTATCTCCATTTTTCTCACTTCTTCTCAGGTCTGTGTTACCTGAGGCCAATCACACTTCCTTATTAACATGTCATCTGTCCTTACCTGCATCAAATTCCATTGTAACAAAAGTGAAGTCTCAAAAATGCAGATCAGAGCAACCACATTATCCCCATGTATACCACAACATCCCACACATACACATATTCACTCCTATTTAAAGTGCTCCCAGTCGCGGGGCACCTGGGTGGCTGAGTTGGTTAAGGCTCTGACTCTTGATTTGGGCTCAGGTCATGATCTCTTGGCTCCTGAGTCCAGCCCCATATCAGACTCCTCACTGACAGTGCGGAGCCCGTTGGGACTTTCTCTCTTTCTGCCCCTCTCATTCTCACTTGCTCTCTCAAAATAAATAAACCTTAAAAAATATTTTAAAAAATAATAAAATGTTCTCAATCTTCTCAATTCTTTTTTTTTTAGTTTTTTTTTTTAATGTTTTATTTATTTCTGAGAGAGAGAGAGCATGAGCAGAGAAAGGTCAGAGAGAGTGCAAGATACAGAATCTGAAACAGGCTCCAGGCTCTGAGCTGCCAGCACAGAACCCAATGTGGATTCAAACTCATGAACCATGAGATCATGACCTGAGCCAAAGTCAGACGCTTAACTGACTGAGCCATCCAGACACCCTCTTCACAATTCTTTTATAATGAAGACAAAATCCTCACATGGGCTACAAAACCCTACTTGGGCTGGCTCTGGCTGCCTAGCAATCACTATCTTTTAATTTTTTAATGTTTATTTATTTTAAGAGAGAGAGAGCACACATGACTGGGGGAAGGACAGAGAAGGAGAGAGAGAATCCCAAACAGGCTCTTCACTGTCAGTGCAGAGCCAGACATGGAGCTCCAACTCATGGAACCCTGAGATCATGACCTGAGGTGAAACCAAAAGTCAGAGGCTTAGCCAACTCAGCCACCCAGGTGCCCCAGTATTTTGTCTCCCATACAGGTTCTCTGCTTTGAAGCTGAGCAGCCCTTCATTCACCACCCACAGAGCCTGTAATCCTCTCCTCTTTTATTAGAATGCTCTTCCTCCTTATCCCATCTCACCCCCTCCTTCTTGGCTCAGTTAATTTCTATTATTCCTTAGTCTGTGATAGGTTGTCTGCTAGGAAAATGGCCATAACTACATTTCCTGTCCCATGAGAATTTCTCCAGAATTTTGTCTTTCTCCCATAAAAAGGTAGAATCTATTTCCCTTCCCCTTACCTGGGCTGGATTTGTGACTGCTTTGAGAACAGATTGTAATCGAAACACCGCTATGATATAGCTTCTGTCTGGCCCTTTCTCTCAGGATGCTTATACCTAGAACCCAGCTGTTATGCCATGAGGGAATCCAGGCTTTGGGGAGAGTCTGCATGTGGCTGATCTTGTCAAAAGTCTTAAGTGAAGACCCAGCCTACAGCCAGCTGGTTGACTCTAAAAATTCCAGTTCTCGGCTTTAGAATCCACCCACACTTCCTGCACCCTGAAAATGCAGAGGTATATATTACAGTCCTAGGGTGAAACAGCTGCCTGCATAGTTGAATTTAAGCTCATAAAGAGCTGCCCACCTTGACAATGGGTGAAATGAGAGGCAGACCAAGGTGAGGTGGCCAGGGGCAACAAAGACACTCCTATAAGACACTCCTTGAAGCACTCAGATCTGCTCATGCCCACATTGCATCTACTCTATCACAGATTTATTGAGAGGCTGCTAATCATAATTGAGCTGTAATTAATGTTCGTCATCTCCTCACTCAGTCTGTTCTAGGTTTCCCTCACTTCTGCCTCATCTTCATCTGGTCCAGGATGCTTACCTGGAGGAATGATTCAAACCTTCACCACCGAGGAGTCCCCGCTGTTCTTTCTTTAGTCTTTGCCAGGCTTTGGCAGTTGCAACTGTCCATCAATGTTATTATCACACCTGGCAGTACCACGAAGCACTTTAGTGAGTTCTGTAAGTTCTAGGCATAATCTTCCCTGATCTCAAATGTAACGGCAATTCTATCTCCTCATGAAATAAAACAGATCAATTACCCTTGCCAGTATAGTACTCTTTTCAAAGCTGGTCCTTTGGCACAAGATCCCCTAAGTAAACAGGTGGCAGTATATCTGTACCCTACCCCTACTGTACCCTCCTCCACACTGTCCATCCCCCAGGGACCAGGACCTCCAACCTAGCAGAGCCTACAGCTGTGAGATGCCTGAAGTCTGCAAGCGAGTGGCAATGAGGACATCACTTGGTAAGCTAGGAATCTGGATAAAACATGTCTTGGCTTACCTAGACTTGCAAGAGTCCTGGGATTCTAATTTTTAATTCAAAAAGGGCCATATCCTCACAAAAAGACAAATGCTATGTACTTCTGCTTACATGATATACCTCAAATTCATAGAAACAGAAAGTAGAATTGTAGTTGCCAGGAACCAGGGAAAAAGACAAAAAGGAGTTGTTATTTCATGGGTATAGAGTTTTAGTTCTGGAAGATGAAAAGAGTTCTGAAGATAGACAATGATGTTGGTTGCATAACAGTATGAAAGTACTTAATATCACTGAATTGTACAATTAAAAATGGTTAAGAGGTAAATTTTAGATTATGTGTATTTTACCACAATTTTTAAAAAACTGGGGTAGGGGAAAGAACTGTCTTCTCCAAGTGCCCTTGTGGGGGCCATCGAGAGCTTGGAAGAAAACAACAGCCACATTGGCATTAGGGAGCATAAATGGTAAATCTCATCTGAACCAATACTTAAGGAGTGACCTTTGGCAAATGATGTAATTATTTGAGTCTTGGCTTCTTTCCATTTGTAACATGGAAGTAAAGATATCTACCTCATAGTGCTCTCATAGGAAATAAAGTTATGTCAGTGAGAATTTTAAATAAAGTCTAAAGTCTAAAGCTGTCTACCTTCAGGAAGTATTTTTAGTGTCATAAAGACACATAACGACAACAAGAAACCCAGCTACAGGAAATGATTGACTTTCTTCAAAGCCGTACACTCTCACATGATACATTGATATCTTTGAATCGCCTTTCATATGCCAAGTGTGAACTTTCATTATCCCAAAATGATCATTTCCAGCATGGGAGTCTATTTTCCTCTATGACCAGCTTAGTCTTCATGGTATGAAATTATACCCGCTCTTTTGCAAATATCCTCTACTCCCAAATTCTCTCCTCGTGCTTTTCTAGGAAAAAACTTTTCTCCCTAAACCTGAGCTGCTAAATATGCTGAAGAGATATACAACCAAGACAGATTAGTTTCTAAAGAGGTCATAACATAGTAACCTCTACTAAGGTCTTAAGAGATGTGGGCCTAACTGTCTTGCTTAAACACATCATGTCTTCTTCTCATCAGCTGTCTTTAGGTAAGGGACACTTTGGGCTTGGGAGGATGTCACCTATTATACGGTATTATAGTTGAGCTGGGCACTTTGTCTGTTGGATATTAACTCATTAAGATGTGGACACCTTGATGGTAAATAAGGACATTGGGTACTAACGACTCTGACCTTGAGTCAGACTTTCATAGATGTCCATCCTTCTCACCAACTCATGATTGCTACCTTCTCAGTCACCTCCACAGTGTTTTACAAAAACAAAAACTTGTTACATTAAAAATAAGCCTTTTTTGATGCACCCAGGTGGCTCAGTCCATTAAGCATCTTACTCCAGCTCAGGTCATGACCTCACGGTTCATGGCTTCCAGCTCCACATGGGGCTCTGTGCTGATAGCTCAGAGCCTGGAACCTGCTTTGGATTCTCAATCTCTCTCTCTCTCTCTCTCTCTCTCTCTCTCTCTCTTTCTCTCTTCTGCCCCTCCCCTGTTCATGCTCTGTCTCTCTCTGTCTCTAGAAAATAAACATTAAAAAATTTTTTAATAAGGATATAAGTTTATTTCTAGGACACTTTCACCTTTTTCTTTCTTAGTTTCTATTCAAATTTGCTTTTACCTAAGAACAGAGTATAGGGGTTTTGGATGAAGAAACAAAGTAAATGTTTTTCCCCCAATGTCCCAAATAATTTTGGTCATACTCCTAGTTAATGCAGCCTATCGCTTGGAACCTCTGAAGGAAGAAAGGATGAGGATGAACAAAAGAAAAAAAGGAAGTAAGGGAGAAATGAGCATCTAAGAAGGGCAAGAGCAGAAAGTGACTCTAAAAATGGAGAAGTGCTGGGGCACCTGGGTGGCTTAGTTGGTTAAGCGTCCGACTTTCGCTTGGGTCATGATCTCGCGGTTCGTGGGTTCGAGCCCCTCGTCGGGCTCTGTGCTGACTGCCAGCTCGGAGCCTGGAGCCTGTTTCAGTCTGTGACTCCCTCTCTCTCTGACCCTCCCCTACTCACGCTGTCTCTCTCTCTCTCCTAGAAATAAATAAAACATTTTTAAAAAAAATAAAATAAAAAATAAAAATAAAAATGGAGAAGTGCTTCTCTTTCTTTACTTCCTCTGATCACAAGTGTTTAAGAACAACAAAATAATAATGAATTAAGGATACGAATAAGGAAGAAAAGAAAACAATGATGAATCAGTGAGCAAGGCACAGGGAAAGAGAAAGAAATGAAAGGACATCTATTGGTCATTCCTTTGTGCCTGTATTAGTTTTCTGTTGCTGCTATAACCAAATGCTACAAATTTAGCTTTTCAAAATCATGCAAGTTTGTTATTGCACAGTTCTGGAGGTCAGATAGTTTCTCTGGATCCATAGTCTGAAATCAAGGTGTTAACAGGGCTGTGTTCCTTGCTGGAGGCTCTGGACACAAATCTGCTTCAAAGCTCACTTAGTTGTTGCCAGAATTCAGACCCATGTCATTGTAGGGCTGGACCTGTTTCCATAGTGGCTCTTGTCCAGGGTTGCTCTACGCTTCTAGAGGCTCCCCACATTCCTTGACCCCCAGCGATGTTGGACTGAGTATTTCTCATGCTTAACATGTCTCTGACTTCTTGTGCCACATCTCTCTGCCTGATGCTTCTGCCTTCCTCTCAGCCTCTTACGGACTCATATGATTACAGGGGATGCATCCAGATAATCCAGGAAAATCTATTTTAGGGTCAGCTTGTTAGTATCTTAATTATACCTGTAGGGCCTCTTCACAGCAGTGTCTACATCAGTGTTTGGCTGAATAACCAGGGGATGGAAATCTCAGAGGGAAAGCTTTAGCCATCTGCCTACTACTTTGTTAAAAGCCATGCTAAATGCTTTCCATACTTCATGGCATTTAATTATTTAAAATGAAATAACCAGGGGATAATTATTATCACTAACAAAAACAGCAACAACAAAAATCTCTGTACTCTCTGTTTCCAGACCAGCCAAGTGTAGCTGCCAGACCACTTTATCTATCACTGGATTTTCTTTTTAAGAGTCCTATATAGAAATTAAACTCTTTGAAGGCCACATCTGCTGTATAAGCAAGGAACAAGAGTAACTGAAATTATTTAGGATCCTTTCTTAAAAAATTCAACTTGCCTTTTCTCTATTCTCATTTCCATAGTGTGGTCAAAAATCCTATTGCTGTATCAGTGATCATGGCATTTCCATGGCAACACACCAGGGTACCTCCACAGGGTTGTCTTCACTTAATAGCATAAACAATTCACCTGATTATGGCCTCTTAAGGGGCTAGATATGAAGACATGTGAGTAGACAAAGCAAAAGGGGGGGGGTCTTTAAATGAACATTGGAATACATTTTGGCAATCCCTAATAAGCCAAGGTAAGGATAATGATGCTGATGAAATGATAAAGAATTCTTCCGATTGGATTTTGCAACAATTGGATAGCTTCTCAGCTAGCTGACTTTGTAGTGTGCCTTTGCAAGATTCAGGATGGCTTTCCTCTATACAAAGTGCAGAGTATGAAATATTTCTCTCTCCTGCTTCCTCATTATCCACCAAAAAAAAAATCGTTTCTCACCACATAAAACACAAAGGTGTTTCTCACACAAAAGTGAGGAAATTTATGATACACTTATATTATGTGTGTGTTATTTTAAGCCAAGACAGAGAGAAGAAAAGGAGTATATAATTTGAGATTTTATGTCAGGACCAGAGCCCAGAAAGAGAACAGTTTTTTAAAATCATCATTCACCATGTTTCTCTAAGTCCACCTAAACGCATTGCTTCCTGAAAAGGCGCCTACCCCTTGCCAGAGCAGGCAGTCTTCACCTCTAAACTGAGATTTTTCTAAGCAGACCCCTCACTGAAATATATCCAGGCTGTCAACCCGTTGTGAGATTTCTGTCTACCATACATGTCACTTTTTAAAATTCAAATACTCCTGGGAGAAGAAATGTGTCAAGTCATATTACAGTTAATGAGTTTTATCAAACATAGTATCTTATTGTCTGGCTCTCTAGTGCCCCCACTTCCACCATCTTTTTAAAAAGGGGGTGAAAGGGGTTCCCTTGAGGTAGACACTTCTTACATGCTCCAGAGGCTGCCCTTTTGCACATTCCTCCCCTAAGTGTGCCCTTTCCTGTGCAGCTCACATTTTCACTTCAACCTACTCCCCACCTTCTACCTCTGACCCCACATCCATACTGTATGGTTTACCTGTGGCCAAATGTCCCGAGGATGCCCTTCTAAGATCAAAACATTGATGACCCCAGTACTGAAAGTCTTCATACAAAGAAGACCTCTCTGACAATGACACACTTCTACTGGGAGCTAATGAGAAAAATTATTATTCAACAGGGTTAACACTTTGAGCTGACAGAGCACTACAGAAAAGACAGACTATTAAATAAAGATGACACTGCCTTTCAACATCATAAGAAACTTTCGATAGGACCCAGTAAAACACTGTATGGTGATCACTCTGCAATGCATCCAAATGCAACAGTTTAAAAATCTGCTAGCATTCATGAGTGATCATATTTGCAAGATCTGTGTTTCATTTTGAAAATGGAATTCTATTTTATGTGGAAAGTTTAATCACGGTTATGACTTAGCCTATAAAGACTGCAAGATAAGCAATGAATTATATGCCCCAATAGACAAGGGAGGATCAAAAAGACTCTGTAGAAATTCTGAAAATATAACAGACACAACCTTGACACAGTGAAAAGAGTACAGGCTTAGGGTCAGGCAGAATTTGCTCTCAGTTCTTGGCAACTTGCAAACTGGTCACCTTGGGCTGGTTGCTTAACTTCTCTGGGTTTTGGTTTCCACAAGTATAAAAGATAGGTCATTAGAAGGACATATAATACATTGACCAAATTAGGACGTTTTGAATACTGAAAAGTGCTATTAATAATTACCATAGGACAACAAGAGTAAACCAGGACTGTTCAACAAGTCAGGAGGTATGGTTATCTTATCAAGATAATCAAAATTCAATGCATTATACTATGCCATAGTTTTAACAATAAAAACTAAAGAAATAAACATTTAGCATGTAGTCAGCAGTAGGCAAAATTCTGTGATTTTCTATCTTTGTCTCCCTTCTTTGGGGAATAAAAAATACACTTTTTTGTGTTAAGGAAAGCATAAGAAGAACATAATTTGTTACTACTAGTTACTATGTAATGAAGAGATTACCTGACATCTAACAATATTTATAGTTCAATCTATTTGCCTATTAAGATTTTCTAAGTTAAAATATATTTAAATTATCTTGATATATACTCTAAAATCCACAAATCCAATCATGCTAGTTAAATGAGTGAATGAATAAGTCACAAATTCTTCTCTGGCATGCATCACTCTTTTTCTGCTTCTCTCTCTACTTCCTACCATGTATTAAAGGACAGAGGACAAGATTCACAGTCAAGAAGGCCTCAGTCTTTGGCCCTATCAATTATGAGATCTCAGGAAAGTCACTTAAACCCTTGCCCTCAGTTTCCTTTGTCAAACCAGCAACAATTGAACTTATTAAGATGATGGCTAGGGAATACCTAGCACTTCACCTGGCATGTAATAACTGATGAATTACATCAGTATTCTTTCTTCCTCTCCTCCTCCCTACCCTATCATGTTCCTATTTAATCCCTAAAGTTCAAAGTAACTTAGATCTCAGATATAAGCTTCTTAGAGGTTTCTGGTGCATATAAATGATTTCTGGTCATCATACACTATATTTGAGGTAAATTGGTCAATAACTAATTATCAACACTAGTGATTTACAGTCACATTTCTGAAATTTAATTACAAAAATATGGATATGCAAATGTTGACAAAAATCTTGGAATCCTTGGATAAAATTCAGACTTTCTCATGCCTACCAGTAACCAGAAGAGGGCGCTTGAAGACTGAAATACAAACTACAGCCTTCTTAAAGCTCTACCTATCAACTATTCAATATAAGCAAACTGAACCAAAAATACCTAAATGATATTAAAAATCCAGAAAGACAGAAAAATTACATTTGAGTATTTATTCAAACATTTTTTAAATTAAAAATAAATTCTTAAGTACAATCTACCCTCAATGTGGGGCTCGGACTCACAACCCCAAGATCAAGAGTTCCATGTTGTATAGTCTCTCAGCCAGCCAGGCACCCCTTTATTCTAAAGTTTAAATAAGGAATAATTCATTTTTCCCAAGCAATATAAATGTGATAGAATGCAATATAAACTCTAAATTAATATGAAATACTTTTATCAGTGCATGTTTATAAAACAGCATATTCACTAATGTATCTGAATATATACAAATATTTAAAATGTTTCCCAGTGTACTGTGATATGTCATTTTTTAAACTATTCAGATATTAATTCAGATTGCTGTGGATTTATACATTAATTTGGTCTTTACCTTACTGACTCTTTCAAACCTAGGGCACAGTACAATTACCTCTCATCCCCATTTACTAAATTTTCTTTAATTCCTTTTAACAATGGGGTTTTTGGGGTTTTTTTAAAGTTTTAATTCAAGTCTCAATTAGTTACAATACAGAGTAATATTATTTTCAGATGTATAATATAGTGATTCAACACTTTTATATTTTGATGTTTAAAAATAGTTGAGAGTTATGGTGTTGCCTGGGTGGCTCAGATAGTTAAGTATCCAACTCTTGATTTCACCTCATGTCATCATCTCTTGGTTTGTGAGATGGAGCACTACGTCTGGCTCTGCACTGTCAGTGTGGAGCCTGCTTAGGATTCTCTGTCTCCCTCTCTCTCTGTTCCTCCCCTGCTCTCTCTCTCTTTCTCTATCTCTCTCATAAAATAAACATTTTTTTTTCTGTTTAAGAATTGTGAAGAGGGAGTCATTATCCCCTCTGTTAGAACCTGCTAATTTCATTTCTCCTGGTTGCTATTTAAGGGCACATTCTTAAGATTTTAAAAATACCCAAGTCCTATAGTACTTAGCAAAAATAAAATAGTCTTTTATTCATTTATGGTCAAGCCTGGCTGGCTCTTACTTTCTTGGTAGCTAACTCTATCTGTCTGTCTGTCTGTCTATCTATCTATCTATCTACCTACCTACCTACCTACCTACCTACCTACCTACCTACCTACCTTCCCTACCTACCTACCTATCTGCCTATAATTTCATGAGTCAGAACTTACAGCCTATGCATTGAAAATTTATCACCGGTCAACCAGAAACTATGTGAATCATAATTATTTCATGACTTATTTCCAGCACAGTCATACATACAACAGCAGGCATAGAAGATCAAGTCAAGAACTACTTCAATCAGTTGAAACAAATGAAGCATCACAAGGAGGAAAAGTTATCTTCATTCAATCAATGTTATGGCTTAATCACATTTGCTACAAGGAAGTAAAAATAAGGGCTTGGGGAATTGAAAATAGCTCTGCCGATAACTATACATGTGGCTTTTGAAACAGGATTTCTCTGATCTCAACTCTGAAATGAAAAGAATAACTACTCTTCTACAAGGCTGATGTGCAGGCTAAATGAGATAATATAGGAGAAAGTTCCTCAAAGACACCTGTAACACAGAAGCTCAATATAAACAGCTTTCTGCTTTTCTTATTTTATAAGACCCTTGTCATTAAAGTCTGCATTTTCATACCAACCGCACACAGAAAACTCTATTAATCAGATTTCCATACAAAGCTGTCTCATACATGGAACTGATAGTTGATTATGTAGTGACAGCACCAAAGCAATATCAAATTCTAATAAAGCCTAGCATTTTTTTTAGAGGTTTATCGGGTATTGTACGTCACAAAGAATGAGTTCATTCAATCATCAAAATCTTTTGAGATAGATCCTTGCTGTCAACCTTTTCCCTTAAAAGGCACGAAGAGGCTACTTAGCTGACTCAAAACCACACAACTAATGATTAAAGAGCAGATGTATTTAACCACAAAAGCCAGAATTCTTAACCATTGCCCTTTACTGCTCAAGAATATTTGAAAACAGAAAATTTACTTAAAGTTATTTACAGTAGAGTTCAACTCAATATATTTTAACAAATTGGTAAATAATTTAATTGTGTGTGTTTGCACACCCATATGTGTGCACACGCCAATTCTGCTAATTTGGATGAGTTGTACTAGTTCAAAGTTTTCAAAGAATCAGTCAATTTCTTCTAAACTGGCAAGTTTATGAGGATAATATTATTTGTAATATTTTCTTATTATCCTTTTAATGGCTTTAGTAAGAGGAATGATGTCACCTATTTAACCCTTGATATTGTTGATTTCCATTTTTCACTTTTTAATTATTCTTGCTAGGCATCTATCAATTTAATTGTTTTTGTTTTGAAAACACAGTCTTTGTTTCACTAATTTGCTCTACTGTTTTCCTATTTTCAATTTTATTGATTTATCCTCTTTATGATTTTCTTTCTTCTGATGCTTTAGATTTATTTTGCTCTTCCTTTTCTAGTATGTTGAGGTAGAAATGTAAATTAGTGATTTGAAAACTTTTCTCATTTTTCATATAAGCATTTAATGCTATATATCTCTTTCTCTCAGAACTTTTAACAACATCCCATGTATTTTGACCTGCTATATTTTCATTTCCATTCTGTTCTTTTTGGTTGTTGTTTTTTTTAAGACTTTTTGGTCCATGGATTTTTTTTTTTAGAGTGTGTTGTTTATATGTGTCTGAAGATATCCCTATTTTCTTTCTGTTATTGGTTTATAGTATGTTTTCATTATGGTCAGAGAATATACTTCATATGACTTCAATTCTTTGTGGTAGGGCTCAAGATATCTTGGTTACTCTTCCATGGAGACCTATAAACAAGTGTATTCTGCGGCTGTTGAGTGAAGTGCTCTGCCAAGTAGACCTGTTGGTTGATTGTAATGTTCAGAACTTCTACATCATAAGTAACTATAATTTTGGATTTCTATACCTCTTTTTTCAGCTTTGTCAGTTTTTTCTTCATTTTTTTTTCCTTCACATATGTTTGGTGTGTATGTCATTAGGTCTGTTACATTCTCCTGGTAGATTAGTCTAAAATTTGTGGCATTTGGCTGGCTCAGTGAATGAAGCATGTGACTTTTGACCTTGGGGCTGTGAGTTTGATTCCCATGTTGGGTGTTGAGCTTACCTTAAAAAAATAAATAAATATATTTTTAAAAATATTGGCGCGCTTGAGTGGCTTAGTCGGTTAAGTGTCCGACTTTCGCTTAGGTCATGATCTCCTGGTTCGTGGGTTCGAGCCCCGCGTTGGGCTCTGTGCTGACTGCCAGCTCAGAGCCTGGAGCCTGTTTCAGTCTGTGATTCCCTCTCTCTCTGACCCTCCTCTGCTCACGCTGTCTCTCTCTCTCTCTCCTAGAAATAAATTTAAAAAAACATTAAAAAAATATTTATCATTATGTATTGTCCCTCCTTTTCTCTAACAATTTTCAATCCTCTGAAGTCTATCTACTTCATCAGATATTAATCGAACTACCCCTTCTTTTTAAATTAATATTGGTATGGTATATCTTTTCCCATCTTTTTACTTGCAACCCGCCCATGTCATTGAATCTGAAGTGTGTTTCTTTTTTTTTGTTTTAACACTAGAGCGTTTTATTAACAACAACAACAAAAAACGTCTTGCACAAGGCTTCTTAACAAAATTCATATTAACGATAATTACACATTTCCTTTTCTGCCAGTGCCCCTTGTTTAATTACTACCCCCTTTCAGAGATGGAAAAGTGGACATACTTTAAAATCTTTCTGATAAATACATTGCCATGCTGCATCCAACCTGGATAACACTCTTCAAAACCACCTATGCTGGGGCCAGCTGTGAGTCTTGTTCAAGGCCTATGTTGTGGTGCTCTAGCTCTTCATCCAGAAATTTCCTTACCACCTGAAGAAGTTCCTCATATTTTTCTGGATCCTCCTCCATCAACATCCAGATCTGATTGTTATAGTGATGAGCTATAGACTCTTCCACAGCCACAGAGCAGGCCATGGCTCCCTCCTTCCCAAGCAGGGCGGTTCCTGCACCCAGGGCAAACCCCACCATGTTCCAGAAGGGCATCAGAACAGTGGGCCGCACCCTAAATGCAACCATCAATTCGCTGATCTTTGTCAAGTGGTCCTTTTCTTGATCCCACATTTTCTGAATCATTCAGGGCCGACCCAGGATGGCCATCTGCCCTGCATAGATTCGGTTCTCTCCATATTCACCTGCATGGTCCACCCGGATTATTAGATCCACAGCTGCCCAATTGATATTGTCTAAGGTCACTTCTGAACTGTACAATCTTACACTGATTCTTCTGTAAGCTAGGAGAGGCTGCAGGGCGCCCAAGCACAGCCACCACAGGGAGCAAACAGCCGCCGCCCCGGTGCAGCTCATTGCTGTGACAAGGTAACTGCTGTCCTGAGCAAAGCAGGCCAAATGTGCGCTCTGAAGTGTGTTTCTTATACAGCACATAGTCGGGTTGTTCAATAACAGTTTTATGTTCATTTCATTGGCTTAAAATCTCCACACACTGTGAGTAATATTCATTAGAACCAAGAGCTGCTTTGCCTACCTATATTTTTGCAGGTGACACTTTTCCATTTATGGAACTATGTAGACTAAAATGTTCTTGTCACATACTCCAGGCCAATGGATAGAAGATATTCTGGCCCCAATTTCATAGCTTATGCAGCTCTTCGATGCTTCTAGCTTTACACAGATAGTTTAATTTCAGATCTCCATATGCACAGTTTTTTTTTTTTCTTTTTTAAGTAAGCTCTGTGCCCAACGTGGAGCTTGAACTTGGACCCTGAGATCAAGATTCACATACTCTACCAACTGAGCAGCCAGGCACCCCAATATGCACATCTTGAAGCTTGACTTCTCTAAGCCATGCTGATCCCATTCCCCGACAACAGGACCTGGATCTGGTTTGAGTATTACTATGTGTTTTGTGTACTGGCTCCCACTCACTGATGATTTCAAGTTCACCTGTGTTTTAAGAAACATTGTTGTTTTATTTAGATTTCTCTGTTTCAGACCAGAAAATTTTCCTTTGGCATTATTGCAATCCACTAAAATGAGTGTAAGGCTTAGCCCTGCTACTCATCTGGTCCATGAGAAAACCTCCCATCTGGGGTTTGCCTCCATATTATCCACATTCTACTTTATATGATCATTTAAACCAACTCGTTTTTTATGACTATTAATTTATTATTATTATTTAACCAATAGTTACTTATAACACTAATTATGTGCCATGCACTATTCTAATTATAGGTTAACTCCTTTAAGCCTCAGAATAACTTTGGAAGGCATGTGTTTTTACTCACCCATTTTACAGCTGGTAAAACCAAGAAGGCACAGGAAGTTGCAGTAACTTACCCTAAAGTCATAAACTAATAAATCACACAGGCAAGACTTTAGTCCAAGCAGTACTAATTCCAGACTCGATCCTTTTAACCATTATGCTATCATTCACACTTACCTTCCTCTCCTCCCCCTACCCCGCCCCCCAGCTAATTTCCTGAAACACAGATTGAATTATGGAAAATTAAGTCGAATTCCCTGGCTTACCATACATGTTCCTCCGCAATCTTTCTTCAACAAACTCTCCTCACCGCTTTGACCGCTGTTTGTCCACCACCACTTTGTCTGAACCCTCATCGAAGGTTCTGGTCATTCTGGATTTCTATTTCATGAATATCCCATGGATCAAGTCTTTGCAGATCTGTTTCTGCCACCTACAATAACCCTTTTATATTTTCTTGGCCTGGTACACTTCTACTCAATCATCTGGTCTCCAGTCAAATTCCCATTCCCCAGGAAGTTTTCCCAGAGTACTCTTGCTATAGTTAATCGCTATGCTCCTAATCACTTTATTCATTTATTATAATTGCACAGTTGCATTACCATTCATTTATCCAAGTGCTGAGACTCTTGCAGCTTGAGAGGAAACCGATTTTCAGTTTCGTGTCTTTATCCCCCATCCCACATATTGATCCCAGGCAATACTAATAATTGGCAGCTGTGAGCAGAGTACTTACAATGTGCAAGAAGTTCAGTGGTTTTATATAAGCTTTCTTGAGTACAACTTAATCTTCAAAAGGTAAATACATTCTCATTTTATACTCGAGAAAACTGAGGGTCAGAAAAAGACACATGGCACTTAAACAGGAGAGACAAATGTCCTTGTAAAAGAAGGTTAGTCATAAGGAACTTTGTGCAATGCTCTAAGCATCCCTATTAGCAGAAACTAACTAAAGAACCATTTATACAAAGTGAAAATGTTATTTTAACTATATTTGCAAATTAGCTTTTGAAATTTAAAAATTCACTTCAACATTAATGCTAACAGAGTCCCATGTACGCATAGGGAATTAGAGACGACAAACAATGATGCAAGCCACAAAGTTCACGTTTTCTGAGTCTTAGGAACAACACAAGACAGCACTTTTCCAGTGAATAAGTGGTATGGCTCTGATACTAGAAGGCTTGAGAACTTGAAGCCAGCCTTCACAATCAGTAGCTGTTATGGAAAAGTCTGGAAGGCAGAGGCCTTGCCTTAGCCCCTCTAATACATACAACATATATTTATGTTATTAAAGGTGAGGGAAAAGGAAATGACTGAGAGAGGTGAAGCCAATCTTCTTTCTCCTTTTTCTTCCCAGAATAACATAGAAAGCTCCTTCTGAAAGTCTGCCATTTATTGATTTGCTTATTCATTCATTCATGCTTTCCTTCAATAAATATTCAGCAGTCCCTATTTCATGCCAGCCTCCGTTGTATGTGCCTGAGTAGTAAGTCCAACAATACCCTGGTTATGCAACAAGCCTGCATCCTCTTTCTTGAAGGTAAAATCTCCTGTGGTGGAAGTTCGCCACATTATGACTGTCATTTCTCCTGCTTTTGCTTTGGATTAATGAAAATCCTTATTAGCAGATCAAAGAATTCAACTGAGCTTCAAGAGTGTCAAATTGCACTTAGGTTGAGGGCCAAGATACTCTGTCAATAGAACAAGGAAGATGTATGCCCTTTAAAACCTTGAACTCTGTGATATAATCTTACGTCTTCGTGCTTACACTTTCTAAAGTGACAAAAACAACCAACTTGGGGAAATAGCTATCGAAAGAGAGAATCTGATCAGGGGAACACAAAGATGGCCTTCTTTATGAAGAAAAGGAATATGAGAGTGAATCCCATTTGAATACCCACTAGCCAATATAGACCAATACAGATGACATAAAAGGCTGTGTCTGAATTACGGTAACAGTGCTTCCTTCCATATAAAAACAACTTTCTCCAGAACAATTGATTTAATTTGCTAATACTTCATTCCCAGATGGTGAGGAATGACCCCATCCTCCTCAAAGATAGAGTATATTACAGGTAGAACACATATGGCTCAAAGTTAGTGGAGAACAGATGTGCTGCCGGATTACCATTTATAGAACTGACTCACCATGTATTCTTAGACATTCTGGGTAGTTTCCTTATTTAAAACACGGGGTCCATAAAACTTGTCAGTAAGAATGTGTGAACCCTCAAGTAAAATTTAGTACATGGCACCTAGTGCTTGGAGTTATCATATTATGCCCCCAATTGGAACTGGCTGTGTGACAGATTTCAAATACCAGAGTTCTGCAAAGCAACTGCAACAAGTCTATACATTCCTAGCAAACCTGAAAGCACATTCAGAATACTGGTGCATCTGGTTTTCCCTAAGGCAGCAGCTGTTGCTGCTCAACTTGCTGTGGGATCTGAAGTGACAGCCCCCCTCCTGGCTGCCAGCATCACTGTCATTCAGGAGAGAGATCACAGAGCCTATATCCTTTCTGTTTTGGACACACAGCTCACAGGCTTCAGCGGGAGACCTGATGGCATGTCAGGCAAGAGATTAGAAACCTCCAAAACAGGAATGTCTTCTGCACATGGAGCTCCGACCATCCCAATTGGGACTGGACAGACCCATGAGTGAGAAAAAAATACATCTGAATCTCCACCTTCTTAGGTTTTCATCAGCAAAGACAAGCAAACCCTGAAATATGAGCCTTGGTGCTGACATCCATGGTTAAAAAAAAAAAAAAAGTGAGACTTTATTTTAATTGGTTCTCAGGGTGGAGCAGGGGAAGTTTAGGAAAACATAAGCAGGCGACATGTTCTCCCTCCTTTTTCTGCAACTTTTTTTCTACACAGGATTTCCTGGTCACATCATGAGGAACTATGTAAATATTCCCCCTTTGACTTAGTGGTAAAAATCATTTCCTTTCATGTTCTTTCAAGGAAGGAAAGAAGACCCCCCAAACATCCAAAGCCAAAAAGATATGAATTGTCATGTAAAATTGATCAGAAAACAATTTTAAAAACAGACAAACAGTATTCTCTAATTCGTTCTTGGTCGCCTTTGTTTTGTTTTGTACTGTATTGTCCTTTTGGTCAAACACACCATGTACATTGTGAAGCATACTGGGGTTGTCTTCTTGTAATCACTGCCCACAACATTTTACTTCTTGAAAGGTTTGGGCCTCATATCAAGCCCAGGATGATTTGCTAGTAAGAACACTTCCTCTTTCCATTCTCATTCCCACCTTGTTTTATTTATTGTGAAAGTAGAAAATCTTCTGCTGACATAGATGTGAGTGTTTAGTGTAAGAAAGTAAAATGTTCTTAAATGTTTTTACACACTCTAATAGAAAAACTAAATTTATGGAACTCAATGGATCATTTGCCTTCTTGTCTAGATGATTCTCTCTCTGACTCTGTCTCTCTCTAACATATAACATTTAATACTTCCACATCAGTGCAGTTCAAATCCTTTGAGCAATAACCTGAATGTTTCAGCTATTTCTGCCTATTTGAAGTGACCTTGGCATTTCCCTACCTCAAAGTTTTCTTACAATTATTCGTTGTTCACTGCTTTAGGCAAATGCACTCTCTGGTCTATCTCTTTTTTTCTCATAATATATCTAGGAGGTATTACTGTTGAGTGAAACATTCTTTGGGGAATGCTGCTGTAAATGAAGAGATTTATAAAAATTTAGTTCCCTGTAACTAAGTATACCCATATTACCCTATTTATAACATTTTGTGTTGAGCAAACATGTGAATAAACACTGAATAAGTATCCAGCCTCTTAGCTTCTCACTTCTGCTAACCAGACCAAGACTGGTTACAGTTCAAAGGATGTCTTGAGAATCTCACAGCATCACCTTGCTTACACCTTTTGTTTCTCTTTTTTTCTTTTAAATCAGGAGAAGAGAGAAGAGTAAATGTCTCTACCATTTATATCCAGGTGAACACTAAGAGAGCTTTCTGGGGTGTTCACAAGCTGCGGTCTTAATGTTTGCATTCCCCTGGAGTTTATCTGTTGAAATCCTAATCCTCAAAGATGATAATATTAGAATATGGGGACTTGGTAGGTACTTAATTCATGAGAGCAGAGCCCTCATGAATAGGATTAGTGGCCTTATGAAAGAGGCTTCTGAGAAATCACCTAGGCTCTTCTGCCCTCTGAGGACAAGCCAGGAGCAAGAAGGTGCTGACCGTGAACCAGGAAGAGAATCCCCTGAACATAACCACGTTGGCACCTCGACCTTAGACTTCTTAGCCTCCCAAACTGTGAGGAAAAAATTTCTGTTGTGTATAAACCACCCAGTTTATAGTATTTTGTTATAGCAACCAAACATACTAGGACAGCAAGTCAAAGTTAAGGAAAGCAAGAGAGAGAGGGAGAAACAGATAGAGACAGTGATTTATTTTAAAGAAAATTTGAAACTATACCACCTACATCACTCGGAGATGTGTAATTCATGATCAGTTATTAAAAACAGTAGTAAAGAAACCACCCTCAACCTTTTTAACCAGATGTTTCCCAAAGTTCATAGTGAAACAGAAAGGCAACATAATATTTATTAATAATCTATAGAGCCTGTGTTCTTTAAAATGCTCTTTAGAAATCACAGATTTAGAACATACCTAAACTGCACTAAACTAAAAATTCTTATCAGGTTAAAAGCATTTGACTTTAATTTTCAGGGCTAAACTTTATGTAGGATTTCCTTAATCAGCACTGCATTGGGCCGCTACACTACTGTTACTATGATGCTTGTCACCATTTGTCACCACTAGAGTTTATATTTTCAAGTTCAACCCAAGAGACATTATTTTTCTTCTGTACATGTTCTTCCACCCGAATGACTGAACACTGCCACCACCACAAGTCTTCCAAAGCACAAGGCGTTTTTTCATCTTCTCAGAGAAAGAAGCACCAATTAATATTCCACTCAAATTCAACTATTTAAATTTAAATCCATTATTTAAATCAACTATACATTTAAACTATACAATTAAACAACATTAGAGCCAATTTTTCAGAGATCCCAACACTGCTAGCTCACTTACTATTCCTTAACCTAAAACCCTCCTACCTCGGCCCCTTCCTGCCCACCCAACTCACACAGTGGTATCTCCCATTGGTGGACACCTACTTTATAAAATAAATGATGTTTGATAGTGAAATATCTGAGGACTGTCACTTAACCACAAAAATTACTTTAAGCAGGGTCCTTTGCCTCAGTGAGCTCAAAACCTGGAGATGGAGAAAATGCAGGAACAAATAATGACTGAAGAGAGTACTTAACATTGTAGGGTCTACAGGAAGCTTTGCTGAGCACATGGGAGAGTGACTCGGTCTCAGCGAGTTCTGGAAGTTTCACACAGGGGTGAAGTGTGAGGTGGATCTTGAAGACAAGTATGAAACATGATTGTGTGTTTAGGGTTTTCTGTGTGGTTGAGATGCAGAGTACAGGTTAAGGTTGACAAGAGGTGAGCCTGGAAGTAGATGAATAGGTCAAAGATAACAGATGAGAACATCTCTCCACCTCAGAGATCCAGCTTCTTGCCTAACAGAGATAAGAGCCTCAGAAAAATTTTAACCAGAGAAGTGACATGGTGAGGTGCTATCCATCTTCTTTAAACTGTTTGCTAGAGATAATTAAAAGTTTTCTCATAGTCTTTAAAAAGCTTAAATCAGACTTACTGCCTCTAACTCTTTTTTACATTATTTTACATGCACAGCAGAAATAGAAATAAAAAGAGCAAGTCTTACCTTCTGTCTCCAATGGGAGTGAACTGCTTTTAATTAAAGCTTTCAAATAAAAATTCATGCCCTATTTTGCTCTTAAAGAAATATACTTTTCTCAAAAGCTTTTGGTTGAAACCAGTAAGGTATAGTTTCATCTACATGTAACTTTAATTTATTATTACAAAGCCTATTTATAGCAATAAGAGCTTAAACCCTGTCTCTCCTCCCATGACAAAATGGCCTCATTAAGATTAGAAAGACATCGGATGCCTGGCTGGCTCAGTCAGTAGAACATGTGACTCTTGATCCTGGGGTTGTGAGTTCAAGTCTTATGCTGGTTGTACACATTATTTAAAAATAAAAAATGGTTTTCAAAAAAAAAGAAAGAAAAACACAAAATCTGCACTAAGTATATGGCATTTCCAATAGATTTGAGCTAAAATATAAACCGGTTATGGACACAGAAACATAGTCATGAAAGGACCTTTGAAAACCCTTTTATTTCTATTCTTTCCTGGCCAAGGGTGAACTTTTAAAGCATTATAGGGTCCTAGAGCAATTAGATTCCATTCAGCAAAATGTGATGACCAGTTTAAAAAAAAAAAAACAAAAAACAGACAGCTAGAACGTGGTTATTATTGCAAGGGAAACATGTTACAAAACCCTTAAGTGCATCCTTAGGAATGTTGAAAGAAAAACTAAAATGGCCACAGAAGACGGAACTGACAGTCCCAGACAAATAATCATCTTCTTGTCTCAGTTACTTTACTGTCTATGCATGAAATGAGAGTAAAAGTAGTGCTTCTCTACAGGATGCATGTTGGCACTTAAATGAGATGGTATGCTCAAGAACAGCAGTCTGGAAACGATACAGTATTTTATAAGTTTTAGTTGTTCCTCCCGAAAACTGTAAACATAAGATT
Source organism: Proteles cristata cristata (assembly GCA_017311185.1). Classification (NCBI taxonomy): domain Eukaryota; kingdom Metazoa; phylum Chordata; class Mammalia; order Carnivora; family Hyaenidae; genus Proteles; species Proteles cristata. The sequence goes on along the minus strand of JAESUZ010001857.1, from coordinate 2,911,355 downwards.
CAGCACTTTTAAACCCTGGCCTATAGAACCACGTCCCCTCCACTGTCACTCCATGAATCAGTGTGCATGCCCTCCTCACAATAAAAAGTCCTATTCCAGAATTTTCTATGTGGTCCACCATGCCCTAGCATCAAGACATTGTCTTGCCCTCTTATAGTCAAGTAATATGAAAAAATCTTTATTTTTAGTGATGTAGTAATAGGCATAGGTCTTTTCATTTTTCTAATCTCAAAGATTTTTCTACCTGTGGTTCTCTGTCATCACCCCCCACCACCACCACCACCTGCTCCCCCGTGATCTCCCTATTGGCTTTTAGAATTGTTCCTTTTCTGGACTCTTCACCCTTACTGACCCTTTTGTGTTTCCTTCCTCTCGATGAGCAAAGTGCCCTCCAAACCAGGAATGCTAGATATTTTCCTTCTTCCTTGAGAAAAACCCATCTGGTTTAGGACTGAGCCATAGTCTTTTTTTTTCAGTGTGTGTGTGAATAATTTGCCCACTGACCCCGACCCCATTGAGTCCCACATCTCTTCCTGTTTTCTGATGGTGACACCCTCTGACCACACTCTCAATGAAGTCTCTATTTCCTCCCAGAGTTTGTCCAGTCTCACAAACAGGACACTTCCCAGTTGCCCTGGCTCCAGAGAACCATCTCTCTTTGCTCTTCAGCCGCCTGGCAGCTTTTGTTTCCCCTACCACACTTAATCAGTCGCCAGATTCTGCTGCTACTTCCTCTGTATTATCTCAAAGATCTGTTTCCCCCTCTCCATGGAGCAGGCAGATACCTGACTTAGATCTTCTTGTCTTTGACTAAATTGGTGCTCATTTTCTTTACCTGCAGCAGGTTCTCATTTTCAAAGTCTTGAATTTATCGTTATCAGTTAGTATCTCCATTTCCACCCACTTACTTATTCATACTTTCCTCCAACTTTTTTTCCACTCTGTACTCCATTCCACATCATTTCTGCTTGGTTTGGAAACCTTACTCCAAAGCATTCTGCGAACATGGTCTGTCTTCTTCATAATCCTTTCATTTACATTCCAGTTGAGAGAAATGTCTCCCAAAACTTCATAACTGACTTGATTTGTAGTCTGAAGATAGCTTCGATGTCTATCCTTCCAGGTTAAGATGGGCATAGATCAGCTCTGTCCGATAAAATTTTTATTGATGATGACTCTTGGACACCTCAAATGTGGCTAGTGCATGTGAGGAACTGAATTTTAAAAATTTACCTAATTTTAATTTAAATAAACTAGCCACGTGGCTAGTGGCTGTTGTATTAGACAACATAGGCTAAATCTAGGCCCGATGCTATCAAATGATACTGAAATTTTAACCCATTAAACGTAAATGAGCTTTGCAAGGACCACAGGAAATATATGAGAACTGAAAAATATTATGACAAAATAAAAACAAATTTCAAAATCAAAGTTAATAAATGATTAAGTATTACAAAATCTATTTGTCAGCGTTAAAAAATTAGTTAAGGACTCAGGAAGTTGACATTGTTTCCAAATAATCTGTACTTTTTTTCCTCTTTTTAATGAGAATTCCAAGTATACTAATTGCCAAGAAATCAAATCATAGCCAATTGTAAATGAAATGAGTTTCTCATCGCCAAATTCTATAAAAAACACTAAATTTTTATATATTTTATATAAAAATTTTTAAGCAAAAATTAATATTCATTGTGTACATTGTTTATGTATTTGATAGGATATGATGTGGGCACACTGCAAGGGTACCTTGTCTATATTCAGGTATAACCTCCTGACCTACCTAACTAAAAGTAAATTCCAAACTATGCACCAGTCTCTCTGTTCATTTACTCATGCTCACCTTTAACATTTACAAGACAGAGTATAAATGGGGCCTCTTGCCCAATGCTCACTTTTCTTCCCATTCCACTTCATTCTGTACCAAAAAAATTTTCATGGTCTTACTTATGGATGGCTCAGTCCAGCCTCCTTGCTTTCAGAAGTCAGCCTAGGAATGTGCACACCTGTTGCTAATTCTTCTCTTTAGAATACAAACTTCATTAGGAGGACCTGGAAGGAGGGAATTCTGGGTTGCTAACTTGGGGTACCATGAGTCTTGACTTCAAGGATTCCTTGCTTTGTGAGTAGAGGTACAACTGGAGGGCCAGAGAGGAGTCTTTTAAAGTATGGGGGCCTGGGTAGTACTGCTTTTACCTTTCTATACACCCATCATAGACTTTAATACTACCTGGAATATTATTTTGTTTGTTGTTTATCTACTTTTTAAGAAAATATTGCTACTACTGGACTAATAGCAGATCTTGTCTGTTATGATACCTTGAAATAATAGGAATTCTGATGATAGAAGAACATCTGGCCTATAGCAGATCCTAAGTAAATCTTTTTCAAACAGAAGGGATGATTTTTCACAGCATTTCCTTACAAAAGGATGGCATTTATATTGGCAAGAATATGGTTTTTGACACTGAATAAACTCAAATTCAATTCTCTCTCATCCAGTTATTAGCCATGACCTTAGTAGGTCAGGATAAAACTACAGTCTGTATATTTTTTTTCATTTCTTCCACATTAATTTCTTTCTTTGTTTTCCTGCTTAATGAGTTCTCTATGTCAAACTGAGGTTGGCCACCTGCCCAGTCCAGTTTAGCATTGTAGTTCCCAAAGTGTGGCCTATGGGAACTAGGGGGAAGGAGGGGGTGTCACAAGATATTTTCAGGAGGCCCATTAGGTCAAACTGTTTTCATCATAATACTAAGATGTTATTTGCCTTTCCTACTGTGTTGACATTTGCAACTTAGTATTATATAGTATTCCACAATCATGGTGCAAAAGGAATAGTGGATAAAACTGTGCCTTTAGCAAAAAACAAAGCAGTAACACCAAACTGTACTAGGAGACACTTTATTCTTCATTGCAACGCATCCACAATTTTTTAAAAATTACCAAATGGGACACCTGGGTGACTCAGTAGGTTAAGCATCTGACTTTGGCTCAGGTCATGATCAATGGTTAGTGAGCTTGACCCCTGCATTGAGCCATTTGCTGTCAGCACAGAGCCTGCTTTGTATCCTCTGTCTTCCTGCTCCCTGTCCTTCCCTTGCTTGTGTGCGTGCGCACGTGCGCGTACACACACGCTCTTTCTCTTCTCTCAAAAATAAAAACATTTCTAAAAAATTAAAATTAAAAAAATTTACCAATTTCACTTAGGAATGTCCTTGGTGAAGGAAACAGTGAAAGTATTTTGTTAAATCTTACATATATATCTTTTCAATACTCTGCAACAGTATGGAAATAGTAAAGTAAAATTTGGCTCAAGGAAAATTCTTTTTTTAAAGATTTTATTTTATCTTATTTATTAAGTAATCTCTATACCCAACGTGGGAGTTGAACCCACAACCCCATGATCAAGAGTCTCATGCTCCACTGACTGAGCCAGTTAGGTACCCCTCAAGGAAGATCTTGTACAATTGAGCTACCAGAGGAACTACATACTTTTTAAATGACATACAATTTTAATTTAAAAGGACAACTGAGAAACTATTGTTACTCAATGTAAGGTATGTGGCCATCACTTACTTTAATAAAACAAAATGAGTATATATCATTGTTGTCACTATAAAATTCAAAGTCTCTAACAAAAATTAGAATTTTTGAAAATTTATATCCATGAGTGTAAACTTGACGCTTCCTGACATTTAATGACTTTTCTGATCAGATGAATGGTGATATTAACAAATACAATTTTTGATATTATATAATGTAGTTTATAAACATTTAGAAAATCTTCATAATTAAGTGAATCAGTATTTTTCAAGTGACCAGTGTATGATATGCCAAAGTCATGAGTGGGTAAAAGATCCACTCAAAGTACAAGATAGGCCAATGAATTTTAATAAAAATTTACAAAAGTTCATTGACACAGTTATGGATTTCATAATGCAAGTAACCTTTAAGAAACTATATTCATTGAATTTGGTGTAGCAATGAAGAAAATCCACAATTACCTTCAAAAGATTATTAAAATGCTATTCCCTTTTCTAACTATATATCTCTGTAAAGCCAGATTTCTTCATCAGTAGGGACTCAGATTTCAGCTTCATAACTTCTCTATTTGTACTAAGGACAATGAATTAACACCTTCTTCCATTGTTGTCTTTTGCCACTTGCTTTCCTGCAACACATTTTCCATATCTTCGGATGAGTTTTTCCACTATTTGGTGAATTGCCAATTGCACTCATCTTTTTAGTACCAAGTGAATGGTAATATCCATTTGTCACTGAATCACCGTAACCAAATGCTTATGAAAGCTTGGCAGAAAGCACTTGAGAAACTAACAGCCCTTGCATCTGCATATTGCCTGCAAACCAGATGTCAACATGTATTAAAAGGGAAACATAACTGAAGTAATGTAAAATTTAACAATAACTTAAGTAATAATATCTGGAAAAAGTAAAATTCTTCTTATGGACCAGCTCTAGACTAGTCAATGGGAAAGTTGGAAAACAGAAATGTGAGCCAATATTATAAGGAAATAATTTCAGTAAATTGATCAATGTCTGAATTAAGAGAGGCCTATGAGCTTATTGATAAAGTGATCCTGGAGAAGGACATGTGACTAGAAATGCCATCTCTCTACACTTTCCTTCACACAAACAGAATTCTTAAATCTCCTCTTATTTTGAAAGGAACTTAGAATTTACAGGGCACCTGGATAGCTCAGTCGGCTCTTGATTTCGGCTCAGGTTATGACCTCATGGTTTGTGAGGTTCGTGGGGTTTGTGGGCTCGAGCCCCTCATCACTATCTGTGCTGACAGTGCAGAGCCTGTTTAGGATTCTCTCTCTCTGCCCCTCCTCTGCTGTCTCTCTCTCTCTCAAAATAAATGAACTTTTAAAAAGATTTGTAAAAAAGGAACTGAGAATTTAGATGTTAAGTTGTTTGGTTAACTGGGTTTTAGAAAATTTTTAAATATAATTATGCTTCTATATTATATATTATATATATAATATAATATAATATATTATATTATATATTATATAATATATTATAATATATAATATATATAATATAGCATATATATTATATATGCTATATAAGCATGCTATATAAATGCTTCTGAATGTTTATATATACTTCCGTTAAATGGAGATGGTATGACTATTCCTAGAAGTCATGTATGACCATAGATTTGATTTCTGTGGTAATTGTAATTCCTTTCTTGGAAAAGGAGGAAGAGAGTCAGAGAGAACATTAGACTTAGCAGTTGTGTCCCAGACAGCAGCAGACATAAAACAATTTTTCTGTACATGACAAACTACCGGTTTTGCTCCAGCAACAAAATGATGATAAATCATGTCAGATTTCTGTAATATTTCTTTCACAAAATAACTGTACTTTATGAATATTCTCATAGGCTTTGAGTGACAGAAAATAATGCTCAAAGAAACTTTTATTTATAATAAAGAAAATGACCAAAAGCAAAAATGAGGGACAAAAGAAAAAACTGACAATTGAACAGTTAATAATTACTGTAAAAATGTATCATTTAAGATGGCTAAAGATAAAAAGAAAGCAAGTTTATGATAGAAAGAAAACCTTTGGGAATCCTTGTCAGACCAGTCCCCATAGGAGACTGATGCTCATTGATGTCACCTTACGCCTGGGACCTAGTCCTGCATACTTAGTAAATTCATTGTTTCAACTCACTCTGGGATGTCCCCTGGCTGCTCCCTTCCCAGCTTCAATCCCTGACATGACCCAGAATATTCTGAATCAATGATACATGATTGTGGCTAGAGTTAATCTGTTCCCATAGAGCAGAGATAATGAGCCTGGGGTTAAAGAATGGCCAGCATTATGGCATTATTGCCTTAACTAATTTTTTTAATGAAAGAGCTCAATCAAAATGATGGTACATAGAAAAAAAGTGATTGTACACAAAAGATGAATCAAAAGATGAATGGGAAATATACAATAAAAAATATGGCTATAGTAATATTAATGAGCAATGCAGTTCATTTCTTCTCTATTCTTTTATTTACATACCATTCAACAATCATCTATTGTGTGCCTACAACTTGTATTAGAGAAGCATGGAGGAGACAATGTTGTTTTCCTTAAAGATCCTACAGTCTACTATCTGTTTGGACCTACAAACCTCAAGTTATTATAGCTAATAAGTTTCTAGTATGCATAAATAATTATGAATAAGTTTACTATTTAATACTTTTTAACTCTCCCAAATTCCATAAAGACTAAGAATAATATCTTTTAGCCCAATTTCCTAGGCATTTAAGACAGCAATTTGACCAACAAAATCCATAAGCAGGAAAGACAAAAAAACCCCAAAGATTATAGCACAACAATTTTGCAATTTTGGAGTTGTGATAGCATAGCTGTTCTATGAATTTGAGTTGCTTCATTTCTAGAATAAAAGAATCAGAAATAACAAGAATAGACCATTCCAGAGGGTCATCTAAATGTACAAATTGACTCTAAAGAAGGCAAATTTAATTCCATTTGTAAAACATTTAACATAACCAAAGACATGAGCACAATGAGAGCCTTATGACATTTCTTTTATTCCTCTTCAACATTTTATTTTGTTTTTCTGTAGTGAATACAATAAAACCCCCAAAATGAAAAATCCCTGTATGGTTGTTTAGTGACCACCAAAAAAGGCAGATCTGAGAGATGATGTCTTCTTGCCTGGCTGGACCAAGGAAAAAAGGAGCCACAGAACACTTAACACTGACCCACTGACCTGATCTGGATGAGGGAAGGAAGCTGCAATGCCCTGAGGTCAGCCAGAGGAAAAGAAAGGTGTGGAATCAGTTTAAAGGAGACCCAGAGACCTTTACTCAACTCCGAGTTCCCATGTTCTTACCTACTTCCGTTTAAATGCATCTCTGCCTGGTGTCTCAGGGGAAATTATTTTTCCTCTTCAGGAATGTGTTTCCATTAAATACTTCCCTTACGTTCTGCTAAATTTGTGAAAAGCAAGCAAACAAGCAAACCAACAAAGCCAGCTTATTCTTTCCTTATGCAACAGATAACTTCGGATTATATACAGCAAAGATTAACATTGATAGAGTGTGTGTTCCATGCCAGACACGGTACATGTACTATCTCATTTAATTTCATAGGACCTCTAGATTGGGTGGCCTGCAATTTAATTCAGTTTGCATCAGAGAGAAGCAGTTGAGTACCTTTGGTCACGCAACTACTGAGTGCTGTAAGTAGGGATCAAAAGCTCCAAAATCTTCAAAGCCTTGAGGCTTCTTTGAGCCCCTTCTTAATCCTGTTTTTTTAATGGCTGTTTTGTTTACTGAACTTATCAGAACTTTGTTTTCCTAGCTAATATGATTTGTACCACAAGTAGTGCACAGCCTGTAAACCCTCTGGCTTCTGTTAAAGCAGTAATGTCAGTGGACCCACAGCATGAAAGCAGTTGTGTTCTCTCCTCCAGGCACGAAATCCCCTTGGGGCTCAGCATTTGATTATCTTCGTGCTCAAGGATTCTGTTGTTGATTTTCCATTCTGGAAAAAAATTATAGATGGCACAGATGCTTCCAGAGTATAATTGATTAAATCTCACTAGATCAGTTTTCTCCATGAACAAGGTCCAGGAAGAAGCCAGTAAACTTGGAAATGAGGAGGAAAAAATGTCCCATTTCTCATCAGACCTCCTTTCAGACATGTAGGAAAATAAAGAATATAAGACTGAAGAGCAAAAATCAAATGTTTGTGGTAGAATAAACATAACAAAATTTACATTTTGACTACTTTTAAGTGCACAGTTCAGTGGCACTAAGTACATTCACATGGTTGTCCAATCATCACTGCCATGCATCTTCTTCTATCTTCCTCTCCACCTGCTCTTCTTTACTATTAAACGTGAACTCTTTATTCCTCCATCTCCCAGCCCCTGGCAACCATCATTCTTTTTGTCTCTGTGAATCTGACTACTTTAGGAACCTCATACAAGTGAAGTCATACAGTATTAGTCTTTTTGTGACAGACTTTATTGCTTATTATGTTTTCAAGGTTCATCCATATCATCAGTGTCACGATTTCTTTCCACATGATGACTGAATAATATCCCATTATGTATATTCCACGTTTTATCTTCATCCCTCTATCTGTAGAGGAGCACTTGCATTGTTTCCACATTTTGGCTATTGTGAATAATGCCTCTATGAATATAAGTGTAAAATAATACTTCTAGTTCCTACTTTGACATGTAGAGGCCTATAACCAGAAGTGGAAATGCCTGGATCATATCTAGTTTTGTGTTTAATTTATTAAGGAATTACCATACTGTTTTCCATAGCAGCTGCACCATTTCATATTTCCACCAACGGTGCACACGGGTTCTGATTTCTCCACATCCTCCACAACACTTGTTATTTTCTGTTATTTTCATGATAGCTATCCTGATAGGTATAAAGTGGTACTCCATTGTGAGTTTGATTTGCATATTTCTGATGACTAGTGATTGTTGAGCATCTTTTCATGGGCTTGCTAGCTATTTGTCTATCTTCTTTGGAGAAATATCTACTCAATTCCTTTACCCATTTTTTAATCAGATTATTTTGGGCTTTTTTATTATTGAGTTGTAGGCATTCTTTATGTATTCTGATAAAGATCCCTTACCAAATATAGGATTTGCAATTTTTTTCTATTATTCCGTGGGTCGTTTTTACTCTGTTGCTAGTGTCCTTTGAACATTAAAAAGTTTTTAATTTTGATGAGATCCAACATTATTTTTTTGCATCTATGTATGCAGTTTTCCTCACAACATTTGTTAAAAAGACTGTCTTTTTCTCATTGAGTCATCTTGGCACCCCTTGTCTAAAATCTTTGACCATTTACATGAGAGTTTATTTCTGGGTTCTCTATTCTGTTCCATTGGTCTATATGTCCATCTTTATGCCAGCACCATACAGCTTTGATTACTATTGCTTTATAGAATAAATTTTGAAATCAGGGATGTGAGACTCCTAACTTTGCTCTTCTTTTTAAGATTTATTTTGGGGGCAGATAAGCATTAGACTTCAGCTCAGGTCATTATCTCTCGTGGTTCATGAGTTCAAGTCCCACATCACACTCTGTGCTGACAGCTCAGGGCCTGGAGCCTGCTTTGGATGCTGTTTCTCCCTCTCTGACCCTCTGCTGCTTGCACTCGGTGTCTCTCTCTCTCTCTTAGAAATAAATAAACATTAAAAAACGTATTTCGGTTATTCAGGAAAAACTAATTTTTAATACAGAAGTAAATGGACTTCAAAGTGAGATTAAGATAAGCATTTTATCGGGGCATCTGAATGGCTTAGTTGGGTTAAGTGTCTGACTCTTGATTTCGGCTCAGGTCATGATCTCACAGTTCATGAGATCCAGGCCTGCGTCAGACTCTGTGCTGATAGCATGGAGCCTGCTTGGTATTTTCTCTCTCCTTCTCTGTTTGTAACTCCTCCGCTCCTGTGTGCTCGCTCACTCTCTCTCTCTCTCTCTCAAAATAAATAAATAGGCTATTGAAAAAAAGGTAAACATTTAATCATAGACATACAATAAAATATCCCATTTATTAATGAATGGGAACTTGTTCTCCAGGAATCTATTCTCTGGGAGGAGAGATATGTTCTAAATGAGATACAAAGTAAAAGCACAAGGAAGGAAGCTAAAAGCTAAGCATATTTTAGGAAAAAGAGAAACTATTTCTGATGAAGGTTAACAAGGAGGATACCCTTGTGGAAATATAGTTTGCACTAGGTCTAAAAAAATAGGAGAACAAGATATGGAAAGTATATTTATTGATTAATTGTTTCTCCTACCTTCTATTCCTACTTTGGTTCTATGTGCACTGTAGGATACTTCCAGCCTACGTTTACATTATTTTAAAAGCTGTGGCTAAAAATGAAAACCTAAATAACTGCTTAGATGATATTCTATACTTTGTCTCATTAAGTACTTTCCCAACTTTGAGGAAGAACTGCATAAAATTTTTCAAGATGATTTCCAAATCAATAACTTTTTTAAAATGCTTAATAAGAAGGTATGTTTTAATCTTTCATCAAGGAAGGTATAGAGGGAACAAATAAGCACATGAAAAGGTGCTACACATCATATGTCAGCAGGTAAATGCAAATTTAAACAATGAGATATTACGATATACATATTAGAATGGCCAAAATTCCAAACACTGATACCACCCAATGCTAGGAAGGATATGGGGCCACAGAAAGTCTCATTCCTTTCCAAACTGCTACTTTGGAAGATAGGGTGGCAGTTTTTTACAGAACGAAACACACTTTCACCATACTATTCAGCAACCTTCTCCTTGGTATTTACCCAAAGGAGCTAAAAACATATGTCCACACAAAAACCTACACAGGGATATTTAAAGAAGATTTATTTATTTACTTTTAAGTAAGCTCTGTGCCCAACAGGAGGCTTGAACTCATGACCCCATGCTCTACCAAGTCAGCCAGCCATCTCTAGAAACTCTGTTAACAGTAAAGAGAAGGGTGTGTGGGTGGTTCAGTAGGTTAAACATCCAACTTTGGCTCAGGTCATGACCTTACAGTTCATGAGTTCTAGGGCCTCATCGAGTAAGCTGGAGCCCTGCTTTGAGTGAGCTTGAGCCCCACTCTGGGCTTTGCACTCTCTCTCCCTCTCTCTCCCTTCTTCTCTGCACCTCATGAGATTCTCTTTCTCTCCCTCTCTCTCTGCCCCTCACTCACTTGTGCTCTCTCTCTCTCTCAAAAAAAAAAAAGAAAATTGAAAAAAAATAGTTACCAAAATGAGCATCTTGGAAGCAATCAAGATGTCCTTCAGTAGGTTGAATGGATAAATAAGCTATGGGTACATTGAGAAAATGGAATATTATTCAACACTAAAAAGAAATACGCTATCTAGCCATGAAAAGACATAGAAAAAACTAAAATGCATATTACTAAATGAAGCCACTCTGAAAAAACTACATACTGTATGACTCCAAACTATATGACCCTTGGAAAAGGCAGTACGGAGGCAGTTAAAAGATCACTGGTTGCCAGGGGTAGGGTGGAGGAGGAAGGAAGAGGAAGGAAGAAGCAGAGCAATGAGGATGTTTAGGACAATGAAAATACTCTGCATAGTATCATAATGATGGATACATGTCATTTATCCCCCCCCTTTTTTTTTTTCAAATAAGCTCTGCACCCAGTATGAGGTTTGAACTCATGACCTGAGAATCAGAAATCACATGCTTTACTGACTTAGCCAGCCAGGCACCCCATGTCATTTATACTTTTGTCCCAATGCATGATGCCAAGAATGAAACCTAATGTAAACTCTGGACTCTGGATGATAATGATGTATCAATGTAGGTTCATCAATAGTAACAAATGAACCACCCTGGTGGGCGATGCTGATAATGAGGGAGATTTATGCACACGGTGGGGGTGGGTGAGATAAGCATATGGGAAATCTCTGTACTTTCCACTCAATTTTTCTGTGAAACTAAAATTGCTTTAAACAATAAAGTCTGTTTTGGGGTGCCTAGGTGGCTTAATCAATTGAGAGTCCAACTGTTGATTTTGGCTAGGGTCATGATCCAGGATCATGGGATCGAGCCCTGTATCAGGCTCTGTACTGAGAATGGAGCCTGCTTAATTAAGATTCTCTCTCTCTGCCTCTCTGTATCTCTCCACTGCTTGCGTGCTCTCTCTCTAAAACAAAATAATTAAAAAAGGAGAAAAAAATATACAGTCTTTTTTTAAAACAGTCCTTTTCTGAGTTTCTCCTTAGGATGATGAAAAAGTTCTGGAAATAGTTGGTGGTGATAGTTACATAACATTATGATGTTACTTAATGCCACAGAACTGTACACTTACAAAATGGTTAAAATGTTAAAATTTATCATATATATCTTACTACTATTTTTTAAAAGGACTGTTTATTGTCTGATATGATAATATTTTACTAAATAGGAACTTCTACAGATGTACAGCAATTTAAAAATTACATGTAATTGAGGGCTTGTGGGAAATACGGAGGCCATGATAGGGAACCTGGAAATATAAATCATTGATGCCTGTATAAGGGACTTTATGCTCCAGGGTAGATAAACTGACAATGTGAAGAAATAACGGAGCTTCCAGAAAATTCTGGAAAGTCAACTAGAAGATTTTAATTTAAATGATATGTTTGAAAGCAATTAAAGAGAGAGATGATTCTCTAATTCCTCAGGATAAATACCAGGGAATAGATGAGACTGGGGAGTCAATGGAATGATTTTTAAATAATATTTTTAATGGTTATTCATTTTTGAGAGACAGAGAGAAACAGAACGTGAGTGGGGGAGGGTCAGAGAGAGAGGAAGACACAGAATCTAAAGCAGGATCCAGGCCCTGAACTGTCAGCACAGAGTCCGATGCAGGGTTTAAACTCACAAGCCACGAGATCATGACCTGAGCTGAAGTCAGATGCTTAACTGACTGAGCTACTCAGCCACTCTTAATGGAGTGATTTTTGACATGAAAATAAAGAGACAGTGCATTGTGCCCAGTCAAGACCTTTTTTTTTTCCTCCAGTAATCCAGAGAAAGAGAGGCCTAGACCCAACAAGGACCCCAGAGATCTTTGGCTTTTTCTCAGCCATCAGTGAATCCTCTCTCTCTTGTGACTTCTCTCAAAGATGAGTCATGCATGTGGACGTCAGCTTTCCTTTCTTAACAGTCCCCAAACATTCTTAATCTTAAATTTCACAAGGAGCTAGAAGGAACTGTGTTGTGTTTTAAAATAATGATAGCTGGCCTCAGAAGAATGAAGCTGTGAGGCTTTCATTCTGCCTTATGGGGGGCCTTCAGAATGAGCTCCTTCAGGGGCCCGGTAGTAGAGTAGAGAAATATTACAAAGGGTCACAAAAGAAGATGTGGAACATGACAGTTGTATTCACTATCTTGATTGAAGTGATAGTGTCTAGGACTCATACATATGTCAGTAGTCATCAAATTATTCAACTTAAATATGAGTAGTTTACTGTATGCTGATTATCTTCAATAAACCTCTAAAAATAAATTTAAATCAATTACATTTAAATACAGTAAATTAAACTTTTCTAAAGAATTTGCTCCTTCAGTTTCCTTCCAACTGAAATAAGGATTAGCACTGGTCTCCACTAAATTAGTATGTTTAGCAAATTTGTTAAGACCTACTTTGTGTCATGAAGAGAAGAAAATGAGAAAGACAAGAGGCCCTGTCTTTGAGAAGCTTTCACAAAAAAGGAACTTGATATACTCAATTTTTGCAAGGAAGCTCATATGTACTAGACTTAGAGTATGTTCATTCACTCTGTAATTACTAATCAAGCACCTTCCATGAGTCGTGGCCACTTCTAGGACTTGGGACAATATGGATGAATGACATGTACTTGTGTGGTCATGAAACCCTGAAAGCGAAGGGCAACCAGAGAAGACAAATTAAGTTAGATCTGTGAAAATGTTCAGCAATGATTGAGCCCTTTCTATATTTCAGTCTTTGCGAAGCACTTGGTTTTCATTAACTCAACATTAACTCATCAAATCCTCATCAAACTTCTTTGAAATTAAGAATTAACGGCCCCATTTTAAAGTTGAAAATACCACTCACCCACATAATTACATAGTTTTCAGTGGAAGTATTTCTGTTAGATAAATGAAATCCCTTTTTTTGTTAATAAAAAATAGCATCCACGTGATAGAAAAAGTATATATAGAAGAAGGTCCCCATGGGCATGCTATAAATATGGTTTCGTCTGAAGAGTAAGAGTGAAAGAGAAAAAGAAATCATTCATTTTTTTCTAAATTTGTTAGATGTGCTTGAATGCTTTTATTACAACTGTATTGCATTGATTTGCAGCAAAATTGTTTTTGCTTAAAAAAAAAAAAAGGAGTTCTCTAAGGTCTAATTCAAACCCTGAATTCCCTTACTACAAATGTGATACCCTTAGGCATCATACTGTTTTGTATCCCAATTCCAGTATTAAATATGTAGAAGAGAAGTCTTTACCCCTCCATCCTCTTTTGACTACTTCACCAGAAAAAGTTCTTGAGCTTTGTTTGACGATAATGAAAGAAAAGTAAAATGTCTTTGCTGTATTAAAATATGTTCAAACTCTCCTAGAGAGCCTTCTGAGTCTTGTGCCCGCTGTCCCTCGAAGCCCGGAGCTGCATGGGAAGACCTCGCCTCCTGACAGTGCAGAAATTATGCTCTGTGGGCACCTGGGTGGCTCAGTTAAGCACCCAACTTTGGCTCAGGTCTTGATCTCACAGTTCATGGGTTCGAGCCCCCCATTGGTCTGTGTGCTGACGTCTCAGAGCCTGGAGCCTGCTTTGAATTCTCTCTCTCTCTCTCTGCCCCTCCCTGCCTCATAGTCTGTCTTTCTCGGTCTTTCAAAAATAAATAAATGTTAAAAAAAAATTTAACCTTAAAAAAATGAAATTATGTTCTGAGAGTGAACAAGCAGAAGGCCTGCATCATTCTTTCCTTGTTTGTTTGACTTTGGTTTTTATTGTCTTGACAATGGCAGCAGTTCATCTACATAATTCTCTGGGAGTTATTTACTACCTCCTCAGTAATAAAAGAGGCCTACAAACAAAGAGAGCAAATACGGCAAGTGTTTATGCTTGCAGAACTATTTTCTCTGTACAGAAACAGGTTGTTTCATTTGTTTCCTACATCTCAGCCAGGTTAGAGTTATCTTCCCTTGTAAATCAAAGTATTGGGAAAAAAATAAAACAACTGACATATAATTGAAAAGAAAAATAACATGAATATTAAGTTGGGGAAGCCCATTCACTGGTCCCAAACATAAAGTCACTTTTTTCTATATTTTATTGTCAGAAGGATTTTCATTGGACACACACATGAACAAAGGATTCTTAACAGAAACAAAAAGCAAACTACAACTTTCAAAAAATTGGGATGTGACACCCAAATAGCAGTAATAATAGCTCTTATAATGGTAAACTGATTAGTTCGTTAATAAGCTTAGAATTAGAATATTGAAGTCTCACTTCCCTTGAGTGTCCTTGCTCTGCTTAAGTAAAAGCCAGTATCACCAGATCAATTTACCTTTTCCCGTGAGCTTGCCTTTTCTAATTAAGAGAGATAGTTATGGCACTTAGATTTCATCTAATCTGGCTTTAGGTAATTATGGTTCATTGTAGCAATTACAAGTTACATTTATAATGAACAATAGAGGGAAAAACCTTTGAAATTCAATTTATTAAGCTTTGAAAACCTGCTACAAAATGGATAGTCAAGATGTATTTCCTAGGCAATCAAATACTTTTGTGAGAATGTCAAAGTCCAAGAAACTCATGCCAAAGCTGACTTTCCCCTGTAATTCTGAACCATTTCCTCCATAATCCTTCCCAAATTTGCCCCCAAATAGCATGGCCATTCTAATGTTTCCTTAGTTTTGTACAGAGATAGTCCATAGTATAAATTTGCATTTGTCAGTAAAATATGATCCTAAAAAATATTTCCTAGGATTTTTTTTCTGTGTATACAGTACTTTATTTATAAGGAAGTTCTATGAGGGCCAAACTACCATCTCTATTTCTTTTATTTATTTTTGCAACTCCTATCCACAGGTCTCTCTTAAATTCCTTCACTAGGAGGCTCCCTCAATTATCTTGAAATCCAACTGGAACCTTAGTTTCTTTCAAAAGTTCTTCTGACTATTCTAAGACTAAATCCTTCCCTTGATCAATCTCCTATAATATTTCCCACATCGAACACACTTGATCCCTCTGGTATATTATCTTATATTATTAAACATTGTTAGTTCCTTAAAAAAAAATTTGGATTATCTGCCTGTCATGTATTTTTAAATTTTGCCCAGGCATTCAGAGTATTTATTTTATTTAAAAAATCACACACAACAATAACTATTATAACTGTATTCATCTAAACATTGCCAGTTTTTAGACAATTACTTTATGTTCTTTCTCAAATTTTCTATATATACATGAAAGATTGATTGCATATGAGTGGATTTTTACTAAGCTACCTCTAAGTCCTGGTATTTTAAGTAAATTTTTGAGTCATGATTGTAAACTCTATGCGAAACATACATTAATAGCTTATTTGAATGTTTCTCCTATTATTTTTCAGACGTGTCTTAAAATTGATACAGTAAACATTTAAATTTGTTTGACTAAATTTATTCTTAAATATATATTTTTTAATTAATGTATTTATTTTGAAAGAGAGAGGAAGAGAGCACAATAAAGAGAGGGACAGAGAAAGAGGGAGAGAAAGAATCCCAAGCAGGTCCCACACTGTCAGCGCAGAGCCTGACGTGGGGCTTGAACTCACAAACTATGAGCTCATGACCCATGTCAAAACCAAGAGTTAGATGCTTAAATGACTGAGTCATCCAGTCAATATATTTATTCTTCAATATATTTAAGTCATTCTGCTATCATGACAAGTATAATTTAGTAAATTCTGCCACTGCCATACATTCTCTTGCCAACATATTCTGTGTGTCTCTTTTTAACATTATGTACCTCTTAAGAAACAATGTATTAGCTCCCATCTGTTTAGGAAAAAAATATCTAACTATGATCTTAGAATTTGAAAATAAGATAATTATCATCCTTTTGTATTTTTTAAAATTTTTTATGCTTATTTATTTTTGAGAGAGAAAAAGTGTGAGCAAGAAAGGGGCAGAGAAAAAGGGAGACACGGAATCTGAAGCAGGCTCCAGGCTCTGAGCTGTCAGCACAGAGTCTGACTAGGCTTAAACCCATGAACCTTGAGATCATGATCCGAGCCGAAGTTGGATGTTTAACTGACTAAGCTACCCCGGTGCCCCCGTCCTGGGCAGTTCTTACGTGCCAAGAACTGACCAAAATCTTCTCTTGGTTTTAAGGTTCTCACCACTTTTCAAAACACTAAATTAATACTGCAAATGTAGTCTTATCATGGCAGCTGGTTTTAGAACTGAATTGTACATTCCCAAATAATGAAATATAACAGTGTATTCCTAATCATGCTGCCCTTTATATCCTTGCAATGTGTCTGCCTTCTGGCCAAAATCACTTAAAAACAATATTAATCTCTTTGATACATATACGTACTTTTTTGGATAACATCCAATATTAATCAGAGTGAGGACAAAGTCTATTCTGTAAGAGGTAGTGTAATCATAAGGTCCTAATGCCTCTTTCAGAAATATCATGCTGAATTCAGGGAAGTCTTCCTGTTGGCAAGACATGTGGCCCTGCTAAGGGAAACTGCCTGGCTAGCAGTCCCTGCTGTAAAGCAGCCTACAGCCAGCCATGTGTTCCTGCCAAGTTTGGCCACACTCCAGGTACATCTCCAAATGTACTAAATCCACTCTCATCTACATGTATTCATTTACATGTTAAGGATCCTCTAGACACAGTTCCAGAGATTTAACAAATCTTCACATATATTTGATTTTCAACTCACCTGGGATCTAAAGCAAGTTAATGGTATGAAGATTTTATGAATGGCTTAAGGAGAACAGTTTTCTTTCTAGGTCTAGGTAGTCTCCCACTCCCTGTCTGAGAGGAAAAAATTGTGGCAATAAACAGTAGCAAAAACCAATGATAACTTGTTCTTTTTACTTAGGTCTTTTTTGCTTTATGAAATCAGTGCTTCAAACACCAAGTATTTGGGCTTAAAAATAGCTTGATGGTTTTGGTTCAAGGTGGCTACATAGGAAGATTCTGAACTTACCTCCTCCATGGACACACCGAATCTACAGGAATATATGGAACAATTTCTGCTGAAAACAAACACTTTCAGAGACCCTTTCACAATGAGCAAGTGAGAGAGAAACCACAACAAACCAGTTGCTGCCACAGGACACCTCTACTTGGCCTAGCTCTGACGACCAACAGGCTCATGAAGCACTGATTTCATGCTCATAGGTTCCACATAACTATAACCAACAGAGAGAGAATGTTCTTAAACAGCTACCATGTCAGGGCACAGCAAGAAGCAACAGACCCAGAAGCTTAGTCTTTCTGTGATAAAGGCCTATTGGCTTATCATCATATAGGTGTAAGCTGAGGGGCTGACTGTAAATCTTTCTAGAGACTTCAGACAGTGGGCAGTACCTTTATGCTCTCCCTCTGCTGTACTCTAGAGCGTAAGCGTCTCTCAGAGGGGAACTCTTATACATGCCTGGTGCTCCAGTTTTACCTCTGGTACCTGGTTTTTGTAGCTGACACCTTGATCACCTGGCTCTGGTAGGTACTAGGGTTTATATTGCTAGGTCCCATTGAACTGTAACAATTGGAGGAACAGTTCTTGGTGGATTACCACCCCCTGGGGCACTGCACAGGTAGCTGACTGAACCCCCCCACCCCTTCCTGTGAAAGAGGCTTACTTACCTGTCCTGGAGCTTTAGCCTTACAGGCAAGCTTCAGGTCTGACATTCATCTAAAGACTACTGAACTGCTCTCAGGGAAAATAGGGAACATAGGTCCCTAATAGAGATAGCATAGACATGCTGTCTTTGTGCTTTCCTTCCTAACATCTTCCAGAAAGCAACTTACACACTCATTTGGAGCCCCAGTTTTTGTGGCTGACACTTAGGGGACACCTCCAGATTGCCTGGCTCTGGTGGCCAGCAGGGCTTATGCTTGTGGTCCCAAAGGAATATATATTTGGATTCTTTAAAACTTCTGCCTAAGGGCCTGGCTTCCAATCAGTCTGAAGCAAAGTGATGACTGTGATTCTCCCTTTAAGACATTGACTTGTCTTGGCACACTCTTGACAGCTGAGAGATAGTAAAAATAAAATAGGCTGCTTGGACAATCACAAAAGTTTGAAAGACAATGAAGAGCTAGGGCAGAGGTGAACAATAAGGTTTATTCCCTACACAAGGCCCACCTTTTAAGACTAGCAGAGGCGGCTGTTTTATCTAATGCAGAGAAACCAATACAGAGAATAATGCAATATATAACCACATAGGAATGTGTTCCAAATGAAAGAGTAAGATAAAAATCTCAGAGAAAAATTTTCAGGAACTGGAATAAGTAATTTTACCTGATAAAGAATTCAAAATAATGGCCATACAGAGTCTCACTGACCTTGGGAGAAGAATGGAGGAACACAGAATTTCAACAAAGAGACAGAAAATATAAGAAAGTTCTAAGCAAAAGTCACAGGGCTGAAAAATATAATGACTGAAGTGGAGAATACAATGGTATATTTCAACAGCAGACTAGATGGAGCAAAAGAGAGGTCAGTGAACTTGAAGACAGGCTAGAGGCAGTCACCCAATCAGAGCAGCAAAAAGAGAAGAGAAGGAAAAAAGGTGAAGATAACTTAAGGGACTTATGGAACAACATCAAACAGATCAATACTAACATTATAGAGATCCTGGGAGAAGAGAGAGAAAGAGAAAGGGACAGAAAAATTTTTGCAGAAATAATCACTGAAAACTTCCCTAACCTGTGGAAGGAAATAGACAGATAGATCCAGGAAGCCCAGAAGTTTCCAAATAAAATGAACTCAAAGAAACCCACACCAAAATACATTATAATTAAAACATCAAAAGTTAAGGGGAAAAAGAAAATCTTTAAGGCAGCAAGAGGGAAATAATTAATTACATACAAAGAAACCTCCATAAGATGATAAGTAGATTTTACAACCAAAACATCACAGGCCTGGTGCCTGGGTGGCTCAGTCAGTTAAGCATCCAACTTTGGCTCATGACATGATCTCATAGTTAGTGAGTTCAAGCCTTACATTGGGATCTCTGCTGTCAGCACAGGCCCTCCTTCAGATCCTCTGTCTGCCTCTCTCTGCCTCTCCCCCCTCAAAAATAAATAAAATATTAAAAAAACAAAACAAAAACAAAATTACAGGCCCAAAAGGAGTGGCACAATATATTAAAAGTGCTGAAAGAAAAAAAACTTCCAACCAAGAATACCTTACCCAGAAAAGTTGTCATTCAGAATTGAAACAAGTAAGTTTTCCAGACAAACCAAAGCTAAGAGTTCGGCACCACCAAACCAGACTTGCAAGAAATGTTAAAGGGACTTCTTTAAACTGAAGAAAAGGCATTAATGAGTAACAAGAGAACATATAAA
Source organism: Proteles cristata cristata (assembly GCA_017311185.1). Taxonomy (NCBI): domain Eukaryota; kingdom Metazoa; phylum Chordata; class Mammalia; order Carnivora; family Hyaenidae; genus Proteles; species Proteles cristata. Next base: position 2,891,254 of record JAESUZ010001857.1, on the reverse strand, counting down.
AGCTCTAAATCTCATTGGTAAAGGTAAATATATTGTAAAAGTATTGGGTTAATCACTTACAAAGTTAGTATGAAGGTTAAAAGACAAAAGGAAGTAAAAGGAAGTAAAAGTAACTAACTACAATAATTAGTTAAGGGATATACAAGATAAAAAGATGTGAAATGTGATATCGCAAGCATAAAATGGGGGGAGGTTAAAAATGTAAAACTTCAGAGTATGTTCATATTTAAGTTGTTATCAACTTAAAATACACTGTTAACAAATATAACTTGTTATGTATATGCTCATGGTAACCACAAAATAAAAACCTATGGTAGATATACAAAAGATACTGAGAAAGGAATCTAAGCATAACACTAAATAAAGCCTTCAAACCACAAAGGAAGAGAGAAAAGAAAAAAGGAACAGAGGAACTTCAAACAGCCAGAAAACAATGAACAAAATTACAATAAATACATGCCTATCAATAATTACTTGAAATGTAAATGGACCAAATTATCCAAACAAAAGACTAGAGTGGATGAATGGATAAAAAACAAGACGCATCTATATGCTGCCCACAAGAGATTCACTTCTTATGGAAGGACACATACAGACTAAAAGCAAAGGATGGAAAATGATAATCCATGCCAATGGAAATGAAAACAAAGGTGTGACAGCAATACTTAGATCAGAAGCTTTAAAATAAAGACTGTAATAAGAAACAAAAAAAAGGCATCACATAATTGTAAAGCAGCCCATCTAACAAGAAGATATAACATATATACATTTTTATGTGTGCAGTATAGGAGCATCTGAATATATAAAGCAAATATTAACAGATTTAAAGAAATACACAGCAATACAATAACTGTAGGGGACTTTAATATCCCACGTGCATCAATGTCTTGTCATGCAGACAGCAAATCTGTAGTGAAACATCAGTCTTAAACAACATGTTAGATCAGATGAAAATTAGCTTAGCTTGTAATATTAAAGGGGTAGAAACAAAATTAAATGTGAAAGGGTTATGTAACGCAGAGGTTTGGAAGAGCAACATGAACATGTCTTATCCCCATTAAACTCCAACAGTGCAGTCTGGAACACCTGGGTGGCTCCGTCGGTTAAGCGTCCAACTGCAGCTCAGGTCATGATCTCACAGTTCGTGGATTCGAGCCCCGCATCGGACTCTGTGCTGACAGCTAGCTCGGAGCCTGCAGCCTGCAGCCTGCTTCAGATTCTGTGTCTCCCTCTCTCTCTGGCCCTCCCCTGCTCATGCTGTCTCAATCTCTCTCTCAAAAATAAATGAAATTTAAAAAAAAACACTCCAACAGTGCAGTCATTGTGGCAATGCTTTGAAACTACAGTTGTGATATGACTCTAAGAGGACTCCCTTGATAAGCAAATTACATTAAAGGACACAAATAAGTGACTTTAATAAATGGTGCATTCCTTAAACCTTTTAATTGTAAAATTTAAGTCTTGAATAAATATAACCAAAAATACATGGCTATTTTACTCACCCTTCTGCTTTCAAAGAAATAAAACAGTTGGATCATACCTACCTCCCAGAACACTGGCTTCGGCTTATCATCTTTCAACCTAAAATCCTTTAGTTTTAGGATTACAAGCAATTGTTCCGAAAGAACTGAAGATATTTTCCATTCACCATCATTTTACTTACAACAGAACTAGAAGTGTTGAGACTCATCTCTTACAGGTATGACTCTGTTCCTAAGTGGAGGGTCGGTAACTGAAAGGTATGGTTCAGTCTCGGCATTCCCATTGCTTCCCATGAATTAGGGTCCCCAAAGTAGACACCCATCATCCTATCTTCTCACCTGCACCTTTCTGGACACTGGCACACACCCCACTCTGGAAGACACTCAGGCTTCTCTGAAATCCCATCTTTTCTAACTTAGGACTCATCTCTATAATACACCTACATAGGCATTTAAATCCATTGGCTTTGTAATTCCATGTAAAAGCAGCACAAATGAGACACTTAAATAAAGTGTGCCTGCAGTTACAGAAGTACTGTACTGTGTAAGTACAATGAATGGGTCGCACACTTAACTGCTTGCATTCTACAATGTAGAACAGCGGAAGAGAGCATGCCTGGCAGGGCTGAGGTATAGCAAAGCTCACAATAGGGTTTCTTTTGCAAATGTGTGGGTTGCTTTTTGCTCTGCACTCTAAGTACCCTGCAGAAGGCCAGGATTTAATTTGCCAGCCTTCCATTTCAGGGTAATTTGAAGCATGCTTCTTATAGTTCACCCCTCCCCCAATATGATGAAATTTAGCCCATAGAGCATATTTCCATGAAAAAGAGACATCTGTAGTTCAACCATTACACAGGCGTCACCTCAGCATTCCTTTCTACCTACCAAAAGCGCTTTGAAAAAAGGATTCATTTAATCTCCTTTTTAATGTGACCCAATATGTTTTCACAAATGGGAGATTTTTCTCAAACGTGGCATTCATAGCAGTCTGCGTGGGTTTATGCGGCATGAGTAAATCAAACAGGGAACCTCACCATTTTGACAGTCTGATTTAACTGGACCATTTTAAAGCACTATGAGCAGCAAGAGCAAATACAGACAAGCCGACCAAGGAATTTTTAAGCCAGTCCAATTGAACCACATATTTATTCACACAGACAACCTCAATCACCTGAAAAACTCTGAATTTAATTATATTCCATGTTTTTAGGGATTTCACTAGAGATCTTAAAAACGGGAATTATCCTGTGCCTTACAAAAAGAAATAGTTGTGGTTAGTAGAGATGTGCCTGCATGGTCTAGCTCCATCGCTCCCACTCTTAATCATTACATCATCTATTCAAAAATCCCTGAAAGCATGTTTGTGCCAGTACTAAATATAATTGTTTGGTTAATTCCATTGGAAGGCTGATCCACTGGTGCTAATTTGAGCTAGTCTACACTATTGGTTTTCTATTTAACCATCAAAAGGCAAATGAGCTAGTTGTGTTTCATGTAGAATAATTAGTTCACAATGTGTGCATTTAAACAGAAGGCTGAATTGGAGGGACTAGCTTTAATCAGACTTATTCAACCAAAACACATTCAACTTTCCATTCCAGTCCTATAATTTGGTGACTTTGGTAGTTGATACTGTACTTTTTGTGTGTACAGAGCTTAGTTTTGTGAAGAAGATGTACTCCAGGATATTTGAGGATCTCAAAGGGATAACCATGAAAACATTCTCACTCCAGAAATCAGTTAGCAATTTCCCAGTTGCTTTAGAGATAAGAGAAACTCTCTCACATCTTGCATCAGCTCTTAAGCTTCATGGCTCAGGTAAAGGGAGAAATTGATTACTGAGCAGTCAGAGGGCATATTCACCATTTGTAGAACTGGAGCAAAGTTCTACTGGATACGGGGAATCTATAACCGAGATGAGTTCTGATGATGAAACACAGATCAATTGTTTTCCCAACTCCACAAAAACACTCACCACAAGAAACTTGGTTCAGAGAAATTAAGTATGGGTTAAAAGAGGAAAGAATTTGTTTGATGAAAAGGAACAAAAGAAAAATCTGCTCCAGGAATATTTATATATAAAGAAGGTCTCTCTCTGATATTTTAGGTATTAGTTTCAATGATGCAGAAACCCAAGGTAGAAAATCTTAAAACATTGTCCACTTCAAAGTACCCATAATTCTATAATCAAATATGATGGTAAATTTGACTTGACAATAGCATCAATAATTTTTTGCATTAAGCAAGCAATATTTTCTCTCTCTTTTTTTATTTCTTTTTTTTTCAAATAGTTTATTGTCAATTTAGTTTCCACATAACACTCAGTGCTCATCCCCACAAGTGTCCTCCTCCATGCCCATCCCCCCCTCCCCCCCACATCCATCAGTCCTCAGTTTTTGTCAGCATTCAAGAGTCTCTCATGGTTTGCCTCTCTCCCTTTCCCCCACCATTTCCCCCCTTCTTCTCCCCCTTGTTCCTCTGTTAAGTTCCTCCTAATCCTCCTATACGTGCAAACATATGATATTTGTCCTTCTCTGCCTGACTTATTTCGCTCAGCATAACACCCTCAAGGTCCATCCATGTTGCTACACATGGCCAGATTTCATTGTTTCTCATTGCCATGTAGTATTCCATGGTATAGATAAACCACATCTTCTTGATCCATTCATCTGTTGATGGACACTTAGGCGCTTTCCATGTTTTAGCTATTGTGGAGAGTGCTGCTATGAACATTGGGGTCCATGTGCTCCTATGCCTCAGCATTTCTGTATCCCTTGGGTAAATTCCTAGCAGTGCTATTGCTAGGTCCTAGGGGAGTTCTAGTGTTAGTTTCCTGAGGAACCTCCACACTGTTTTCCAGAGGGGCTGTACCAGTTTACATTCCCACCAACAGTGTAGGAGGGTGCCCGTTTCTCCACATCCTCGCCAGCATCTAGAGTTCTCTGATTGGCTCATTTTAGCCACTCTGACTGGAGTGAGGTGGTATCTCAGTGTGGTTTTGATTTGTATTTCCCTGATGAGGAGGGATGCTGAGCATCGTTTCATGTGTCTGTTGGCCATCTGGATGTCCTCTTTGGAGAAGTGTCTGTTCATATCTTCTGCCCATTTCTTCACTGGGTTGTTTGTTTTTCGGGCGTGTAGTTTGTTGAGTTCCTTATAGATTCTGGATATTAACCCTTTATCTGATATCTCATTTGCAACTATCTTTTCCCATTCCATTGGTTGCCTATTAATTTTCTGTGTTGTTTCCTTGGCTGTGCAAAAGCTTTTAATCTTGATGAGGTCCCAATCATTTATTTTTCCTCTTGATTCCCTTGAAGCAAGCAATATTTTTAAAGCACTTACTATGTGTTTAGCTATGTTTATCTTAGACAATGTAATATATAAAATTTTAGTGGTCTGTGTAAAAATTCTCTGTGGCTCTCTCCAAGAGTCGTTTTATATATGTAAGAACGATAATGTCACTTACTTCCTCTGCAACTTCATTTCTCTTACCGTTTTCAGCTCAGTCTAAAGCCAAAGAGACTTAAGTTTGAATACTGTTCCAAATATTTAATCCCTGTGTAACTCAAGCCAAATATTTTAATGTCTACAAAGTTCAGTTTCACCAGCTGCAAATGATGATGATAACAGTATTTTTCTAGTAAGTTTATTATGGAAATCAAATGAGAATATGAATGTACAGCACTTATAATGCAGGAATTATGGTAAGTGCAAAAGAAATCTTACTATTCTTATAAAAACAAAAGCATATCTGTTCTCATAAAGGATTCATTTCTGCCCTTATGGAGGTTATAATCTCATGGAAGGCAAGAGTTGTGTGGGAAGGATGGTCTAGATAGGGAAGTGGACTCTTCTGTAGCCCTAACTTAGAGAGAGCTAACTGAAGGGTAAGAGTCAGCCATACTGATATCTGGGGGCAAAGTATGAAAGACAGTCCAGCAGAAGTGTATGGACCCTAAAGAAGAAATGTCTTTGGGGAAAAAGAGTCAAGGTGTCCACAGCAGAGTAGGAGGAGAGAAGGGTCATCTTGGAGAAGGTCAGCTGACGTTATAACCATGGTAAGGACTTTTTGTTTCACTTAGCTTTGAAAAACCAATGAACAACTTAGAGCAAGAACAAGACTTGATATGATTTGTTTTTAAAATCACTCACAGTGACTTCCTTCCTACTCAATTATAAAGAGTAACTATATGTTTGTTGTTTTCTTTTTTTCTTTCTCTTTCCTGTGCCTTTATCCAAGCACCTATTTTCTTTCCAGAAAGACTCCTGTTTCTGTCTCTAAACACTTTGAAGAGAAAATAGACTCATATTTTTGGCAGGGAAATAGTCTTATCTTTTGTATGTCTTGGGGTAAAATGGCATTTTTTTGCTATTGAATGTGCTAATTAACATTTTTAAATGAAACCAATCATTTTAGTTATGGCAACAAAGTTTTTTGTGTTTTCTTCATATTATTATCAATATTTAAAAGTTCCCTCAAATACTCATATAAATATATAGATTAAGAAGTTATCAGAAACTAATTACTCAACAATCATACATGTAAAAAATATGTTCTCTAATCAGAATGCTATAAGTTTATAACTATTTTTAACATTATGGGTTAAAAATTGTTTAATATATAATTTTGTATTATTTGGTCTACTTAACAGTAGATCAGGAGCCAAAACGTCAGTTCAATCATGTTAGCTGTATGACAACAATGGAATCTCTTATCCATTTGCAACCTGGGTTTCCTCATTTACAATAATGAGGATGCTGGATAGAAAATGGCAAATCTTTCTTTCTTTCTTTTTTTGGTTCTAGATTTATGTTTAATGGGACATCTTTAGTTGTCTTTCCAATTGGCAATTTTTTCTATTACTGTTAAATCTAGATAAGTTGTTTAGCATATCACTTAATTTTTTCGTTTAGACTTTCCAACTTATCTATCACTTTAACTTATTATGTTTTAAACTTTCTATATAGAGTCCTCTTTCATAGGCAACACCTGACTAGCTCCATGTTGAGTGCAAATAAATTTTTTTAAATCAATATTATTTGTTTATTAATCTTTATTACATTCCACTACAATTAACTTTTCTTGGTTTTCCATATGACAGTATATTGGTTTTATATTCTCAATGGAAAATTACTTCTTGAATAAGTCCCTGGGAAATGATGTAATCGTATTATATGACCATTGAATAAACAAATTTTGCCTGAACTTAAAAATTTCTTTATAGGCTGTATTATACACTCCAACCAAAGTGTTTCTTATTTCAAACAGCAAAAGGGGTTGTATTTTTTAAAGTTAAAACTTATTTTTGCTCATCATACTATACACACATATTGAACATCTAAATAATGTGTCTTGCAGTCTTGTGCCTGGAAAATTCTTACTGCTGAATTGCTTCTCCTGGAAATCTGGCCTTAATTTGCATTGAATTTCAATGACTTCCTTAAGCAAACACCTGGAGTTCCTCCAGTCTAATGGAAATGAGGGTCCATAGACACAATTGTGCAAAAACAGTGAGTTCTTTGGCAGTTTTAGAAAGGTTGAATGTTGGCCATCATCCAGACCACAAGCTGTTCACACTGTTATTTCCAGACAGGCAGTGCAAGCAAGGTACAATATTACCCTTGCTTGAGCAAAAGAATTAGAGCTCAGAATCAGCTGCAAACTGGTATTGGTACGGTGAAGCACTTTCATTCTCATGATGAGTCATGCTCATGACCTAGGAGGCTTCTAAATAACTGTGGTTTTGGATCTCCACCAAGTCTCGCAGCCCCAAAATGGCACTCCCTCCAGAAACACTTGGATGGTCTAGATTTTAGGCTGTCAAGAATGGTAGAGAAGAACAGACTTCAAACACTGCTGTTTCTTGGTCACCACCCCAGGAGCCTAGACTCAAGGATTTCTTAATTTCCCTCTACCTTTATTATAAACCAGCTACAAAAGTTGGAGTTAGTCCAAAGAAAAGTAGTCATGGGTAGTGGATTTAGGAAAAGGAGAATTAAAAAGGCCCTACTGCTCAACAGTAACAAAAGAGAGGAAATGAAGCAAAGTTCGCTACATGTCTGGAAAATATTAAATGATGCAGAACAATAGGAAATTTAGATAGTGTATAAAAGCATAAATCAGGAGAAAAGGAAATGGACATATAAGCAGACTAGATTCTAGAAGAACATTTCTCAGCCATACATGGTGTGCTCCACAGTGTTATTGGAAACTTCAGCATTTTGTATAGTACTGTGAAATTTTTTATAGTGTGGAAAAATCATTTCTGTCAGAAATGAAGCTACATAATATTACAGTGTGAACAGTTAAATGACTAGGTTGACAAAATGAGATAGAGCTGGCATTAAGGAGAAGATAAAAGTCATACTCTGATGTCCAATTGGCATTAAAAGAAAAATCATGTGTTGAGATGCAGCACCAAGTGGTCCGGCTGTCAAGGAAATTTCCCAACTCCAACCATGATGCTATTTAAATGCTTCTGAAATATGGGTACCAAGTGGTGGTCCAAGTTGTGGAATCTCCTAGATGAGTTACCTTACTCACATGACATCTGAAGGCTGGCTAAGAAGGGAATATTTAAATTTCATGCAATTCCCCTAATTCTGTTCAATCTGCGTCTAATGTTGAATCTTGAACCAATCTCATCAACAGAGGGTAAAATGTTCAAACATTTACTGTTTATGTGTTCAAAATACATAAGTGCTGAGCCCTCTGTGAAGTGAATTAAATAAACGTAGGCTCACCACCCTGAAGTCTAGTCTCATACAGAATACATGATCATCATTAGGAAAAAAAAAAAAAAAGATCAAGTTCCAGTAGAAAATTAGGCGAGGGATATAAACAGGTAATTCACAATAAAAGGATAATTGGTCATTTGAAAAAAGGAAAGGAAAATCATGCATTTACAAGGATAGCCATGAACTTTGCTTTGTGAGTATACAGCAGAGCTTACAGCAGTAATGAATTTTTCTCAAAGGCATATTTCCAAAAGCCATCAAATAAATAGTGTGGTTTCCATAGACACTTCTAAACTCTGTGGGATCTTGTTATATGCAAAACATTTCTTTTGTAAATGTTCCTAATTTGTTTTGAGTCTTTTAATTGTTCCAAATTTCCAACAACACTTTTGTATTCAAAAGGGTGTCTCAAATACAAAAAGGTTGTAAAGTAATGACTTACAAGAGTGATTTTAATTTGGGCTGGGGAAGATCACCCCAGCTCGTTTCTGATACATCCCCCAGTGGACCAGGCCACCAAGACCATGCCCAGAAATCTTTGCATGTGCTAAAGAAAAAAATGAGAAAAATCTAATCTAAAATTACTTCTAATATTGTGATTAATCTGACTGTAATTACCTGGTCACAAAATAAAGCTTTTGTTTATTTTTTAAAAAATTTTTATTATATTTTTTTATTTATTTTTGGGAGTCAGAGAGAGACAGCACGAGCAGGGGAGGGTCAGAAAGAGATGGAGACACAAAATCCGAAGATAGGCTCCAGGCTCTGAGCTGGCTGTCAGCACAGAGCCTGATGCGGGGTTTGATCCCACAAACTGTGAGATCATGACCTGAGCTAAAGTCAGACACTTAACAGACTGAGGCTCCAGGCACCCGCAGATAAAGCTTTTAAAGACATCATTGAATTATTTTAAATGAAATGTAAAGGATATAGACTAGTCATCATGGGGATTAAGCCATTCATAAGATATAGGATTAAGTTCGCAGAGCACAATTTTTTTCCTTATTATTCAATGATAATTTAACTTTTGGATTTATATCACATGAAGAACTAACTTGAAATTTCGTTGCTAATCTATTATTTGAAGATTCATAATCTAATTAACATAGAAGCTTTGCAGAGTAAGGTGAATTTCTTTAGGAAACAAATCTATTACATGAAGTCAGGTGAAGAAAGTTCCCCCCCCCTCAGCTATTTATACAGTTTTTTTATTTCTTTCTAAGTGATTATTTATTTATTTTGAGAGAGAAAGAGAGAGAGAGAGAGAACATGCCTGTGAATGAGGGAGGGGCATAGAGAAAGGGAGAGAGAAAGAATCCCAAGTAGGCTCCCCAATGTCAGTGCAGAGTCCCACATAGGGCTTGAACTCACAGACTGTAAGATCATGACCTGAGCTGAAAACGAGTCAGACACTTAATCTACTGAGCCACCCAGGAACCCCAATAAGTTTTTTTTAAAAATATTTACTTATTTTTGTGAGAGTGTGAGTGGAGAAGGGGCAGAGGGGAGACACAGCATTTAAAGTAGGCTCCAGGCCCTGAGCTGTCAGCATAGATCCCAATGTGGGGCTCAAACCCACGAACAGTGAGATTATGACCTGAGCCAGTCAGACATTCAACTTACTGAGCCATCCAGATGCCCCCAAATACTTTTTTTTAAAATCTAATTCTGAAAACTTTGCTTGAAGGAGAAGAAAAGTGTAATTAAATGGCAAATTTGACCCACTCCATGTACTCATACCCACTGATCACATTTAATTGCTTAATTTGATCATTTTCTAGAATATTTTAAAATTATTAATAATGTAAAACTTGTATCCTGAATGATTAAATGGGATTTTGTAATATTACTTCTCTAAATGAATTTTTTATAAATGTTCAATGCTTAATAAGGCTTCAAGTAAGAGAAAAAAATAAAAGAGAAATGATAAGCTTTTTTGTTGAGAATTATATATGATCTAATTTCGATAACACAGTGACTTAGTCTTAATTTATTTCAACATTCACTTGTACATTAGAATGAATGAACAGTTGGTTAATTTAATAATTTGTTAGAATTCATTTGTTTCTTAGGTATAGTTTCATTCTGCCTATTATTTGTTATGTAATGCTATGGAAATATTAAATTGTTAATTTCAACATAGCATAAAGTTGTTGCCCAATGTTTTCTTTTCTTTATGAAACAAAAAACTATTCTTATTATGTGGATTCTTCTAATGTAAATTGGGTTCTCAGTAGCTCTCAGCAAATTAGGTTATTTCATATTTCTCTAAAAGCTTTTGCAAAGAACATAAAATTGAGTAAAGTATTCATTTTGATTCTACATTTCTGGTTCTAAAACTACACTTTCATTTTATTGGATGCTATTTTAGTGATGATAGAAAGTCAAGATAACCCATTTATAATAGTCTCTTCTATTTCTTTGCCCTCAGTGCCAGCAACCATTCCTCTATATCCTTTACTTTTTTCATGTCCCTGCTGAAATTCTGGCAAAACCCTTCTAAATTCTTGAAAGAGAAAGTCCTGTATGCTGGAAAGCATTCATTAAGTAAGTATAGCACATCAAACATGATTATTTGGGAAGGGGTCGTGGATACACAGAAGCAGTAGAGGCCAGCCTAACTGGATTTGTGATGGAAGCACTATGCTATAAACCTGCAAAGGAAGTTAGTAATGGGAGACTCTGAAAACTATATAGCTTGTTAGGAAATGTATGTGAGATATATAGAGACATTTCTGATGACTGCTGATCTATAGGCTGATATCTGACTTGTTTCACCAGAAAAATCAGGAGTGCCTATAAGAAATCATGTGGTGCTTGACCAGTTCAGTGCACAGGAGCATGCAACTCTTTTAAAAAATTTTTTTAATGTTTGTTTGTTTGTTTATTTATTATTTTTTAATGTTTTATTTATTTGTAAGAGAGAGACAGCGTGAGCAGGGAAGGGTCAGAGGAAGAGGAGACACAGAATCTGAAACAGGCTCCAGGCTCTCAGCTAGCTGTCAGCACAGACACGGGGCTCCAACCCACGAACTGTGAGATCATGACCTAAGCCAAAGTCGGATGCTTAACCGACTGAGCCACCCAGTAACTGACTAAGCCAGCCAGGAGCCACAGGAGCATGGAACTCTTGATCTCGGGATCAGAGTTCAAGCCCCACCTTGGGCATAAAACCTACTGAAACATGCGCACATACTCATGCACATGCACACAATTAAAATAAAATGTGTTTGGCAATCATTGTTGAACTATAAAGAAATTTATGTATCTATCATAGACAACAGGTTAAAATCTTTAATATACACAAATCAATCAATAAATAATATACACAAACCAATAAATAAATATACATAAATCAATAAATAAATTAATATACATAAATATACATAAAATAAATACATAAATCAATCAATAAATGCCTTGTCTAAATCATATAACCAATACATGCCAAATTTGGCACCAGAACGCCATGGTCTTTCTACAACACGGTCTTTCCCAACTTCATAGGATTGATGTATTAATTGCTTTGAAAAGTGGTACCATTCTATGTGTTTTTTCACACATAAATCAATAAATATAAAAAAAAGGCCTAAGTTATGATGGGAGAACTGCAAATAGTGAATGAAGATGCGCTAAAAATAGTCAATATTACTAGTAATCAAGGAACTACCAGCTATTTGGGAAAGGGAAGAGGGGGCTCAGTAAATTGAAAAAGCAGTCCATTCTCTCATGGTTTGTAAGCCTACCCAGAAAGAATATATGTCTCTCTATACTATATCATATCATTCATGAAAAGCATTTTTTCCCTCTTATCCTTACAGGAACTAGATTATTGCCCCAACTCTCCCTTTTGTTTTGACCCTGAAGTTTTGTTCTTTTACAATGAATGTGACAGGAATGGACTGAACCAGAAGCATTTGATTTGTCATTGATCTTCTTTAGTTTTTGAGGATTTTTCTTACTATTATGTGTTTTATTTATCTGGAAGTAAAGAGAAGAAATATATAATTTCTCAATGAAAATAACTAAGAAGTTAAGAAATGATTAAGGGAACTGGAAATGGGAAACTTACAAAAAAAACATCAGTGGATTTTGTATCTACATGCAAAAGCTAACAGGTTGATTTTTCCCATTATTCATTTTATTATTTATTCTGCCATATTCATACTTTCTTCTCAGGAAGCGCAGAATGTTAGATCTCAGTAAAACCTCGGAGGTTACCATGTCCAAGCCCTCTTCACTCAACATGGGAAGAGAAGACATGATAGCTAAATGCCTTGTCTAAATCATATAACCAATACATGCCAAATTTGGCACCAGAACGCCATGGTCTTTCCACAACACGGTCTTTCCCAACTTCATAGGATTGATGTATTAATTGTTTTGAAAAGTGGTACCATTCTATGTGTTTTTTTCACACTCACTTTAAGGGTCTAATTTTCCTGGAAAATGTTGCCCCCTCCCACTCACTTTCCCAAGGGTAGCTCTGTAGCAGACATTCTTCTCAAGGTGAGAGTGGAACTATGTTATCTACTGTATCTCATCTCTTTTTCTTTTTTCTTTTTTATATTTTTATTTATTTCTAGGATAGAGAGAGACAGCGTGAACAGGGGAGGGTCAGAGAGAGAGGGAGACACAGACTCTGAAACAGGCTCCAGGCTCTGAGCTGGCAGTCAGCACAGAGCCCGACGGGGGGCCCGAACCTACAAACCGCGAGATCATGACCTAAGCGAAAGTCGGACGCTTAACCGACTAAGCCACCCAGGCGCCCCATCTCATCTCTTTTTCTATGGTTATTAAATGTCAGTGCTATCCATTCTGTATCTCAGGAAACCATCAACCCTACTGGGCATCTTAAAATTACTTCAGGAGTAGGTAGAATGAGGACTATAACAAAAGAAAAGGCTTAAAAAGTATGAAGTTATCAAGAAAGGAAATGAATAGAGTGCAGATTAATGGAGAATATCCAGATATAATTACATTTCAAACCAGTAAACTTAAGGCCATAGAAATACATTTTTGTGGATGTTCTTTCTGAAAAAATCAGCTCAGACAACACAGTCCATTTAATCACAATAATTTATTCATTATTTTGTTTGCTGAAGAAGTAAAGAAAGATTTTTTTAATGCCAAATGATATGGCTAAATACCTTTTTCCAGAACACTTTGTAATCATGTTTTATCCCACAGCTTTACTAATACTGTTCTTCTAGCCAAATCCACAGTTATTCATTATTCCTTAAAATGTTATTTTCAATTATATCCTGCTTCCCCACTGCCACCCTCTCTGCTTCACCAAGTGGTTATGCTTTTATTTTTCTTCTTACCTCTCCCACTTTACCTTCACTGAGTTCCTGGCTAGGATTCTCTGTTTTTTTCCTCTGAACATAACTACACATGAGAATTTTGTTCCATAGCTCCATCCTTTTGTTGAAAATTCCAAGCCGAATGCCTTGTTTCTTATTGCAGAGTAGCACCATATTTCCAGGTCACTAGAGGACATCCTCCCTTGCATGGACCACCATCAAAAAATCAACACACATTCACTACTGAGAAGACAAAAGTGTAGAGTTACAAAGAAGAATAAGAAAAGAACCCTAGCCTCAAAGTTTTTACAATTACCAAGAGTTTACAAAGAATGGGCTACCAGAGGAGCTAAGAATTCATTGAAGAGTGATAGGTGTTAAAACTTGAAAGGTAAGGCGGCTGTAGGCTGCCAATTCTCCTAGGACTCCAAAAATCAGTCTAAATATCAACAAGCGATGGGAGGAAGCATACTTTTATCTTTAGTCATTCTTTAAATACATTTTGTGTGGTCTACTCTGTCCCAGATATTCTTCTAAACACTGGAGCTGGTTTTATAGCATTGAAAAAATACACCAAGTCCTAATTCTAACTAAGTTTGCATTTGATTGGAAATGTCAATGAATAAGTGAGTAAGATAAATGAAAAAGATAATCTCTCTGGCAGCAAGTGTTATAAAGAAAATGACTGTATGATGTGATAGAAAATGACTGAGGAGATCACATTTGGGCTGACATTTGAATGGGGAGGAGGAGACATGCATGCATAGATGGGGTAAGGGAGAGTATAATCCAAGCAGAGGAACAGCGAGCACAAAAGCCCTGAGGTAGGAATAAGCTTGGCATATTTATTGGTACAACAGAAGGCTTATAGGTGTGGAGTATAGTGTGCAAAATGAAATTGAGAAAGTGGACGAGAGCCAGATATGTGGGTCTTAGTCTGTCAAAATAAGAGATTTGAGTATTTATCCTAACTGTTCACAGTCATAAGTTGATAGCATTTCATTAGGTAACATAAACACATTTACTGAATATTTCATTAGAAATTGAATAACTAGCAAAAGCACAATATCCATCAATATTTAACAAGTATTATTTAAGACCCGGAGACAATGAATCTAGGGGACATGAATATAGCCATTAGAGAAATTTGTTCTTTGCAAACTAAGCATGTTTTCACAGAGGCTAGGTTAAATATCTGTTTATTGAAGTTTCAGTTTTCCAGGGCCTTGATATGAGGAAGGAAAGTGCCCTTGTGAGGGACCTCAGCAAAGTGGTGCATTGGATAGAGATTCCTGGAATTTGGTCTTTGGAACAAATCATAAATTAATATTTACATTATTTCTGATTTTTGGTTAGATCCACTCTGAATTTTCTTAGTTTTATTTCATCATGTAAGAGGGTATTAAATCTATGGGAATTAACAAACCGTATTCATTTATTCATCAACAAACATTTATTGACTTTCTTGCTATTTGGTTGATCCTATGCTGTGAACTGGGGATATAAAATGTGTAAGTGGAGGCCCCACCTTCAAGGAGTTTGCGGTACAATGGGGAAGAGAGGTGAACAAACAAAAAATTACAAGACAGTGAAATAACTTCTGTGTTAGATGTAAGCAATGGCCAGTGAATGTGAATATTGATACAACCCAAGAATACTTTCAAATCAAGCCGGAGGGAACAGGAAACATAAGGTGACTCTTGCTTAAAGACCCAATTATCCCAACTCATTAAACTTTCCTTTCCCTCAGGGCACCTGGGTGGCTCAGTTAGTTAAGCATCTGACTTCGGCCCAGGTCATGATCTCACAGTTTGTGGGTTCGAGCCCCATGTTAGGCTCTGTGCTGACAGTTAGCTCAGAGCCTGGAGCCTGTCTTTTGATTTTGTGTCTCCCTCTCTCTCTGACCCTCCTCTGATCATGCTGTATCTCTCTCTCTCTCAAAAAGAAATAAAAACATTTTTTAAAAAACAAAAAAAAACCATTTTCTTTCCCTGAAACTAAGAATACAGTGCTACTGATAAATAATAAAATATAGCACAAATACAAATAAAATTTTTGTAAAGAAATACATATTTGGAGGAAAAATGTATCTAAAAACAATAGCATCATAGTGAATATTAGTGTTACTTAAAACATTTCACTGGAAAGGCTCTGTGAGAAAGGCTATACATCCTGTGAATGCTTGGGTTTAGGAATCATCTATTTAATAATTTATTCATTGTCTTCAAAACTAATTGTGATAGTTGAGCAATAGCTGAGAAAATTCCATCCCTAACTGGTCAAAAGAGCCACACAGATGTAATTTTTACAACATTATACTTATAAAAACAGAATATATTTCATGCTTTCATGTCTAAATTCCTGAAGACAATCAGATGGAACAAGAAGGCATTTATTACTGGACAAGCCTTTCAGGGGCCCTGAGCTTTCACTTCATTCAACTACCTGCTGGTCACATTTCTCCCAGAGACCATCTTCTCAAGTTTCCAATCTGGATTAACTCTGAAGGTCTATTTAAAGCTATTAGGCCTAGTATTAGTCCCTTCAGGCTGCCATAGCAGAATACCATAAACTGAGTGGCTTATAAACAACAGAAAATTATTTCTCCCATTTCTGGAGGCTGAGAAGTCTACAATCCAGACACCAGCAGATTCTGTGTCTGGTGAGAGCTTGCTTCCTGGTTCATAGATTTCTGCCTTCTCACCATAACTTCACATGGCAGAAGGAGCAGGGCGGTTCTCTGGGGTTTCTTTTATAAGAGTACTTATCCCTTTCATGGGTGCTCCCGAACCCTCGACTTCAAATACCATCACATCCAGGGAATAGATTTCAACATACAAATTTTGAACAGACATTAGATATACAATCCACAGCACCTTGTTTGAGCTTTCCTCTCTCTTTAATAATAATTTATTTTATTTTTATCTTTAAATTACTAAGGATTAGTATGGAATGAATAAAATTAATATGGAAGTGAATTTCCCCTCAAATGCTTACAGAGATTCATGGGGTATAAAGAAACTTTCCAAAATGCCTTTAAGTAAACCCAATGTGACATTTAAAAAAGATGAACTTTTGGTCTTTCCCATGATATAATTCCTGGTTTCAATTTTTTTCTAACATTTTATTATAAAAATTTTCTGACATACAGAACATTTATAAGAATATTATAGTGAATGCCCCTGTACCCAGCACCTAGATTCTATTATTAACATTGGACAAAGCTTATTTTATCACATATCTATTCATCTCCCCAATTTTCCATTCCATCCATCCATTCCTGACATCTGTACATTACTTTCAACTAACTAATTGAGCTTTCATATTTAAATATCTGTTCACATTTTCTTTTAGTTTCTGAGATTTGGCAAATGTATGTATTGATGTAACCTAACCTTTTACCAAGATATTACCACCCCCTTAGAAAATTTCCTCATGCTCCTTTTCAAGCAATTACTCTCTCCATTCTCAAAGCCAAATATTATTTTTTTTCCTACTATGATTAGAGTTGTCTGTTTTAGAACTTCATAAATGAAATAATACAGCAGGTACTCTTGTGTAAGGGGTCTCTTGCTTAGCATGATATCTTAAAAATGTTAATGTGCATATCAGTAGATTATGTTTTTTATTTTTTATTGTTCATATTATATAACACATTAAATATATACATTTAAATTAATTCCCTTTGCTTCCAGCTTTGGCTATTATAAATAAAACTCTTATGATTACTCTTCTTTTTTGTAGACACATCTTTTTTTCTTTTGGGTAAATATTTAGGATTGGAATTTCTGGGTCATAAGATAGGTACATGCTTAATTTTATATTAAATTGTTATAACTTTTTATAAAGTTGTTATACCCTTTACATTACCAGCAAGTAGGTTTGAGAATTCTACTTGCTCGACTTCCTCATAAACACAATTCTTGTCATTTTGATGGCTGTGTAGAGATACCCTTTTACGATTTTAACCAAACTAATTAATTAATTAATTTCTCTGACAACTAATGATGTGCACTTTGTTGTACTTACTGGTCATTCATATACATTCTTTTGTGAAAATTTCTCTTCAAATTCTTGCTCATTTTTTATAGAATTGACATTTTCATTATCAAGACACAAGTTATTCATACAAGTTGGACACCAGTCTTTTATTATCACATACATTTATTTTTAAAATATTTTCTCTTAGACTTCAGTTTGATGGTTCTCATGTCTTTTGAAGAGCAGATTTTAAATTTGATAAACTGAAACTTTATGATTTGTTTTTATAGTTATTCTCCATAATCTAAAAAAATCTTTGCCTCTGGTCAAGTCACAAAAATATTCTCCTATCATTTCTTGAAAAACCCAACGATTAAGGCTTTCACAGTTAGGCTTGACAGTAATCTCCATTCAATTATTATCTATGGTATGAGAGTATGAATCAAGGTTTATTTTTTTCCAAATGAATATTACAGTTATTCCAGCATCATTTATTGAAAATACTTTCTTTTCTTTGTGATATTGTGTTGGGACTTTTATTTAAAAAATGAAATGACTCAGGGTACTGGGTGACTCAGTTGGTTAGGCGTCCAGATTCTTGATCTCAGTCATGATCTCATAGTTGATGAGATAGAGCCCTGTACTGGGCTCTACACTGATGGCATAGAGCCCGCTTGGGATTCCCTCTCTCCCTATCACTCTGCCTTTCTCTCCCTCTCAAAATAAATAAAGAAATAAGACATTAAAAAATAAATAAAATTTAAAAATCAAATGCTTTTATAAATCATGGGTTTATTTCAAGATATTCATTCTGTTCCATTACTCTGTTGGCTGATTCTTCTGAGAATACCAGACAGTCTTGATTTATTAAGAGTCATGAGGTTATGTGAGTCATGAAATCAGATAGTATGTGTCCTTCAGCTTTGCTTTTCTTTTCCAAGACTGCTTTGGATATTCAGGTCCTTTGCATGTCCATACACATTTTTACATCAATTACTTAATTTTTACCATAAAACAAAAAAGCTATTGGGTTATGATTGAAATTATAGTAAATCTATACATCTGTTGACGAGAATTAACTTCTTAATAATGCAATCTTTCAATCTATGAATATAGTATATTTCTCCATTTACTTAACTTTTTTTTACTTTGCCTCAGCAGTATTTTGTAATTTTCAATGTAGAGTTCTTTGACATCTTTTGTTAAATTTACTGCCAAGTAGTTTATGTTTTTGACACTATTTAATATGATTTTTGAATTTCATTTTTGAATGAAATTTAAATGCTAATATATAAAAACACAATAGATTTTTACATGTTAATTTTGTATACTCTGATATTCCTATATAAGCTCATTACTTCTAAAAGCCTCTTTGTAGAAAAAGCTCAATGCAGGGCTTGAACTCACAAACCATGAGATCATGACCTGAGCCAAATTTGTAGGCTTAACCAACTGAACCACCCAGGCACCCCTATAGGTTTTTCTTTGTAACTATAGTGTCATTTGTAAATAAAGACTAACTTCTTTTCTCCTAATATTCCTTCCTTTTCTTATTGAATTAGCGAAGGCTTCCTATATAACAATGAATAGAAATCATGAAGGTGGACACTCTTGCTTTATAAGATAGAAAACTTTAAAACTAAAAATGAAAAAGATAATAAACTCAAAATAAAAGATATTTCCCAGAAAGGAATATTATAATTTTTGCTGTAATAATTTTGCTATAATTTTTGCTGAGAGGGGGTGAGGGGCACAGAGAAAGGGACAGAGAGAGAATCTTAAGCCGACTCTGTGCTATTAGCACACAGTCTGGCTGAGGGCTCCAACTTACGAACCATAGGATTATGACCTGAACTGAAATCAAGAGTTGAACACTTAACTGACTGAGCCACCCAGTCAGTTCAAGGATTTTATTTTTAAGTAATTTCTACATCCAATACGGGGTTCTAATTCACAATTCCAAGATCAGAGTTGCATGCTCTACCGACTGAGGCAGCCGGGCTCCCCCCAAAATATTTAATACTTAAATAATATAATACTTTACATTTCTAAAGCTCTTAATATCTTCATTAGTATAGGGATTGGTTTTTAGTATCATTTCTCTTAGGCCTGAAGAATTTCTTTATGATTACTTATAGTATAGTAAGTTTTCTGGTAGTGATTTCTCTTTTTTTTCTTTTACCTGAAATGTCCTTATTTAACCTTTACTCTTGAAGGATATTTTCACTGGCTAAACAATTCTGGATTGATAGTTTTCTGTTGTTGGTTTAACACTTTAAAAATGCTATTCCAATATCTTTTGGCCTCCACAGTTTCAGATAAGTCAGTGATCGTTTGAAACAACGTTCTACTATCTGTAACATGTCATTTTTCTCTGACTGGTTTAAAATTTTTCTCTTATGTTTGGTTTTCAGAAATTTTACTATGGTGAGCATAGTTTCTGATTTATCTTGCTGAATGTTTGCTGAAATATTTAATTACTAAATTGGGGGAATTTTTGGACATTATTTCCTTAAATGTTTTTCATCTCCAAACCTCTCTCCTCTTCTTCTCAGACTTCAGTTACTTGCAAATTAGATATTTTGCTTTTGTCCCACTAGTATCTGAGGCTCATACTATTCAAAAAAAATTTTTCCTCTTTTACAGTTTTATTTGTCTTCAAGTTTTACTGACCTTTTTTCCTATTATCTCCATTTTGTTGTTATGTTAATACAGTGAATTTTAGAAACTTCAGATATATTTTCTCAGCTAGAATTTTCATTTGGTTCTGTTTTGTAGTTTCTGTACCCCTACTTAGTTTTCTAAATTCATTATGAGATTTTCGTCTATCTCACTGAGCATAAAAGTAGTAATATCTATTTTAAAGTCTTTGTCTACTAATTCTAACATCTGGGTTTATCTTGCATTTCTTCTCTTTTGATTGTTTCAGCTTCTGAACATGGGTCATATTTTCCTTGATGTTCATGTTAAGTAATTTTGTATTGCCTCCTGAATATTGGGAATGATGCAGAAATTCTCAATTCTTTATATTTCTCCAAACTGTTGATATTTAGAGATATTTGTATTTGGATATTTATTAATTGCTTATTGATTTTGTAATTAACTTGATTGGATTCAAACTATAAATGCAGCACTTTATAGTGGCTCCCATCTCAGTTTAATTATTTTATCCTTAGATGGGGTTGCTTAGTGTCTGCCCCAAGCATCTGTGTTTCAAGGTCGTCCAGAGATTCTGGCAGAATGAATACATAGAATATGTGAGTTACTCTTTGGCTGTTTATGGGATTTCCCCTTCACTATCCAGCAGCTGACGTTGCACTAAACAGTCCTCTGGTTATTCAAACCTCTGAGTTTTCTAACAGGTTTTTTGCCACCTTGCACAGCATAGATAATGGTCTGTCCTCAGGTTTAACATACAGAAACAGGAGCCTTTTATAAGTCAGTTTCTTCTTTCAATGTCAACTCTCTTCCAGAATCTGTCTGCTTTGGCTCAGAGCCCAGAAATTTCACTTAGTTTTCTTTACTTCTCTCTCACTTTCTCTCATTCTCTTTGTGTTGTTGTTTGTTTTGTTTTTGATTTTGATTTAGATTTTATAGTTGTTATTTAAGAGAGGATCAGTCCACTAGGAACCTACAGAGGTATAGAAGCAAACTTGGTTGTAAGTTTAGGAAATTTTAAAAACACACAGAACTCT
The DNA here is from genome assembly GCA_017311185.1 of Proteles cristata cristata. Lineage (NCBI taxonomy): Eukaryota > Metazoa > Chordata > Mammalia > Carnivora > Hyaenidae > Proteles > Proteles cristata. The sequence goes on along the minus strand of JAESUZ010001857.1, from coordinate 2,870,050 downwards.
TAAGTCTTTAAGAGAAAAAGTTCAATTATACTGTCTACTATGTGAAAAAAAAGTACATAAGTATCTCAAACAGTTGTATTTTCTATTGAACATAATCCCAGTTTACTTTTCTTCCTTTCAGGAGAGTCAACATCCCTTGAGCCTCTGTGCTACCAGCACAGAGCCTGCTTGAGATTCTTTCTTTTCCTCTCTCTTTCCACCCCTCTTGCTCATGCTCTCTCTCTCTGACTTCTGTGTATGCTGACTTCTGTGTGTTAGACATTCTATTACATAATTTTGAAGAATCAGATGACATCATACACATGAAAACACATTGCAATTCACACTATAGATATGTGTGATATTATTATTAATGACAATAATTGTCCCTTGTCATTTGGAGGGAGCACAAAAGCCCGAAGGAATTGGATATAGGTAAAGTAATATTTTTTTCCCCCCTAAGAGTTGTTACATTTCAATGAACATAAATGGTAAGAATTATATCTAGATGTTAAATACTTTACTAATTATAATATTTTCTAGGGAAAACAAAGATGGTAGTTTTCTCAAGAATCAAGTCTTCTTTGATTCAGCTTCATTGACAGTTACTTATCACTGGTAACATTAAAATATTCTCCTAATTATATTACCTCATTTTCCCTGTGAATTTAAAAAAATTAGTCTAGGGGTGCCTGGTTGGCTCAGTTGGTTAAGCGTCCAACTTTGGCTCAGGTCATGATCTCACAGTTTATGGGTTTGATCCCTGCATCTGTGCTGACAGCTTAGAGCCTGGAGCCTGCTTTGGATTCTGTGTCTCCCTCTCTCTCTGTCCCTCCCCTGCTTGTTCTCTGTTGCTCTCTGTCTCTCAAAAATAAACATTAAAAACTTTTTTTAATTACTCTATTCTTAAAATAATAAAATAAATCCGCTCAAGCAAAGGGTCTGAGAGGTTTTGTAAATCCATGACTCACTCTGATAACTAGAGGTCAGCAGATTGTGTCCCCTTATGTCTGCCGAATTTCATCCAAAAACATCATTTTGAGAAGTGCTGGCACTAAGCTGGATGTTTTCTTAGGTACTGGAAAGCCTGTGCCATCAACCATTGTTGAGTTATAATTTCACATTATTTCTTAGTCATGTCTAAAATTGGAAGCAAGTAATTAAATAACAAATATTCTGCATCACAGAACAAGCTGGATAATCATATTAAACACATTGACTAATTCTCTAACTTAAGTATTAGATGTAAAAAAAGGAAGCACTGAGTCAACTGATGAGACATAGGCATCATAAGTTATATGAAGTTCAAGGAAGAGGGAAAAAACTGTTCGAATTCCCAGCCAGAGGCACAGACAGAATAGTATAAATAGAATTCATTGATGGAATAACAGAATCCAAGTCCAAAGCACAATCTTAAAAAATGTATTTATGAGTCACAACATATTCACATTTCTCACAAGAATTACTGATCTCTTATAAATAAATATATATTTACTTATTTATTCATAGAGAGAGAGTGTGAGTGGGGACTGGGCAGAGAGAGAGGGAGAGAGTATCCCAAGCAGGCTCCTTGCTGTCAGCTCAGAGACTGATGTGGGGCTCAGTCTCACAACCGTGAGATCATGACCTGGGCCGAAATCAAGAGTGGGACACTTAACCAACTGACCGAGCCCCCCAGGAACCCCAGGAATTATTGGTTTCTATGACTAACACTAGGACTTTTACATGACATGGAAAATGAAAGATTAACTTTTTCTTTGAAATGTTAAATGCAAAAATAACTAAATTAGACTGGCAAATCTTCCTGTTTAAGAAAGGCATAAAAGTTACCTGTATGAAATCAGGAACAGCAACACCCCCACCCCACCACCCAAAAAAAGGGAACACCTAGAGCCATATTTAATTCCTTTTGACCCTTTCCCCACATTACATTTACTGCCATATCCCACAGATTCTATCTCTATTGGTGACTACCATTTAATAAATGTTGAGCACCTACTATGTACCAGGCACAGTTTTATCCACTGGGGACAGAATGGCAGACAAACAGGAAAAACAAAAAACAAAAAACAAAAAACAACTCTATTTGCATGGTGCTTAAAATCTATGAAGGGGGGAGACAATTAAGAAATAAAGAAATAAATACATAGTCCTCACATGATAAGACTATAGAGGAAAACAAAACGTTAAAGAGCTACAGACTACTGGGGATGAAGTAATGAGGGTTGTGATGGTTTTTTTTTGAGGGTGCTTAAGGAAGGTCTCAATAACAAGGGAACATTCTGAGCAGAGACCAGAAGAAAGTGAGAGGGGCCCAAGCGTATGACAAGGAACAAGAACAGCCCTGACCGTGGGGTAAGAATATGAGTGGGACATTTGAAGAAGAGCAAAGAGCTAATGAGAGTCTGTGTAGTGAGTTAGGGGTATGGGGGGCAGAGGTAGTGTGGGAAAAGCAGGAACCATAGGAATGGCTGTAAGGAAGACTTTGCATTTTGCTCTGGAATCCAGAAAACCATTGGTGTTCCTTACAACTTTAGACCTCAGCATGTTTCAGCAAGACAATAGAACAATAGGCTTCTACTTCCTGTCTTGCCTCTGTCTCTTTCCTCTACTGCGTATTTTACTTTCCCACATTATCTATTTTTCTTAAACCCAGAATTGAGCATTACTTTCCTATTAAAAACATCCCTCTGCCTAAAACAAAACACAACACCTAATCAAATCATTGTCAAGGCAATCTAATCTACATAATCAGAATCTCTGAGAAAAGAGATGGCACAAACTGGGTAACAGGAGGAGGGCGTAGTAATGGAACGGGTCACAAAGGCATGGACAGGGTTTAAGACTTGCATAAGAGACAGAGCCGTAGCCAACTGTGGAGAGCCTTACATCTCGGTATTGGTTGAATTGTGTTCCCCAAAGGGATATGTGAAGTCTCAGTTCTCAGGACTTCCTAATGTTCTCCTGTTTGGAAACAGGATCATTGCAGGTGTAATTACTTAATATAAGGTCATACTGGTGTGAGCTGGGTCCATAATCCATTATGACTGATGTCACTGAAGGAAGAGGAGAAGAGACATAAAGAGAGACACACAGGGAGAAGATGGCCATGTGTTTGACAAAGATTGAAGTGATGCTTCTAAAAGCCAAAGAATGTCAATGATTGCTAGCAAATACACAAAGCTAGAAGAGGCAAGAAAGGATTTCTCCTAGTTTTTAGAGGGAACATGGCTCTGCAGACATCCTGATTTCAAATTCTAGCCTCCAAAACTGTGAGGCAATAAATTTTTGTTGTTTTAAGCCATCCAGTTTGCAGTACTTTCTTACAGCAGCCCAATGAAACTAATACAACTCCCTTTGGCCTGAAGGGAGAAACTCTCAGAGGCCAATGATAACAACCATGGCCTTCGACAGAGGGGTATAGACAGCCTACAAGGACCTAGCAGATTGAGAGCCAGAATAAACACTCCAGCCCTCCGATCACCTGCTAGCATTTTTCCTAGACTGAACTTCATTGGAAGGCAGAAGGCATTTGAGACCATTGATAGGCGTCCCTGGGCATCAGCCTCTGGGGGTAGAGAATAGACAAAAGCAGAAAGGCATATAAAAAGACAAGTAGAACTATCCAGCAAAGTCGCTAAACCATTCTATGACAGTTTATCTTTCCTGCCTCATCTCCTGTCCTTTTTCTACCTGTCACATAGGATTAGACACAAGGACTACCAGCGGCCAGTCAAGGCACCATCATGTGTTTGCTCATGCAGTTCCTCCTAGTGAAATATTTACTATCCTTACCATATTCTCCACCTGTATAAAGAGAACCCATCTTCCAGGTCCTCCATGAAACATTCTGTGATCTGCCAAGGCAGAATTTCCTCCTGTACTGCAACTCCAACAGTCCTGAATTTATAGTTCTATGATCACACACCCACCAAAATCTAGCTGACATTATAGTCGGACATCTGTCTTCTCTCTTTGAGAGATTCCTCAGCGCATGGATTGAATTCTATTCATCGTTTATAAGTGGTCACCTATACATTTCACAGTAATGTGCATAAAGGGTGGATTAATATATATTGGTTAAATTGAAAATGATAATTTTAGTACTGAAATGAAATTTAGAGTCATCCAGTTCAATCTACCCATTTCACAGAAGTAAACACAGCATCCTAGAAATAGACATTTAATGGCAAAATAGGAATAAGATACAAATAATAAATATGCCCAGTCTAGAGCTTTCCCCATTAGATAATTATGGAATAAAGTCATCGTTCCCATAAAGCTCACAATAACAGCTCCAAAGTCCCATGAAGGCACAAAAAATAAAATGCAAATGAGTTAGCAATATGTGAATAAAAAGCTTTTTAAGATCCTTCCATGTTGAGAAATTTTTTTTAAGTATTTGAGAAAACATTTTGAGCTTTATTGATTCCACAATGTTTGAGAAACAGCTTGTGGTATTTAACAGTTCCCAAAGGCAGCTGGGTTCTCTCATTCCAACCTGGTAGCAATTGTGTTAAAAAATAAATAGATAAAATTATTTTCCATAATTTAAAATAAATAAAACTGGATGGCTTAAGCTGTCAGCTTAAAAAGTTTCAGAGTCATGTAATCCTTTGCTAGATTTTGCAAGCAAAATGTCAAAAACAATTTCAAGCAGCCACAAATCAAAAGGGCCCATTGCTTATTTATGTTATCTGAGGAAATCAACTTTCTTATGCGACAAGAACAAGGTAATGCATTTCTCTCTTTTAATACTGAACTTGCCTTATTCTTGCACTACTGATACAATACAATGACTTCTTTCTGCTTGGGAAAACAAGAAAAATGAAAACCTATAAAAGTTAACGAACTTCCATTGTTGTAGTGGTGTAGTTCAGGAAGTTCCCAAGGCCACTTTTAATTTCACCGATTCTTGAGAAGGACTTTCAGAGCTCAACAAACAAGTCTACTCAACAGTAATGGTGTATTACAGTGAAAGAACAGAGATTACAATCAGCAAGAGGCAAAACTATACATGGCAGGGTTCAGGAGAGACCATGCATGAAGCCACCGGCTATCCTCTCCCGGGGGAATTCTGTGAATGGTGCTTATCTCTCTCAGCAACGATGTGTGACATTACAAATGGAATACTTTTAACCACAAAATCTCACCAAGCTTTGGTGTCCAGGGTTTTTATTGGAAGTCAGTGATGTACACATGGCTAACCACCCAAGTGGCTAATCTTAGTTCCCAGCCCTTGCAGAGGTCAGATTGATACCACATGACCCAAGACCTTTACCATAAATAGCATTGTTAGCATAGACTATATTGTATGGCCTAAGGACTCCAGATGAACAAAGAGACTCATTTCCTGCAGGCAAGGCCTAGAGGTTACTCCTAGGAGCTGAGGACTAGGACCAAACCTTTCTTTAGGCAAGGTTAATCCTTTACTACAGGAGTGTATCTTGTCAGTTTAAAGTATACATTTCTAAGAGCTTATGGTGTTTATCCTGTTGTTTCTGCCTAAGGTTTGCAGTCTAAAGCTCCAAGCTTTCTCAGTTTATGGTACCGCTGTGCCTCAGTTATTTCTCAAGGTGCTCTTTAGACAAAAAGAAATCCCTAATAGTAATTAGGTCCAGACAACTTAATAATTTGCCTGGTGTCCAACAGGCGATGCTGCGATTCCCAAATAATTTTATTTTATTTTTTAAATTTTTAAAAAGTAATCCTCTACCTGCATTGTGGGGCTCAAACTCATGACCCCGAGATCAAGAGTCACACACTCCACTGACTGAGCCAGCCAGATGCCCTAAGAATTTTAAATACCTCAGAGCATCCCTAGCAGTTTGCTGCTGTGCCTCAGGGCAACTTAGCATATAATTTGAAAACCATAGTTCTATACAATCTTACATCACTATAGATGACCATTCTGTCATTGTTTCTGTCCCTTAAAAATGTTTTATTGAGAACTAAATTTGTGTCAATGCTAGGAACTGGGGTTCTATATGCAGGAAATCTTTTTTTTCTCTCTTGTCCAGTATAAAAGCAACATATTTGGGCACCTGGGTGGCTTAGCTGGTTAAGTGTCCGACTTAGGCTAAGGTCATGATCTCACAGTTTGTGGGTTTGAGCCCTGGGACATGTTCTGTGCTGACAGCTCAGAGCCTGGAGCCTACTTTGGATTCTGTCTCCCTCTCTCTCTGACCCTCCCCCGCTCACAGTCTGTCTGTCTTTCTCAAAAATAAATCAAGATTAAAAAAATTAAAAAAAATAAAAGCAATATGCTATTTTAGAAATTTTAGGAAGAAGACAATTATAACAACTTCATCCTTATACAATAACTGCTATTATTTTTGTCTTTATTTTATAATGTACATGCCTACATGTCGTCGTCATGTCACACATTACATTTTTCTTGCCCTTTTTCACTTAGCATAGTTTTGTAAGCACTTCCCATTGTTCTAAATAAATCTTCTCTGAATTACCTTTTCCTTTTTCCCTAATTTGGAAGAGATTTCCTCTTGCTAAGAAAATCTCTGCTCTTCAGAACTAAAAGTGTCATTTTGTACAAGTGCATCTTTGGCTCTCTTACTTGGATGCTTGATTATCTTTTAGTTTGAACAAAATTATTTCCTTCCCTGTGAATTACCTAGCAACGATGATACTGAGGGCTGTACAAAAAGAGATTTATCTTGCTCTTGCTTACTAAACCAACGAACCATTCCAGTCTCCAGGCCAGGGAGGAGCCAGGCTGTAAATTTCTCCGACTTCTGCTATAAACAAAGCCTGTCAGGGGAAGGCTGTGACTTGACACTCTTTTTAGAAAGAGAAGCTGAGGAACAGAGAGAACATGCCTCTCTATTCATGTCACTATGTGCCTTGGGAAGAGGAGATTAGGGATTTCTAAATGCAGAGCAAGGGCTGACATCTTTCTGGGAAACCAAAGCCACAGTAACGGAAAGTTTATGTTGCCCTTAAAATGCAAGGTCTTGGTGACTCCTTCAGTGAGCAGGGAACTGGTGCTCTGTTCAGGAAGAGTCAATTTTGCATTGTCAGTGGATCTCTTTTTTGTCTTAATTTAAAGAGCTTCCACATTGTGGAGAGATAGGATTTCCTCAGTACAATACTCATTTGGGAATGAGTTTGTGCACTTAATAAATCTGTATTTTGGAAAGTAGGGATTGGTATTCTGGATTTAGAACGATTAATGATGACTGAGATTATCTCTGCATGTTTTTAGACCACTATTGTCACTGGAAGGCTAAAGAGGAAATTCAAAAATAAGATGAGGAAAGGAAGTTGTCAGAACCATAGTTTCGGGAATAGAGAATCGTAACAATATAGAGCTAGACTGTAAATATCCAGGAGAAGCGACAGTGAATATTTGATCTTGTCCTTTTTTATTTTAAAGAATATACTCATTAAAAGGCGAGATGTTATTTACAGCATTCTGAATTTTTAAAAGTATTCTTAGAATGATTAGGGGAGTAGACTCTCTCTTTGGCTCACTATTGACGGGACTATAAATTGGTGCTGAATTTCTGGGATAATACGTGCGAAAAGCTACAAAAGTACATCTACCCTTTTCCGAAGCAATTTAATTTTAGGATTTATGCTATGGTAGATTAGGGATGAAATAAAGGTTATATCAGAAATATTAATGTATATTAAGTGTTTTATCTCTTGAGAGCATAAATGATCTAATTTTTAAGATAAAATAGAATTGATTAAATAAACTGTGATGCATGTATGTAGCAAAATTTTATATAGCCATGAATCATGATGACGTACACATGTTTTAATTATATGTAAAATATTCAGGATATATTACTAAGTTTTTTATTTTTTTAAAGAAAAGAGAATATACTGTGTAATATATTTTTATACACACAGATGCGAACACTAGAATGAAATATCTCAATACATGAAAGTAGCTATTTTGGGTAGTATTGGCTGAAGTTCTTCCTCTCATATCTTCCTTCCCTCCTTCCTTCCCTCCTTTCTTCCTTCCTTCATACTTTTCTCCCTTTCTTCCTTTTCCCACCCCATCTTGGCTTCCTTTTTATTCTTGGTTTCCTCTATATTCCAAGCATTTAGGCTTTTATTTTATAAGGATAAGGAATGCATTGCTTTATTTTATTTTTAACTTCATCTTACAAAAGGTTACTATTTGAATTTAGGAAATTTAGGGTGGAAAAAGAAAGGGAAACAATTGTGTCCCATTTTTTTCTTCTTGATGCTCTTTTCCTTAATGAATCCAGGTTCTCTCCCTCCATGGGTGAAGAGGAGAGAACAGGAAAAGTAAGGACTAATACTCAACTGTGTCTTTCAGAAACACACCTAGTAGACCATTCCATCCTGTTTATTCCTCTTCAGGAAATGAATTTGTTTTAAAAATTTGTTTGGATAGTTGAAAGACAGATGGAAAAACAAGTCAGGTATTTTCTGGATAATTATTTTATGGTATTTAAATGTTATATATTTCTTTTCCATGACAGGCAAGAAGGAATTAGTTTTACCTTTAATACGTAAAGTTAAAATGAATCACACAGCTCTTTTGCCACCTCACATTTTTTCTAATAAGTTAATAAATCTAGGATTTTTAATGTTTGAATTAATATCTGAATAAAAATTTTCAAGGGATCTGAAAATAAGTCATGTTTAAAGGCCAGGATAATAAAAGTAGGTAATAAAAAATGTTTAATAATGACCAAAAGCAGCTTTTAATGTTAGTCTTGGCTTTAGGGAAGGTGCACAGCTCATCACAGATTAGAAAATATTGAGAGATAGAAGTGGTAGTGGCAGATAGTACTTATGTTCCACTAACAGCTGTACACAGTCTGATGCAGGGCAGGTGTCTAGGTTACAAGAATATTAAGCTTGTGGTAGATAAGTGAAATTTATGCTATGGTGACCATATTTTCAACCAATCCTTTTAAAAAAGTGAATCCTGTCATCACAATCATTATAGGTGCTTCAGGCATTTCACTTCAGGGGAAATTGATGGTCTGACCAGAATTTTAACTTTGCATTTTAACTCATTTCCATGCTGCCAGTATTCCAGATTGAACACCAGGGAGGCTGAGCCCAGGATTTAGGCAAGTCTGAGTCTGTCTGGAGGGGGAAGATATGACATGCCACAGATCTATTTTCACAAAGATGGATGCATCCCATCAAAATGAAGTCATGGCAAGAAGGGCTGAGAATTTGGGGAAGCCTTCAGGATTTCCAGCAGTAATTTCTAGTTGGTTCAGTGGCAAGGAAAGCCATCTCCTGTGAACTGAGGCCTGAGAGTTAAGGAACAAGGCGGTGGGGACTGTAAGAATCAGTTCTTGGAACACCTTTGACAAATATGTATGGGGGAAAGAGCCCCCAAATTATCGGAGAAACTTAAGGTGTTTGATATCTATAGACACTCTGGAGTTCATTATTATTACTCTGGTCTTACTCTTAGCCTGTTGCCACCTGGAAAACACAGATTACTTTTGTATCTCTTTTGAAAGAATAGAGGAATAGTTATCAGATGGCATACCTAAAAGGCACATACATGTAGCTTCTCTGTTCTTTAGAACATTAAATGCTAGAGGTATCCTTTGGAGAAAACAGTAATTAACAGGAAACCAATTAGCCAAAATGGGAGGAAAAATCCTTGAATAGCATTTATCCTTCCAAATAAGAATTCTTTCTTGGGACAGACTGATAAATGAGGTGGCGTTTCCACTGATTGATTGGATTCATCCCGCTAGGGTGCTACTGAGCATCAGACACAAAGGATAGAAATGTGCTTTGGCGTTCCACTGCTTTCTTGGTATTGCATGAATACCAAGGTATCTTGGTAATGCCTTTCTAGCATTTGTAACTGGTTTGGGAAATATTTTAGAACAAACCAATAACAACTTTAAGATAAATGCTACACACTTCACAACTCTTCCTATTACATGGACTTGTAAACTGAATTCCCTTTCAAGACGAAAAAACAAGGGCTGGCTTCCCCAAAATGTTTTCATTGGCTTTAGGGAACTAAAACACACCAGTCTGGGTGACTAATGCTTCCTGTAAAATAAAGATAGATCAACACATAATTAGGTTCTGGCTCAAATGTAATTGTTGTCTTGGAAACAGTTTTGGAGATAAATACGGTTATGCTAATATAACTAACTTCTCCAGATTCCCATCAATGAGCCAGTTTATTAATTAGGCTAGGCCATCTTGCTACCTTGTGCTACCTATTCTGGAATATTTAAGGGTTAAAAAAAGTTCGTAAGGAACCCTGAAGAGGAGGAAAAAGGGATAAGACTTCAATCAGTTGTCTGCCAGCTCTCATAAGGATTCCAGTTGGAGTAGGTTAAAAGTACGTTCGGCTTCTTTGTGGGTTTCAAAGATCTTTCCGACCTCAACAGACAGAAAGCAGAGTTAATACATGTAGCGTTTTGAACAAATAACACCCCAGCGTTATTTCTCTGCACTCCCTCTTTGGAGGATTTAAAACTGGACGGGCCCAAGAGAAACCAACCTAAGTTAGCCAGTGTTTTCTAGTTTCTGCTCGGAGCACACGGCGATTCCGTAGGAAGTTCTATTTCACGCGTAGCCCGAAAGGCAGGCAGCCTGCCTGCTCTGAAGGGTTTTGTTGAGGCCGAGTGTGAACTCTGGGCGCGAGAGCGCATCTCGGCGCTTAGATCACACCCACTCGGGGTGTGCGTGTGAGTGTGTGCGCGGGTGCCTGCGCGCGTGTGTACGTGTGGGGAGGTGTGCGCCAGAGGGGTGGGGAGCGGGGCAGCGAGGAGGGCTCTAGGTGAAGCCGGAGCAGAGGGAGGTCGCCCGCTCTGGCCTCTGCCCCCGGGGCCGCGGGGCTCGCTCGCGCTCCGGCTGCACCTCCCGGGGCGCGCCGCGGCGGCGCCACAGGCCCCTGCACCCTCCGACCACCGCCCTCCCGCCGCCCGTCCCGCGCGGCCCTCAGCCGGGACCCGCGATGGCGCGAGACTGACGGCCGCCTCCCGCCGGACCCTCTGCCCCGCCCGGGGGCTCGCGGGGGCCCCGGCGCCGCCCCAACCTGCATGAGGGCGGGCGCGCCCGCGCCCGGAGCGAGCGGCCCTCAGCGCCCCGAGGCGGCCCGCGGCCGCCGGAGGACGAGGAGGAGGAGGAGCGGCGGAGCGGGCCGGGCTCCCTGCCTGCCGCGGCCCGGGAGCACGGGCTCCCCGGAGGGAGCTCGGGGCGTCCCAGCCCCGGAGGAGGGACCCGGAAGCAGAAGCGGAGCCGCGAGTCGAGCCGAGCCGCTGCCGCTGCCCGCCGGCGCCGGGTGGGGGTCCCGGCGGCTGGATGGGCGGCGGCGGCGAGCCGCGGGCGGCGATGGGCGAGCAGAGCACGGTGAGCAGCGGCGGGCCGCAGGAGGCGCGGGCCCCGCGCGGCGCCACGGGCCCCGGGCCCCCGAGGCCGCGGGCGGACAGCGCCGGGGCGCCGGGGCCGCGCGCCGCCTCCGCGGAGCCGGGCGGCGGTGGCTGCGGAAGCGACTCCGGCTGCGCGGACACCGGCGCCCCGGCGCCCGCGAGGAGCCGGGGGGCCCCGGACGCGAGGAAGAGCCGAGCGCCCGCGCAGCCCGCGGGACTGGCACTCACGGGTCCCCTCAACCCCCGGACTTTGCAACAGCAGCTGGAAGAGGAGGAGGGAGCCGAGGGCCGAGGAGAGGGAGGGCGTGAACTGCAGGATGTGCCCCCGGGCGAAGAGCCGGAGCCCGGGACCCGCGTAGGGGCCGCGGACGAACTGGTCCTGGACGTGCTGGGTCACCGGCGTCCCATCCCCGCCAAGAGACAAGTCTTTTGCTCCGTGTTCTGCGTGGAGAACGACCTGCCCGAGGCCCCGACCGCGGAGCAGCCCTCGCCGCCCGCATCTTCACTTCGGGCTCCGCCGGTGACGAACGCCCCCAGCACCCCCACCTCCATCCCCAGCCCCCGACTGTCCCTCCCGACGGATCCCCTGTCCCCCGACGGCGGCAGCATCGAGCTGGAGTTCTACCTGGCGCCCGAGCCATTCTCCGTGCCCAGCCTGTTGGGAGCTCCACCCTACTCTGACCTGGGTGGGGTAGGGGATGCCTATGTGCCCCTCATGGTGCTGATGTGCCGGGTGTGCCTGGAAGACAAGCCCATCAAGCCCTTGCCCTGCTGCAAGAAGGCCGTGTGCGAGGAGTGCCTCAAAGTATACCTGAGCTCCCAGGTAACTCTACCCGCTTCTGTCCCCTCTTTTTCCTCGTTCAGCATCTCGAACCCCTGGCGAGGCAGTCCTCCACCAGCTTGCCAGCTCCCGGCTCACAGGAAGAGGTGATGAGACGCCTCTACCAGGGACCTTTGTCAGTTTCTCACATCTCAGTTGTCGTAATTATTATTTAAGAGCGTTTGACCTCACGGCTAACTTGACTGGAATTTAACTCTGCATGAGCTTCAGGCTTTAGTTGGCAACCGTGGAGGGAAGAGGCTACGCTGAATTGTCCTCTGCTTATTTCTTTTACTAAATTGCAAGCCAGAGCTCACTCAAAAAGGAAGGCAATGAGAGTACCTCAGAGGCCTGGTATCCCCAAGACTAACACATTTAGTGGGCATAAAAGATTGTATATACGTATCAAGTTAGTGAAAAGAAGGGTTGGAATTGTTGGAATTAATATTTCATGTCCACGATGCCTGAATTTTAAATTTTGCTCCATTTATATAATCCAGAAAAGTTTTATTTATTTTTTTCATTCATTTATTCATTCATTCATTTATTCATTCCTTGGCCCTTGCCTACTTACCCGTTGTATTATTCCACAGTAAAGTTGAAGTACTTTTCCTCACTGAAGTTTTATGCCAGCACAGTACTTTATTTCTTTAAGAGGGAAGAAAACAGAGCAAAACAAAGCAAAGCAAGGCTAAGAGGCTTAACAAAACAAGCAGTGGTGAAACTTTCTTCCTCAGCTCCTTATTTGAAAGCTTGTTTTTTTCTTGGAAAGCTTAAGCGTGCAATAGACCAGCTTTCCTTCACTGATGGTGAATGAGTTCTTCCAGCAGTTTTCAGTTTGTTACGTTTCTGCCAGTATTTTGCACAGTCTGGAGTGCCCTTTGATCCCGTGTCTGATTGTCCTGGGCTTATTCATCTTTCAAAACCCTTGGCTGTTCAGGTGCCAGCTCTTTTGGGGAAGCCTTACCTCACCTTCCGGGTCACTGCTTATATACTTTCAAAATACTTCTGCGTGTCTTGCATGCACTGAAGTTCCTTATGTGTCTGTCTGTTTTACCAGACTGTATGGGCAATGTCTTGTAGTCCTTGTGCTTGATAGTTTTATGCTGAGTCCCTTTCCAGTAATAGCGTTTAATAACATTGGCTCAAGTGAACCGAACGGGATTCCACACAGTGTGGTTCCTCTGTGTTTTGTGGCTAATCCATGCTGGTGTCTAGACTGAAAGTGTGTACTGTGCCCAACCGAAAAATGCAAAGGGAAACTTAAACAGAATGGAATGTTACACAAACAGTAACTTAGCCAAGATGGTTGAGATTATCCAAACGCCTGCAAGAGACCGATGTCTCTTTTATGCTTTATCCACAAACAGATACTTAAAACGGGAGGAATGTCTGCTCTCATGTGGTAGTTTCTATGACATCATGGGCAAACAGATACTGGTGCCATCCATGTGCAGATCCCTGGGGTGGGATTCAGACAGTCTCCAAATATGGGCTCTGCTCCAAGGAAGCCACTGTGAGAGCAGATGTGTATACAGGAACAATACAAGGTAGCATATAATGAGATGTAAACAGAGTAACAGTACCAGGTAGCACTTAGAGGCTGAATACAAATGCCAGTAGGTTTAGAAGGTCAAGGTGTGTAGTCTGTGTGAGTTGCATTGCGGTTTGATTTCCTTAAGGTGGGCCTTTTCCCCAAAGCAGATTTATTTTTAATCTCCGTAAATTAGTTGTAGGAAAACAACATGTTGATCTCTAATGGAGAAGAGAAGGAATGGGGAGTAGAAGGGTGGCAGGGTGAGTGCAGTGTCATTATAGTACACAAACACAAGAAACTTATCTCAAGTGACACAGTATCTGAAACTTGTTTGCAGTAATTATGGATGTATGTATGTCCCTGATTTTCTTCCAAAGTATTGGACAGACCTTTCAGTAAAGAAAAAAAAACACATACTTTATTTAAAATATTAAACAGGATAAGTGAGTCCTATGGGCCAGGCATGCTTCCACCCCAGGGCTTTTGCATTTGGTGTTCCTTGTGCCTAGAATAGCTCCCTAGATACCATTCCCTTTTCATGCTTACTCCCCTCACTCCTCTCTTTCAGATCTGTAGGCAAATGTCATCCAAATGGCCTTCACTGACCACTCTTTTTCAAGTTTGGCCTCACCCTACTCTCATACTTACATAATTTGTTTCCATGAAGACAGGATTTGTCATGTGATTTGTTCACTGTTATGTCTTTAGCACCTAGAATGCTGTTGGACATATGCCAGATGGTCAGCTAATAGTTACCAAATTTTTGAAGAGCTGAGTGACCAAGACAGGATGAGATTACCCCCAGTAACCATAGTCAGAAGGTGATATTTTACTTGTGTACTGAATTCTACCCTGAGCTTCTTCATGTTTAAGACAAAAGACAGTTTTAAAGTAGACAAAAATAATAAATTTACTAAGTTTTCTATGAAAGTTAGAATTAAAGATTCTTTAAATGAACTTTTAGCTTATATGAACATGGCATTTTTCCCCAGTTGGATAAATATATAGGCTTGTGGTTGTAATATTTCTGGTCTGTGTTAATTCTAAGGTCACTTCTACTCAAAAGGTTTATGTTTCCATGTCACGTAACCTCTCCATTCCTTAATTTCCTCATCAGTGAAATAGACTTGCAGACCATGACCTGTAATGACATGCCAGTTCTGAAGCAAAACAAAATCAAACTGCAGAGTTATTTTGTTGCCTTACTGAGCTAGATCAAAAGGGCACACTGAGTGCTTTCTTTCTCATTTTATAAACTCTCATGGGTTTGACAGATTAAAATCTGTTAAACCCGAATTTGCAGGGCTCTTAAGACCTTTTAAAATAAAATGATGCATTTGAAATAAAAAGTTATTAGTGATATTTTTTACTAGTTTTTGAGTTTGTGTCAAATAGTGCATTATTTGACATCATTTAAGAGAATAAAGGTGATTTTCTATGAAGGATTTTATACATGCATTAAAAATACATACTGAATGTGAGTTGGAATATTGCCTGGTTAAATTAATGTTCTTCTAAAAGGAGAGGCTGAGTTCTTTGAAGGAAGTATGAGCTTGGAAGGTGGGGACACGGAGTTTTAGATAGTAAGTCGTAAGTCTTATTTCCATTTAGTGCCCTGGACTGAATATGTAACAAAGGCAGATGACTAGATGTGGTCATTATTTCAGTACAGAGAAAGCAAATTAGGTCATGACTTAAATACCTACACACTGTGCTTTCAAAATAATAGTTTTATGTCTCGAAACATAATTCTTCTCCAGTCATCACCATGACTGGGCTGCAGGGAGCCCCTCTTAAGTGGAATGACTTTACAGTTCAGTGTGTACCATCCAGTTTTCAATTGCCATTGTGAAAGGTGGAGCTGATAAATTATAATCTTTGCTACTACGTAGGTGTTGACTTGGAGGCTCTAGAGCACCATGACACACATAGTGGAAGTTACACTGGTGTATATTGCATGGATCCATAAGTCGTTGATGCATACATTTTAGAAGCATTTCCTGGTGATCTGTGTATGCATGTCTGACTACAGCCAAGGTGCACAGTTTGGGGATGTCTATAAGTCTCCTGCAGGTCACAGAGGCGTTGTAAATGTTAACTTCCGCAGCTGATTTGGCATCTACCACATCTTCCTAGGAGGAAAGATTGTTGCTTCTTTTGTTTCAGAGAACGATTATTGCACTTATTTCAGAAATCCTCCATTGATATCTTTCCTTTATGATTTTGGTTTCAGACAGTAAAATCTGTTATAATATGAAGTATTACTATTTAGCCCTTTAGATAAAGAGAGAATTGGGTGTGCTAGGGACTGTCTAAAGGTAACAGCTGCTGTGGCTTTCATCACTCTGCTTCAAAGAGCTCCCAACTGGCAGGTGCATGTGAGTTGGAATGTACACACCTGTCAGATGAGTATTAATAGAGACAAGCAACACATTGCTTCTACAGATTGTGAACAAAACAGCTGTTAGATGGTAATGTCTTAAAATGACAGTCTACTATAGCCACCCTAGAATCAGTGACCTAAGGGTGACATCTTGCACATCCTATTATTAAACTCTGAGTCATGCAGACTTGTATGGGTACAAGCGTAACCTACTTTTTTCCCTTTAAATCTTAAGCCAACCTGTGTATTTTTAGAAGCTAATGTATTCAATGTGGAGTTTGAATGCAGCCGTCTTCACACAGGTGAATTTACAGATCATGCCAGGTGTGATTTTGATAGTCCTTTAAATGTGAAGAATAATGAGACTGAAATCTGTTTCATCTCTCTACAAGTTGGAAAAGTGAGAGTAAGGCATATGTAAACGTATTCTTTGGTGCACAGAATTTGTGTGTGTGTGCTCACAGGTGTATTTGAAGGGTGTGATAACATTTGCTTTCTCACCTTTCTGACTCATGCCCTTATTTCTTTCTTCTGCCTCTTTAATAATATGCCTCAAATTATTTCTTCATAATTCTTTCATAATTTCTTTTTTCTTTTACCTTTCAAAATCTGATTTTAGCTGGTATTTGATTACTGCAGAGGAATCCCCTCTTGAGGGCGGAACTGTGCACCAGCAGAACCTGGCCTGTGTGTTGCCTGGGTGTTTCCCTTCCCATCTCTTCTGGCTGTCTAGAAATGAGGCCATGAAGAAAACCCCGGCATTGTCCTCCACTGCCTAAGAGATATCAAATAACATGACAAGTAGTACTACTTACCCAAGGCGTCAATTGTAACCTTTAGAGTGGTGATTTTTTTTTTCCTTCTAGAGTAAAGCTCAGCTTTCATACTGGAAGGTTCTTCCTTACTCCTTTTTTTTAAAAAAATGTTTATTTATTTTTGAGAAAGAGGGAGATAGAGTGTGAGCAGGGGAGGGCAGAGAGGGGGAGGCACAGAATCTGAAGCAGGCTCCAGGCTCTGAGCTGTCCGTACAGAGCCCAATGTGGGACCTGAACTCATGAACCATGAGATCATGACCAGATGCTTAACTGACTGAGCCACCCAGGCACCCCTGGCTTTTCCTACTCCTGATGTGTG
This sequence comes from Proteles cristata cristata, assembly GCA_017311185.1. Lineage (NCBI taxonomy): Eukaryota > Metazoa > Chordata > Mammalia > Carnivora > Hyaenidae > Proteles > Proteles cristata. The sequence goes on along the minus strand of JAESUZ010001857.1, from coordinate 2,852,831 downwards.
AGAGAGAAAAAGAAGAGCCTTAGAATCTAAGCTCCAAGCTTTTTGTTAAGAGATTGTAATGACACTGTAGATAGACACCTGAGTGATAGTTTCTTGTAATTAACGTATTCATTTATTAGTGTACCATTTACGCATTTAACAAACATCTGTTTGGGTACCTGTATGTCAAGTACCATGAGATACTCTATAAATGTATTAAGTTCCCTCAGGGAAACTAGAGTCTTTTACGCAGTGTTTTTTCTCAGCTTTATCTGGGGATACAAATAAGCTTTTAAGTTGTCAGTCAACTGTGGTCTTTGTTTTCCCTTCTTACTTTTTGGGAGGATTTTATTTTATCTTCATTTTTATTTTATCTTATAATTTTACTGTTTTTATTTTCGAGAGAGAGCATGAATGGGAGTGAGGGACAGAGAGAGACAGAGGGAGAATCCCAAGAAGGCTCCGTGCTCCGAGCAGAGCCGACACAGGGCTCGATCCCATGACCCTGCTATCATGACGTGAACCGAAATCAAGAGTCCATGTTCAACTGACTGAGCCACCTAGGTGCCCCTTGGAAGGATTTTATTAAACCCCTTCTGGAGCATCAGCTTACCATTTAGTAAACACATTACAATTCCTCCTATTATGTTTAATCCAGAGTAATAAATTCATCCATTATTTATTTCTTAATGCACCTATTTCTCAGAGTTCTAATTATTGGAAATAGAATATTATTAAATATCTTACTTCTTTCAAAATTTTATTACCTTTACTTAAAAGAAAATATGCTTTTGCTAAGTTTGTTTTGGATTATTCTTTATGTTATGGCAAATATTTAAAGTTATAATATTTTAAAAATCTGCTTATTTTGTTCAAATTCACTTTGTCAGAAGAGTTTCATATGATAAACTACATGAACCTTCCCAAACCAAATTATGTCTTAAAATAAACATTCAATGCCTATAGGAAAATAATTTTGGAGGTATGCCATGCTCTTCCAACTTTCTCTGTACTATTTGCCCCATCAATTTTGGGGTAAATTACACTTGCATTGTTAAGTTTCCACAAATAATAACAACCATTTATTGAACATCTATATTTTAAGTACTTTTTACTTATTTTATTATTTAATTTTAATTTACTTATATATTATTAAATACCTATTATGTGCCAGGCACTATTGTAGCTGTTGGGAGTCAGAGAACTAAAGCAGATAAAAATCCCTGGCTTCATGGAGTTTATATACCACGCCAGGGGCGGGCAGAGGGGGGCGGTGGGGGGGAGGTGAGGCGGGGATAGACCATGAGATAAATAATTAGTATAGTTTAGTATATTAGGGGATAAGAAGGACTATGGTGATAATAGAAGGAGGTGGTTCTTCGTATATGTACAATTGAGGGGGGTAATTGTCAAGGAGGGTTTTACAAAGTGATTATTGAGTAGAGATTTTCATGACAGCAGTAAGGGAATAAACCATGAGGATATTTAAGGAAATAATAGAGACCAGCACTTGGTTGGGGTATTCCAGAACTGGGAAAGGGGATCCAGGTGGCTGAAGCCTAAGGAATGAGATGGGGAGTGTTAAGACATAACATTCTGATAAGGAATGGGAAGGCTGGGCAAAGAGGGCTTTAGGACCATAGAGAATTTGCATTTCCTCTGAGTGAGATAGGAAGCTGTAAGAAGATTTTGAGATAACCAGATACAACTTAACCTTTAAAAGAGATTTACTGTGGCTCTTTGTGGAGAATGTTATACTCTAGGAATCAAGAATGCAAGTTCAAAGATCAGAAGACTCTGACAGTAATCCAGAGGAGAGATGGTATAGTGTAGACTGGAGTGATAAAGGTGAATGTGGTTTGAGCTCGTTGAATTTTGAATATATTGTGAAAATAGAGCTGACAGCATTTGCTGATGATTGAGTGTGGGATGAGAGAAAAGGAACCAAGCATGACTCAGGTTTTGAGCCCAAGCAATTAGAAGAATGGGGTTGCCATTTAATAAGATAAGGAATAGTGTGGGAGGACTAGGTTTAGGAGAATCGGGAGTTCGTGCTAAGTTTGAAAAGCTGTTTAGACATTCATGAAAGGGTGTTGAGTAGGCAGTTGGCGTCTGGCATCCAGAAGAGAGATCTGAACAAAAGATGTACATTTGAACATTCTGGACGTGTAGATGATATTTAAAGCCACGAGACTAGATGAGGCCACTTGAGTGCTGGTTAGTAGAGGAGGGCTGGGTCCAGGCGCATCAGTGTCTACTAATATGAATATGGGACCTGGGACAGGAAGGATCTAAAATGGAGTGGGCCAGTTAGGCAAGAAGAGAACCAAGGTAGAATGGTTCCCCAGAAGCAAACCAATATGGTGCTTTATATTTTTTAATTTTTAAAATATTTATTTATTTTTGAGAGAGAGAGAGAGACAGAGCGTGAGTGGGGTTGGAGCAGAGAGAGGAAGACACAGAATCTGAAGCAGGCTCCAAGCTCTGAGCTGTCAGCACAAAGCCTAACACAGGGCTCGAACTGATGAGCTGTCAGATCATGACCTGCACTGAAGTTGGACGCTTAACCACCCAGGTACCTAGTGTTTTAAAAAGGAAGGAATAATCATCTTTGTTTAATTCTTCTGATAGTTTCAGCAGGATGAGGGTTGAAATTGACCATCGATTTTCTAACAAGGAGGTTTTTTTGTAACCGTGACTAGTACTGTTTTCATTGGCGCTGGTGAGGTTCGGTCTCTGATCAGAGTGGTTTTGAGAAAATAGGAACAGTTCCATTTCTGTGCTTCAGGCAGCAGAATGTTATATGATGAAACTCAAGGCTAGAGAGATATAATAACTCGCCTTAAATCACATAGCTGAGAAATGGCAGAAGTGGGATTTAAGTTCAGGTCCATTTGGCTCTAAAACCCATAGTATTTTTACATTGTTTACATTTATTATCTTATTTGTAAGCTAAATATATTTGTTTTATTTTTCCTTTAAATTTATATCTGTACTGTACGAAATCACAAGTCTTCCAGTCCAAGAAGGAGAAGAAACTTAATTTCATGTCTGAGAAAGTGGAGGACACTTGCTCAGGTCCAGAGATAGATTTCTACCAAGGCTCATCTTCATGTAAGAAAATCAAGAGAAATTGAGTTCAGAAAAGCTATAATTTGACTTACTGTCACATTTTTTTCTTTTATTTATTTCTAGGAGAGAGAGAGACAGCGTGAGCAGGGGAGGGTCAGAGAGAGAGGGAGTCACAGACTGAAACAGGCTCCAGGCTCTGAGCTGGCCGTCAGCACAGAGCCCGACGCGCTCGAACCCACGAACCGCGAGATCATGACCTAAGCGAAAGTCGGACGCTTAACCGACTAAGCCACCCAGGCGCCCCATTACTGTCACATTTTAATGGCAATGTATTCACCTGTTTCCTTCCTAACTCTTTGGCCATTCCTTTTCTCTACCATTTGTGCTTTCTCTTTTATTACCATCTCTTTTTTTTTTTTTTAAATATTTTTATTTATTTCTAGGCGAGAGAGAGAGACAGTGCTAGCAGGGGAGGGTCAGAGAGAGAGGAAGTCACAGACTGAAACAGGCTCCAGGCTCCGAGCTGGCAGTCAGCACAGAGCCCAACGCGGGGCTCGAACCCACGAACCGCGAGATCATGACCCAAGCGAAAGTCGGACGCTTAACCGACTAAGCCACCCAGGCGCCCCTTTTATTACCATCTCTTAATGTTGATATCTGCCTGGTCCATATATAACCCCCCTCTGTTTTCACTGTATGGTATTAGTATTATGTATTAGTGGGACCAGCTCATCTACTCCTACGGTTTCAGGTAACACCTACGTGCTCTTGGCTTCCAAATCTCTTTCTCTAGCCTGGATCACTCCTCTCACTTTCAGCACCACATGCCCATCTCTTTCTTGTACATTTCCACCTGTATGTCCCACTCATAGCCACCTTAAACTTCTTCTGACTAAATCTCCCTTTTCTCATCATCCTTCCTACACTCCGGAAGTCTTGCTCCTCCTTTGGGGTTCCCCATTTCCATCAGTTGTACCCAGGTCAGAAACTTGGGAGTCATCACTGTGTTCTTGCTCTCCCTCACCTCTCACAACTAATTAATTACCAAGTCCTCTGAATTCTACCTCCTAAAAATGTTGTTATCCTTTCCCCTATGGTTCTCTGTTTCTCCTTACATTTCTCTGCTGAGGGCTCTCCCATTTCAGTCCTGGATTCTAACAACAGCATCTCACTTGACTCCAGTGCTCCAGTCTTGACTGTTTCTAATGTGCTCTCCACACTATAACTAGAGGGCTTTTATAAGATGGTCACCTGGCCTTGGGCACTCCCTTTCTTAGCCTTTCAGTGTCTGCCTCTTGCTTTTAGAATAGAATGTAAACGAAGTTTACGTGTGATCTAACTTCTATTAACCACTCACCCCTAAGCCTACACACATATTGAACTTCTTTTGTTCTTGAACACTCTGTGACTCTCAACTATGAACCTTTACTTTTAGTAACATGAGGTTCTGTCTCAGAACCGAATCCTTCAATTTTTTCCACTTTTTTCCTTAGTGCCCCCTTTTCTGTTGGTCTTTCACACTAACTGATTCTTCTAGTCTCAACTTAGGCATCTATTCCTTTGGGAATTTTCTGGACTCTCTATACCTGGATTTACTTACAATAAGATTCTTACTTCACTGTATTTAAATTGCTCATTTCCTGGGGCACCTGAGTGGCTCAGTTGTTCAACTCTTGACTTCGGCTCAGGTCATGATCTCATGGTTCATGAGTTCAAGCCTGGCATTGAGTTCTATGCTGACAGTTGAGAGCCTGCTTGGGATTCTCTCTCTCTCTCTCTCTCTCTCTCAAAATAAATAAATAAACTTAAAAAAAAAAAACCCTAGTTCTCATCTTTAGATGGACTTAAACTTTAAAACCTGTAAAAATTGCTCATTTCCTACTCTTTGCTTCCATTAGACTATAAAGCTTGATCCACGTAGAGACCATTTTTCTTGCTGATTAATTTCTTAGTTTTTGTCATGTGGGAAACATAAAATGAATATTGGTGGAGTGGACTTATTTATTTACTCCAAGAATGATTATTACACTAGAGGCTGGTGTTGTCAATCCATGAAGTACTGCAGTAGATAGCTAAAACAATTTTTTAAAATGAAAATTTCAACATTTCATTATCTTGCTTAAAAACCTGTGAGATCTTCCCATTGCTGTCCATAAAAATCCAAGTTCATGACGCCGCTGCTAGGGCTTGGCCTCTGCTCTGCTCCTCAGTGCCTTTTCCCTTCCAGTTCTCTTCTTTCCTTCCCTTGGTGAGTGGATTTCTCCTCATCCTCAGAGCTTGGCCTTCATCAAGTCTCCAGACTGAACCAGTCTGCTCTTAGTGTTTTAAAAGTCCTTTTCCCTCTGCTGCCATCCTGTTTTTATCCCTCTTTGGAATTATATGTGGAAGTGATGATTTGAAGTTTCATGAATTTTCTGCCCCCACTATTCTTGAAGCTGCTTTTATAACTAGCACTTAGCACAGAGCCCAGAATAGAGTAGGTGCTCAATAAATATTTCTTAAAAGATTCAGTGAATGATTGAAAGTAAATTATAATATATTAGGTTGGCAGAAAAATAAGGTAAATATTTGAACCTGAATTTTTGATTCAGGTTTGATATCTTATTCCACGGTGTATTTAAACTTTGAGTGCAGTGGAATGCTATGGCCTGACTCTCTTTCCTGACATTACATCTATTACAAAGGTACTTCTTTAATTCTAAAACCTATTGGAGTTACTTTGCTTTCTTAATAACAAATTCCTCCTGAACCTAGGGGCTTAAGACAGCCAGTTTATTTTGATTATGACATGTGGGTCAGAAATTTGGGAAGGGCTCAGCTGGTCAGTTTACACTTGGGGTTTCTCATGTGGTTCACATGAGTTGTAGTTTCCGTTCACTCACGTGGCAGGCAGCTGACGCTGGCCGTTGTCAGGGAGCTCAGCTGGGACTGGGTGCCAGGAGTGTCTCCACGTGGCTTTGCCAGCATGGGAGTCTCAGGGCAGCAGGCTTCTTACGTGGAGGCTGGCATCCCTTGAAGCCAGTCTCAAATGAGCCAGGGGTAAGCTACATGATCTTTTCTGCATTAACTCTGTAAGTCACTCTGTGTCACTTGGTAAGGCAGTCACAAGCCTGCCCAGATTCAAGAGGCAAGGACATAGACCCCTCGTTTCTCTTGTGCAAGTGTCAGAGTATTTGGGATTTGTTTGTAAACCACCACACTGCTTCAGACGAAAATTTTTAAAAATGTTAATTTAGGTAGTAAATCTTTTAACCCTGAATTTTAATATGTTTAACTTCATGTCTTATCAGTCATTTCATTAAATATTTCCAATTCATATCATTATACTGATTAATACATTTCGGTGTTGTGTTTTCATGTTTTATTCTTGTATATATTATATAATTATTATTATAATTTAATAATAAAACTACTTAGTTTTAAGCAAAGCTTACATAGAAGCCATTCTCTTTTAAAATTAAATATTTTTGATAATTCAATTGTAATGGAAATATCTTAATATCAGGATCAGCTAATAGTTATTCTGATTATTAACCCCAGTAAAAATTATTCTATATAATTTCCTTTCCATTATAAAAATTTTAGCTTCAGCACTAGTTAAATTATTATCTAAGAAGTTAAGTATCTTTCTGAGTAAAAATAGTTAATATAACATTTTTTATAGATCAGGCATGTCCTATACAGAAATAATGTAATTTCTAATGAGACCTTAGAATTAACCACTGTAGTTAATCTTTGTTAAATTGACCCACTGTTGGATATTTATTATTAATGGTATTCTAGTTTAGGTAATTTTATCATTTGATTAATGTCCTCTAAATTTCCAGTAACATATGTATGTATTTTCTCCAAAACCTCTTCTAGATTAAGGATATGTGTCCCCTGAAAGCCTTATAGCTTTTATGATGTGCTTTTTTTTTTTTTTCCTCTCCCTGGCTCAGGTAACTAAATTCTGGGCTTATTCATTCATGTGAATGACTAATCCCTTTTTAAATCTTTCTAAGCTATTTCCCTCAATAATATTCTCTACTGTAAGATTCAGAGGCTAATTATAGGCTACCTAGCAAATTACTTCCCTTTTTGTGGTGTTGATTCTTGCCTTATTTCCTCACATGATTATTTGCCATCCTCAGTGCTTCTGAAGCTCATTAGCTTGGAGTTGTATATGGCATGTTAAATCCACAGCCTTTTCCTCTGGTTGCTCAACAATTTAAAATGTCAGGTAAAATAAAACAATTGCTCATATTTCACCAGCATTTTGTTTCCTTTGACAATACCATTTTTTTTCTGATGTCCCAAGTTTGGTTCATTAGTTTATGTCTAAGTAGAGCTGTAGGATCAAGTCAAAAGGGGTTTCGTTAAGGCTTGCTCTTGGTGCACTCCTTTTTTGGAAACATCTGACCTTAGTGAGGAATGTGAATTTCTTCACATAGTTCTGTAGACAGTAGGTTTTGTTTTGTTTTGTTTTGTTTTTAAATTCTCTTGCGAAAGATGCTCGTGGTGGGAAATGTCAGGTGAAATCCCAGGAGTTCTCATTTAATCCTACTTTTAACTTCAGTGTTGTTTTTCTGTTTCATATGTTATCATTTTCCCTCCTCCTGGTTGTGAAACATACACATTGAAAGGAATAGGCTTCTAAAAATAAAGAAAAATATTCTGTGTCAAATATGTTAGTGACTTATGTTAAAACTGCACATGCACACACGTGTGTGTATGTATGTGTACGTGTGTGTGTGAAGGTCTCAAGATTGTTTATTGATGCATCAAAAAAGGATTGTTTGGGGCGCCTGGGTGGCTCAGTCGGTTAAGCATCTGACTTCAGCTCTGGTCATGATCTCATGGTTCGTGGGTTCGAGCCCCACATCGGGTTCTGTGCTGACAGCTAGCTCAGAGCCTGGAGTCTGTTTCAGATTCTGTGTCTCCCTCTCTCTCTGACCCTCCCCCGCTCATGCTATCTCTCTCTCTCTCTCTCTCTCAGAAATAAATAAAACATTTAAAAAAAAGGATTGTTTGCTGATTTTGACTTGTAAAAATCTAAGTATAGTCATTTACAGATAAATTAATGTGTTTCAAGTGTAGTTTGAAGCAACCAAAATAGATATCCCTTTATTTGTTTTTAATTTTTAATGTCACTTTCTGAGTCATTGAGGCTTCATTCTTAAGATGAAGGGAGAGCTGGGGCACCTGGGTGGCTCAGTCGGTTAAGCGTCCGACTTTGGTTCAGGTCATGATCTCACGGTTCATGGGTTCAGGTTCCACATAGGGCTCTACGTCGGGCTCTGTGCTGACAGCTAGCTCAGAGCCTGCAGCCTGCTTCAGATTCCGTGTCTCCCTCTTTCTCTAACCCTCCCCTGCTCATACTTCTCTCTCTCTCTCTCAGAAATAAATAAGACATTAAAAAAATAAAAAGGGAGAGCTTAGAAGGAATGTTTGGAAATAAACACTTGAAACAATAATTATTTTCCCAATATATTTTTTTTAAGATTTCAGGATTTTTGAAAAATACTGTTCTGGTACCTGTTTTCTTTCTTTCTTTCTTTTTTTAAATTAAAAAATGTTTTAATTTATTTGAGAGAGAGAGACAGAGACAGAACATGAGTTGAGAAGGGGTATAGAGAGAGTGAGGAGACACAGAATCTGAAGCAGGCTCCAGGCTCCGAGAGGTTAGCACAGAGCCCAAAGCTGGGCTCAAACCTGTGAACCATGAACCCTGTGTTCATGACCTGAGCTGAGTCCGATGCTTAACAGACTGAGCTACCCAGGTGTGTCCCACCCCAGTGTATTTTTTCTTTGAACAGTATATCTATGAACTTTAAAAACTTGGAGAAAGGGGTGTGTGGGTGGCTCAGTTGGTTGAGCGTTGGACTTTGGCTCAGGTCATGATGTCATGGTTCCTGGGTTTGACCCCTACCTTGGACTTTTGACAGCATGGAGCCTTCTTGGGACTCTGTCTGTCTCTCTCTCTGCCCCTATTCCTCTCTCAAAAATGAATAAACACTAAAAAATTTTTTAAATAAAAAATAAAAACTTGCAAACAGTTTTCTGTTTTGCTTAAAAATCATCCAAATGAATTATTTAAGAGTTTGTAACCCATTTGTTTAAAAATTTATCATTTTCTGATTAGTTGTAAGAATAGTTAATTGCCGTTAGGGACAATGGAAATCTATTAGATGAATTTCAGCACCATTCTTTGTATAATTGGTAGATGAGACACAAAAATAAGTATAATGATTTAGTTAAGTACATGCAACTATGCATTTTTTTCCCTCTCTGTGTCTGTGTTTTTTCATTTATGATAGTCATTAAAACAGTGTATCAAAATAAATTGAAAATAGACCTTAGAGCACTACTATTACCAAATGCTGAATGAAGATCTTTAAAAATAAGGAAGACAGTTCTAATGTGTTGCTCTCATGATAATTAATCTTTTTATTAATTAATGTTTTTATTAATTTATTATTAATATTTTTATTAATTATAGTAAGATGTTTTGTATCATTAACTAATAAAATAAAATTAAGATGCTGAAAAATTCACTTGAACTTTCAGATTAATTTTTTCAAATGTCCTTTTGGCTTGTTATAATCTAGATGAATTGGATGAGCCCTGTTGGTTTGCTGAGGGTGCTGATGAGGCCAAGACCAGCAGTCAGTCCCCTCACAGGCTAGTTAATGACACTGAACTGCCACAAACTACTTTTAACTCTGCACAGTCATGTGACAAAGTGTCTGCTTCTGAACATAAGACTGTAGCTGAGACAAGATGGAAGAATTACTGTTAATCTCATCACCACTCTGGAAAAATAAATCACATGTTCCAATAGATAATCAGTGAGTTACAGAGATGTTTACATAGAGAAATCTTTTCCACTGGCCAAGAGTTTACCTCACTGCAGTCAGCTATAAAGATCTATTCTCTAGCATTCAGTTGGGTTTAAAAGAATCAAAGGGGAGGGGGAGCTAGAGTACTCTTATACTATTAAAAATATTTACAGAGCACAGAATTATTTGCTTAGCACTATGGTAATCACTATGAGAAGTAACAGTGTATCACCATAGAGTGGTCTGTGATCTATCCTTGTGGCAAGTTTAGAAATTCAGTAGAAATTCAGTAAAAAATCAGCTTTCAGGAAAAGATTAGGGAATGTTTATGATTAAATTGTGTGATGCTGATTGTTGACTTCATTGGTTCTGTGAAGAGAAAGCTGCATTTATGGGAATAGAAAAAGTTTAGACTTGTTTAAAAAATAGTTTTTGAGGGGCTCCTGGGTGGTTCAGTCGGCTGAGGGTCTGACTTTCACTCAAGTCATGGTCTCACAGTTTGTGGGTTAAACCCTCCCTGCCCCCCCCCATGTTGGGCTCTGTGCTGACAGCTCAGAGCCTGGAGCCTGCTTCAGATTCTTTGTCTCCCTCTCTCTCTGTCCCTCTCCCACTTGTGCTCACTCTTTCTTTCTCTCTCTCTCTTAAAATAAATAAACATTTAAAAAATAAAAAAAAGTTTTTTATGGATTGGGATGCATTGGGAGAGGAGAAGGGGGGTAGGGATAGGGCATCTCTCCATGTAAGGTGAAATGAGCAAGCACACGTATACACTTAGAAACACACTTGTAGAAATAGGATGTGCAGGTCATCATGACTAGAGAGAGAAACTCAGATAGATTATATGGCAAATAAGGTGGAGAGGTGAGAGCTGAGTCACCAGAACAGAAACCTCAGCACAGAGCTGAGCACCATAGGCAGAGAGCCCCAGCGTCCTTATGCCAAGCCAGGACCACAGGCATTCTGTGTTTCAAGAATGGGGTGCCATGAGGGGCCTGGTTGGAGATGGATCGCAGAGGTAGATGCAGGCTAGATCATGTAGCTTTGTGTTGCCTTGCTTTGGAATTGCCATCTCATTCCAACTGTGATGGGAACTCGTTGGACCATTTGGTAGAACTGTAACTTGACAATGCTTTAAAAACATTCTGGCTTCTATGTGGAGAATGAGTTGTGTTTGAGGGGTGAACTGGCCAGGAAGAGGAGTGGGAAGTGGATTAGGAGACAGTTGCAGTAGTGCACAGCAAAGACACCAATGGTTTGGACATGTGTGCAAGCTCTGAAGATGGTGGTCTCCTGTCCTATCACTTTTCAGGATGCTCTGAAAAAAACAAATGAAAGTGTGAGCCAGAGGGGGAATTCAGTTACTCAGCATAAAATCAACAGAGCAAATCTTTGTTTTCAGGGTTTGCCTTTACATGGTTTGAGAATGCACTGTCTTTGGCACAAGAGATATCATGCCAGTCTTTGCAGCTATTCTGTTCAGAAGTCCTGAATTGTACAATCCCATGCGTCATCTACAATCTTTATTTTTCAAGCAGCATAGGATTAGCCTCTGTTCAACTTGATTCCTTCTCACATTTTACCTGTCTGAGGTGCATTTTTTTTTTCATTTAGTTGATTGGTTGGTTTTAATTGCTTGGTTCCAAAGACACCATGTAAACAGTCACTGATCAAAAATTACAAAAGTGGAGTGCCTGGGTGGTTTAGTCAGTTAAGTGTCCAACTCTTGATCTCATGAGTTCAGTCTTCATGTTGGGCTCCACAGTGGGCATGGAGCCTACTTAAAACACAAAACAAAACAAACAAACAAATATGTGTGTGTATGTATTTTACTGATTGTCAGAATCAATTTATCAAGGAAACTGAGCTATCAGTTTGTCCTCTGCTAAATTTTTGCATTTTGCTGTTAAATTTCTTCAGTTTATGCCCAACAGTTTGCTTTCATCATTATTTAAAACAAATAGGAGCTGGGGCGCCTGGGTGGCTTAGTGGGTTAAGCGTCTGACTTTCGCTTAGGTCATGATCTCACGGTTCTTGGGTTCGAGCCGCGCGTCGGGCTCTGTGCTGACTGCCAGCTCAGAGCCTGGAGCCTCTTTCAGAGTCTGTAACTCATTGTCTCTCTGACCCTCCCCTGCTCACGCCTTCTCTCTCTCTCCTAGAAATAAATAAACATTAAAAAAACAAAAACAAATAGGATCTCATTTCTCACCTTCCCACAGATAACAGAAGTCTTACTGGTCAACCTTCAGTTCTAAGAGGAAGTTAGAATTCTTCTGTAATTCCACTTAGTTCTTGTCCTTACTTTTAAAAATTATTTTGAATGACTGCCTTGTGCTTCCTCAGTCAATTCCCATCTTATTACGCATCCTCATCTCTTCTAATTCTTGTTTTTGAAACAGTGTTCTCTTTTGGTGTCAGTTGCACTTCCTCTACCTTTAGTGGGAACTGCCCTGAGGTCAGGGCTTAACCATGCAACGGCAGTTTTATTTTGATTGTGGCTGCCCTTTTCTTTGCTTTTAGTAAGTACACTGAAAAAGCAACTGCTTAAACAAAGATTTGATCTGTTGATTTTATGCTGAGTAACCGAATTCCCCCTCTGGCTCATAGTTTCATTTGTTTATTTCAGAACATTCTGAAGTGTTTCCTCTAATGACACTCTATTATTGATTATAAAACCAGGAGTATTTCAGTTGATGAAATAAAATGTCGATGTGATTTTATTTAAAAATGTATGAGAAAACCTCAAGTATTTATCTCTAAGAAAAATTTGATTTGTTTTATGTACAAGTTGCCTAGAGTTTAGAAGACTATATATATATATATATATATATATATATATATATATATATATTTAATAAGCGCAGAAGAGTCAGAAGTTTCTTCTTCTTCTTCTCCTTCTCCTTCTTCTTTAATGAGAGATTGAGAGAGAGAGAGAGAGAGAGAGAGAGAGAGAAAGCGTAAGCTGGGAGAGGAGCAGAGGGAGAGAGAGAAGAGAAAGGGAGAATCTTAAATAGGTTCTATGCTCAGTACAGAGCCTGAGGCGCTGGACTGGGCCTCCCAGTACCCCCTAAACCCTATAAAGTTGTACCATGACGAGTTTTTCAGTTGTTTTTCTCTATACCTCTTACCACTGGAAAAAATAACTTACGAAACAGTGGTCTTTACTAAATTTAAAATATATTCAAATTAGGTAGGGTAAATAGTCATACTGAGTAGTGTCTAGAAGTGCTTTAATGTTTATAAAACAATTTAAGAAAAAGTAAAGTAATTTAAAAGCTGGACTTTATATTTCATGTTTAGAATATTCAGTAAGTTTATAATGCCTTGTTTCAATTCTTTACAAAGAATTTAACTATTCCCCCCACCCTGTATTAATCTTCCTTTCAAGAGTCAACTCATTTCAAAGTGAATAGTATTTTTTTTAAAATATTTTTATTTATTTCTCGGAGAGAGAGACAGCGTGAACAGGGGAGGATCAGAGAGAGAGGGATATGCAGACTCTGGAATAGGCTCCAGGCTCTGAGCTGGCAGTCAGCACAGAGCCCGACACGGGGCTCGAACCCACGAACCGCGAGATCATGACCTAAGCGAAAGTCGGACGCTTAACCGACTACGCCACCCAGGCGCCCCGATTAAGACATTTTAAAAACAATTGATACTGTAGTATTTTTATAGGTATACACAAAAAAATTAGTGGAATAGAGAAAAGACCTAAGAATGAGACCCAGATGTATATGGGGACTTGGGACATAATGGAGATGGCCACATAAATCAATGAGGATAGAATGGACATTTCAATAAATGTATAAGGATGATTGGCTTTCTTCATAAAAATTAAATAAGATGATTTTAATATAGAGAAAAATGAAGCCTAGATATATTAAAGGACTCTGTATAAATCAAATTTTAAATCTGTTAATAGGATGGATTTTCAGATGTCTTTGTAACTTTGGTGTGTAAGATTTCTTAGGCAGCACCAAGAAATACAACTCTAAAGAAAAATGGAAGATTTAACTCGGTGAAAAATCTCTTAAGGGAGAAAATAATACTTTCAAGTAAGGTATAGGATAATTCACATCTTGGGAAAATAGTTTTAGAATACATATGTCATAAAGGATTATTATCCCTCATATATAAAAACTTAAAATCAATGAGAAAAAAACATCATTCAAAGGAAAAATGGGAAGTTTAATAAATGGCCAATAGCATATACAAAAAAAGTTCGTAGTCATTAAGACATACTATGATTTATACGAGTGAGGGAAACACAAGTTAACAACCACAAAATGAGAATATTTCACACTTAAGGGTGCCAAGATTAAAAAGTCTGATGTGGGGTGTGTCTGGATAGCTTAGTCTGTTAAGCTTCTGACTCTCAGTTTTAGCTCAGGTCATGATCTCAGGGTTCTTGAGTTCAGGCCCTGCATTAAGCACTGTGCTGAACAGCATGGAGCCTGCTTGGGATTCTCTCTCTCTTTCTCTCTCTCTCTCTCTTTCTCTAACTCCTCTGTTGTGCTCTCTCTCTCTCTCAAAATAAATAAATGAACTTAAAAAATTTTTTTTTAAAAAGTCTGATGCAAACCAAGTACTGGTTAGAATATGGGGAAAAGGGAATCCTCAGGCACTGCTGGCTCCTAGAAAAACTTCTGCGCATGTGTGAGAGATATGTACAAGGCTATGTACTGCAACATTACTTGTAATAGTGAAAATTTGGAAATGAATTTCTGTCATTAGGAAAGGGACAAGTGAATTTTTATATATTTGTAAAATAAATATTCAACTGGACTTAAACTTAATTAACTAAATCTCTATATAATTGAGAAATATATATATTGAAAAAATACTGTTAAGTAAAAAATAACCATGTTTCAGAATTTAAACAGTTTCAAGGCAGTCCGATTTTAAAGCAAACATTTTCAAAGATAAGTTTTTAGCATAGTATAAAAAATAAAAACATAAACTAGATTTTAAGAGTGTCTAAGTCTAGGAAAGAAGGGAGAGATAAGGAATTACATTTTAATCTGTAATGTTTTTTATATAAAAAATAAGAGTGGAATGATAAAATGTTAACATTTGCTAATCACAAGTGTTGTGAACATGTATATGTTACATTAATCTACTTTTTAGTATGTATTTGATTTTTAGAAAATATTTTTATTTTTTTTTAAGTTCATTTTAAACACTTTGTGATGCCCTTATAGAATTGGGGATAATGAAGGCTACATTCTTCACATCCATGGTGACAGATAATCTGGATTTATTTTGTAAGTAAGCTAGCTTTTTTTTTTTTTTTTAACTAGGTATTACACTTCTACAAAGAGCAGTGTAGCATACCACAATAGAGAGGGTAGGGCTTAAATTCACCCTCTTAGGTCTGTGGCCCTTCCAGTGTAAAACTGTAGATTACCCAAAGCTCTAGGGATCTCTCTGGTGGAAGGTATGAAGGATGGTCCAGAATTATTCATCCCGTTTCGTTGTGTTTTGTTTTGTTTTTGAGAGAGAGAGAGAGAGAGAGGGCATGCAAGTGAGCTATGGAAAGACAGAGGAGAGGGTAGAGAGAATCCCAGGCTGGCTCTGCACTGATGCAAGGTCTTGACCCCATGAACTGATCAAGACCTGAGATCCCAAGATCCCAAGATCCCAAGAACTGAGATCATGACCTGAGCTGAAATCAAAAGTCGGACGCTGAACCGACTGAGCCACCCGGGTGCCTGCGTCATGTTCTTAATGAAGACAGTGCCTATCGCTCTCCTCTGCCTTTATTTAATTTTCTTGAAAAATAAGCTCTAGGTGTGTTACAAAGGTAGAAATGATCATCTACATTAAAGGAGAAAGTTCAAATTGTATCTTTCGATTCCCATCCATGTGCAAGTATACCAAGTTGGTATTCTTGATCTTGAACTATTTCTGTTTACAAAACCAAAGATCAGTACTTCTATAAATGCCTTCCCTTCTATATGACTTTGTTTTTGGCTATTGCCATGTTGGTATTTTTTTTTTCCCACATTGAGAAAGATGCCATCTCGTGCTCAGAGGAGAAGGAGGACAACTATCAACCAAAGCTTCCTTTGATATTATTTTCAAAAACTCATCTCAAGTATCTTCTGGATTTTTACAAAGATTTTATATGCATGGCTTCCATCATTGATCCCTTTTCTCCACTTATCCTCAGCCTTTACTTTCATGTATTTTGATTATTACATATCCTTGTCATAATTTGGCCTAATCATTTCAATTAGATTTTTTGAAATCTGAGTTAAACCAATCTCTCCATTTTTGCAAGAGTTTGTCTTGCTTACTGAAAACAATTTTCCAACATCAAGTCCTTTCCTCTTCTATATCATGTGTTGGCATACATTTTCAGTAAAGGGCCAGATAGTAAATATTTTAGGTTTTGCAGGCCAGGAAGCAAAATAAAGCAAATTATGTAAGAACTTAGAAAAAAGAAGCAAATTTACACATATTTTTATTGACAAAATTGAAAATATAATGATAGAATTTTTATATTTGTATTACAGATCTACTATGAAGAAGAATATAATTCTTTTGGGATAAGATTTTGCCTAATTGGGGTTCATAATATTCTTTGTTATCAATATTAATTGCAAATATTCATCTGTTGTAGCTGATCTGCACTGAGATTTTACATATTTCGTCTTTAAAATATCTTTTCACGTGGATGAGTATTGCCAAACACTGATACCATTCCTCCAGCATGTATGCATATTCATGATTTGGAAGTCCCTTATAGGATTCTATTAGATTTTTCACTTGATACATACCTTTTAGGATATCACATTACAAATTAATTACTTCCAGCTTAAGGGAAAGGGAAAACTCATTTTCACAGTTACATGCATTTTTAAAAACATCTTTATTGAAATGTATTTCATATGTCATGCAGCACACCTACTTCAAGTGTATTATTAAATGCTATTTATTATCATAGGATTATGAGACCATTACCACTATCTAATCTTAGGATATTTTAGTTCCTTCTTAGAAGCCCCATACTCATTAGCAGTCACTCTCTGTCCTCTCCTATCCATGCCCTCTGTCCTAAGAAACTACTAATCTACTTCCTATTTGTATAGATTGCTTATTTCCTGTAAATAGAATCATACAATATGTGGTCTTTTGTAATTGACTTAAATGGATTTTGAATACGGAAATTTCCATTGCACTGCATCAAGATCCAAAAGATAGTGTTGGAATTGTAGTTTGGGTTCAGAAAATATATCTGCTGTAAATTTGTGTGGGAAAGGAAATCTTTTAATTTTTTGCAGTATGAGAAGCTTATAAAGCCATTTGACATTTGTTGTGACTCAAATGTCTGTTGTCAAAATGATCACCGCAGTATAACTTATGCATATAAGTGCTGTAGGTCCTGTGATTTTAGGTTGAATTTATTAATAAATAAAAAGTTTTCAGCAAAAGCTAATTTCTAAAGATGGTTAAAGATGATTCTTTTCATTCAGAAAAAATATCAACCTGACCATGAGCTCAAAAAACTGCAGTTAAGTCTTACCACCCATCAATCTTCTGTGTAGTTAAAAAAGTCAATATATTCAGCTTCCATTTCTGATGGTCACAGAGCCAATCATGATTAAATCCAAGAAATGGATGAATTTCACAGGTGACAAAACTGGTTCAGTAACATGGTAGATTTGAATATTTTCCACAAAGTATCTGCTGATAATACGGTAAGTAATCACAGCCTTTAAACATTTTAAATTTTCACTAACTTTGTAAGTCTGTCAAACTAACAACCTGTTTGTATTCTACACTTATTTTATCACCATCCATTGTAACACATCTTAGCATACCCCACATCAGGTTGTACTGATTTGTGTTTCTTGAACATTAAAAAAAATAAAAATTCTTGCCTATAGTATATCACGCAGACTATTCATAAAGTCTAATTTTCCTATCACTTCAAACTCAGCAGTGTAGGTACGTCTTCGGACGCATAAAGAGCCAAGGAAAATGACTTGAAATCATTTGCTTAGTTTTAATTGACTATTGATTTTGCTTCGATTTCTTCAACTTTTGTTAGCAGAGTTCTGCTGCCAAAAGGCTAATGGTCTTAAGGAAGGTTGTTTTCTCCAGAAACATAACTTTGGCAGCTGCAATATAACAAATTTTAATTAATTGGTAAACAGCTTTCTTTGTTTGTCTAAGAAATGTGCCATTTGAAAACTTAACTTTGGCTACAGCCACTTTAGTTTTTCCAATTTATGTAAATTCTGCTGTGATGGGACAATTCTGTTTTACAGTTTCTAAGTTTTCAAACCATTGTTTTCCTCCAAGTTGAGAATATTTTGATGAGTGCTTGGGGGGTAATGTTGACATATATTGTATTCTTTTAGAATACCTGTAGTGTTAGTGCGTAACAAACAAAGTGCTTTGTCACCTAATTCAATAACAAAGTAATCTGCACTCTACTGTGCTTTCCAAGCATGACATTTGAAGTCCATTTTATCTGCCTTTGACATACATTGGTAATAAAAAATAAAATGTCATATTACAGCAATGCCCATGGCACTTGAAATGCTGTCAAGTGATAACTCTATCATTGTGATTCATAGTGCACTGAGCAGCAGCTGGAATCATTAGAATGTCACATAGGATCTCTTATCACAACTCAATTCTGCCATTGTTGAGCAAAAGCAGCCATAGACCATGAATAAATGATGAGCGTGGCTGTGTTCCAATAAAGCTTTATTTGTGGACACAGAAATTTGAATTTGATATAAATTTTCCTATGCTGTGATATATTATTCTTCTTTTGATATTTCTTTCCAATCATTTAGAAATGTAGAAATCACTCTGAACTCGTAAAACAGTTACCAGGCCAGATTTGGCACAGGGGCCAAATAGTTTACTGAACTTTGTCCTATATCATTGATTTTTCCCTTTATTGCATCTTTCTAATCAGCCTACATACCAGCTGTTATTGCTGTTTTCTTTTTATTTATTTATTATTTTTAAGAATTTTATTTTTTAGTAATCTGTACACCCATTGTGGGGCTGGGATTGCAACCCTAAGATCAAGAGTCGCATGCTCTACCAACTGAGACAGCCAGGAGCCCCATCCCTGTTTTCTTTTTCTTTTTCTTTTTTTTTAAAGGGGGAGGCAACAAAATAAAGACAACTAAAAACCCTCATCTGGCCCCACTTTCCCTTGCAAATAGCATTTCTTTTCTCTGCTCTCGTTACAGTCTAATTCTTTGCAAAAGCTTATAATCCTATATCTCTTATTTCCCTTCTTTCCATTGTCTTTTGGACACACTCTAATCAAGCTTTCCTTCTACCTCTCCCCTGTAACTGTCTTGTAAAGGTCACCATTGACCTTTATATTGCTTAATCTAATGGTTATGTTATTCACTCTTACATTGCATGCTCGGTTTCTCAATGGTATTTGACACAATCGATCACTCCTTCCCTTTGAAACACTTTCCTCACTTTGCTTCAAGGACACCGTGGTCTGATTTTCCTCTGTGACCCACTGATCACTTTTGACCTCTCCCTTTACCCCTGCCATGGCTCACTCAAGATCCAGCTTCCCAGGACTCTTTGCTGTTCCTCATTCATATCAAGCTCTTTCTCACATCAAGACTTTGAAGTAGCTGTTTACTCTCAGTAGGCGCATTCCTTCCCTAACACTTACAAGGCTAACTCCTATCTGCTTCCTGTCCTTCCTCAGATGTCAGCTTCCCCTGATGGTCTCCTCTCAGCTCCCCAAGTATAAATGCTCACCCTCATGCTTGCTCGAGCATTCAAAATCCTTTCTTAATCTGCTCTAATTTTCCATAGCTTTATTATTTCCTAATAATGTACACTTGTTTATTATATTTATTTTTATTGTCTTTCTCTCCTTGCAAGATTGTAATCCATGAGGATAAGGATTTTGTTTCATTGTGTTCATTTTGTTTGTTTGATGAGGCTTGAGCACTTGAGCACACATAGTAGGTACTCAACAGATGTTTGCTTTTGCATATAGTCCTGGCTAGGATTTTGTCATTTATGTTTCTGCCTCTAGAATTATAAGATTTTAGAAGGGATTGTGAGCTGGAAGGGATTTTACAACAACGTGGTGCTATTTAACTGTAAATTAAAATTAATTAAAATTAAATTACATTAAATAATTCCTCCTGTTTCCAGAGCAACATTTCAAGTACTCATGTGACCAATGGCTACTCTGTTTGACAGTACAGATAGAGAACTTTTCCGTTATCACAAAAAGTTCTATTGGACACTGTTGCTCTGGGAGCTTGGAGCCAGGTGGATTCCCCAAGGTCATACAGGTCATTAGTCCAGAATTGGGCCTGAATCTAGGGGACCCAAATGATTTATGAAAATTACAAAGCAGTGCTTTTCATATGATGGTCTGGGGGATCTTGTTAACATTGCAGATTCTGATTTAGTAGTTCTGGGATGGGGCCCGAGTTCTGCATGTCTTCCGAACAACAAGGTGATGCCAATACAGCTGATCTAGGACATCATACTTGGAGTAAGGCAGGAGAGCAGCTACAAATGTTAAGAAATACTTTTTTATATTATTCTAGTAAGACATTTATTCATTTTTATCACAAAGATATACTTTTGTAATTAGGGATAATGTTTCCTAAATAAAACTAGCTGGTATCTTTAATACTGGTCTCACACACAGCCACATATAGTAAAACATGTTCCCTATTCTCAGATGAAAGCTTCATAAATAATACATAGTCAAGCAGGGGAAAACAAGAAACTGAGACGCTGTAGAACATTCATTTTAAGAATGTACCTGACATAGGATGCCTTGTGATGCTTTATATTTCCAATGGTATATAGATGTAATGTTATATAATGGCTACACTGCTGATTCCTAGAGCGAAGTAATAGATTATGTTAGTTCATTTGGCTTTATAATGAGAGTTTAGAATAATGTTGGTGGTGGGGAAGGCTTTACTTGTTGAAACTGGGTTTTTGTTGTGTTCTTCAGAATTTGGATTTGGTTTTGGAAAGTATGAAATGAACTTTTTTTCTAAAGTTTATTTATTTATTTTGAGAGTGAGCAAGAGAAGGCGAAAGAGGGGCAGAGGAAGAAAGAGAATCTCACATAGGCTTCACACTGTCAGTGTGGAGCCCTTGGGGGCTCAAACTCACATATTGGGGATGATGACCTGAGCCAAAACCGAGAGTCAGAGGCTTAACCAACTGAGCCACCCAGGCACCCCTGAAATTAACTTTTGAATGATAAAATTACATTAGGGACTTCTTTCTTCTTTAATTTTTTAAATATTTGTTTATTTTTGAAAGAGAGAGAGAGAAAGACGTAGTGCGAGTGCGGGAGGGGCAGAGAGAAAGGGAGACCCAGAAACCGAAGCAGTCTCCAGGCTCTGAGCTGTCAGCACAGAGCCTGATGTGGGGCTCAAACTCTAGCCATGAGATCATGACCTGAGCCAAAGTCTGATGCTCAACCGACCAAGCTCCCCAGGTGCCCCTACATTGGAAATTTCTGTCCCAAATCTTTGTAAAGAATAATTATTCAGCAAGATATTATGCTTTGTTGTAATATAATTTGTGATCAAATTCTGACTTTAAAGTGCTCGGAAGTGTAATACATTTACCCTTACTTGCTGATAAAGCTGCCCAACTTCTTTTACCTAAAACAATTTCTTTCTTTGATGATGTAATGGTTAGATAGCAATAAAAGACATTGTTATAGAGCCTTCTAAATTCTCCAGTTTAACAGAATATTTGTGCATTTTATGGATTGAGGAACCAACATCATTGGCCCTGCCCTACACTATGATTATTTGCAAATTTATATAACACCAGAGAATAATAAATATGATGTAACAATGCAATGAAAAATGTATATGAATTTTGTTTCGTTCTCTAGGCCAGTCATTGCTAAAGCTGACTTAGCATAGAAATGTGTGAGGCACCTATTAAAGATAGATTCCTGGGCCCTGCCTCAAGAAATCCTGACTTAGTAACTCTGGGATGGGGTCCAGAAATCTGTTTTTTTGTTTTTTTGTTTGTTTGTTTTGTTTTGTTTTGTTTTTGGAATCTGTATTTTATTTAACACATGTCTTGGGGGAGTGCCTGGGTGGCTTAGTTGGTTAAACATCTGACTTTGGCTCAGGTCATGATCTCACGGTTCGTGGGTTCAAGCCCCGCATCAGGCTCTGTGCTGACAGCCTGCTTCAGATTCTGTCTCTCTCTCTCTCTCTCTCTCTCTCTCTGACCCTCCCCTGCTCACACTTTCTCTATCTCTCTCTCAGAAATAAGTAAAAACATTAAAAAAAATGTATCTTGGGTTTCCTGGTTGAATAAATTAATACAGAGTGCTTTGAATAGTTATTTTTATTAAGCACTAATAAATATTAGCTTTTTCTCTACTTATTCCTACTTCCTGTTAGTAGTAGTAGCAGTAGTACTGAATTTATTATTAGCTCATCTGTTGACCAACGTGTGTTTAGTTCTTGTTTGTTTATTTAATAAAAAGGCTGAGGAAATATGAGAGAATAAGATTTCTCTAATTATACAGATACTCACTGGCTGTTCTCTAGATGCTCCATGACTATTCCAGGTCTTGGAGATGCAAAGGCGAATATGCCATGTTTTTAAGTCAAGGACTTAACCAGCTACACAGGTGGACATAGAAGTAAAAGCATTCGCTGTGCTACATAAGGGGTGGGGGCAGGTGCTGGGGCAGCACACTGGTTGAAGGGGCAGGTGCCTGGACTTTGGAGAGGTCAGCAGGTTTCAGACACAAAGAACCCTGTAATTTAGGACAAGAAATTTGGACCTTTTTCCCGCAGGCAGTGAGGAGGCATTGAAAGTCATTGAAACAACAGTGTTTTGCGTTTTAGAAAACAAATCCTTGTCCCTGGACTGTGGAGAAGAGATTGGAGAAAGGGAGGGGGTCATGATGGGAAGAGGAGGAAACAGCAAGGCTTGAAGAAAGGTCATTGTAAAAGGGTAGCATAAAGAAAACATATAAAGGGATGTATGTGTGTGTGTGTGTGTGTGTGTGTGTTGTCTGTTATGAATGAGTCCACGTATGTTTATTATGGAAGATTTCAAACATACAAAAAAATGGACAGATTAGTATGATTTCCATGTGCCTGTCACTCAACTACAATAACTTGTAACTCAGGACCAAGTTTGTTTCATCACTATTCCCACTCACTTCTCTTCCCTTTATTATTTTGAAGCAAATTACAGACACAATTTCATGCAAATATTTCAGTATATATCTCTATAAATTAAGGACTCTTTCTCTTTAATATCACCATAATATATTATTACACTTAAATAATTCACAGTAATTTTTTAATATTGTATGTCTTGTCACTGTTCAAATTTCCAGTTGTCTCACTAATGCCACATGTAGGCATGTAGGTGAAATAATGCCACATGTAGACATGTAGGTGAAATAACCAAAATTGTTCAAACTTCTGACTCCAAATCTGTAAGTCTTTTCTCTCACTCAGGTGCATTCATTGCTTCCATTTTGAAGAAAAAAATTAGTTACTTATGACTTAGGTAGGAAACAAAAGTTTCTACAACCTACTTTTATTTATCTTTTAATTTTTTAATGTTTATGCATTTATTTTAAAGAGGGAGAGAGAGAGAGAAAGCATGAGCAGGGGAGGGGCAGAGAGAGAGGGAGACATAGAATCTCAAGCAGGCTCCAGGCTCCGCGCTGTCTGCACAGAACCTGAAGCAGGGCTCGAACTCATAAACCGTGAGATCATGACCTGAGCTAAAGTCGGATGCTCAACCGACTGAGCCACCCAGGTGCCCCCAACCTACTTTTAAATGTATCCTGAAATGAATGTATCCTGAACTTCCCACTGTTTTTCTTCAATGCTGGTAATACTACAATAGGTGCTTGCATGACATTGTATTTCCAGTTATGCCTTCCTCTTGTAAGGACTAAGAATTATACTTGAAAACTGTATACCTGTTACTTGAATTTATAGCTCTGGATTTTATAGCTCTGTGGCTGACTTTGGCACCTTCAGGGATTTGAAGCTCTTTATCTGAAAGAGAGTGTATTCTGACAGTCAAGGATATAATACATGAATTTTTGATGAGCCAGGAATATACAATATCTTTTGTAAATCTAGATTGCTAGTATTATGCAATAAAGGGGATGTTAAGTACTCAGTTATTACTTAAGGAAAACATAAATTTCTATTAAGAAAAAATCGAAACAAGATTATTACTATCTCTTGATTGTCTTTGTAATCCCCAGTAGGGAGATGTTTGTGGCTTGTTAATTGTAATGTTACTTCTTGAGTCACAATTTTTTAAAAGGTAGTACACTTTTATTGCCTTTATCTAATCTCTTAAAATTTTGTAAAGTATCTTATATATAATGGAGTATATGTAACACATGGCTAGAGTATAATTAACAATAATAAAGTGAATGTTTATAAACTCATCACTCTGCATAGAAATAGAATGACAACAGTACCTCTGTCCTGTTCAGTTCACCCTGGTGCCCATTGGGAACACATTCTGCACTCTTTGCTTCAGACATCTTCAGTGTCCTGGATTGTATTGAATCATTTATTAATATAGTCTCATCACAAATGTATGCATCCCTAAACAATATTGCTTATTTTCACCTAATTTCACCTTAGTATAAATGAAAACATGTATATTCTTTAATGGTATGCATCTTTAATTCAATGTCACATTTCTTTTTTTTAAAGTTTATTTTTATTTATTTTGAGACAAGGATAGAGAGCAAGCAGGAGAGGGGCAGATTGAAGGAGAGAGAATCCCAAGCAGGCTTCTCACTGTCAGTGCAGAACCTGGTGTGGGGCTCAAACTCACGAACCATGAGATCCTGACTTGAGCCGAAATCAAGAATCAGACACTCAACCCACTGAGCCACCCAGGCACCCCCAAAGTTAAATTTCTGAGATTCATCCACACAGAAGTGTATAACAGCAGCTTGATCATTCTCGTTGCTATTTTGTAGTTCATTGTAGGGATATGCCCCAATTTACTTAGGATGATACATCTCTGAATTGTTTCTATAGTTGTTTGCTATTCCTCTTAGAGACAGTGCACATGTGCAGGAGTTTCCCCAGGGTTTTTTTTTATCTGGGAAAGATATTGATACTTCACGAGGATTTGCATTTTCAGCTTGGCATGGTATTGCCAAATTGTTTTTTCAAAGTGGTTGTGCCAGTTTATACTTGCTCTCACAGCTGATGCAAGTTCCTATTGCTCCATAACCTCAACAGTACTTTGTAGTATAATGCTTTAAGTGTTTTTGCAAAATTAGTGGGTTTTAAAAAAAATTATGATTTAATGTATGTATTTCACTAATTTACAATGAGATTCAGCAAATATTTTTGGATGATTGTGGTTTATTCATGTTTTCTTTTTCATGCCTTTAGCACATTTTTCTGTTAGTCCCTTGGGTTATTTGTCTATACCTTATTGATTTATAGGAGTCTTATTTTTATACTCAGAATACTAATCCTTTGTTAGTAATGTGCATTGCCAATATCTTCTCCCAGTTTGTTTTTTCTCTATACTTTTTATGATGTACGTTTTATGAAAAGTTTTAAATTTCTTTAATCAATTGCAATCTCCATTTTGCCCCCTAACATCTTACTGATACTGGTCTCTTGAAGGTAAGATCTATAATCAGAGGTAGACCTAGGTTTTGTGGAATCTGAAGCTTATACAATGTGAGTGCACTCTCTCAGACAAAAAATACTAAATTATGAATATAAAATTAGATGCAAAAGAAAATGGCTTGAATGAAAAATCAAATTACAATTTAAACTAACAAATACTACAAAGTTACATAATTTTAAAATGTAAAATTCATTTTAACTGCCTCATACATCTTCATATGGCTTTTTCTTTTTTTACTGCATACACTTTGATTACCTTTGTATGACAAAAATTTGTAATATAATTTTCAAAGACAGAATGTAAAGATGATCAATATTTTTCTGAAGTAGTTCATTATAATATGTTTTTAGTATTGATAGCTGAGATGAATGAAACATGTACCTCCTCCTACCGACTTCTTGTCAGTAGTGCTATAATTTTGTGTCCTACAAACACAGACATGCTGATAAATTGTTTCATATCATTTCTATCAAAAAAAAGAGGAGCAGGTTGGGTGTGTTTCTAATCTTAACTTCAGTCTTAAACTGATTGAAGTTCTGTTGTGATCTAGGTATAGAGAACAAAGTCTCTGTTTGCAATGTTCTATGTCTGATGATTAGAAGGACTTTTGTACAGATAAACTTATGGCTTTATATTTCAAACTTAGTGTCTCCTCCACTATGCAGTTATTTTGCACCCTGTAGGGACATGATCCATGTTGTGATACAATCCTTGTACCTTAATGTCATGACTTCAGGTGAGTCAGTACAGAAGGAAGTGAGATATTCCTGGAAGTCATTTCTGTCCCATGGCCCTGCCAATTAGTGAGCTATATTCAGAAGTAACTGCAAATCACAAGACATATCCACAAAACTCAGACCTGTTATATTTCCAACCCAAGTTCTCCTTAGCCAATCCTGAAAAATGCTCACTTGTAGCTGCAATAATGACAGCAGACACAGTGATGGATGGAGAGTCAAAGTGGAAAGTCACAGTGCTCTTAACCAGTTACAGTTAAAATATCTTCTCTCTGGGACACCTGGGTGACACACTGGTTGAGCATCCAACTCGTGATTTGAGCTCAGGTCCTGATACCAGGGTCATGGGATCCAGCCCTGCGTCAGGGATGGAGCCTGTTCAAGATTCTTTTTCTCCCTCTGTCCCTCCTCCACTGTGCACTCTCTCTCACTTTCTCTCTCTCAAATAAAAAAGTGTCTTATTTCTGCAAAAGCAAATATGACCATATGAATATACTCCTAGGACCTTGAAGCGAAGCTGGTCTGGTGCAGGCCCTTGACATTCGTTTCTGGGTAATGCCCCGCCTTCCATCTACTTACCATCTCTACACTCCTGTCCTGGCTTGCTTTCTTTAGTTCTCTTAACCTTTAGCCTTGTTACTTTCTTGCCTTTATGGCTTCTCCTAGCCTCATCTTCTCAAGTAATGTAGTTCTCCATGAGCGCTGTCTGACTTTTATTTTTTCATCCATAAGTATTCCTTTGACCTCATCAACCCATCCCTTCAGCTGCCCCTCTGCAGGGATGACTCCAAAATTTCCGTGTTTAGCCCTGATCTGACTTGCAGGCTCCAGAGTCCCTTTTCTGATTGTGAGCTGAGTGCATTTCCTAAGAGACATTCTTCCTCAAATAGCTTAAATGAGATATTTGTAGAAGGAAAGTTCCTTTATTTTTTCCAGAACATTCACCACTTCATCTTCCTGTGTTCCTTCCTGTTATCTCCATCCTCCTAGTTGCTTGGCTTCACATCTGGGTCACCTCTGACTATGACCTCATTTTTCCACACTTAACTCCCCGCCCCCCATCTTTTGCCCTCCATCATTATCACATCATATGGATGACTCTTGATATGCTGTTCACATCTGCCTTCTTTTCCTCAGCTCCTTTGTCCTGTTTCAGACTCCGTAACATGTACAAACTGCCATAAGGTAAAGACAAGGGAGAATGAAGTCTAATTTGACTGAAGTTTTCTTAAATGCTAATGTAGACTCATAAGCTTTCTTTGTCCAACATCCCCAAATTCAGGATAACGTATATACCATTTTCCTATACACGTTATTTTTGTATTAGTCATAGCCTTTGTGAAACTTACAGTAATTATTTGTCAACATAAGATTATAAGTGCCTATAGGATTATGAATTATAGTTGGCAAGGAATCTATTCTCAGTTTGGTCAAGAGTGATGCCTTACGTATGATGGGCACTGAATAAATACGTGTTGAATGCAGTCCTTCAAAAGTGCTTTTTGCTGCCACTTTGTGTTTCCAAGCATAAATATATCTGTTTATACCTTTCCGTATAGTCTAGAACTAGCAGTTGATTTATAGCAATATTTGACATCAAACACCACTTCATGACTCAGGGTGACTTAGTCTCGTCGATGCAAGGAAAAGCACCTTTTATTATGGTGGGCTGGCCCCGTGTTACCTATAGTTCTGTCTCCTAGTCTAGTCCTCAAACTGGTAGGTATGGGATATTTCATTTCAAATTTACTCTTTTAGGAATGCCATTCCATTTTTAGCCCACTCAAGACATCAGTGGCTAACTACAGGTGCATGGGGAAGCTAGCCCTGGCCCTGGCTGGGGTTCCTCGCTTCCTCGGCAGACGTGCCCAGAAGATTTCTCCCCCGGCCTCACTGGATGCCTTCTGTCTTGTGAATTCCTATAAGCGTCACTCTTCTCTCATCTGTTCCACTTCTGTTAGGAAAATGGCAAATATAAATGGTCTTTTTTTTTCCCAGCTAAAGTTTAAAATTGTAGGCCATGCTCACTGATACGCTTAGTGTGGTGTTATAGAAAAGGCATTGTCCTTTGCTAGAGCCTTAAATATAACTACAGGCAGGGCACATAACCTAATTGTGCCACATTTGCCTAATCTTGAAAATGGAGGTGAGTCCTGAAGGGCTGTTCTGAGGATCTGATAAAGTAATAAAGACTGCTTCAGAAGGTATGGAGTAGTATTCCTTAAAACTGAGCAATATTCAAACCACCTTTCAGGGGGAAAAAATTGTCATGGTCTCCCTGCTGTGGACTTTACACTATAAAACACACAAACATCCGGTTATACTTTTCCCGTCTGTCATACCACCACTTCTCACACTGCTCTACAGCTATAAAACTGAGAAATGATGACATAGAATCCAACATAGTTACACAACGAATACCTTAACTGCATACAAACTAGCAAGATCAGTTTAGTGTAATGAGCATTTTTCTTTTTCCTGAATCTCAGTCAGTGCAGATGAATTGGTTTTGTGATGGTTCAATTCTCTGAAGCCTTTCTCCATTTGGACTGCTGTCAAACCCCGGCTTGAATAAGGGGATCTCATCATATACTATTTACTTTCTGTATTTCTATCTCTGTTCCTTTCCCTTTAGCCCCTGGCAATCAATAGTACAAAACCCTGTTACGTTGTGTCATTATTTTGGTTTTAAATCAGTGTTTTATTTATTTAAGAATCTAGAAGCTAAAGACATTTTATTTAAATGGTGAAAAACATGAATAATGTCTGGAAAGGAGTTCTGTCTTTACAACTGTTTTTTGTTTTTTTGTTTTTTTTTTTAACTGAGTACAGAGGTGGTCACTGTATGTTAGATTCCAATTTGAGACATAATGTGTTAAAATATGAAGTGTTATGTTTGAGGCATAATGTGTAAATGCAAGGTGAGTAATTAGAGATGTTGGACCACAGTTATAATTTGTTCACTGTCATTTTTATGTAAATTCAAATGCTGTAAAGAGTGCTTGTTATCATTATTTGAAAAACGCAACTTTGATTCTTTTTTCTAAATGTTTATTAATTTTTGAGAGACAGAGTCAGAGCACGAATAGGGGAAGAGCAGAGAGGGAGACACAGAATCTGAAGCAGGCTACAGGCCGTGAGCTGTGAGCACAGAGCCCTATGTGGGGCTTGAACCCATGAACCATGAGATTATGACCTGAGTCGAAATTGGATGGTAAACCAACTGAGCCACATAGGCACTCAGTTCTTTCAGTTTTAACATATTATTCTTTCATGATTTCCTGAGGAAATTATGATCCTTACGTTAATCAAGTCTTCAAGGAAAACGTGGTACATTTTTTATTTGTATGCATATTAGATAAATAGGTATTCCAGAATATATTTTATCCAAATATGTTAACTAAATACAGGAGTATCTACATGTTTTAAAGAAAATGGAAATGATTAGTGACCCAGTGCATTTTGGGGAAGATTTCCATATTCCTATTTGATCCATGCTGTATAGTCCTGTGTCATGCTTCATTAATGGAAGAGATAATCCTGATATAGTAAGATTTTTATAAAATAGACTAAGTTTAGAATCTTAGGTTTGAAGAGTAACAAACTTATTTCAAGCATTTTTATGTCCTCCCTTTTATTTTTAATACTATAAGGTATTTCTAAAATAGAGAACATAATGGACCTTTCAATTAGCACATAATTTAAAAATTCCCAAATGGCCTTGAAATATAAAGCATCAGAATTTCAACCATTGACTAAAAGATTATCTTTTATTGATTTGGCATTTTGCAGAATATTAGTTTTTAAATTGTCCTTTGATTTCCCTATTAATTGTCACCTACTGCTGTTTTATATGGTTTTTCTCGTAAGGGACATACAAGAAGGAGAAAATATTTTAAAGATTAGAGTTCTGTTAGGGTATGCTGAATTCAATATTTGTGTGAAGTTTTAAATAAATTTTCCTGTATTCTTAATGTGTTTTTTTTTTCTTGCTATCAGTCTTTCTGTGAATTTATTCACCCTCTACTCTACTCGTGCCACCATTTATTTTGAAAGGTTGTGCCTTTGGGGTCAGTGATAAATGGAGTTGTGTCATTAGGTCCATTGGACTTAATTTGAGGACTAGAGAATGAAGCACTCAGAGAGGCTGAGGGACAGAGCACCCTGTATTACATTACCACCCATTGTATCTTATGCTATGATAGAGATGTAATAATATGTTTTGTTAACTAGTAATTTTTCAGATGGCAATGGAAATGAATTGAAATAAGTTAGTGTCTTCCTAATTATAAATATGGTCTCTTAGTGTTCAAATATGAACTTAAAATTTTAGTCATGATCGTTAAAATCAGAGGTTATTGCTTCCTCATCCAGAATTCACACACTTGCCTTAGTTTTCTTTAGTTTTACAATTTTGAACGAAGTATAGGATTTCTTCCCTTGTGTGACAGGAATATGTCGTAATGGAATCCTGTATGCATCACTGCATGGATTTTGTATGTTTGTGCTGAGAGAGGGAAACACAACGATTATCTGTTAATGCTGAGTGGTGTGATTCAAAGCAATGATAAGTGAAAAAATGCACAGCAGCTGAAGAACACATGCTATTCCCATCAATTATCTCTGACAGATGAGGGAGTCGTCCGAGGCAGACCTCTAGAATTACTGTGTTTCCATCTAGGCAGGGCATTCTAAAATAAATTTTGTAGGCATATTTTAAGTGATTTTGTATTCTGAAAATGAAATAAGAACTTTAATTACAGAAATACTTACACACCCCAAACTCCTAACGGATGCATACGTTGAACGATTTTGGTATTGTTAGAGAGTCAAGTACTGGAAAGAATAATAATCCCCAAAGTGGCCTACTTTGGTTACCCAGATCGGGATATCTTTGTCTAGTTGTTAGCTTCTAAATGAAGCGTCTTTCTGTCTGGTCTGTTGCTATTGAGGATGAGGAAGCCTGTTTGGCTGCTGAGGAATTTAGCTGCCACTTACCAGGCACTGGAACAATGTGCTCATTTGTGGATTAAGTAAACCGTGACGTCAAGTCTTCTAATCCTCCTCGTCACCAGCTTCAGGGTCTCTAACTGGCCCAGCGCGCTTTGAATCACTGTCCCACTTCGGCTTCCATCTCAATACCTGACTGCTGTCTTGGCCACACCTCAACTCCCCCTGGGACTTAGAAGAATTGCTTGCTTCTCTTGCTTTGTTTTGGTTTCATTTCCTCATTTACTTCCAATTTGGATACTTCCCTGACATTCATCCCCAAAGTTATTATTTCTTTTGACTCTATTATTTACTTCCCCCACTGCCACCCTATTTTGCTCTGTTGTTTTATTGTCAGCTCAGCACTGGCCCTGGGCTTTCCTGTGGGAAACCTTCCCCCCTCCCCCGCTGCTCTACTTTCTGCCAGTGTCCACATGACTTTTGTGCTGGCTTATGAAACTTTATAGCCCTAGTCAGAGTGGAATCTTCCCTATTGTGTTATTTTTGTAACTATGTACTTATTGTATATTATGGAATCTATTTGGTTCTATTACATGTAGATGAAGGATAGAAACTTTCCAACTTTCAATTAGAGGAGGCACCTTGTTATATTGTACTAGTTCTGGATCCACAGTGTAAGGGAAAAATAGCAGATAAATAAGACCAAACAGCATCCTACTGAGTTTGGAAATCTTCTTGTAGGATAAGGACAAAGTGAAAAAATTGGTTGTATATTAGAAAGGTTGATTTAGTAATATGGGTAGCCAAAGATTGATTGGCCTATCTTAGTAATTACTGAGCTTCCGGTCCTCTATCTGTCTCTCTGTCTCTCTTTCCATATATATTTATACACACACACACACACACACACTCATGTTTAGACATGCAGAGGTAGCTAAAAATCAGATTATGTGGGTAGAGTGGATGAGGCTTGATGTAATGAGTCTTGACATTCAGTGCTGAAACCATATTATTTAATGATTAGCATTGGTCTGGAATGCCTTGATTGGAATGGAACAGAATTCTTATTTTTCATCTTTTCCTCTCATTTGGATTTACGTTTTTTAAATCAATCTAAAATACATTGTTACATATAATAGGTTTATTCCAGGTAAGGACAGTAAGAAGCGAAATATAGAGGCTCCATATTTCTATAAAAACTGGTAAGAGAAGGGGTTAGGCCTATCATAGTGGAAAACAGCACTGGCCCTGGAGTCAAACAGACATGGATTAAACTCCCAACACTGCTGCTTGTTGGCTTGTGACCTTGGAAAAGTTATTTCACTTTCCCAAACCTCAGAGTCCTCATGCTTTAATGGAGATATGGTAACTAGTGCATGATAAGCATTCAATAATTGATAGACAGCTATGTCATCATCATCATCATCAAAGGGTTATTGTAGCAAAGGAAAAGCCAAATATTTATTGAGTGTCTCTAAGTAGCTGGGGTCAGACCTCATACTGTGTTATTTCACTTATGCTGTGCCTTAGTCCACAAAATCTCCTTGGTAATGGTTTTTGGAGAAGAAATTGAGGTTCAGAGAAGTTAAAGAAGGCCTGTGATAGGAAATCAAAATGAATCAATTCCAACATCTGTGTTTACTCTCATTATTTAGCAGCCAAATAATGTCAAGTTCTGTAAAACTCTGCTTGACATGCATGTTTTTAGACTTTTGCTTCTAATTTTCTTTCTTAAATGACGAGTTAAAGGGTTTTTTTCTTTTAAATTCAGCAAACAAGGTTACCTTTCTCAGAGGTAGTTTTGGGGAAAAAATTAAGTAGGAAAGCCTTAGATACATGTATAAATAATATATCCAAAACCAATTATTAAAAGAAACAAGATGTGTCAATGATAATATTTCCCTTTAGACTTAGGGCCCACATCCAATTGTAACCCTGTTACTGAGACACAGTCCAGGTGTGGACCTAAGAGTAGACAGGGAGCTAGTGCAGGAATGGCTGCCATCACACTGAGGTCTAGCCTCCTGTGCTGTCGTTTTTTAGCTCTGGTTAAGTGCGTTTCCTCTGCCCTCACCCTCCAAACACAACCACCAGCTTCCAGCGAGCATAGTTTTCCTGTGGCTGATGAATCATATGATAAGAGGGATGGGGGTTGAAGTTAGGGAGAGATAAGCAGAGCAGAGAAGGTCCTACCCCTAGGGAGAATAAATGTCTGACACATTCAAGATAATGAGAATGATTTTCTTGCTTGGCCAGGAAATTGTCCCCAAAGGCAGACACATAAATGTTCTGAGTCATGGTAGTGTCATTGGAAGAAGAATAAGAATCGCCAGTGAGGTTCTTTGAGGTTTTGAATCATTTTATTTATTTATTTATTTTAAATGTTTACTTATTTATTTTGAGAGAGAAACAGAGAGAGCATGAGTGAGGATGGGTAGAGAGAGAGGCAGAAAGAGAGGATCCCAAGCAGGCCCCACGCTCAGCACAGAGCTTGATCTTACATCCATGATATCATGACCTGAGCCAGAATCAGGAGTTGGGTGCTCAACTGACTAAGCCACCCAGACTCCCCCTGAATCTTTTTAGATGATCTTCTGTTGTGTTCATTCAAGTCTTTTTGTGGAAAAAGACAGGTAAAAATATAAATGGGTAAATACGTATACAGAAGACAAAGGCCACAAGTCCTGTTGAGATTTTGGATTTGTTTCTTAGAAAAGTTAGTCTCATGGCTTTATAGTTACACAAATATTCGGGTTATTTTCAAGAGTTGACAAAAGGGGAAACCAAAGAGTATATTCTAAAAGCCTCTGTGTAGTATTTACAGCTGCAGTGGAAAAGAGTGATTTGGTATAAACTCAGCCTCTAACTTGGTGCCTCAGGTCATTCAGGGAAGTGTCTGAAGCTTCTTGACATTGAAATATCAGCATATTGAGACATCAAAAGGATAAAGAGTTCCATGCAAAAACGTTGACTCTGCAGTTTAAAGACAGATTTATCTTGCATAACATAAGGGTACGAGGTGAAACTCCCTAATGGTGATGAGAAAGCAGAAAGACTTTTTTTGCAGGCAACAGAATGAAACTTGATCTCTGCAGGAAAAGCTTTCATGACAAAAGCAGATATCTGAGTTGGGTTTTCAGTTGTCAGGTGGGGTCATTACCTAAGCTTCCAATAACTAACCTTCAAAGCTTCCTTTAAAAATATTCTCAAGTAGGGGCGCCTAGGTGGCTTAGTCGGTTAAGCGGCCAACTTTCACTTAGGTCATGATCTCACGGTTCGTGGGTTCGAGCCCCGCATCGGGCTCTGTGCTGACTGCCAGCTCAGAGCCTGGAGCCTGTTTAAGTCTGTGACTCCCTCTTGCTCTGACCCTCCCCTGCTCACGCTGTCTCTCTCTCCTAGAAATAAATAAAAAATATTAAAAAAAAATATTCTCAAGTAAAAAAAATATTCTCAAGTAATTTTTTCTTAAATCCAAATCTTTGAAATCATGAAGAAACACATAGTCTTTAAGAATTTTTAAGATATAATGCTAAAAGTTCATATACCATGTTACATTCTAAATGTGATTGAATAGTTATTCTCTGAATCATATACAGTAGAAAGCTTTCAAGTGTAGATTGCTTATTAATTAAATATGGCTTTCTATAGAACATATGGCATTTGATCATAATCAGGAATTATAGGAAATTATTATTTATGCAACAAATTTAGATTTGTTTTTTTAAAATTTTTTAAATTTTTTTATTTATTTCTGAGAGAGAGACAGCATGAGCAGGGGAGGGTCAGAGAGAGAGGGAGACACAGAATCCAAAACAGGCTCCAACTCTGAGCTGGCTGTCGGCCGAGAGCCCTACGCGGGGCTCGAACCCAGGAACCATGAGATCATGACTTGAGCCAAAGTCGGACGCTTAACCGACTGAGCCACCCTGGCGACCCTAGATTTGTTTTATATCATATTTTCTAAGAATATTATTTAAAGTGCAAATAAAGATGATATATACTATGTGTCCTAGATCCTTGAGGACTAGGTAAGGGAAGGTGTCCATTACAAGGACCCAGTAATGGAGTATTAATACAGTAGATATTTTTGGAGGCACTCTGCCAGGCCCAGGAAGGTGCTGTCAAAGTCTGTATCGTCTCTGGTATCTCCTGCAAAAGACCAGAGGCCTGAGAACTTTCACGGAACTCCTGCTGCTCATTTGCGAGTGCTTTTGTCCATAATGGTGTCATTTCAAGTATGAACGAAGAATGCAGCATGGATGTACACTATCCCTTTATGTTGGAGATGCTTACATTGTATTTAATTAAGAGAAAGGTGGCCGGAACTCTTTCTTGAGAATCCAGAATTTACATTATAACTGTGATGTGGGAGTTGGGAAGTTTCACTGAGAGGAGTTGTTTAATATAACTCCCGGGTGATTAGTAATATCCAACTTCTAACTACAGGGCCACAAAAAAAGATAAAAGAATACAACTTGACTTCCCTAGCACTGTCACTAGTATGATGTTGTTTTGCTGTATTTGTTATTTTTCTATATATGTTACTTACATTTATTATTGCATAGAAATCTCTATCCTTTTTCTTTTCACTTAGATTTATTTCATATGCATGACCCAGTTTGCTCCACAGACTTTATAATTAATTTTAATAAGTGCATATCATTCCACTAAGTGAATATATAACAACTTTATAATAGTCTATTAGTGTATGTTACAGTTATTTCTGGGCTTTGGTTTTTGTTATTAAAATTGAATATGATGATGAACATCTTTGTATATGTAGCTTCCTCAGTAATTTGGATGTGGTTTGTTTAGATAAATATAATTATTGAATTTGTACATATACTTATATATCCACCATGTATATAAAATTATAATTTTCTGAGATCTGTCGTCTATTTTGTTAATTTTGTTTTTAACTCTGTTGAGATCATAAATCAGCTTGTTGGTTAAATCACTTCAATGATTTTTTAAATGTTTATTTATTTTGAGAGAGAGAACACATGCATGTGTGGGTTCGAGGTAGGGAGAAGTAGAGACAGAGAGAGAGAGAAGCAGAGAGAGAGAGAGAGAGAGAGAGTGAGAGAGAGAGAGAGAGAAAGAGAGAGAGAATCCCAAACAGGCTCCACACTGCCAGTGCAGAGCCCAGCACAGGACTCAACCTCCTCATCCATGAGCTCATGACCTGAGCTGAAATCCAGAGTCAGACACTTAACCAACTAAGCCACCCAGGTGCCCCTCAATGATTGTTTTTCATTTAGAATTTATATCTTTGGTTTTGGTTCATTTTTCTTTTTTCATGCAGCAGCCTTTATTTTTTTCCTAATAGTTTCTGTTCTTCCCTTTATCAGTTTGAACATTTTAAACATACTTATTTTAAAATCCTTTTACATCTGTTCAGCTTTCTCCAGTACTTGGGGTACAGAAGTCTCTTGTTTGTGGCAACTAATGCTTCTTGCATGTGTGTTTCCTTGCTCTTAACCTCACACTTTCTTAGAATGATTATAGGCATCTTTACTGGGATTGTATTCCACAGACATCCCTGTACTCCAGGTTAGAGAACTATACTTACAGAGAAGTTAAGCATTAATCAATTTCAGACCAGTCATCATATCCAGTTTCTGGTTGGGGTCCATGAATCTGTATGAGTCTGGACATCCCAGCTCTGAGCACAGTGTAAGTCCTTGGTTTCCAGTTTCTTGGAATGACTCTTGATGCTCAGTGAAGGCTGATGACACGTTTCTCGCCTTTGATTGGGTATTGGTGGCTCTGAGGCTCTGTGCTCTTAGCTTGGTTCAGGATCTTGTGACTGTTTCCTTTCGCTTCCGTTGATTGCTCCCAGCTATAGGCTGCATCTGGTCCCTGCCTTGGAGGTCCTCTTTCTTCTGCATCCTGAATGTTCCTTTCTTGGATTCAAGCTTACTCCGGTAGCAAAAATATTTTTATTTTATTTTTCGATGGTTTTTTGTGTCTGTGTCTGCTGTAGAGATTTTTCATTCTGCCCAGTTCATTGTATTGACTTAAAGTCTCCAAATTACTTTACAAAAAAGATTTTTATAATTTACTATGTCACTAGCTATATGTGAGAGTCTGGTTGACCCTAGACAATAAGGGTTGTCTTTACAGGTCCACCTACATGCAGACTTTTTGGGTTTTTTTTTTGGATAAATACAGTACAGTACTGTAAATGCATTTTCTCTTCTTTATGATTTTCCTGATAATATTTTCTTTTCTTTGCCTTACTTTACTGTAAGATTGTAGCATACAGTATATATAACATTCAAAATATGTGTTAGTTGACCCTTTATGTTATCTTTAAGGCTTTCAGTCAACAGTAGGCTATTAGTAGTTAAATTTGGGGGCTGGCAAAAGTTATATGAAGATTTTTTTATTGCTCAGGGGTCAGTACACTATCTTCCACATTGTTCAAAGGTTGGCTCTTGTAGTTGTTTCATATTGACATTAGTATTCAGTGTTATCATTTAAAATGTGTTTTCTGATATAATGGTTGAAAGTGATACTTTATTACATGTATTCTTATTCCACATTATATGTAATATTATATAACTAGTTCACAAAGAATAAGGAGGTAAGTAGGGTGTGCTTCCCTGAGCAGAGGCATCAGAAATGTATTTGTTCTTTGACCTTGCGCCATTTTTTTCTCCACTCATATTTATGGATCTGTTGCTGAACTTGGTTAAAGGCATAGGATAGGAAAATCAAAGCTGTTTTAAAACTAGTTTTCTTCTATTCTCACAAGACACTCACAAGCTACTTCAAGAAAGAGATGAAAGTATTTATGTAGATAAAGAGAGTACATTTGTGCTGCAGGAGTCCTCCTAATTTCCTCAAAACACTCTGTCAAGTCCTTTCACTGATATGACACCTGGACAGGAGATTTTTCTTACTTAGAAGCCAAAGTGAATCTCTTTCAGATGGTATTATCTCTTTCTGAGAAGAATGAGGAGACGAGAGAGACAGAGACAGAGAGAAGGAAGGAAGGAAGGAAGGAAGGAAGGAAGGAAGGAAGGAAGGAAGGAAGGAAGGAAGGAAGGAAGAAGGGGAAGGGGAAGGGGAAGGAGAGAGCTAAAAAGGGGGACTGGGAGGGAGAGAGAGGGAGAGGAAGGGAATGTATGTGGAGAGCTATTTCTATGTGTAATAGTGCATCATGATGCCACAGGATTTTAGTTATGGCAGCTGACTATTATACTGCCTTTATGATTAGACTTTCTCTCTTTTCTTTCTTTCTCTTTTCCTCCCTCATTTTCTCTTTTCCTTCCTTTGTTCCTTCCTTCTATCACCTCTCCTTTCCTCTCTGTCACTTCTTTGATGTTATTCCTCTGAAAGACATAGACAAACAAATATTAAAGCCTTTGCTCTCCTGACTAGTATCACAGAGGAACTGCTGAGAAGGGACATTCTCTCCATGCACATTCTTTGGGAGAAATTTATACAATATATACTTGTATCCTTGCAATTTTATTTCCAGTTGCTCTTACCCATATTATATTATATTATAGAATCTTGTAAAATATTCAGATTCCCAGATTGCTTCAGTTAATTTAGGCTGGTTTCAGTTTTTGGTTCATGCCTGTCTGCCTCCGCCTTCTTTTGCTGATGCAAAGACAACTCAGCATTCTTTTTAACAAAATCAAAGGGTCAGTCAGGTTTCCAGACAGGCAGGTTTAGCCTTCACAGAGAAGAAAAAAAGGTAGCAGTTGTCTTCTCTGCATATCACCCATTTCACATAATTGAAATGAACAATGTTTTCATAAATTATTCTCTGAGTATTATTAAGTAGCAGATACAAAGCTGTTAGTATGACTAAAAATTACTTCCTCTTGAGATGGAAATTTCCAGAACATAATAGTTTATCATGTTTTTGTTTTATTCTTGGTTTATTAGTGATTAAATATGTTCAACTTTAATTTCAATTGAGCTTTCTTGTTGTAATGTGCTAATTAAGTATAATATGTGAACTGACTTGATGGAGAAAGTTATAATAACAGCATTAAATATCTGCATTGCTCTAATTGCCTTTTTTAAAGTTAATTTTATTATTTTTGAGAGAGAGAGGGAGAGAGAGCATTGTGTGTGCATACCCATGGAGAGAGACGGGTAGGGACAGAGTGAGAATCCCAAGCAGGCTCTGCAGAGCCCTATGTGGAGCTCGATCTCACAAACTGAACCTTGAGATGCCCTCAGATGAAATCAAGATTTAACACTTAATCCACCGAACCACCCAGGCACCCCTACTCTAATTATCTTCTAAATAAGCAGTGCATGAAGTAGCTCAAGGGAGCATTGCGTTTTGCAGATTTGAATGCCTACACCAATTTTGGTTTTTTGATGAAAACTGCTTCATGTTGAATCTCTAGGAAATTTTATTCAAAATGCTTCATTTGGGGTTTTTTTGATTCAGTAAAAATAGTTTTTTGTGTACATTGTTGTTCCTTTTAGACTTTAAGGGGAAAAATGCTTTTGTTTAAATGTACTTTTACTCTGAAACTCTGCTACTTAATGCCTTGAGCAAAATTTACAGAAAGAGTGCTTTTTGTTCCTAATAATTCCATTACATTAGAGGTGAAACCAGGGACTGGGATTCAAAGGCCTTTAGAAGTTTCCCTGATGCTGCCGTGCTTGGGTGGAGTAGAATAGAAATCTGAGAAATGGATGTAGAGTCTGCCAGCTCCAAAGTTCAGCCCTCCCTGGTCTGCGGTGGTACCTAAAATTCTGCTGTTCGAGTCATGATTTTAACTAAGATGTGTCTACAAAAGACAGGGTGACATTGAATTATAACGTAGGAAGGTTAATGCACTAAGCTGTTGACAGGCCACACACATTTAGCAAGGAGCTTTAGACTTAGACCAGTTTGGAAAGTGATATTTTTGAAGGTAATATGGCGGTGATAAAGGGAACCAAGAATTCAAGAAGTTAAGTTAGGTACCTTAATAGGAAAGGAGGCAGAATATGAAAAGCAAATTTTTATTTTAAAGTTTTGTTTACAGCTTGCTGCACAAAATTTTTCATCTTCAGGGACAGTAGAAAGTTAGAGGTTTTGCTAAAAGCAAATACTGCGTGTAAATGGGCTCTTCCCTTCACTGATGCAGGCTATAGTAAGAGCTGCTGTTTACTGAGTACCGCTGTGCATCAGTCAGGTGCCATTGCCCATGATCTTCAGTTTCTTGATCAGATTATTTTAACCTTAACATTTTTCTTCATGTAATGGCTCAAAAAGTCACCTGCTTAGGCAACATCTTAAAGCATCTACTGATGTTTGTTAGTGTGGATGCATCGTTCATTGAATTAGATCCAAAAGTTTTACATGAGTAAACAAGGAAATGTTATGATTTTGAAAAATCAATTTAAAAATGATTGCTTAATAGGAAATAAGTACTATTTCTTTTATGCTATTTTTCCTCATAGTTCTCTATTTGCCATTGTTTTGTTTTATTTCTTTCCTTTACTCTTCCTCCTCTGTATCCACTTTCATCAGCTGTGGTATTTGAAAAAATTCTTCCTGGTAGGATATTAACTACCAGCCTTAGTTTTTGTGCTCAGTTCTTGTCTTTTTCTTCTGTCTTCATATTTATTTTAATGGGAGTTAATAAATGCATCAGAAGATGTTGGCCAAGTGTCATTTTTAAATTGAAAGGTGCTTTCTTCTTTTAAAGGGACACTCATTGGGGGGCACTGGCTGGTTCAGATGGTAGAACATGGGACTCTTGATCTGGAAGTTGTAATTAGAGCCCCACATTGGGTATAGAGAATACTTAAACATAAAATCTGTAAAAAAATAAAAATAAAAAATAGAAAGACACTCATTGAACAAATATATATTGAATTTCATTGAAGGCCTAGATTAAATAAAAGAGATAATCAGAGGTAGTTTGATTATCTAGTCCTTTAAAAGAGAAAACATACTTAAAAGGAAGCAACGAGAAACTTCCAAGGAACAAAAAGAAAGTGAGGCGTTCTAGAGGTTTCCAAATATTTAAAATAAATTTAAATATATATAATACTAAAATAGGAAATATTACAAACACCTATCCCAGTAAGCATAACAAAATGAAGATTATTAAGTTTGAGTAGCTTACCTGGCAGAATTTGGGAAGTTTTGCAAATTAACATTCACTGATGAATGTAAGTATGTACAATGAATATGACATTTTTTTTTAATTTTTAAAAGCTTTTTTTAAACATTTATTTATTTTTGAGAGAGAGAGAGAGAGAGAGAGAGAGAGACAGAGCATGAGCAAGAGAGGGAGAGAGAGGGAGACAGAATTTTTTTTTTTTTTCAAATAGTTTATTGTCTAATTAGTTTCCACATAACACCCAGTGC
This sequence comes from Proteles cristata cristata, assembly GCA_017311185.1. Classification (NCBI taxonomy): domain Eukaryota; kingdom Metazoa; phylum Chordata; class Mammalia; order Carnivora; family Hyaenidae; genus Proteles; species Proteles cristata. The sequence goes on along the minus strand of JAESUZ010001857.1, from coordinate 2,811,270 downwards.
TCATCCCCACAAGTGTCCTCCTCCATGCCCATCCCTCCTCCCCCCACATCCATCAGTCCTCAGTTTTTGTCAGCATTCAAGAGTCTCTCATGGTTTGCCTCTCTCCCTTTCCCCCACCATTTCCGCCCTTCTTCTCCCCCTTGGTCCTCTGTTAAGTTCCTCCTAATCCTCCTATACGTGCAAACATATGATATTTGTCCTTCTCTGCCTGACTTATTTCGCTCAGCATAACACCCTCAAGGTCCATCCATGTTGCTACACATGGCCAGATTTCATTGTTTCTCATTGCCATGTAGTATTCCATGGTATAGATAAACCACATCTTCTTGATCCATTCATCTGTTGATGGACACTTAGGCTCTTTCCAGGTTTTAGCTATTGTGGAGAGTGCTGCTATGAACATTGGGGTACATGTGCTCCTATGCATCAACATTTCTGTATCCCTTGGGTAAATTCCTAGCAGTGCTATTGCTGGGTCATAGGGAGTTCTATTGTTAGTTTCCTGAGGAACCTCCACACTGTTTTCCAGAGGGGCTGTACCAGTTTACATTCAAGGGAGACAGAATTCTAAGGAGGCTCCAGGCTCCAAGCTGTTCTCACAGAACCCGATGCAGGACTCAAGCTCACAAACTGTGAGATCATGATCTGAGCCAAAGTCGATGCTTAACCAGCTGAACCACCTAGATACTCTGAATATGACATTTTAAATGTACTCCTTTATAACTGTGGTGTGTTTTTACATATTAATTTTATTAACACTTCATATGCCCATTATGGGTAGTGGTTCACAATTGTATATATTGCTCTTGATCTTGTATTTAAAACATATTTTGATAGGGGTGCCTGTCTGACTCAGTTGGTGGAATGTGCAACTCTTGATCTTGGAGTTGTGGGCTCAATCCCCACACTGGGTGTAGAGATTACATAAATTGATAGAGTCTTTAAATATATATATGTAGATAGATAATTACTGTAATTTTGCATGAACTTCATTGATAAAGGTGAATTTATAACCAGGTTATTTTACTTATTCCTCAAAAGCATTAATTTTGTGTTTTACAGAAATTTATTCTATTCAAAAATTTCTAAGAATTTGTCCCCATGTTTTCCTTGGTGCCTCCTTAGCATAGTATGGCAGCAGACAGCCTTTGGAATTAAAGTTGTATTTAATTTTATTTTATACTTGTGTCACTAATACAGTCTTCAAACAAATTAGAAGTAATGATTTGGTTTAATTTGATTTTTGACTTTATTGACAAATCTGTGATCATCTTTAAATTTCTCATTTATGTGCTTTATATTTTGACGACTACAATTTGCTTTTTAAATTCCTGCTTAATAACTCCTTAAATTGAAGGTATTCTTCCAGAGCTTTGAGTAAAATATCTTTGAACAATGCATGCATTTGCCATGGGTTTTTTTCAGATATAGAATATTAAACGTTTGTTTCCTAAAAGTTAGCATTTTAAAGGACTTTTGTTAAAGGCCCATAGAAAAAAGATAGCAAATATTTGGAATAATTGATATTTAATTTAGAGTTTTCAATTGATTTAGCATATATTTATTGAGCAGCTACTATTATAACATACACTGTTCATTGTCCTGTGGAGGTAGCAGTCAACCAAAATGAGTCCCTGCTCAAATTTTGTACCTTACATCCTAGTGGGAACAAATAGAGCATAAGCAAATATACATAACAAGACAGTGGTGATAATGGTTATTTCCAGGAGAACAAAACCAAGGTAAGAGGAAGGGAAGCAATAGGTAAGGTAGCTGCATGTGTGTGTAGGTGCGTGTGGCATTTTTGAGAGTGTGGGGTTTTCATGGATGACGGCGTGTTTCAGAAGAGACCCGAGTGTGCAAGGAAATGAGCGTGTGAACACTCTTAAGGAGGCTTCCAGGGAGAAGGATCAGTAGGCACAAGAGTGCTGGGGCCTGAATATGCCTGGGCTAAAATAACGTATGAAAGCATTGGCTATTTGGTAATGCAGACTTACTCACTGCAAAGTTCTTGCTCACCTAACATATATAATTCATATTAAATAATAAAGTAAAAGACAAGTATATGAATTCTGAGAGAAGAGATAACAATAATACTCCATGCATATTCATTGTATTTAAGTCATTCAGTGTGTCATCTCACTGAGTAGCAGCTGCAAAGAGCAATAAGAATTTTTGTCTGACAGATCAAGGTCCAAGGTCTCTACTTGGCCATTATTTACCTACTGGATAGTGTTGATAAGATAAATGACATAAAAGCACCAATAAGTGAAAGCAATTATTATTTGTTTGGCTGTGAGATAGAAAATTAATTTGTGAAGGGAGTTAGTATAAATCCTAGAAATAACATGCCCTCCAGGCTACAAATGTGTTCTACTAAATCAGCCAATTTCTATGTACAAAAAGAAGTATAGTTGAGATTTTTACTTACCAGCTTGTTATTCTGTAAATAAGTCTCTATATCATATTTAGGAGTAGTATGCTATACAGTTGCAAAGGAAGCTTCAGCTAATACCACTCATATTGTATTCCCTAAATTTGGCAGAATGGATGGCCCTGACTAAACCAGGTGATCCTGGAATACATTGGAATCTCTTCTGTGCTTTTACCAAAATACCACTGTAGAGCAGATAAGAGATTTTGAATAATTATGACAATGATAACTAACATTAAGTTTAGTTTGTACTACATTCCAGGCTCTACTCTAAATGCCTTGCATGGACTAGCTCAATAAATCCTTGGAAAAACCCTATGAGGTACGTATAAATAATGAAACTAAGGTAGAGATAGAAAAATGAAACTAAAATTGGTATGTAGCTATTCTCTTCTATTTTTTTTATAAATAGTTTATTTTCAAGTTAGTTTCCAACAACACCCAGTGCTCATCCCAACAAGTGCCCTCCCCCATGCCCATCAGCCCCACCCCCCCCACACCCATCAGTCCTCAGCATTCAAGAGTCTCTCATGGTTTGCCTCCCTCCCTCTCCCCCACTATTTACCCCCTTCTTCTCCCCCACGGTCCTCCGTTAAGTTCCTCCTAATCCACCTACACATGCAAACATATGGTATCTGTCCTTCTCTGCCTGACTTATTTCGCTCAGCATAACACCCTCAAGTTCCATCCATGTTGCTACACATGGCCAGATTACTTATTGCCATGTAGTATTCCATCATATAGATAAACCACATCTTCTTGATCCATTCGTCCGTTGATGGACACTTAGGCTCCTTCCATGTTTTGGCTATTGTGGAGAGTGCTGCTATGAACATTGGGGTACATGTGCTCCTATGCATCAGCATTCCTGTATCCCTTGGGTAAATTCCTAGCAGTGCTATTGCTGGGTCATAGGGGAGTTCTATTGTTAATTTTTTGAGGAACCTCCACACTGTTTACCAGAGGGGCTGCACCAGTTTATGCTCCCACCAACAGTGTAGGGAGGTGCCCGTTTCTCCACATCCTCGCCAGCATCTAGAGTCCTCTGATTTCCTCATTTTAGCCACTCTGACTGGAGTGAGGTGGTATCTCAGTGTGGTTTTGATTTGCATTTCCCTGATGAGAAGGGATGCTGAGCATCGTTTCATGTGTCTGTTGGCCATCTGGATGTCCTCTTTGGAGAAGTGTCTGATCATATCTTCTGCCTGTTTCTTCACTGGATTGTTTGTTTTTCAGGTGTGGAGTTTGGGGAGTTCTGTATAAATTTTGGATATTAACCCTTTATCTGATATGTCATTTGCAACTATCTTTTCCCATTCTGTCGATTGCCTATTAGTTTATGGATTGTTTCCTTTGCCGTGCAGAAGCTTTTAATCTTGATGAGGTCCCAGTAGTTTATTTTTGCTCTTGATTCCCTTGCCTTTGGGGATGTGTCAAGTAAGAAATTGCTGCGATGGAGGCCAAGGAGGTTGTTTCCTGCTTTCTTCTCTAGGGTTTTGATGGTTTCCTGTCTCGTGTTCAGGTCCTGTATCCATTTTAAGTTTATTTTTGTGTATGGTGTGAGAAAACGATCTAGTTTCATTCTTCTGGATGTTGTTGTCCAGTTCTCTCAGCACCATCTGTTAAAGAGGCTGTCTTTTTTCCATTGGATACTCTTTCCTGCTTTGTCAAGGTTACTTGGCTGTATACTTTTGGGTCCAATTCTGAGTTCTCAATTCTATTCCATTGGTCTATGTGTCTGTTTTTGTGCCAATACCATACTGTCTTGATGGTGACAGCTGTGTAGTAGAGGCTAAAGTCTGGGATGGTGATGCCTCCTGTTTTGATTTTCTTTTTCACTATTACTTTGGCTATTCGGGGTCTTTTGTGGTTCCATACACATTTTAGGATAGTTTGTTCTAGTTTTGAGAAGAATGGTGGTGCAATTTTGATTGGGATTGCATTGAATGTGTAGAGTGCTTTGGGTAATAATGACATTTTAACTATATTTATTCTTCCTATCCATGAGCATGGAATGTTTTTCCATTTCTTTGTGTCTTCTTCCATTTCATTCATAAGTTTTCTATAGTTTCCATCATATAGATCTCTTATATCCTTGGTTGGGTTTATTCCTAGGTATTTTATAGTTTTTTGGGCAATTGTGAATGGGATCAGTTTCCTGATTTCTCTTTCTATTGCTTCATTGTTGGTGTATAAAAATGCAACTGATGTCTGTACGTTGATTTTGTACCCTGCAACTTGGCTGAATTCTTGGATCAGTTCTAGTAGGCTTCTGGTGGAGTCTGCTAGTTTTTCTATGTAAAGTATCATGTCGTCTGCAAAAAGTGAAAGTTTGACTTCTTTGCCAATTCTGATGCCTTTGATTTCCTTTTGTTGTCTGATGGCTGATGCTAGGACTTCCAGCACTATTTTAAACAACAGTGGTGAGAATGGACATCCCTGTCATGTTCCTGATCTCAGGGGGAAAGCTCTCAGTTTTTCCCCATTGAGGATGATGTTAGCTGAGGGCTTCTCATAGATGGCTTTTATGATGTTTAAGTAAGTTCCTTCTATCCCGACTTTCTCAAGGGTCTTTATTAAGAAGGGGTGCTGTATTTTGTCAAATGCTTTTTTTGCATCTATTGACAGGATCATATGATTTTTATCTTTTCTTTCATTGATGTGATGTATCACATTGATTGATTTGCGAATGCTGAACCAGCCCTGTAACCCAGGAATGAATCCCGCTTGATCTTGGTGGATAATTCTTTTTATGTGCTGTTGAATTTGATTTGCAAGTATCCTGTTGAGGATTTTTGCATCTGTATTCATCAAGGATATTTGCCTGTAGTTCTCCTTTTTTGCTGGGTCTGTGTCTGGCTTGGGAATCAGAGTGATGCTGGCTTCATAAAATGAGTCCGGAAGTTTTCTTTCGATTTCTATGTTTTGGAATAGCTTGAGAAAAATGGGTATTAATTCTGTTTTAAACGTCTGGTAGAATTCCCCAGGGAAGCCATCTGGCCCAAGGCTCTTATTTGTTGGGAGATTTTTGATAACTAATTCGATTTCCTCACTTGTTATGGGTCTGTTCAGGTTTTCTATCTCTTCCAGTGTGAATTTTGGTAGTGAGTGTGTGTTTAGGAATTTGTCCATTTCTTCTAAGTTGTCAAGTTTCTTGGCATATAGTTTTTCATAGTATTCCCTGATAATTGCTCATATTTCTGAGGGGTTGGTTGTAATCAGTCCAATTTCATTCATGATTTTGTCTATTTGAGTGCTCGCTCTTTTCTTTTTGAGAAGCCTGACTAGAGGTTTGTCAGTTTTGTTTATTTTTTCAAAACACCAACTCTTGGTTTCATTGATCTGTTCAACTGTTTCTTTGGTTTCTATATTGTTTATTTCTGCTCTGATTTTTATTATTTCTTTTCTTCTACTGGATTTGGGGTGCTCTTGTTGCTCTGCTTCTAGTTCTTTTAAGTGAGCTGTTAGATTTTGCACTTGCGCCTTTTCTAATTTCTTGAAATAGGCCTGGAGTGCAATGTACTTTCCTCTTAGGACTGCTTTTGCCACATCCAATAGAGTTTAGATTGTTGTATTCTCATTTTCATTTGTTTCCATATATTTTTAAATTTCTTCTCTTATTGCCTGATTGGCCCATTTGTTCTTTAGTAGGGTGTTCTTTAGCCTCCATGTTTTTGTGAGTTTTCCAGACTTCTTCCTGTGATTGATTTCTGGTTTCATAGCATTGTGATCTGAAGGTTTGCATGGTATGATCCCAGTTATTTTATATTAATTGAGGGCTGCTTTATGTCCCAGTATGTGATCTATCTTGGAGAATGTGCCATGCACACTTGAGTAGAATGTGAATTCCACAGTCTCAGGATGTAGCTTTCTAAATATATCTGTCAAATCCATCTGGTCCAATGTGTCCTTTAACTCCATTGTGTCTTTATTGATTTTCTGTCTAGTTGATCTGTTCATTGCTGTAAGTGGAGTATTAAAGTCCCCTGCTATTAGCACGTTCTTATCAATAAGACTGTTTCTGTTTGTGATTGTTTTATGTATTTAGGTGCTTCCATATTTGGTGCATAGACATTTATAATTGTTAGCTTTTCCTGGTGGATGGACCCTTTAATTATTATATAATGCCCTTCTTCATCCCTTGTTACTGTTTTTACTTTAAAGTCCAGTTTGTCTGATATAAGTATAGCTACTTCAGCTTTTTTTGACTTCCTGTAGCATAATAGATATTTCTCCATCCCCTTACTTTGAATTTGAGGGTGTCCTCCTGTCTAAAATGAGTTTATCGTAGACAGCAAATAGATGGATTTTGTTTTGTTCATTCTGCTACCCTATGTCTTTTCATTGGGGCATTTAGTCCATTTACATTCAGTGTTATTATTGAAACATATGGGTTTAGAGTCATTGTGTTGTTTGTGGGGTTCATGCCTGTGGTGTGTCTCTAGCATCTTGCATTCCTTACAGCATTTCCTTCAGAGTGTCCCCCTCAGGATTTCTTGTAAAGCTGGTTTAGTGGTGACAGATTCTATCAATTATTGTTTATTTGGGAAGACTCTTATCTCTCCTTCTATTCTGAATGACAGGCTTGCTGGATAGAGGATTCTTGGCTGCATATTTTTTCTGTTCATCACATTGAAGATCTCCTGCCATTCCTTTCTTGCCTACCAAGTTTCAGTCGATAGGTCTGTCACCACTCTGATAGGTTTCCCTTTGTATGTTAGGGCCCTTTTCTCCCAAGCTGCTTTCAGAATTCTCTCTTTGTCCTTATATTTTGCCATTTTCACTATGATATGTCATGCAGAAGATTGATTCAAATTACATCTGAGGGGAGTTCTCTGTGCCTCTTGAATTTCAACATCTGCTTCCCTCCCCAGGTTGGGGAAGTTCTCTGCTATAATTTGTTCCAGGACTCCTTCAGCACCTTTCCCTCTCTCTTCCTCTTCTGGTATTCCTATGATACAGATATTGTTCCATTAGATTGTATCGCTGAGCTCTCAAACTCTTCTTTCATGTTCCTGAATCAGTTTGTCTCTCTTTTTCTTAGTTTCTTCTTTTTCTATAATGGTGTCTTCTAAATCACTTATTCTCCCTTCTGTTTCTTCAATCCATGTATTGGATACCTCCAGTTTATTATGTATCTCATTTATCGCATTTTAAATTCATCATACCTATTTTTATGCTCCATGGTGTTTGTACCCATAGTTTCTTTGATGTCCTCCATGCTTTTTTCAAGCCCAGCGATTAATTTTATTATTATTGTTCTAAATTCTTGTTCAGTTATGTTGTTTATATCTGTTTTGAGCAGTTCTTTATCTGTCAATTCTTACTGGAATTTCTTTGGAGGAAAGCTCTTACATTTCATCATTTTGGTTAGCTTTCTACCTCTTGTTAGTTTTAAAAGCTTGTTATGCTCTCTGCACCTGTGAGCACTGCTGTACCCAAGAAGGCTCTTTGACTGACCAGGGCCTATCTGTTTAGAAAATGTTCTTTGAATGGTATCTCTTGGTCTCTCTTGTTGAGACCTTGGTTATTTTATTTTCCTACTCATAGTGGTATTCAGGACTCTCCACCATGTGTACTTTGGCTTGTTTCTTGAGGTAGCCCTGGAAAAGAAAACAGACAGACAAACACAGAGGGAACAAAGGCACACAAACGCACAGACAAATCCAACAAACACGCAAACCGAAAGGGAAAATGAAAAAGAAAAGAGATAAGAGAGAGGAGGGAAGGCGAATAATAAAAAAAAAAATACATAAAAAAGAAAAAAAGAAGAAAAGAAAAGGAAAAGAGAAGAAACCCATTAGACAAAGAACGGTTTAAAGCATATAACCAGATTTCCCAGCTACAAATAAATAGCCAGGTGTATGCAGTGCTGGTTGAAGAGCATAAAGAAGGAGAGAAATGACAGGGCAGGGATGAGGTGAAATTGGAAATGAAATGAGCAGGCAGAAAGAATAAAAGATTTTTTCAAAAAGTGAAAGAGTGGAATATGGTTGGAGAAAAAGAGAAAGAAATGCCGATGGTGTTATCCAAAGAAATTATATAGTCTGATTACTCCAGAGAGAAAGAGATTAAAAGTTAGGTAGGTGTAGAATTTACATCTAGAGAACAGATTAAATGTGACTGTTTAAGCAAGCCAGTGACCAGAATTAATCAGGGGAGTGTATCCATGTTGGTCTTGCCCCAGCTATGGTAAAAAAAAAAAAAGGAGGAGGGCAGCTCTCTAGCGGGGTGGGCATGGTTTCATCCATTGTGTCAGGTGAGAGTCCTGCCTTGGCGGTTGTGGGGAGAAGAGTGTCAGCACTCCAGTCTCTTCTTGAACCAAGCGCTGCAACTCATTTTTTGGGTGTGTAAACTCCCTGTGCCGGGGGCGCAGCCAAGGTGGACCACGCTCCGTATCCCAGGCCAGGCCTCGTTTCCAGATCCCAGTCCGCGTGCCCCACTGAAATCGCCAGAAACACAGTTTCTGTTTTTGTGTTTCTGGGGATTGTGCCAGAAGCCGCTGCTCCTGTCTCCCCCATGTTGGATTGGCGAGTGAGGAGCAGTTTCATCTGGGGGTTGCCGGGGATGTTTGCATCCCCCCTAGGGTCATCTGGAGAGCAGGAAACCGGGTCCCTCTGTGTCCTGTCACCCGAAACACAAACTCTCGGGCAAATCTCCCAGTTTTAAGCTCTTTGCCTCCCCTCTAGGGATCCAGCCGAACCAGAAGCACAAAGGCGTGGCTGCCACACATCCCCTCCAGGTTGAGCTCAGCTATTCTCTTCTATTTAATATTATAATTGAATTATTTGGTACAGTTATTATTTGAGTAGTGTTCTTTCTGATGATGGAAAGAGGATATGAAGTCCTCTCTATGCTGATTACATCATCCAACTGTGGATAGAATAATCAGCCTCCATAGACCACTGAATCTTTCAGCCAATTATTGGCAAAATGGGTTCAAAAATCAAACATACAAAAGAAAATTTTTCATTTTAGTTAGATGCTTGACATTCTGATGGACAGTAGTTAAGACTTCCATTCCTCGTGACTCATCTTTTATCTGGAGTACAGTTTTGTGAAGGATCCATTTTTGTTTGTCAATTTTGTTTATCTTTTCAAAGAACCAGCTCTTAGTTTCATTTATCTTTTCTGAAGATAAGGGATGAAAGGAAATTACTTTTTTTAAAATATCTGTTTATTGGTTTTTTTAGAGATAAAGATTGGGGAGGAGCGACAGAGGGAGAGGGACAGAGAATCTTAAGCAGGCTCCACACCCAGCACAGAACCTGATGTGGGGCTTCGTCTCATGATGGTGAGATCATGACCTGAGCTGAAATCAAGAGTTGAATGCTTAACCGACTGGGTCACCCAGGCACTCTAATATTTGTATATATTGTCAGATGAAGACCACAATAAGTCTAGTTAACATCTGTCACCATACATTGTTACAAATTTTTTTCTTGTACTGAGAACTTTTAAGATTTAGTTTCTTACAACTTTAAAAATAAGAGTTAACTATAGTCACCATGCTCTACATTATATCCCAGGACTTTCTTAATTTATAATTAGAAGATTGTACCTTTTAACAACCTTCATCCATTTTGCCTACCACCCACACCCTACCTCTGGCAACCATCAATCTGTTTCTGTATGTTTTTTTTGTTTGGTTGGTTGTTTCCTTGTTTTTATCTGTTTGTCTTCATTTTAGGATTCATGTATAAGTGAAATCATACAGTATTTGTCTTTTCTATCTGACTTTTTTCACTTAGCATGTTTCTCTTCAAGATCCATCCCTGTTGTCTTAAATGACAAGATTTCATTCTTTTTTATGGCTTAGTAATATTCCATAGCACGCACATGTGCGCACACACACACACACACACACACACACACACACTATGTTTTTTTGGTCCATTCATCTATCATTGGACACTTAGGTTGCATCCATGTCTTACCTATTGTAAATAATGCTGAAATCAAAATAGGGATGCATATAGCTTTGCTAGTTGTGTTTTTTTTTTTTTTTAATGTTTTATTTATTTTTAGGAGAGAGAGAGAGACAGCGTGAGCAGGGGAGGGTCAGAGAGAGAGGAAGTCACAGGCTGAAACAGGCTCCAGACTCTGAGCTGTCAGTCAGCACAGAGCCCGACGCGGGGCTTGAACCCACGAACCGCGAGATCATGACCCAAGCGAAAGTCGGACGCTTAACCGACTAAGCCACCCAGGCGCTCCAACTAGTTGTGTTTTTTTAATTGTTGTTGTTTCCTTTGGATAAATACCCAGAAGTAGAATTGCTGGACCATATGGTAGTTTTTTTTAATATTTTGAGGCACCTCTATACTGTTTCCCATAGTAGCTGTACCAGTTTACATTCCCACCAGCAGTGCAAAGGGTTTCCCTTTTCTCCATATGCTTGCACTGTCCTGCTGCCCTATGAAAGCTGGTAGGTGTGCCCTGCCCCTAACCTATCCAGGTGCCTCACTAAAGCGGGCAGGCATGTGCAGAGCACACACGGGACTTTCCTTGGTAATCTGGCTCTGGTAGCAAAGGAAGCTTGTGCTTCTGAGTCCCAAAGGACTGTCATAATTGAAGAGACAGTTCTTGGCAGACTCCCACCTGCAGGACACCTCACAGATAGCAGACTGAAAAGCATTCCATGTCTGCCTCTGAGAAAGGCTTATTTACTTGTTCTGGAGCTTCAGTCTGAGAGGCAGGTGTCAGATTTGCTCCACATCCAGAGGACACAGAGATGCTCTCAGGGATCATAGGCCATGGGGTCACATCTTTGTGTGTAACAACATGTTACTGAACAACTACTGGGTTACAGAAGGAATCACAGGAGAAACCCAAACATACCTAGAGACAAATGAAAATAGAAATACAATATACCAGAATTAATGGGAGGCAGTAAAAGTGGTTCTAAGAAGGATGTTCATAATAATACAGGCCTACCTCAGGAAATAAGAGAAATCTCAAATAAGTAATTTAACTCTACACTTAAAGGAACCAGAAAAAGAATAAATGAAGCCTAAAGTTAGAAGAAAGGAAATAGTAAAGATCAGAGCAGAAATAAATGAAGTAGAGACTAAAAAGGCAATAGAAAAGGTCAATGAAACTAAGAACTGGTTCTTTGGAAAGATAAACAAAATCAACAAACCTTTAGTTAGACTCACGAAGAAAAAGAGAGAGGACTTAAAAAATACAATTGGTGGGGCGCCTGGGTGGCTTAGTCAGTTAAGCGTCCGACTTTCGCCTGGGTCATGATCTCGCGGTTTGTGGGTTCGAGCCCTGCGTCGGGCTCTGTGCTGACTGCCAGCTCAGAGCCTGGAGCCTGTTTCAGTCTGTGACTCCCTCTCTCTCTGGCCCTCCCTTGCTCACGCTGTCTCTCTCTCTCCTAGAAATAAATAAAAATATATAAAAAAAAATACAATTGGAAATGAACGAGGAATAGTTACAACTGATAAAAGTATCACAGAGACTACTATGAACAGTTATACATCAATGAGAAGAAATTGGATAAATCCCTAGAAAATAGTCTTCCAAAACTGGATCATGAGGAAAGAATAAAACTGAGTAGAGTGATTACTAATGAGATTGGTCCAATAATCAAAAGCCTTCCAAAACCCAAAGCCCAGGACCAGACAACTTCGCTGATGAATTCTACCAAACATTCAAAGAAGATTTAATACCTATACTTTTCAAACTCAACTTCTAGAATCGGAGAAAACATTTCCAAATCATGTATCTAATATGGGACTATTATTCAAAATATATAAAGAACTCACACAACTCAGTAGCAAAAAAAAGAAAAAAGAAAAAAAATTTCAATTAAAAAGTGGCCCAAAGCTTTATTATATAGTTGAGCAGAACATGTGGCTCATTTTGGGGATGCTGAAGGCGATTAATGGGTTTCAGAGTGAAGGTGGCAGTTTGAAAACTACCTTCATTTTGAGGACCTGCCCATTTAGCAAATTTGGAATGCAGTTGTTTCCTTCCTGAGTTTCAAATATGAGACTGCTATACTCATATTACAGTATTCAGTGGTGAAATCTCATCTGTCACTCTAATTCCTATTCCTTTGAATTTAGAAATAGAATAAAGTTGTATTTAAAGTTTACAAAGAGTGGGGAGGGCAAGGATCTGGATAGATATTTGTCCAGAGAAGTCATACCACTGGCCAACAGGTAACATAAGAAGATGTTCAATATCATTAGTCATCAAGGAAATGCAAATCAAAGCTATAATGAAATATCACCTCACATCTGTCAGAATGGCTATTATCAAAAAGACAAGAGATAAGTGCTGTGAGGATGTGGAGAAAAGGGAACACTTGTGCACTGTTGGTGGGAATGTAAAATTCCACAGCCACTATGAAAAACAGTATGGAGGTTCCTCACAGAGTAAAAATACAACTACTGTTTGACCTAGTAATTCCATGACTTGGTATTTATCTGAAGAAAACGAAAACACTAATCCAAAAAGGTATATGCACCCCTATGTTTCTTGTAGCATTATTTATCATAGCCAAGATATGGAAGCAACCTAAGTGCCCACTGATGGATGAATGGACCAGGAAAATGTGATGTGCATATGTGTGTGTGGGGGGGGGGGTGTATACACACGGAATATTACTCAGCTACAAAAAAAAAGAATGAAATTTTGCCATTTGGGACAAGAAAGATAGACCTTGAAGGAAATCTGCTAAGCAAAATAAGTCAGGTAGAAAAAGATGATTTCACTTGTATATGGAATCTAAGAAAATAAATAAATAAATTAAACAAAACTCATAGAGAAGAGAACAATGGTTGCTAGAGGGCAGGGAGGGTGGGAGTGGGCAAAATAAGGGAGGGAGGTTGAAAGGTACAAACTTCCACTTACAAAATAAATAAGTCTTGGGGATGTAATGTACAGTGTGATGGCCATAGTCAACAATATTGTAGTGAATATTTGAAAGTTGCCAAAAAAGAAAATCCTAAAAATTATCATCACAAGAAAAATATTTATAATTTTGTATGATGGTAACTAGACTTACTGTGGTGATCACTTCGCAGTATATACAAATATTGAATCATTATGTTGTACACCTGAAACTAATATAATAATGTTATATGTCAGTTATACCTCGACTTTTAAAAAAATCAGTAAATAAAAAAATTCCTTTCTGTTAAAAGTCAAAGAATGCTAGTTAATAAATGTAGGTGGAATAATAGAACTAGAAATATCACCATTTTCCAACCTCCAGTGCAATGTTTGATTGATGGAAAGATCACCAGAGGATGGTACAGCTATTGGGTAAAGTGTTGGGGAGGTAACTATAGTCATATGGGCAAGTATCAATGACAGATAACATAATAATTACAAAAGAAAAATGTGCTTTTACAATGGAGAGATCTGGAAGGCATCAACATAACTGGTGAAACTTATCAACAATAATAGGTAAGCTGAAAATATGTACCTCTTGATTTAGCATCATAGGAAGTAAACATCATCAAAAATGTTTAACTCAGATTTGATTTGAGGTAAATAATGAACAATTCTAGATCATGGGGCATTCTACAAAACAACTTCTCAAAATGTTAACGACAAATTATTTTTCTAAAAGCTGAAAGATTAAAAGAGATAAAAGAGAAATGATAGCCAAATGAGCTGTATGATTTTTGGTTGAATCCTGAATAGTTTTTAAAAATCAGCTAGGAAGAATATTTCAGGGACAATTGGGGAAATATGAACATAGGATGTATATTCGGTAGTAATATTTTATGTATGCTACGTTTTCTGATATAATGATTAGATTGTGATTAGGTAAAAAAAAAATTCCCTATTCTCTTATATGGTTAAAGAAAAAGCATAAATAAATAACAAATAAATAATAAAATAAGGGGAATGTGTGTGAGAGAGAAAGGAGAGGGTGTAGAAAAACTTGAGATATTTTTGGGCACCTGGGTGGTTTAGTCGGTTAAGCGTCTGACTTTCACTTAGGTCATGATCTCGCGGTTCGTGGGTTCGAGCCCCACTTCGGGCTCTGTGCTGACTGCCAGCTCAGAGCCTGGAGCCTGTTTCAGTCTGTGACTCCCTCTCTCTCTGACCCTCCCCTGCTCATGCTGTCTCTCTCTCTCTCTCTCTCCTAGAAATAAATAAAACCTTTTTTAAAAAAAAAAAGAAAAACTTGAGATATTTCAAAATTTAAAGCTGGAAAGAAATAATTTGAGGGACAGATTATGTCATGTGTTTTTTTTTTTTTAAAAAAAGATTTACTTTATTTTTGAGAGAGAGAGGGTGTGCAGAGGGAGTGAAGCAGAGAGGGAGAGAGAATCTCAAGCAGGCTCCATGCTCAGTACAGAGGGGCTCCATCCCATGACCCTGGGATCATGACCCGAGCTAAAATCAAGAGTGGGACACTCAACTGACTGAGCCACCCAGGCGCCCCATTGCCGTACATTCTTCTTTAAAAAAATAAATAAATAAAATAAAATAGTGCATTGGTAAGCTCTTTGCCAATACAAGAACTCAGTGAAAATTTTGATTTTGCAAAAGAAATGGGGTAGAATTGAAGGCAACCAGCATATTTCCTACAATGTGGCATTGTTCTTAGTTAAATGTTGTGAAAATATGCAATCCAGTAGTACTGAGATGTCAAAATGAAAATCTCCCTAGGTTGTTAATTCAGGTGGATACCCACTTCTTTTCCTTTGCGAATTACCTGTTACCTTTATTGGGTAAAGAAAAAAATCCTGAGGTGTCTGAGTGGCTCCGTCAGTTGAGTTTTCAACTTCAGCTCAGGTCATAATCTCACAGTTCATGAATTCAGCCCTACATTCGGCCCACTTCAGATTCTGTCTCCCTCTCTCTCTTCTCTCTTTCTTGCTCTATCTCTTTCTGTCTCTCAAAAGTAAACATTTAAAGATAAAGAAAAAGTTCTCCGCTAAAATAACGTGCATCAAAATAACAATATATTGCCATTTTGCTTATCAAATTAAAGTCACAACTTGCCTGTTGGCTCAGTCAGCATTCTGGAGAAATGCACGATATACCTGGACAAGGACCAGACGTGCTGTGAAAGCACTCCACCTGCCTCAGAAGCCAGGTACTGTCCTCTCCATGTTGCTCTTCACATGCAGTGCTGCTGTTGAGTTTCCTGTGCCAGACTTCCCACTGTCAGCAGCACTTTAGACAGAGCTGTTTATCATAAGGATAAACAGCTACCAGAGCAATTAAGAGGCACTCTCTGACTTGGGGGCAAAGTCTGCCAAGGTTTTAATTATTCTCTTTCAATTTATTTCAACAAACAAATACTAAATGCTTACTGTATGCAGGACAGGGTCCTGGCACTCCCTAGGATACCAATAAATAAAATGTGATATGTGCCTATGAAAGGTGTATATTCCAGGGAAAGAGGGCTTGAGACAGCTACAGCAGCATCTATTATTAAAAGGTAGAGAATGAAAAGTGATTTAAGAGTCAGACAAACAATATCCTATGAGCTTTGATATTCAGAGGCTTGGCTTTTAGTGCTATCATGCAGGTTTTTCTTAAAATGGAGGATTGAAGCCCAGTCATCCAGATGGTTTGAGACATTTACAGAACTATGATTCATAGACGTGAGATCTGGTTGTATTTTTTTTAATTGTCCTCCTTTCTGATGTTAATTATTGCAACTAGGCTGCCAAGCAAACATCTGTTCAAGGTTGAATTCTGGAATCAGGCTTGCTACTTTGGCTCAGCTTGTTGGAAACTTCGTACTTCACATGGAATATTGTATAATCACTGTAAATATTGCATAGTGTGTATAGAGCATCAAACTATTACAGGTTAGTACCTGACCAGAAGATTTATATAAAAGAAGAAAACAACAAATAAATAAACTGACATATATTAAAGCCTACAATTAGTAAACAGACATTTTAAACCATTCACATTAAAATAATAATATTGCCAGGTTCGTTTATTATATTAAAGGCAAAAGTTTTGAAGATTTTTTGTGTTGTTTAGTTTTTATGCTTGTTTTTGGAACGATGGTACTCGTCAGAGCAAGGTGTCAAATTACTATTATAGACTGTAAATAAATATGGCTTTTGGAAAGCCATTTGGCAGTATGTATCAAGAGGCTTATTATAATCACGTACTTTGATCCAGTAATTCTAATTCTGGGACTTTATCCTAAGGAAATAATCTGAAATACAGAAACAGCTTTATGCATAAACTCATTCGTCACCACATTATTTATAATATCATAAAATTAGAACCAGCCTCCACAGGTTACTGTGACTTCTCCACTTTCCGAAGTATTATGCAACATTCAGAAACAATGATTAGGTGGCAATCGTGTGGAAAATGCTCATGTTGTATTATGTGGGAAGGCAAGGTACCAAATTGAATTTAGAGTGATGTAGAATGAATGTAGTATAGTCTAGAAGGAAATAGGTAAGTATGTTAATATTGGTCATATTTGGATAAGGCAAAGCCTAATTTTTTACCCTTTTTATGTTTTCCAAATTTCCTTTACAGAATACTTTATAGCTGCACAAATACAGTTGCCCTGTGAGACTGTCATCAAACACTTCCCCACACCCCAAACTCCCAGTATGACTGATATCTGTTCTAGTTTTAGCAGGTGAAGCCCATACCATATCTACTTGGCTTATTTTTTTAAAATGTTTATTTATATTTGAGACAGAGAGAGACAGAGCGTGAGCAGGGGAGGGACAGAGAGAGAGGGAGACAGAAGTTCCGAAGCAGGCTCCAGGCTCTGAGCTGTCAGCACAGAGCCCGACGTGGGGCTTGATCCCACAGGCTGCAAGATCATGACCTGAGCTGAAGTTGGATGCTTAACCGACTGAGCCACCCAGGTGCCCCAATATCTACTTGGTTTAGAGGGGAAAATATATTTCTGCTCTCCCTCAAAAAATGGTAAGCTTATTCATCAGTTAGACACAATTTATATAGTTTCACCAAATACACTAGGGATCCAGTGAAATTTTGGTCAGCAAGTAACAGTTTTGACAACTGGTGCGTTTAAAAAAACTAATAAAAAGGGGCGCCTGGGTGGCAGCTTCAGCTCAGGTCATGATCTCACGGTCCGTGGGTTCAAACCCTGTGTTGGGCTCCGTGCTGACCCCTCAGAGCCTGGAGCCTGCTTCAGATTCTGTGTCTCTCCCTCTCTCTGCCCCTCCCCTACTAGCACTCCGTCTCCTTCTGTCAAAAATAAATAAAAAATTTAAAAATGTGGAAATCAATGCTCTTGAATGGAAGCAGCTTAGGAACACTTTAAAGGACTTGAATCAGGAAGAATGGGCTGACCAATCGAAAGGGCCAGAAGCATTTCTCTCCCTACATCCCAGCCTTGTTCTTTCAATTAGCACGTTGGGTATAACAGCTAGTTTTGGCCAGCAAAAGATGTAGCCATTCCCCTTAAGGGTGTTTGGACTTCTGGCCAGTGTGAGGTCTCTGCCCTGGTAGTTATGATTTATCATTTCCATCTTCTTAGAACTACTGATAAAGGCCAATTAGGCTGTCACTCCCTCTCCGGCTCCCAAACCCCTTAAAATAGTCCAGAACAGGGCATTAATTATTCTACCTACAAGACCACTTTATATACTAGACAAAACAAAATCACATTTCCTCCCCTATAATAGTTGTTGTCTTTGGACTAAGAGCCCCATGTTTCCCAATTCATCTGTATCTCTGTGTCCTGCTTGACCCTTAGCCTTCTGTGACTAGAGACTCATCACCTGGTCATTACCTAGAAAATCAACACTAGCTATATTCACCTCTTTTTGAATTTCAGCAAATACTCAGAATCAGAGTTATGAACCTACTCTGTGCCAAGAGGTGGGTGAGGTATTCCTGCCCTCTAAGAGTTTATAGGATAATGAGAAAAGCAGGCACTTAACTCTGGAATGGAATAAATAAACTGACTGCTAATACAGGCTGCTACAGGTGATTAAGAATCACATGATGCAGTTTTGAAGGATTAGGAAAGTTTTCCAAAAGGGTGTTGACATCAAAGCTAAGACCTGCAGTGTTTCAACAAGAAAAGTATATGTGAAGAATGTCCCAAGTAGAAGGAACATGTTTCAGAGGCAAATAGAGTGTGACTGGGTTGTAGTCAGCAATGGTGGAGAGTAGCATTTGGAAGTCCAGAAAAGTAGTCACATCATGAAATGCGTCTTTAGTTAACATACTAGGGAGTTTTCACTTTATCTGAGCACAGGAGTATTATTGAAGTATTTTAACTAGTGGATTATCATGGTCAGATTTGTGTTTTAAGAACAGTATTCCCAAGCCTGGATTTAGTGGCAGTGGACATCAAGGAGAATTTTGTTGATTGATCGAGGGAGAGATGATGCAGAAGAAGAGTCAAGAGGAAATATTTTGTTTTCTGGTTACTGTGCCATTCACTGTGCTAAGGAACATGAAGTAAAGTGGGCCGTCAGGGAAAGATAAAGAGATGATTTGTTTTAGACTGACTTTGAGGTATTTGACTGGAGATATGGGAATTGCATCTGGCTATCAGAAGTTCAGCAGACAGATCTGAGCTGTAGAGTTGAAACCATGGCAGTAGAGGAAGAACACTCAGATTACTCAGTGAGAACAATCTGTTATATATGAAACCTTGGAGACTCAAGAGGCTTTAAGGGATAGTTGTAGAAAGGACCCACAAAGGGGACAAAAGGAAGTATCAAGGGCCAAGAGAGTGTGATATAGTAGGGGTCAGGAAGGAAACAGAGGTCAACAGTGTCAATAATGAGGAAGAGGCATGGAAGGTAAGGATTCCCAGCAGCATTCAATAATGAGAAGGTCATTGATAATTTTGTGGAGAGTGACTTCAAGTGGAGCGATGAGACAGATAGCTGTGGGTTTTTTAATGTGAACACAGAGTCAAGAATATTAAATATTCTTTCAGTTAGCTTGGCTAAAAATGGAAGGAGAATAAGACATAGAGACTAAGGCACATGGGGTCCTAACAAATTTTTACTTTGTTTTACTTTTATGATGGGAGAAACTTGAACATGTTTATGTTCTTGATTGTCTGAAATTACTTGAGAGAGTTGAGATCCTTGACAAAGCAGTTTAAATATTCCTCTTGGGAAGCGTGGGAGGTTCTGCTTTTACAAAGAGGAAGGGAGGATAGAAGAGAATGTGTAAGGAACAAAACGTTGAAGGAGTCTTCACCTGGCCACATTAGCTTTTATGCTGTCAAGTGGGAGGGGAGGTTATCAAATGCATGTGTATTGGCCAGCTGAAATGGAAGGTTGAGGGTGAGGTCTTGAGGAGTGAAAATTAGAAATCGTTCATAGGTGAGGAACAGGTGACCCACAGCCCTCTAAGCCCAGACGAGCTTGGAGACCATCTGCTCGTTTACAGCACTGCACCTGGACGGGGGAGGTAAAGGTTGGACTGCTTCTGCTTATGAAAGTATTATGTTTAGAAAGGCATTTGCTGCATTTGATGAAGTGTTTGAAAATTCTCAGTGGCCACTAGCATGGCATTATTAGTCAAGTGGTTAATTTTGGCAAGTCTGTGTAAGCATCTGCAGGGACGTAGTGAGAGTGGGTCAAGACTCTGGCTGTGATGAGGTTTGAATTAAAGCTTCAATATTTTCTTACTCTTCTGTGTGTTACAATCTGAGTAGAATTTTTATCAGGAAAAAATGAGGTGATTGATAGAAAGTGCTTAACTGCTGTTGTTATCTCATCATCACCATCATCACCATCATCATCAAGTTCACTGTGACAATACCAGAAGTTTCCAGAAAGCTCGCAACTTAAGCCTTTACTATATAGCAGGAAGTGGTCTGGATTTATCAAACCAGCCACAGCATTCCCTTAAGCCAAAGCATAGTCCAGAACAATGCTCCAACTCTCTTTAACTCAGAGAAGACTGAGAGAAGTGAAGCTACAGAAGAAAAGTTTGAAGCTCGCAGAGGTTGGTTCCTGACATTTAAGGAAAGAAGCCATCCCCATAACACAAAAGTGTAAAAACAGGTGACAAATGCTGATGTAGAAACTATAGCAAGATAGCCAGAAGATCTAGCTAAGATAATGAATGAAGACATCTACACTAAAAAACAGCATTCCAGTGTGGACAAAACAGCTTTATTTTGGAAGAAGAAGCCATCTAAGACTTTCATAACTACAGAAGAGAAGTCAATACCTAGCTTCAAAGCTTCAAAGGACAGGCTGACTGTTCTGTTAGGGGCTAATGCAGCTTGTGCCTTTTAGTTGAAGTCAGTTCACATATGCCATTCCAGAAATCCTAAGGCCCTTAAGAATGATGCTAAATCTAGGGGCGCCTGGGTGGCGTAGTCGGTTAAGCATCCGACTTTCGCTTGGGTCATGATCTCGCGGTTCGTGGGTTCGAGCCCCGCGTCGGGCTCTGTGCTGACTGCAAGCTCAGAGCCTGGAGCCTGTTTCAGTCTGTCACTCCCTCTCTCTCTGACCCTCCCCTGCTCACGCTGTCTCTCTCTCTCTCTCCTAGAAATAAAAAAAAAAAAAAAAAAAAGAATGATGCTAAATCTATTTGCCTGTGTTCTATAAATGGAACAACAAAGCCTGGATGACGGCACATCTGTTTACTACATGGTTTACTGAATATCTTGAGCTTTCTGCTGAGAGCTATTGATCAGAAAAGTAAAAAGTTTCCTTTCAAAATATTACTGCTCATTGACAATGTACCTGGTCACTCAAGAGTTCTGATGGAGATGGACAGAAAGATTCATGTTGTTTTCATGTGTTTCATTGCTAACACAATATTCATTCGTTAGCCCATGG
The DNA here is from genome assembly GCA_017311185.1 of Proteles cristata cristata. Taxonomy (NCBI): domain Eukaryota; kingdom Metazoa; phylum Chordata; class Mammalia; order Carnivora; family Hyaenidae; genus Proteles; species Proteles cristata. The sequence continues at coordinate 2,790,084 of JAESUZ010001857.1, read as the reverse complement.
ATCAAGGGATCATTTTTACTTTCAAAGTCTTATTATTTAAGAAGTATATTTCATAAGGCTATACTGCCATAGATACTAATTTCTCTGGTGGATCTGGGAGAAGTACACTGAAAACCTTCTGGAAAGGATTCACTCTTCTAGATGCCATTAAGAACACTCATGATTCGAGAAGAGGTCAAAGTATCAACATTAACGGGAATTTGAAAGAAATTGATATCAACCATCATGGATGACTGTGAGGGGTTCAGGGCTTCAGGGATGTGGTGGAAATAGCAGGAGAAGTAGAATTAGAAGTGGAGCCTGAGGATGTGACTGAATTGCTGAAATCTCATGAGACAACTTGAACAGATGAACTACTTTGTATGGATGAGCAAAGAAAATGGTTTCTTGAGATGGAATCTACTCCTGGTGAAGATGCTGTGAAGATAGTTGGAATGACAACAAAGAATTTAGAGTACTACATCATCTTGGTTGATAAAGCAGTGGCAGGGTTTGAGAGGATTCACTGTAATTTTAAAGGAAGTTCAACTGAGATCAACACATTGCATATGTTAGAGAAATCATTGGTGAATGAAAGAACCCATCAATGCATCAAACTTCGTTGTTGTCTTATTTTAAGTAATTGCCATAGCCACCCCTGCCTCACCACCCTGATCAGTCAGCTGTCATCAACACGGAAGTGAGACTCTCCACCGGCAAAAAGGTTTTTGAAACCTTAGATGGTGGTTAGCATTTCTTAGCAATAAAGTTTGAAAAATTAAGGTATGTACGTTGTTTTTATAGACATGATGCTGTTGTATACATTATGTCTACATTATATACATTATGTATGTATTGTATTCATGCAACATTACCATATACTTATATACAGCATAGCATGGACATGACTTTTAAATACACTAGGAAACCAAAAAATTCATTGGACCCACTTTATCGCAGTATTCACTGTATCATGATGGTCTGGAACTGAACCCACAATGGGCCTGAATTATATACAATACTATAAAAATACTACACAGGCATAAATACTATATAAAAGTCTGTAAGTTATGTTGTTATTCTTCCTTTAGTTAGTTTATAAGAGAAAGGTATGAGAGTTTTGGTGCTTGATTTTCAGTTTTACTTAATTTACTCTGTTAAAATGTTGTGATACATTCTACTTTTTCCACATAGCTTACAGTTTTCTAATTGTCCTCTATCACACTGTCTTCCTATATACTTTATCTTAGCTAGTTTTCTGAAACGAGTTGTTATTTTAATCAAACACTTCACGTTTGAGCTATCCCAATTCTAATACATGAGCTATATTTACCTTGTTGGCCAGTAGCAAAGTCAAGAGATTTTTATTGTTGTATTGCAGTCACCTAAAGAAATGAAAAAACTTGAAGCAGCGTAGGATTCTTTAAAATCTATTTGCAGTAAAGACATTCAACATTGTGATGATTTCAGTCTTTTTTCAGTCTACTCACAAAACTTTTCAGTAAGAGTTTATAGTATATCCATTCACCAGGAAAGACTTTTCTGGACACCTCTCTGTCCTATTCATATTTTTGAAAAGATTTTATTTTTAAGTAATGTCTAGACCTAACATGGGACTCTAACTTACATCTCCTAGATCAAGAGTCACATGCTGTCTGACTGAGCCAGCCAGGCACCTCTGTCCTACTCATATTTTTAAAAGAGAATGCTTTACTTCTAGACTAAGATTCCACCTTATTTTGGAAGTATTAAAATTCAAGCATTGAAAGAAAGGACAGCTTTTTTGAAAAAATATATATTCTTTTGTATTCTCATATTCAGTCACTCTTTAACTTTGTTTCTGGGAAATATGAAGGAAAATTTGGTCACTCCACACTAAACAGTATTTTATATTTGGAAATACTGAATAGAAGCCAGGAACAAGGAATTATATTTTTCTTTATTGAATCTAAAAACTCCAGGTAATGAACATGCTATTCCTAGAACTGGGTGGATGGTGCACAAAGATACTTTGTTTTGGCATGAAAAGGCTCTGTTGAAATTGCTCTTTTTAAGTTAAAGAACGATGTGAACTTGGTTTAATGTCTAGGAAAGCATTGACGCTTGCCAATACTGAAAGACCAAAACCTGTAGGAAGAAAAATTAAATGGTTGTGAGTAAAAATATGGAACATGTATTTTTAAAAAAGTGTCGAACTATCTCCAAGTTTACTAGTATTGTAAAGAGTGATTTTATTGTTCTATTTGTTAAACAGTTTTCAGGAAGAGAGGGTTTTGGATTAAAAAAATAATACCACACAACTATTTTGACATCAGCTCCAGGAAAGGAACATTGCTTTCTGTGAATTAGCTTCAATGACAGTGGCACTGTGTAGGAGGGATACCCAAAGGGTTTGGTTTACTTAGGAAACGGCATGCTACAGAGGGTTAGTCGCAAAGCTCAGAATTCATTAGTACAGTAGTATAGGATATAAGCTAAGACTACCAGGTATATTCAGAGACAAACTTAAATAATGGCATTAATTTGGTTTTGAATTTATGCATAATTCTCAGTGTCCTGTCTTGTTTTCAAGACCAACCCAAAGGTTTGGCTACTGGTTTCAATATCAATTCTGGATCTACTATTTACTAAGGTCAGAAAATACTTATGCAAGGGTGCCTGGGTAGCTCAGGCAGTTGGGTGCTAAACTCTTGATTTTGGATCAGGTCATGATCTTACAGTTTGTGAGATTGAGCCCCATGTCAGACTCTGTACTAACAGTGTGGAGCCTGCTTAGGATTGTCTCTTTGCTTTCTTGGTTCTCTCCCTCCCACTTGTGCTCTCTCTGTCTCTCGATATAAATAAATAAACTTAAAAAAAAAAAGAAATACAAAAAAATTCTGTGTAATCAAAATTTTAACAAAAATACTATAGCATTAAATAAAAATGTAATTCCACAGCACAAAAATCATTTTTAGTGATTCTTTCTCTCTTGCTTCATGCTTTTTCCATACATACTTTTACATACTTAGGTAAATACAATTTTTAATGTTTGCTTATCTATATTATATCAGATATCTTTTAAACTATTTTTCATATTTTTTTCTGTTAATACAGCGAAATCTACTCATTGTGATCCTTTTCATTCTTCATTTTAACTGAAATACCTCCGGGGCGCCTGGGTGGCTTAGTTGGTTAAGCAGCCGACTTTCGCTTAGGTCATGATGTCGCAGTTCGTGGGTTCTAGCCCTGCGTCGGGCTCTGTGCTGACTGCCGGCTCAGAGCCTGGAGCCTGTTTCGGAGTCTGACTCCCTCTCTCTCTGACCCTCCCCTCCTCACGCTCTCTCTCTCTCTCTTTCTCACCTAGAAATAAATAAAACATTAAAAAAAATTTTTAACTGAAATACCTCCTTTTCCATGAACAGTCAAAATCAGTTCTCCTTTGCTTCTTTGCCTAAACTGTGGTCATTTATGCCCATCTTTATCTACCCTATAAACTGAAAAGGTACTTGAAAACAACAGTTTATTTATGTACAGATTCTCCCCAGTAGCTAGTAGCATCCCTTGCCCACGCTAGGGACTGAATAAATATTTGAGTATTGAGTTGAAACTAATCCACAGAATCATTTACAGCCAAAGTGTTTTACAAGGAAATTGAAGTGAGAATAAATGAGCAAAGCCATAGAAGTTTTATGCCTATTAAAAGAAAGAAAGGGCCCTTGGTGGCTCAGTGGGTTGAGTGTCCGTCTTCGACTCATGTCATGCTCTTGCAGTTCGTGAGTTCAAGCCCCGTGTTGGGCTCTGTGTAGACAACTCAGAGCATAGAGCCTGCTTCAGATTCTATGTCTCCCTCTCTCTCTGCCCCTCCCCCACTCGTGCTCTGTCTCAATCTCAAAAATAAATAAACATTTAAAAATCTTTTATAAAAAAAAGAAGTGGCAGTATTTTTAAAGCTTATTTATTTTTGAGAAAGAGAGGGAGTGGGGGATGGGCAGAGAGAGAGAGAGAGGGAGAGAGAGAGAATCCCAAGCAGGCTCAACATGGTCAGTGCAGAACCCCATATAGGGCTTGAACCCATGAATCATGAGATCATGACCTGAGCTGAAATCAGGAGTTAGACACTCAACCCAGGAAGCCATCCAGGTGCCCCGCAAGTGGTAGTGTTAATTTCTGATGAGGTAGTATTTAAATATGAAAACACCAAATAGGGACAAGACTACTTATGAAGACATGTCATAAGTTTATATGCACTAAGAAACGTTTCAGTTAAATATGTAAATGAAAAATACATGAATGAGAAGTACAGAGATAATTTGAAAAAAATATATAGCAAGCAACTTTAATATTCCTTTTTCAGAATCAGATTGAGTAAATAAATAATTAATGAGCCCATAGAGGAATTAACTTAAACCATCCAAACTAGGAGTTAGTAGAAATCTATATAGAATATTATATCTCTTGCTTAAGGTAAAAAATATTAATGTCCAAGAAACATTTTTTTACAAATTATATAATTAGCTAGAAATAAAATCTTACTATTTTTAAAATTAAGATTTTGTAGATCACTTCCTTTATTCATAATTAAGCAAAGTTGAAAATAAATAGTAGAAAAAAGTTACTAAAAATTTTTTAACTACATAGAAATTAACATTTAAAGAGGAGATGAAAAGTTTATAAACTGCTTGGAAAATAACGAAGAGAAAACATTTCATTCCAAAAGTTTTAGAACATAGTAAAAACTGTATTCATTACTGAGGAATAAAAGCAGAAATCAAAGGAACTAAGGAATCATCTTAAGAAACTAAGAAAAGACTAACAAAATGAAACAAATAAAAGCATTAATAGGGTAATCTTAAACATAAAAATCGAAAGGAAGGAAAATGAAAAGAAAAAAAAAGCAATATAAAGGGTAAGCCCAAGATCTAAGTTATTTTAAGAAATAAAAGCTTAATTCTTTAGGAGCCTGATTTAAAGATCAAAGAATGTAAAAGCAGACAAGATGAGAAAAAGACAAGGTGAGAAAAATAGACGAGATGAGAAAAGAGAAAACCAACAGAGAGAAAAGAGGGAGAACAGAGAATCTTCTATTGAAACAGAGTGGAAAACCCAAGAAATAGATACTTTCCTAGAAGACCTACCCTAATTAGGTCCTCTACTGTAATTGGCCTATTCAAGTTTTCACTTCTCTTTGCCTTAATTTTGGTAAATTACAGTTGAGAGTTTTTTGTTTTTTGTTTTTTTTCTGCCTCCTTTCAGTTTTTACTGTGGTTGAGGCTAATCCTATTTCCCTGATGGACAGACCACACCTGAATGATGGTGCTGGTTTCTGGGTGGTACACATTTACTAAACAACAAAGCTAGGAAGAAGAAAAGATGTCAAAAAATATATGAGGAACAGTTAAAGAAGTGGAGATGTGTCCCTGGGAGAAAAAGAAAACTGAAGGGACATGATAGCTGTCTTCAAGCAATTGAACATCCCTTACCAAGAAAAATGGGTAAACACCTCCCATACGACCTAGCAGAAAATTTAAAATATCTTGTGTTCAGGGAAAAAATTTAGGAAACTACTACATTACTCTTCTAGGCCAACATTTCTATTTTGCAGTAATTTTCCCTGAACTTGTTAGCTTAAATATGCCCATGATTTGAGTCAATGGCACTAATCTGCCTACTCATAAATCCTCAAAATCACCTATATTTGCAAAGGTTTGCTTTCTTGTTTCACTTTTCAGTGTTGCTAAGAGAATTAACTATGATTTGTGGATAAGGCAAAATTGTTTTCCATAACTAGACCACCATTGGCTTTTGCTTTTATTTGCTTTTGGCATTTTTAAGATATTTATGCATATTTTGAAGGCCAAAAAAAAGAAACCAGTGAAGAGGAAGAGAGATGTTATAAGGGTTTCTTGTGGATTCTTTTTTTTTTTTTTTTTTAAATTTAATGTTTTATTTATTTCTAGAGAGAGAGAGACAGCGTGAGCAGGGGAGGGTCAGAGAGGAGTCACAGACTGAAACAGGCTCCAGGCTCTGAGCTAGCAGTCAGCACAGAGCCCGACGCGGGGCTCGAACCCACGAACTGCGAGATCATGACCTAAGCGAAAGTCGGACGCTTAACCGACTAAGCCACCCAGGCGCTCCAGGTTTCTTGTGGATTCTGTAAAATGTTTTAAAGCTTAAAGTGGCTTCTAGTCTCTGAGATTTTCACATGTTTCTTTTTACTGAAATTAAACCTCTGGGTAAAAAATAATAATAATAATAATAATAAAATGAGGCCTATTATCTCCCACCAGAGTAATGCTAATTATTACTCTGTGGCACTAGGTCAATTAAATATACTTAAAATGCTATTTTGTGTTTATTACTATGATCTATATATCTATGTGTTCCTATCTATATGTTTCTATTTCCTTTCTTAGTTAAATTTTTAAGAAAATGGGACACTTTTGATAAAAATCTATAATATCTGTTTTTCTTATGTACCTCAGCATTCAGTTCTCCTTATTGGAATACAATATATTCATATAACTTGTACTTTATTTATCTTCCTTTAAATATATGATTTTGAGAGAACACTGAATTATGAATGAGAATACTAAATTATGAATTATGAATGATTGCAGGATTTAAAATGTTCTCAAATAAGAAATACGCATAAGAGTTTTTTAATTTCTAAAATTAATTTTGTGAAATACTGCTTTTTAAATATCAAGGAAGATAGATATTAACAAACTTTTATTGAGTTTTCCCCATCTGCCAGGTACTGTTCCAGGTATTTTACACAGGTTAACTCATACAGTCCTCTATGCAACCCAGTTTGGTGGTATATTGCCATCAAATTTACAGACGCAGATGCCAGACAAGGGAGAGAGTAAGGAACTAGTAGTAAGGGGAAGAGCCAATCTGAGTCTGGAATCAACTATTTTAACTATTATACTCTACTGATTTGTTAGCTACAGCTAAAGCTTTAGAAAGCTTAAGTGTACTATCAGCCTTTTTGTAATACAGCATGTCTTCTAATTAAACTATTTTAGAGACATCAGGGAATCCTAAAGGTGAATTAGTCCATCTCTGAAAGTGTCGACTGTGTGTTGCCCTGAAATTCAAGGGCACTCAGCCAGATAAATAGCAGCAGCATCTTGCATCTGATTCCCATTTTAGGGTTCTTCTCATAAATTACCTGTGTTGTGTCTTTATTTCTGATTGTAAGAAATTGGAGTATCTTATTTAGATTAACATAATGGGAAAATAAGAGCAGATAACATGTAAACAAAGAAAACTCAAATTTTTTTCTTTTAGAAGTATTTCCCTCTCTAACCTGTGACAAAATATCTAGTCTGTTCTAAAATTTCTGCCTTTTAAAAAGTAAATTTTATCATAGTTAGATGAATATGTACTCATTCTGTTTACCTGAACGCATATTATATACATTTCTCTTTCAGTCTAAATAAATAGTTGATACTTTGTTTTGAAAAATCCCTTCATACTAATATTTTTAGAGACTGATTAATATTTGAGACTTCTCTTAAAGAATCTAGGGAATTTATCTTACTGATATACTTGCTCACATGTGAATAATTTATGTATAAGAGTATTCACTGTGGCACTATTTGACATACCAAAATATATATATGAGAAGCAATCTACATGTTCAACAGTATGAGAAATAAGGCTGGTTATAGTATAATGGCATACTGGGACATCATTAAAAACAAACAAAACACAAGGAAGACCTTCCTATGTGATATGAAAATATCTCCACAGTGTACTGTCAAGTAAAGAAAGCAAGGTGATTTAACATTTGGGTAAAAAAAGGTACAGACTGCATATGTTTTTGTTTCTTATATATGCTAAAACATTTCTTGAAGGAAACAGCAACTATTTGGCTGGATGGATAGAAAATGAGTATAGTTAAAAGAGAGAGACTTGCTAATTTGTACCTATACTTTTTAGTTTTTGAATTATGAGAATTTCTGACCTGATTCAAAAAACTGAATTAAAATTTAAACATTTTTATTTTTTTAAAGTTTATTTATTTTGAAAGAAAGCACATGGGGTGGGGAGGGGCAGAGAAAGACAGAGAGACAGAGAGAGAGAATCCTAAGCAGGCTCTGTGTAGTGGAGCCCTACACAGGGCTTGATCCCACAAACCGTAAGATCATGACCTGAACCAAAATCAAAAGTCAGATGCTTAACCAACTAAGCCACCCAGGTGCCCCTAAACATTTTTCTTAAATGAACGAGCATGAAAATTTGGATGAGAAGAAAGAAGAAAGGAGATTAACATTAACAGGCATTGTGTAAAGAAAAACACAGTTGCATGATTGAAAAGAAAATTAATGCTGCATTAATCTTCTAATTATCTTAACAATCTAAACATTATTTTGCTAACTTAAAAAAGAAATTTATTTTATGTTTTATTTATTTTTATTTTTTAATATACATCCAAGTTACTTAGCATATAGTATAATAATGATTTCAGGAGTAGAATCCAGTGACTCATCCACTATGTATAACACCCAGTACTTATCCCAACAAGTATCTTCCTCAATGTATTTTGCACTCAGTATAAGTGCTACGAGAATCCAATTAATTCCTTCAGAATTACATGCCACTGTGGTGTTAATTTCATTTCCCTGATAACTAATGAAGTTGAATACACTTTCATGTTTGTTGGTAATCGAACATCCTCTTTTGTGAAGTGTCTTGACTATTTTTCTGTTTGGTTAGTTGTCTTTATCTTATTGATTTTCAGGGGTTCTTTATATATTCTGGATGAACAAAACCTTGTCTTTGACACTGCAAATATCTTTTCCCACTCTTATTGACAGTCGCACTCTCTCCACAGTATCTGTTGGTGAACAGAGATTTAGATTCTATTTAGCCCAGTTTAGCAGTTTTTGTAGTATAATTTTTAATGTCATATGTAAGAAATGTTTCCCTTCCCTATCATGAAGATAGTTTTCTTGATCATCTTTAGAAGCTTTGTTGTTTAATCTTTTTTGATAATAGCTACAGTCCACTTGGTTTGAGGTAGAAGTCAAGACATAATTTTTTAATGGTTATTTAAGTGACTCAACATAACTCACTGAAAACAAATTATCCTCCACACTGCTCTATAGTGTTGGTGCGTCTAGTGTCCCTATGCAAGTGGTTCTGTTCAGTACTCTTCTGTTCTATCACCTGTCATGACCCATCCTTATCTCTCTGTGTGCTACTGTTATACTATTGTAATTACTGTAGCTTTATGATTCATCTTCTGTCTGGTAGAACAAGTTTTTCTAATTAGTTTTTCTACTTAAGTTTTTCTACTTAGTTTTTTTAGAGCAGGAGCACCATAACCATCCGTAAGTATTTCACAGTCAGCTTATAGTTTTGAACTCACTTTGTCCTCAAGACAGAGAGAGAGAGAGAAGAAAGAGAGAGAGAGAGAGCTCCAGGAAATTTAATAGATTAAGATGACTGAATTTATATTTTTACCATATTGAAACTTCCAATTCAAGAACCTGACATATCCCTCCATTTGTTTACTTATTGTTTTCTCAAAAATATTTCAGATATTTCTGTAGAATGGTATTATACATATTTTGTTGGCTTTATTAACACTTTGTATTTTTTTATATTGCTATAAATGATATTTCTTAAAGATTTTTTTCACATTGCATGTTACTAGTTACAGACATACATTTGATTTTTGTGTATTTGACTTATTCAGCAAACTTGCTAAATTCAGTTATTAATCCTAGTAGTTTATCTGTAGATTATTTTGGATTTTCTGTATATATAATTATGCAATCTGTGAGAAATGGAGGATTTTATATCTTCATATCTAATTGTCTTATTGTCATTTCTCTTTTCTTCTTCTATTGGTTATGAGCTCTAGTCATTGTTGAATAATGGTGGCAGTGTATACTTGACCTACTTCCAATCTCAAAAGGAAAGATATAAGTATTTCACCATTGAATGTGATGCTTATTGTAGGTTTTCTTGTAAATGTTCTTTATCAGATTAACAAAGAATTTTCATCTCTTACTAGTTTGTTAAGATTTTAACATGAATGAACGCTGAATTTATCAAATACCTTTACTCTGTGGAAGATAATTTTCTGTAGAGATAATCATATGATTTTTCTCCCATATTAATTTATGAGTTATACCAGTTGATCTCTGAATGTAAACCAAACTTGTATCCTTGCAGTAAACCTGCTTTGATCATGATCTAGTACCTTTATCTTATATGGTTCAGTTTGGTCTACTAATATTTTGTCTAGGATTTTTGCATCTATGTTTATAAAGAGATTGGCCAGAAATTTTCCTTTCTTGCAATGTCTTTATCAGGTTTTGGTATCAGGATTATGCTGACCTAATAACACAATTTGAGCAGTGACCCCTCCCTCTCGTACCCTTTTACCTATTCTGTAAGAGTAGTTGTGTAATACTGGTATTATTCCATCCTTAATTTATCAGTAGAATTTACCAGCAAGACACTTGGGACTGAAATTTTCTGTGTGGCATTACCTTTTTTCTCTTTTGCTTTTAATTACTTTGTGTTGGTGCTGGACACTTTAACTTGGTAAGCCTAGGTGTGACTTTCTTTGTATTTATTTTGCTTGGATTTGAGAGAACTTCTGGGATATTTGGCTCAATTTTTTTTTCCCAAAAATTCAAAGGTATCAAGCACAATGTTCTTTAGTAGCTGTTAAGTAAACAGAAAAGCTTATTTATCAGCAAAGCAGCCACGTTCCTATAAATGATAAAGTCATGGGGAAATCCATGAACTTGAAAATGAATCCGCCTCTTTAGTGCTCCACAAAGTAATTAATGCAAGATAAAACGTTTAGAACAGTGCTTGGCAGGGTGCCTGGCTGGCTCAGTCTATAGAGCATGAGACTCTTGATCGCGGAGTTGTAACTTCAACTCCCATGTTGGGTGTAGAGATTACTTTAAACAATTAAACTTAAAAAAAAAAAAAAAAAAGAACAGTGCTTGGCATGTAGGAGGTGCTGTGTACATTTCATGATTGCTATTGCTTTTGTTGTGGTAGTCTCTTCTCTGTCATATTAACATGTTCCATTTTTAAGGAAAGAGGAAATGGATATCAAGTGAACAAAGTCTGAGGCAAACTATTATAACCAACACTTACAACCAAGCCTCAGATCGTGAACCATTCCTTTCATAAGTCAAGCTTTGAAGGCCAAATTTTAAACTTTCTCTGTCCTTTTCTTTGGATGATTTAATTAATCTGACCTTTTCCAGAGGCCCCTTCCCTCACCTGTGTCACTAAATTACTTCTGACGTGTCCCAAGTGGCAAATTAGCCTTTTAGCTTGAATGCTAACTGGGTAATAGTGTCTCTTGGAGACACAAGAGATTGGTTTTGAGTTAAGTAATTTTGTCACAAGAATGGACATGATTTTGTCCAGAATTGGACAGCATATTTTTCAGTGACATAAACTTACATTAGCATTGAACGCAAATATATTTAAATATCTTTGTGTTAAGTATACCAAGTACATAAGATCCTTGAAACAGAAGTTAGATGATATGTTATTTGAACTGTTAAATTGATATTAAAGAATTACTTCATTTTAAGGAGATATCTGGTATGGTTATGTGTTTTAAAGAACTATTTTCTTTAGATCCATAAACAAATATTCATGAATGAAATGACATGATGTTTACTATTTGTTTCAAAATAATATGGGAGGACAATATAGACAGTGCACAGAAAAAACAAGATTGGCCAAGAGTTGATAATTGTTGATGTTGGAGAATGGGTACTTAAGAATTCATAATATCAATCTGCTTACTTTTGCATATGTTTATGATTACTCTGATTTAAAGAATGTTTTAAATGGTGGGTAAAATATTAAAGGGAACTCCTGTCATCAAATCCTAGTTGCTAGAAGAGGCTATCAACACAAATTTGATTCCTGTATTCTCCGGTTCCATTAGGTCAGGGTTCATACCTTCAGCTCCTTTATATCCTAGACCTGTATGTTTTACTTGTAATAGTGTAGGGGCAAATATATGGGCTTTTGGATGAAGTAATGGTCTTTATTCCTGTTTCTATAATAAATTTGCAGCGAATCCTGTCTTAGCACATATCACATATCTATTGAAACTATTTTATTAGACACTGCTCAGTGAATAGCACTGGCCCATCATCAGATTATTCAAGCCAAAATCCTAGAGTTACCTTTGCTTCCTTCTTTTGCTTCATTTTTGATATCTGGTTCATCACCCCACTGATTCCTCTTCCAAAATGCAGCCCATACCTGGCTACTCCTGTTACCTAGTTCAGTCATCCATCAACTGTCTGGAGGGTTGAAACAGTCAGAGGCCACTGGTAAAAAGAAAAGTATAATCCGGAGCCCTATTCTTCCAGTGTCCACTTTTCTCCTTCTACAGTCTATTCTCCAGGAAGAACCTGAGTGACTTTTTTAATGTAAATCAAGGTCTGTCACTCCACCTCATAAAACTACTCAACGATTCACATTGAACTTAGAGTACAGTCTATAGGTTCTTATCACAGCCAGTAAGGCCTATGTGATCTGGCTCATTTGGTATGTGTCTCAGTCACTCAGTTCTGTTCTCTGAACACAAGCACATCAGGCACCTTTTGCCCTGGGGCCATGTCCTTGCTTCTGTTGCCTGTAGTCTTTTCCCCAGTTTCTCTGAATAAGGACACTTTAGTTTTCTGTTCAAACTGTCACCTCCTCAGAGACCCCTTCCCTGATTTGTAGTTCCCTCTGATTATAATCTGCCTGATTTATTACTTGTTTATCTCTCATTTCCTGCATAGAAGCCCTGTGTCTCTCTCTCCTCGTTTTTGCAGGGTCCACCACAGTGCCTAACTGTAAAGATCACATTTCATTGAGGACTAAGACATGGTCTCTTGTTATATATTTGTATTATATTGTATACAATATAATATACAATATAATACACATAATTGTATATCATATGCAATTATTACAATATAATATTGTGTTATATTATGTGCCATCAAGAAAATAAAAACTGTGAATTAAACTATGAAACAATGCTGAAGACCATTGATTGTAAGACAATCCTGACTTTTAAGATATTAAAATGCTGAAGAAACTGTGTCCTTGAACTGATGAAATATATATCTTGTTGAATAAATAAACGAATGCACTTTGCTTAATCATGATTACTTGTTTGGTTGTGATTATTTTTGAGAAAAATTATTCTGAAAAAGATAGAATATAGAGGCCGAGAGATTGCATAGGTCAGGAGTAGCATTTTATTATGAAAAAGGAGATATTCTTACTCTGAAGAACTATGAGTAATTCAAAGAATAGTATGAGGAATTGTACCAAACTGCCTATTACTACCTTAGCAGCAGTGATTAAAATTTTGTAGGTCCTGGGTGGGCCAGAAAACCTGAATTCTCAGCAAACACTTTAAGAGACTCAAGCAGTTGTCCTGAAAGTAGATTTAGGCCCTAAACATTAAAAGGAAGGAGGACAAAAAAGATGAGGAGAGACATAGAATCTGAGAGGGTTGGTAGCGGGAAGATGAGGGAATATGATCATATATATTGCTTCTATCTGCTTAATAAGGTAAAGATCATTTGGTCCATTGCAGTGGGGTAAGGATTTTGCAGCTTTCAGAAAGAAGAGAAGGCATAGGATAGGCAAAATGCAGAGAGTTTGAGAACATGAAGAAAGTGTTTGTTCTATGCAAGTGGATAGATACTCAGGAAGATTTGAAAAACACTAAAGATGACAAGATCCTTGGTTGGATGTTGGATGACAGGTATCCCAATGTGGTGTGGAAATGAACACTCACTGCTGAAGGAATAATAAGATAACCTGCTCCCTTGAGTTACCTTGGATTGTTCTGGTCCCTAAACTACATTCATTTCTATAAGACCTGACTGTCCCTAGGTGGCTGTGAAATTACTACTTCCATTGCTGATATTTTTGTAGTTAAAATAAATTTATAGCCACCTGAGTGGCTCAATCAGTTTAGTGTCTGACTTCGACCCAGGTGCCCCACATTGGGTTCGCTGCTGTCAGTGCAGAGCCTGATTCAGATCCTCTGTCCCCCTCTATCTCTGTCCCTCCCTCACTCATGCTCTCTCGCAAAAAAAATAAAAATAAACAAACAAACTTATAAGTGAAGGAGGCCAGGTTAAAGCATTGACCAAGGAGCGAAAAATTGACTCCTACCCCCTAAAGTATGCTGTCTCCCAGTAGATAAGATTCACTTGAAATGGCCCAAGGGAACTCTTTCTATGTGGAATAAAAAGAAATTGTTCTTCACATGCTGAAAATTGGAGTTTTTCATTTTCGTATGGAAAACATCCACACTTTTAGGATGGTTTCATGCTCTGCTCTCGTGATTCCGGTTCATCCGTACACCCTTATCTTTCTATATTCCCACTTTGTGATTCAGTCTTACTGATCATCCTTCAGTCCCTCTATGGCTGTTGTCTTTAAGTTAGGATGCATGTGCCTTAGGGCAGTATACATGTGATCCAATTAGGATGTGGGGATCGGTGGGCACCCCACTAAAGTGTGCCATATCATCTTACCTCCAGGCCTTTGTCCAAGTTGTATCTTCTGTCTGCTTGAAACATCTTCACCCTTGTTTGGCTAAGTTCTATTAATCTTAAGATCTCACTTGAAACCTTACTTCTTCCAAGAAGCCTCTTCTGAACCTCACAAGGGTAAGGTTACCAAGCCTCCCCTATATCCTCTCCTGACACACCGTTCTTGCCAGCAGGTGTCACTGCTCTGTGTCATGATTACTTCATTACTGATAGGCACTTGCAGTGCTTCAGTGCCTAATCCCTTACCTGGCTCAGAATCAGCTTGATAAATGTTGACACAATATTAAAAGAGGAAATATTTATAAAAATTTAAAAAGTTTTATATGTTTCATTAACCCAGTTTTTAATAATGTCACACATGGGTTGTTTTTTTGTTTTTTTGTTTTTTTGGTTTTTTTTGGTCTGTTTAAAATCTTTTGAGGATTTATGTCTTGAGCTATAACTGAAAACAATTTATTATAAACCTTAATTTGGGTTATAATCACTTTTCATAACTCTCTAACAAGTGTAATAATCAAGGGGTGCCTTGTGGCTCAGTCGGTTAAGCTTCCGACTTCAGCTCAAGTCATTATCTCATAGTTCAAAAGTTCGAGCCCCACGTCAGACTCTACTGACAGCTCAGAGTCCGGAGCCTGCTTTGGATTCTGTGTCTCCCTTTCTCTTTCTGTCCCTCCCCCACTCATGCTCCGTCTTTCGCTCAAATATAAATAAACATGATAAAAACAAGTGTAATAACCAAATCTGATTGTAACTAAAAGAAGACATCATAAAAAGTAGAAAAAATTGTTTGGGGCTAATATTTGAAAAATCTCTCTAGACCATGTGTTGTATAATAGTGATATAGCATTATGTAGCAATATACACTTTCAGCAGGTTGATCCTAAGAAGGAGGCATATCCAAAGCTGGACTCTTTCATTATCAGTCTGGCTCATGTCCTTTACTGGTATTAAATGTATCATCCCATGCACCCTTCAGCCTATGGCTTCTTCCTTTTTTTTTTACGTTCATTTATTTTTGAGAGAGAGAGTGCATGAGAGCAAGGGGAGGGCAGGGGGCGGGGGAGGGGACAGAGGATCTGAAGCAGGCTCTGCAGTGACAGCAGAGAGTCTCATGCAGGAATCAAACTCATGAACCATGTGGGGCTTGAACTCAAGAACTGGTTCAAACTTGTGTGATCATGACCTAGGCTGAAGTCAGATGCATAACCGACTGAGCCACCTATGTACCCCTAGCCTGTGTTACTTTACCTGTCCTCAAGTCTGTGCCAGATAAATGCAAAGTGGAAAAGTTACTATGATGTTAGTTGTGTGTTTTTTTGAAACTGTTCTTTGCGGTGATGTTTTTCTTTCTCCAGACAGTGTAGCTTATCCCTTTTCCCTCCCTCAGTTTTCACAGAGGGCTTTTCTCATTAAGATCAACGTATTTTGCCTTCTCAGAATGTCAGGTGACATTTGACCCAAATGAGAAAGAAATTATTTAGCATCATTTGCCACCTGGGGCCTTCACTGTCTCCCTTTGCTATATATGTTAGGATATATAAAAAGAGATTATGATGCCATGATATATAAATACAAACACCTCTTGTTTACTACTTATGTATAGTATTCTTGGAACTCTTTATTACAAAGTAGTTTTTTTCTTCATTTGTTAAAATTTAGTTGTGTCCACACTTGGTGCTTTATAGGCTATAATCTTTAGTGCTACCTTTATCTAGTATCCCATACCAAATGCTAAATGTACTCTTCTAGTGTATCGTTCTCCTCTCTCCTAATTCTGTGGTCCTGTGAAAATATTCATTTTATAAATGACCTCAGTTGTAGCCAGATCTCATATGGGTTTTTCTTGCATAGATGTGATTGGTGTAATTTTAATTGCTCCTGTGATCCTGATGACATAAAAACTATTCTGTATTTGTTACATGGAAGAGTCAGGGAAAATGGAGTTATTATTGGCAATATTTCAAAACTACTATGTGTTGTATATATGCATATGTACTTTCAAAATCCTTTTTTTTCTTCCTTAACAGTAGTTAAAGTTGCCCTAAGTTTAGTGCTGAGGTACTTTGTAGTTGGGTTGAAAAATCTGAATCACCTTTTCATCCAACAGTTCCTTTAGCTGGCACATTGTCTGAATACCTTCTTACTCTGAGGTTTCTGGAAGGATGGGATGATAATTTGCTTCTTTGGTGAGCCTGTGGTTTAGGTCCATTTAAGTTCACTAATATGATGATAGAGAATGCTTAGATATACTGTAAATAATTTTGTAAATGTTATATAGTGATTATTTTGGTACTGCCTAATATAGGTACCAAAATGATTGCCATTTATTTTGTTACAAGTCATGAAAAATGATGAATAATCCTTTATTGTAATCATGAAGTAAGCAATACTGTATGAAAAAAAGAAGAGAAAATTAACTAGTACTTTTAAAAATTTTTTGTCTCCTATTTGCTCTTTCACACAGGTACAGCTTGGCCAAGTAGAAATCAAATGCCCCATCACGGAGTGTTTTGAATTCCTGGAAGAAAGAACAATTACCTATAACTTAACACATGAAGATTCCATCAAATATAAGTACTTCTTGGAACTTGGCCGTATTGATTCCAGCACCAAGCCATGTCCTCAGTGCAAGCACTTTACAACCTTCAAGAAAAAAGGACATATTCCCACCCCTTCCAGATCAGAAAGCAAATACAAAGTAAGCATGTTCACCAGAGTTGTGGGTTAGATGTCACATGATTCCTAATTAGGCCAACTTATGGTGGGCACTAAATGGGTTTCTTTCCCTTAGAAGTCTAAGGTGGGTATATATTGGCTCTGATTCTGAAAATATGTGGTTTGAGGAGGCTGATGATATGAGAGTACTCTTGGGGATTTACGTTTTTCTTTGACTTTAACCATGTTTAAAATTCAGCTATCAGCCTAATCAAAAGGCTAATCCTTTAAAGTCACTGCTATTACTAAATACTAAGTAAATACTAATACTTTTTATTTTAGTATAAGCTTGACTTTTTCAATGGACCCAAAGTGAATCTCCTCGGGCTCTGTCTGTGTAAGGTGAAAAAAGTATAAAATGCTTTTCATTCATGTATTCAACACGTACAAAATGCCAGTATAGGCCAGACAGTGTGCTAAATTTGGGGGATACAGAGGCAAATGTGACCTAGTCCGTGCTCCAGAAATGTCTAGTGAAGATGAGAGTGACATATGTTCTAAAATGAAAGTTCAATATGATTAGTCAAAAAAAAAAAAACGAAACAGAAGAAACAAAAAACGAGAACCCAAATACACTTGTGCTTTGAGAACACTGATGGAAGAGTGGAGGCTGGGATGGCAGGAGAAACTTTGTGCAGAAGATGCAGTTCTCCAGGCAGATAAACACATAAACATTGGAGAACATGTCAGAGCAAGGAATGGGTAAGTGTAGGCCCTGAGGGTGAGGCAGGCATGCTGGAAACAAGTGCTTGGTGGAGCTTGTGGGGAGAGAGCCAGGGACAGGCAGCTGGTCAGGTATTTAAAAGCAGATCATGTTGAGTCTTACACTGTGCCCAGAAGTTTTTATTTAATTGCTTAGGCATTACAGAAAGATCATGCTGGCAACATTAGTAGAGGTTGTCACAGGAAGGCAAGACTGAAGTCAGGCAAATGAGAGCAGCAACTGTGGGAGCAAGTCACTGATTCATAGCGCTGACTCTGTACATTGCGATCACCCAGAGGCTTCTAGACAGACACCCAGTGCCCTGGGCCCACCCCAGAACAATTGTCTTGCAATCTTTCGAGCCTCACCTGGTAACTCTGGTATGCAGTAAATGAAGAGAGAAGACGATGAGGCCCACGGCAGTAGTTTGCATCCTTGTCATTACAGCAGAATGGCAGGATGAAGTGGTTTCAAAGGCTGTTTGAAGTTGTCTCCATTTTAGGTAAATCCTTGCCCATGTTCTGGTCTTGGAAGCAGTGGTTGCTGCATTATTCATTCTGTAGCTTTGAGGGACTGTGGGTTAGCAAGTACCTTCCTCCACTAGTTGCAATGAGGTTAGTCAAAGCCTCTTAGTGAGTAATTGCTTTGAAATTGCTTGGCTCTCATAGTTAATTCATTTATTTACTGTCTTTGGGCAGACTAGTCTCATAACTATCAAGAAAACCCTTGTTTTTTCTTTTCCAAGAAATATGTTTTTGAGATTACACACTATGTAACTAAGATAATACACTCACAGTGATTTTGAATACTGACTTAACAGCAATAGAACACTTAAAAAATTTTTTTAATGTTTTTATTTTATTTTTGAGAGGGACAGACAGACAGACAGAGCATGAGCAGAGGAGGGGCAGAGAGAGAGGGAGACACAGAATCCAAAGAAGGCTCCTGGCTCTGAGCTGTCAGCATAGAGCCAGGCTCCGGGATCGAATTCACAAACTGTGAGATCATGACCTAAGCTGAAGTCAGACACTTAACCAACTGAGCCACCCAGATACCCCATCAATTGAATACTTTTATATTCTGTATATTCTTAGGTTAAATTATTTTTCTTCCAATTCTATGTTATTGGTGTTATCAGAAATTACTAGTTTTAGGGGCACCTGGGTGATTCAGTCAGTTAAACATCCCACTCTTATTTCAGCTCATGCCATGATCTCACGGTTCGTGAGTTCAAGCCCCACATTGGGCTCTGCACTGACAATACAGAGCCTGCTTAGGATTCTTTCTCTCCTCCTCTCTCTACCCCTCCCTGGTTCAAGCTCATGCTCTCAAAATTAATCAATAAACTTAAAAAAAAATTTTTTTAAAGAAATGACTAATTTTACAAAGATTTCTTGTCCCATGACTTAGGATATTTTTTTCTTAAATTATGTTTGGAATCATATATATAATATATTTTCTACAATTTGTTAATAAAATATATATTGATGCAATCAATAGATATTATATATATAGAATATATAAGCCATATATATTCTATATACATAAACTCAGACTGTGCTATTTTGGAATTTTGGATAATTAAAACATGTATGCATAATTGAGTCAAAGTGGAAATCATTGAAAAATACATTGTTCTTAGTAAATGGGTGAAAGGCGCAATTTAAGGTGCATAAACTGGTAAAATTTTATAGATCTCATTTCATCCAAAGTCACCAAATCATTTGATGATGAGCATGATTTATCAGAATGCACATGTATTGAGGGGAAAATTTGTCAAAACTGAAAAATATAAAATCCCATATTTGTATGATCTTGAGTGAACCATGGACTCTCTGATAACATTTGCCGATGCTAGGCTTCCTGTCAGTTGGGTTGTACCTAAGAAGAGACATAGGAAGCATATGGATCAAGATCTCAAACCTAGTAAGCTCAGTTTTTTACTTCTGATTAGCAAAGGAGAACGGAATTTGCCTTAAAGAGATAATACAAAATAAATGCTGATTACAAACAGTTAAAATCCTTGATAATGGGTGAGAGGTGAAAATCTCAACATAACTATTAAACAACTTCCAAGAAATATAAAGCTACCACAGAATTTGGAGATGATTACTGTTATTACTCATCTTTACTCTTGTGGAAGAGAAGATGTCTAACAGAAAAGATAAATACTTCCCCCTTTCCATATTGTACAAAGTTCTAGGGATAACACACAATTCCTGAAGCAATGATTTTTACTATTTAATACAATATTTATGTAGCATTTTTCAGTATTACAGTCTAAGCTTTTACATTAACATGAACTACCTAATCTAGGTGCCCATATGTGTCTGGATTCTCATGAGCAAGGAGAGCTTGAACATGGATGTGTCAGCAAACCAGCTGCAACATTCACGATTATGGTATTGCACCCTACAATGAGACTAGTATCTTTGTTCTTTGCAGCAAGTCAGTGTATATTTTTAGGTTTGCTCTAGTTTTAAAAATTCCATTTCCCCAGTAACAGAACCCACTTCCAAATTGGTGTAGTTCATCATAACCTTAAGAATTCAAGCACTTGAATGTGATGAATTGAGTCATAATGCAACAGAAACAGAAAAAAAAAAGGTTAACACTAATGTCTAACATATCTGAGCAATTTAAAGTCCCGTTATAATGTTGTTTATGGCCTAAAGTGGGTGTTGTATCTATTGATAAAACCCTTTAATGTGTATTTCATTATTACTCTTTTCATGTCATTGAATTACATTATCATGTAATTCATGTCACTTTAATTACATTATCATGTAATTCATGACACATGTCACTCTTTGAGCATTTATTATGATTTTTGTCAAGTCAGAAGCTCTTAAATAAAAGCTTAAAATTGCTTGGAAATATCACAGCTATTTTATATCAGGATTTTTGTCAATTCAGAAGCACTTAAATAAAGGCCTAAAATTGCTTGGAAATACCTTTGGATACACTCACATGAAATTTGAAATCTGAAATAGCATATTTTGGAATTTCATTTGACTAGCTTTGCCATTACCACTTGTTAAAATTTTACACCCTGCAAATGAAAAAGAAGTAAACAGAATAGATCAACAAGCAGTAAGAAGAACTCTTAGGTGCAGTACATCTTCCAAGCCCTCACTCAGCATCTCCCTTCTGGCAGAAGTTAGAATACATAGAGCTTTCCATTATGTTCTGAACTCCACTAAACTCCTACTATATTAAATAGAACAAGTATCTTCCTGAATTGAGAAGTTTGCATTGAGACAAACTTGCCTTTGTGCAAATCAAGTTTTTCTTATCCATAATATTTATTTTCTTGTTCCAGCAGCTCTTGTCATGAGATCAAAATATCTTACCATTCCATTTCTTCAAAGTTGTTTTCAATTTCCAACCAGAAATCAAATTTCTAGCCTGAACAGTTCCTATAATTTATTAATACAACTGCATATCAATACAATGCACACGTTAGTGAAGGGAAAATTAAAATGCTGAAATGTGGCTTTAATGGTATTCATGTGATACCTGGAGACAGACACATCGCCAGCACCTGAAGTTTTTCTTCATAGCAACTATCATTTGGGATGTTATGGTATATGTGCGTGGTTATTTGCTTAAAGTCTCTCCCAGTGGTTTCTAGGAGGCCAGGTCCAGACTTGCTGACTGCTGATAAGCTGTGCCAAGCCCTGTGTCTGATAGACTATGGTCTCAAAATATATTTGTTGGCAGAACTAATAAATGGGCCAATGCATATATAATAATGTTTACTGTAATAAATGTGCATAGAAAATGCTGAGAGCATGGGAGAAGAAAGGTCAGGAGAGATTTAAAAGGCTTCATTAAAGAGTAAACTAACCCTTTTAAAATGTTGAATTTGCCAAGCTGGAAAAGGTGGGTCAGAGCACTAGCTTTAAACTAGATTTAAGCTCTCAGCCTGCCACATACTAGCTCTGCAGCTGTAAGTTTTCACATCTTTTACTGGGGTTACTCATAGTACCTGTCAAAAGGGCATAGAAAGGATTAAACAAAGTGACACATGTAAAGTGCTAAGCATCATGTGTGACACATCCTAAGTATTCAACACTTACTAGAAATTGTTATGTTTGTCATCATTATTAGGCAGGGGCCACAGAATGAGCAACCCTAGGTTACTGGGAAGAAGATAGAGGTGTCAAGAACAAGAGAGGTGGAATAAAAGATTGGGTGACTGGTGGATGGTGGGAGTAAAGGGACAATATTGACTATGTCTTAAAGAAGAGTCGGTTTGGGAAGTGAAAAACAGATTCAGCTTGAATGTGTTGCTAATGTTAAGTTTGAACGCTTTGGGGCTTCAAAGGGGTATCCAAGCAGCATGGATCTCATGAGGAGGGATCTTTTTTTTATGTTTGCCATAACACTAATATTTGAGGAGGTTGAAGCAGGAGGGAGGTGACCAAATTCACAGAAATATATAACACATGTTTGGGGAGGTAGAGAAAGTTATAGTTTTTTTATGGAAAAAAGAGAATTGCAGATAATTAAAGGTAGTCATCTTATAACTAGGAAAAACTCCTTCGTAAAGCACTGAGGTAGGGGCAGTCCTAGGTTTACTTCCCATTTTCAGGTGTACACGAAAAAATGGTCCCCCTTTTCATATTGATTTGGAGTAAGTTGAAGGGCATGCATAATCAATGCAGGAAACGTGGTAGTGGTCGTTTTCTTTATGATATCCTTGAAGCAAAACTAATAATAATCCCATTCTTCTTCCCACAAATATTAAACCGAACCTTGAAAATTCACAAAATGGTGCTTTGACTCACTGTAGGGTGAAAGAAAAAAGTCAATAAAATATCCTGGAGAAACTCCCTCTATGTTCTTACCTTTTATATTTAGCAGTCTTTTTTCCCCTCTCTTTTAATTGTTAAACATTCCAGATAGAAATCAGATTTTATCATGATTTCCTAATGTGGCACAAGAACTTTTCTAAGGTCTTTATAATCAAATCAGTGGGCTTGTTGTTCCTAATTGGTATACTTAGAAATGTGCTTAAGTTGGAGGCTGGAATTCTAGTAATACTGAATTTACCCTCTTCCTGTGTCTGTTATTCAGCCATCTCTGACCTGTCCTGTACTCCAGAATGCTGCCTTTTTGAAGTGCTTCTTTAGACTCCCTGACATCTTTACTCTTATTTGGGTTCAGCCAAATGTTGGCATTGGCAGGAAACAGCAAGATGGAAGGAGAGAACTCCTTCCTCACTCCCTCCTAATTCAGTGCAAAGTTCTAGCAGTAGCTGTGTCCCTTTATGACTGTACCCCCGCTGGGTGTTCCTTCCTCCGTATTTCTTTTTTTAAAAATATAATTTATCGTCAAGTTGACTAACATGGAGTGTATGCAGTGTGCTCTTGGTTTTGGGGGTAGATTCCCATGATTCATCACTTACATACAACACCCAGTGCTTATCCCAACAAGTGCCCTCCTCATTGCCCATCCCTCCATATTTCTAATTCTCACTGGACCGCAAAAACCTCTTTCCTGCTTTGTCTCTTTGGCCCTAAGAATGGCTTCCTACTATTTCTGCTTCTGTGGGCCTACCAATTCTTTATTCAGATGCCAGGTGCACATCTTCAGGTGTACCTCCAATAAACAATTTTCATGAATGAATGGATGGATGGATAAATAAGCTTAAGCTTTCTTTTAGTAAAGATAATTTTTTTCTGTGTACAAAAATGTTTAAAAGTTCCCATGAAAGTGTGGCTAGCATGCTGCTTTGCTCTTTAGTTTTTCCCTGACACCATCAATTCAAGTTGACAGTGTTTACAAATTGAAATCACATTGCGCATCAGCCCTGCAAGATCAGTTTATCCTATAATACACATCAAATTCTCTTCGCATTAATGCATCATTGTTGTTGGGAGCTGTAGAAAACAAGTGTAGTTCTTAAATGATTGTTGCTAGCATAGATTTGTGAGCGAGATAAAGATGAAGTCGTCCAGCCTGGTTTAAAGAAACCAGCTTAAACAAAAGATGTGTTATATATGCTAACTTTGAAAACATTTGTAACACTCAGCTGTGATACAGATCTACTAAATTTTATTGGGTTGCACTTTTCCCTCTAGTTACTAATGAAGTGCTTTGCTAAAGTTGTTCTTTGTTTGCTTTCTTGATGTATAAATTAGCCATAATATTTAATAGAGTCATTACTTGAACTTCTAACAACAAAGGCCAAATATTAGAATTCATTTAGTATTTTAGCCTCCATCTGATGTTTTAGAAAAACTACAATAATTGTAATAACCAAGGCTCATAGCTACCGCAAACTGACCTACACTGAGATTGAAAACTGTTTCTGTGTTTTTCACTTCATTTCATCATCCCTTGGGTCTTTAGCAGAAGAGACAAGTTGAAGAATCATTTCACTCTGATGATGTGTGGAAGAGTGGGTAGAAGTAAGCCAAGTCAGGTGCTCATTCTAAAATGGCCTGGAAGACATTAGGGGTGTGTATTCCTTACGTACCATACCCTGTATTCCTACCTTGCCATATTTACCCCCTCAGATCTGTACAGGAACCTAAAGCAACAGTCTTCATGTGCATAAATTCTTTCCACAAAATACCTACAGGTGGCCATTCAGACACTGATTCAACACTCCCAATTTTAAGAAACTTTCTACTTATAGACTCGTTCCCTTCCGTTTTGAAAGAATTCATTGTTACCTTCAGGCTGAGATGTATCCCTTGCTTTTACCTTTGGTCACAGACAATAGTCTCATTTCCTCATGTGCACTATGTAATTAGATGGCCCTCCTGCTTCTTTAGGTGGGTTGACTCTGAGATGTTAGCTGTATTGTGCTGTGTTCAGAATAGATGTCTTATTGAAAACGAAAGGAGGCCATACTGAGTTTGGACTAAATCAGGGCAGAATCTTCCTGTGCCATTCATGTTCATCTGTGAAGAGGTAGGTCCTCAGACAAGAAACAAATTGAGACAGATACTTCTCTAGGCCTTGCTTTCTAGGTGTAGAGGAAAGGTTAACAAGTGCTTAAAGATGTTCCCAAGTGGAAGAAGCAAAATGGATTGGTATTAAACAATGATTCTCAAATTAGTGAGAGAGGACTCTTTGCAAAGGACAAAACCCCTAGAAGAGCATGCCTTTCTATTGAAAATGAAAACTAGTACTAACGTGAATGTATTGTGCAATAAATCATGTGTTGCATATGTGAAAGGAGCCTGGAAATCAATATGAGGGATGTTGTATTTATATGAATAACCTCTAAATCTCCATATATATAGGTTATCTTGTGTGTTAAATGTTGTTTTTGGTTTTTTTGTTTGTTTCTTTTTTGTCCTTATTTGATCCCCACCCTTTGGAAAAGTCTTTCTTTCATTTTCCAGCTTAGTTTCACTATGCTGTGAGAAATTAAGGCAAGGGTCACTGGGCCACATTTGGACCACGTTCAGGGAACAGTGCCCCAGGAAGCCTGTGTATTACTGGCACTATATTCAGGGAGAGATCCTAAGTAGAAGGGGACTAAGGACTAATCTTACAGACTAAGAATCAAGGCAAGAAGTCAAGCCATGTTTTCTCATGTGAAGAACCTCCCTCTGCTGTCTGTCTTGCTTTAGGATTTGATCTTATAAGGGAGCAAATAGAGCTTCCTTGAAAGTATTTGAAGCCATGAATCAAAAACTACTTTTCTCCTGTCTGTAGTACCCTGTACTTCTTCACAATCTTCTCATCTTCAAGAAAATCATCTTCTTATAAAACTTTTTATAACCATGAGATTTCTCTATTATTTATATATTGATCATTTTCTTTAGGGCACACCCTAGTCTGACAAAGACTTAAGTTATGGACAAAGCCATAGGTTGTATGTTTCATGTAAGAAGGTCCTGGACCACAGTGTATTTTGAGAGACACATCAAGAGTATAGAAGCATAGGGGCGCCTGGGTGGCTTAGTCGGTTAAGCGTCCGACTTTTGCTTAGGTCATGATCTCGCGGTTTGTGGGTTCGAGCCCCGCGTCGGGCTCTGTGCTGACTGCCAGCTCAGAGCCTGGAGCCTGTTTCAGTCTGTGACTCCGTCTCTCTCTGACCCTCCCCTGCTCACGCTGTCTCTCTCTCTCCTAGAAATAAATAAAACATTAAAAAATTAAAAAAAAAAAAAGAGTATAGGAGCATAAATGTAAGACTGAGTGGACCCTGTTTATTGGACACTTCAGCAAGGCTTGGGATTGAACCAGTTGAAGTGACATCTCTGTTTGGACCATACTAGAACATTTGCTATTTCCCCCATGAACTAGGTGCTTTCAGGCTCTGTGATAGCATAAGATGGGCCCTCTGCCTGAAGTGTTACCCCACCACTTGCCCCAGTTATATTCCAATCAGCCTTCAAGGTCATATTCTCTTTGAACATTATTCTTCTTACCTTCCCTGAAACAACTTTGCCATGGCACCCACTTGTCCAAGCTTCTGTTTTAGTGATTATGACACTGTTTCATAGCTCTCTGGGTTTGTATCTGTCTGTCTTCAGTAAATTCCTTGATGATAAGTATTTTCATTCTTTTTTATGTGCCTAAAATCAATACATTCAGTACCTGCTACTTGAAGATATTCAATAAATACTTGTTGAATGGGTAAATGAATTGATGAATGTTTTATTACTAACTGTCTTAACCTGTAGTTCTAATAAAGCAAATTTTTCCTAGAAAACTGAATTAGCTCATATTTGCAATGCTGCATTTAAACACAGAGATTATCTAATATTTTAAGTTTGGTAAATAATTATTTTGTGATTTATTTAAAATAATTATATATATATATATATATATATATATAGGAGTGTATAGAATTTCAGCAGAAAAAAGATGTTTTGGGGGTACTTTTGGTTTTGAACTCTTTATTTTGTGAGTTATTTTTTTATTGGGCTTGACGAACTGTCAAGAGAAAACATCATTTGCTGAGAGCAAGTAGGTGGGTTTAACCTATCATCTGAGTGTCACTGTAGCCCAGATTTCTGGAAGAACTAAAGGAATTCAAAAGTCAAAAATATAATATAAAGGGTTTTTTTTAATCTTTCAAGGATTCTGGGACAAGTTAATCAATATTTAACTCGGATAACATTATTCTTAAAACACTTGCAGCCCCTGTCTCTCTCTTTTTTTTTTTTTTTTTTTTATGTTTTATTTATTTCTGAGAGAGAGAGCATGAACAGGGGAGGGTCAGAGAGAGACGGAGACACAGAATCTGAAACAGTCTCCAGCCTCTGAGCTAGCTGTCAGCTCAGAGCCCGACACAGGGCTCAAACCCATGAATCATGAGATCATGACCTGAGCTGAAGTCAGATGTTTAACCGACTGAGCCACCCAGGCGCCCCATGCCCCCATCTCTTTTAGGAGAGTTTGATCATGATCATGATGCTCAGTAAAATGTCATGTGGATAAAATATTTAGTAAACATCATCTGGTAATCTAAGAAATAATGATACTATCTCAGCCATTGGTCATAAATTAGATATGTTAATTTTTCCTTGAATTCATTTAATGTTGGACAATATGTAGTGCTTCCTGTGTGCAAAATATTTCATTTTACAATAACTTTGAGTGCCTACCATGTGCCAGAATTTCTATGTTACTTATCTCAGGAAATACAGGCTACCTGAGACATCCTTTGTCCTCAGTGAACTTGTAGTTGGCTAAGGAGATTAGACATCTACAAGTCTAATGGGAGTTCTGTAAGAGAGATACTGAAGCTGTTTGGGAGGAATAGGAAAGATATCTTGAAACAAGTCGTATTTGATCTGGATAAGATTTCAGTCGACAGATTGTGTTATTGGACTTTCTCCAATTACAAGAGGCAGAGGTGTACTTTCTCTCAAGATACCTGAGTTAACGAGGTTTACTGCCAAGCTCCACAGGAAGAAGGAAGGGCGGGAAAGTGACCTTAGCAGCCACTGAGGTGGGCCTCCCAGAGAACTGGGCACTGTTTCTATTCGCACGAGAGCCTCTCTGTTGTGTCACTAGACATGGAAGTCCGTTGTTCCCTTCTCCTGTGATCTGCACTGTGATCACTCAGCTTTTGTCACCTTTGTCTTCACAGAAAAGGTAAAGTTTAGGTGTATCCCCATTTCACTCCTCAAGAGAAAAAATCTGTATTGCCTAATCTCTGTTCAACTCTGAGCTCCCTGCTCTACAAAGCTCACACCAGCTACCTCATAGACTGCTTGCCAGCCAGTGGATACATGTTTTTGCTTAGGGACTCATCCTTGGTGTAATCGCTTGTGGCCAGAGAGACAGGGTCGCATGGTATAGAGCAGAGTTTCTCAAACTTCAGAATGCATATGAATCACCAGGGGACCTTGTGAAAATGCAGACTCTAATTCAGTAGGTAAGGGCTGTGACATGAAGTTTTTGTTTCCAGCAAACTACCAGGTGATGTCAATGTTGCTGCCCCTCCAACCACACTTGGAATAGAAAGGTTAGAATGTAGTGGCCTCTGCAGGAATATAATTACTCAGAAGGCAGGTACTCCGTGTGGGAGGTCTATGGTGGTGAGACAGCATTTTATGTGGAGGAATAGTATTTAAAAAGAGTGGAAGAAGATGCAGCAGTGATGTCTGTTTGTGTTTTATAGAAGGCCGATTCTGTATATGTTTAAGGTCACAATGAATAAGGCATTTGCAGACCAAACAGTTAGCATGTAGACGATATAGAACAATAGTGTCATTACAATTGACTATTAATCCTTTTATTATCTTACTCCAGTGCAAAGCAATAGTTCTTTTAATATTTTCAGTGAGAGACAGTAAGCAGTTGGGTCTGAGTTTAAATTATTCATCTTCATTTGAGACCTTGCTGCAAAAATCTTTTCAGTTTGCCACTGAGTTCATGTTGTTGGTAAAGGTTAGTGGTAGGACCAGCCATGGGACTTAGCTGTTTATAATGCAAAGTTGGCAGCCTGAGTCCCTGGTGTAGACACCCAACTATCAGACTGTTTATCATCCTGGTACCTTAGAAGAATGATACAGTTCTAATTGTCTTCATTAGGGATCCAATAGGGGTGATGGTTTAACACTTGGTCACAAAGATCCTTGAACCATTGTGATGTCTGACATCCACGGAGTTAACCCCAGTGTCAAAGTGCCGTTTCATTAATTCTGTTCATTTTATAAATATAATCTGACTGATTAAAAAGCAAAGAGGTTTTTTATTTGATAGTGCTAGAAGTTAGTGATTTAGAATTATCAACCATGTTGAATAGAAGGGGATTTACTTAAATATTCAAGTTCTTCTGAGATAATGGCAGATGTGTGAGGAAAAACGAGTCTCTCTGACGTCTTCCCATTTCATTCATTACATGAGAAAATTACATTCATACAGTCTCATGTCATATTTACATTTATGCCTCAGTGTCCAATGACATGGGAGGGGGGATGATCATTTTATACTGTTTTATTATCTGGAGTTTACCCACTTCAACTCATTCTTCTTACTTTATATTTTTTTAATTTTTTAATGTTTATTTTATTTTTAAGAGACAGTGAGAGAGACAAAATGCGAGTTGGGGAGGGATAGAGAGAAAGGGAGATAGAGAATCCGAAGCAGACTCTGAGCTGTCAGCACAGAGCTCAGTGAGGGGCTTGAACCCACGAACCGTGAGATCATGACCTGAGCCGACTTGGACTCTCAACCAACTGAGCCACCCAGGTGCCCCTCATTCTTCCTACTTTAAAATTACTATTTAAGGCAACTGACAGAATGGGAAAAGATAGTTGCAAATGGCATATCAGATAAAGGGCTAGTATCCAAAATCTATAAGGAACTCACCAAACTCCACACTTGAAAAACAAAGAATCCAGTGAAGAAATGGGCAGAAGATATGAACAGACACTTCTCCAAAGAGGACAGTCAGATTGCCAACAGACACACGAAACGATGCTCAGCATCCCTCATCATCAAGGAAATGCAGATCAAAACCACACTGAGATTCTACCTTACACTGGTCAGAGTAGCTAAAATGAACAAAACAGGAGACTCTAGATGCTGGCAAGGATATGGAGAAATGGGTGCCCTCCTACACTGTTGGTGGGAATGTAAACTGGTGCAATCCCTCTGGAAAACAGTGTGGAGGTTCCTCACAAAATTAACAATAGAACTCCCTTATGACCCAGCAATAACACTGCTAGGAATTTACCCAAGGGATACAAGAGTGCTGATGCATAGGGGCACATGTACCCCAATGTTCATAGCAGCACTCTCAACAATAGACAAAACATGGATAGAGCCTAAGTGTCCATCAACTGACAAATGGATCAAGAAGATGTGGTTTATCTATACAATGGAATATTACATGGCAATGAGAAAGAATGAAATCTGGCCATGTGTAACAATGTGGATGGAACTTGAAGGTGTTATCCTGAGTGAAATAAGTCAGGCAGAGAAGGGCAAAAACCATATGTTTGCACGTATAGGTGGATTAGGAGAAACTTAACAGAGGACCATGGGGGAGGAAAAGGGGGAAATAGTTGGGGAAAGGGAGGGAGGCAAACCATGAGAGACTCTTGAATGCTGAGAACAAACTGAGGGCTGATGGGGGTGGGGGAGAGGATAAGGGAGGTGATGGGTATGGAGGAGGGCCCTTGTTGGAATGAGCACTGGGTGTTATATGGAAACCAACTTGACAATAAACTATGAAGGGAAAAAATAAAAAAAGAAAATAAAATTACTATTTAACTTTAGTGACCAGAGAAGGCAAAAACAGTTATTTTAAATTACTAAATTGCAACATAACTCTTTTTTTTTTTAACTAAGAAGTCTCCTAATTTCTGTAAGTAAAATTTTGGAAAGGATTTTCAAAATATTGTTGGTAGTCATGAAGAATTTTGTCTTACTGACAAAAGTAAGCTGTCTTACTGAATAGCTTAACCATGACCTTTTTTTTTCCTTTTTTTTTTTTTTTTACAAATAGTTTATTGTCAAATTAGTTTCCACATAACACCCAGTGCTCATCCCCACGAGGGCCCTCCTCCATGCCCATCCCCCCTCCCCCCTACATCCATCAGTTCTCAGTTTTTGTCAGCATTCAAGAGTCTCTCATGACTTAACCATGACCTTTAACTGCTATGTTTTTGTTTTCAAATGCTGTAGAAAGAATACTGTTCAGTATGAGGGAGTGTTTGGCACACTGCAAAGATGCTGGTTTTGGAGCCAGACAAACTTATGTTTAAATTTCTTCTTAACACGGGGCACCTGGGTGGCTCAGTTGGTTAAGCGTCTGACTTCGGCTCAAGTCATGATATCACGGTTCATGAGTTCAAGCCCCACGTTGAGCTTGTTTCAGATTCTGTATCTCCCTCTCTCTCTCTGACCCTCCCCTGCTCACGCTGTCTCTCTCTCTCTCTCTCTCTCTCTCAGAAATAAATAAAACATTTAAAAAATTTAAAAATAAATAAAATTCTTCTTAACACAAACTTGCTATGTTACTATGGCAAGTTGTTTAATCTCTGTGAGCCCAAGTTTCCTTATCTATAAACTTGTGATTCTACCTACTTTGTAGCATTATTTTGGGGGTAAAAATAAATACTGCATGTCATGAAGGAGTATAAATACTATACCTATCAGAATTTCAATAAATAGACATGATATTTAAAACTTTCTGACAGCATACTATTTTGTTTTGATATAAAAGTAAAACTACTTTTGTTACTTCATATTTACATAAGAAGAACATTATTCTTATCTTAGTAAAAATTGCAGTGCTTCGAGTTATAAACATAAGAGCTGTGATTGTAATTTCTCTTTGGTTAATCTCTATATTGGAAGCTTTGTTGTCAAAAAAAGTGGTTTTCCAAAAAAGTAAGCGGCAATAATGTCAGCAGTTTACCAAAAGATATTCTAACTGGTTTTCAAAGTATAGTCAGTAAATTCACTCATGCTGTGTGAAATAATATACAGGAGCACAGAGAAGAATAGTTATCAGTGTTGTTTATATTGAGACATTTTGTTCATTCACTTTAATCAAACAGGGCTGAGAAAGTCAAATTATGCCTATATGTTCTTGGAAAGTGAACACCAGAAATATTGCATGAGAATGGGACATCTCACTATCATTCAAAATGAAGAAAGTCAGATAAAGTGTCTTCTATATCAAGTGGAAAACCAATATTTTCAATGAACATAAACACATACTCTCAAATACACCTCTGCATAGTGAAAATACAAAGACATCTTTTTGATGGAATTCTAGGTACAGGCCACAGGATCACCATACGGGTATATTTCTAATAGGATCCTTTGTATTAATTTTATAATTAACCTCCCTAAGATTAATAGCAAATGAGTCATGTGCTTTATTTGAAAGGGTGCCTCCTAGAAAATGCTGGTATAGTGGTTTATTTGCCAGTGTGTTTTTCATTTGATGGAGCATCTGTGGGGCTTTTATTTTATAAAAGTGAATGAAGCCAATGGTAAGAAGAAAAATGGAAATTCCTGGAAAATTGGTTCAAAGGAAATGTGAATTTCAGGGCAGCAGCCTGAGTGTATAGGTTCAGAGCATTGTGGACTCCAGGTCTTAACTCTGTGCTTCAATCTGGAAGATTTTCATAAGGCCAAAATAATTTCCAGAGTGTTCCAGTGTTTAGCTACAGTATAGTTTACAAGCACCCTTACCATCCATCTCAAAGCACTTCTTTCCTCCTTTAATAATAGAACAGTCACATCTCATTGTAGTTTAATCTTAAAACGAGGCTAATATTTTTAATCTGGACAGATTATAACCTTGAAGCTATTTTCCTCAAGCACCATCATTCTTACCCTTTTAGAAACTTTCAATATGTCTACCAGTGCTTAATGTTACTTTTCCTTATACAGATCCAGTGCCCCACTTGCCAATTCATCTGGTGTTTTAAGTGCCACTCTCCTTGGCATGAAGGTGTTAACTGCAGAGAGTACAAGAAAGGAGACAAGTTGTTGCGTCACTGGGCCAGCGAAATTGAGCATGGGCAGAGGAACGCCCAAAAGTGTCCAAAGTGCAAGGTGAGATAACTAACCTTTACCCAGAAAATTATTGAACAGTAATATTTACAATATTGAGGTGAATTACATGGCGTAACTGTCTTAATGTAGATTATTTGCTACTTCATTTTAGAAAAGTAATTATATTCCATAACTAAATGGAATATTTTTATATATAAATAATATATGTCCTTCTTACTTGCATTATACTTCAAAATTTAAGGAGGCTACATATAACTACTGATTTTAAACTTCAAAGTTTTTATGTTCTATTTAAAAATGGAGAGGTGTGGTACACCTGGGTGGCTCAGTCAGTTGAGCGTCTGACTTTGGCTCAGGTCATGGGTTTGTATCACATTTTGGGTTCACTGCTGTGGGTGCAGAACCCACTTCAGATCCTCTGCCCCTTCCTCTCCCTGCCCCTCCTCCACTCATATGTGTACACTCTCTCCCTCACAAAAATAAACAAACATTTTAAAAAATCTGAAATGTTTAAAAAAAAACTAAAAATAAAAATGGAGATGTGTGTATAGGGAAAAACTGGTAAGGAAATGATGTAAAAGTATTATTTCTAGTTTGCTGCACATACTATAATCACTTCTCAATTATGAAGGCTCTGAGTCCTGCTATCCTGTGCTTTTATCTCCCTCTTTCATTGCTTATCACTTTAAGATTACATTAAGCTGATCATTTGCTTTTTGTAAATCTGGTGAGATAGAAACTGAAGTCAGGACTTAGAGATTTTATGACTTCCATTTTTTCATTTTTCTCTTGGTTATCATGCACCTACTCAAACGTTAGGCATTTGAGCTGAGATTTAGATGTTGAAACTCAACCATGCAAACAGCCAGGGAAGGCTCACCTATGGAGAAATCAGCAAGTAAATCTAGCCAGAAAACTTTGGACTTGATACTTACAGGATAGGGATCTGTTTAAGTTTGGAGTTTTTGTATTTTTGTTTTTTGTTTTTATTGTTTTTTCTCAAAGCTCATTTTAGAAAATTATATGTGTGTATATGTATATGTACACTCTTCCATATGTTTTTGACTTTTTGCCAAATTAATCTTTAGAAATCAGTCTAGTTCCTCCACATCGTTGCAAATAGCAAGATTTCACTCTTTTTGATCACCAAGTAAGAAAAATATCATCTGATTTAACTCATATGTGGCATTTAAGAAACAAAACAGATGGACGTAGGGGAAAAGAAGGAAAAATAAAATAAAAACAGAGAGGGAGGCAAAATGTAAGAGACTCTTAAATATAGAGAACAAAGTGAGGGTTGCTGTAGGAGAGGTGGGTGGGGGGATGGGCTATATGGGGGATGGGTAGTAAGGAGGGCACTCTGGGATGAGCATGGGTATAAGTGGTGAATCACTAAATTCTACTCCTGAAACCAGTACTACACTGTATGTTAACTGATTTTAATCTGAAAGAAAAAAAAGACAAACCAGTGGAGATTGGGCCTAAGAACAATTTTGTAATTCCTTCCTTGAGACTTAGCACTGGATAGATGAAATTTGACTTCTCAGAAAATTTTTAAAAATTAATCATTTTAAATCCCACCTCAAGTAATAAAGCATATTCTGAAGCCTGTTAATGAGCATAAATGTAATGCACAGATTCACTATATTAGATACACATACGAGTGTATTCATACTAGTAAGGGAAAGTATTGCCTCAAATAACATGTTACATTCTTAGCAACTGAAAAAATTTTTCAAATAGTTTAGATGACCTGGCTCCTTAAAAGCATCCTCTAAAGCTGTTTGAGCTAAAGCTTTCTTTGTTTTCCCTGTGGAAGGCAAATTCATCCTCAGTTATCCATTTAATTTTAGGGTTGTTCCAGATCACTGCATCAGCTGCTCATTACACTTCTAGTTTTCATCCACTGAAGAACAATGGAAAAATGAGGCCTTTCCTCCTTTCTCTTGCCTGTTCACTTTATTCAAAGCTGCTACTCAGTTTCAACTAAATAAAGACAAGAATTTAGGAGTGCTGTTAAGTCATCCTATTTAACACTTTATTCAAAAGTATACTTTTGGGGGGGCGCCTGGGTGGCATAGTCGGTTAAGCGTCCGACTTTCGCTTAGGTCATGATCTCGCAGTTCGTGGGTTCGAGCCCCGTGTTGGGCTCTGTGCTGACTGCCAGCTCAGAGCCTGGAGCCTGTTTCAGTCTGTGACTCCCTCTCTCTCTGACCCTCCCCTGCTCACGCTGTCTCTCTCTCTCTCCTAAAAAATAAATAAAACATTAAAAAAAAAAAAGTATACTTTTGGGGCACCTGGGTGACTCTGTTGGTTAGGTGACAAACTTCAACATCAAGTGGACTCTGATATATAGAAAGAAAAAGCAGCCAACTATTAAGAGTTTTCTGAATTCACTAACAACTTCCCACAGCTTTAACAAATACAGATAAATGGTTAAGAGAGAACATACATACTAGTTGCTTTTTGAAGTAATAGTTAAAATGTTGAGGCTTGAAAAAGAATTAGCTCTTAAATGGCTGAAAGGAAAGGAGCCAAGGAACCACTAAATCCATTTACATGACTAGTGTGGAGCAGAGAATCTACTTTCTGGTGAGATTCAGGTTCTATACAATTTATGTCAGTTAAATCATATTTTAGGGCTTGGTTTGAATACAAACCAAGCTTTCTTTTAAGCATATGACTTTATAGCTCTGTATTTTCTTAATTGTGATTTTTGTTGTTGTTGGACCTTAAAATTATTTTCCCCCATGAAACATTAAGTCTTATAACAGAAGTCCATGAGGAGATATTGCTCAGTGACTTAATATTTATCTTAAACTCCAAGGCTTTGCTTTCATAAATAATCCTTTACATTTTTAAATATAGCATGTGGGAAAATAAATAAATATGAACCAAGTTAAACTAAATGGCAATGAATGCATAGTAGAAATCAGTGTTTCTTGGGGCGCCTGGGTGGCTTAGTCAGTTAAGCGTCTGACTTTCGCTTAGGTCATGGTCTCACGGTTCGTGGGTTTGGGCCCCGCGTCGGGCTCTGTGCTGACTGCCAGCTTAGAGCCTGGAGCCTGTTTCAGAGTCTGTGTCTCCCTTTCTCTCTGACCCTCCCCTGCTCACGCTGTCTCTCTCCCTCTCTCCTAGAAATAAATAAAAAAATATATATTTAAAAAAAAAAAGAAATCAGTGTTTCTTTTTTTATGTGTTTTTTATTTGTTTTCAGAGAGAGTGTGTGTGTGAGCTGGGGATGGACAGAGAGAGAGAATCCCAAGCAGGCTCTGTGTTCAATCTCTCAAACTGTGAGTTTATGACTTGAGCCAAAACCAAGAATTGGACACTTAACTGACTGAGCCACCCAGTCTCCCCTAAAATGATTTCTTTTCTTTTTTTTTTTAAATAGTTTATTGTCAAGTTGGTTTCCAACAACACCCAGTGCTCTTCCCAACAAGTGCTCTTAAAATGATTTATTTTCAATTAAAAAACCAAATTTATAAATATAAAAAAGGAGGATGCTAGGAGTTTATGAAAAAGAATAATTTCACATAATGCTTGCAAGTGAACAAAACAATCATCATATATTTTCATAAGAATCTGTTCTCAATAATGATAATCAAATGTGTTTAAAATTTTGTTATGGCCAAGTATATTGATATTTTTATACCCTGCATAGGTATATTTGCTTAGGTTGATTCATAATTTTAATAATTACTGTGATTTTTAAATAATTGTTTTGATTATAAAGGTCATATAATATAATAGAAATTTGGAAAAGAGAAAAAAATTATCAAGAATCCGGCCTTTCCAGCGTACTCACTACTAACATACTAGTATCTCCTTCATCTTTCCCCTATTTAAGAAACTTTTTAAAGTTTTAATTATAGTATGCAGATAATTTGATATTTGTTTTCCCATTTACCATACCAAACCTTTCTCAGGTCACTAAATAGTTTCCATAACAATAATTTAGTTAGCTTATTAACTCTTAAATGTCCTCTGCTACTAGATACCAAAGCTCTCTTTGTTTCGCTTTAGGGTTAAAATATATATATTTATATATATATAATATATAAACTAAATAATGGCTTGATAATATCTTGAATATATATTTTTCCATATTTTGGACCTTTAAAGATTTTTTAAAATCTTTTTTATTTATTTTGAGAGAGGAAGTGAGGAGCAGAGAAAGGGAGAGAGAAAATCCCAAGCAGGTTCTGCGCTACCAGCACAGAGCCTGACGCAGGTCTTGAACCCAAGAACCGTGAGATTATGACCTGAGCCGAAATCAAGAGTCTGATGCTTAATCAACTGAGCCACCCATGCACCCCTAAATTTTGGACCTTTAAAAGCATATATTTCTAAAAATAAACACTGGGTTAAAGAGTATCAGTATTTTTAGCATTTGGTACATATGGCCAATTTGGTTTCTGAAAAGATTGAAACAATTAATAATTTCACCAGAGAAACTTAAGGGCCTGTGTCTATATAAGCATTTCTTATTAGTGTTTCAAGTATTTTTAAAATGCTATTTTAATAGTTTAAAATGTTTTATTCTTATAATTTGAATTTCCTTGTTTGCTTTTAGATTGAGTATAAATTCATGTACTGTTCGGTTTGTAATGCCACTTTTGAGTTTTCTGTTTATCCTTTGCCCATTTGTATGGATCAGTCAGGGCACATATTTTATAGCAGATTACATGAGCTCTTTGTTTTAAAATACTAACTGCTTTTCTGACATATTTTCTCTCCTGCCTTGTTACTTTCTTTTATATCAATGATGGTTTTCTTCCTTTTTTTATTTTCACTTTTTACTTAATTCGTGTGTGTATGTTTGTGTGTGTGTGTGTGTGAGTGTGTGTGTATTTTTAAATTTTTTGTTTGACCAAGTATATCATTCTTTTTCTTTTTGGATGGATATTCAAACACACATATTTATATTTATATTCATAGTCATATTCATGTTAATATATTTTACACACATATTTTGTATATTCACATATCTTTTATAAATATTTTGCTCCTAAGCTTGTAAAGTTATCTATTACCCAGAAGTTTGATAAATCAGTCTGTTTTCTTTCTACATATTTTAAGTCTTTAATCATAACTTATTTTGATGTTTATTATGCATTGGGTACCTACACTGATATTTTTCAAATTAAGACCATCTAACCTAATTGGGTTTATTACATAATTCTTCTCCTACCCATTGATTTGTA
Organism: Proteles cristata cristata; assembly: GCA_017311185.1. Lineage (NCBI taxonomy): Eukaryota > Metazoa > Chordata > Mammalia > Carnivora > Hyaenidae > Proteles > Proteles cristata. Next base: position 2,751,961 of record JAESUZ010001857.1, on the reverse strand, counting down.
ATTTTTCCCTAACCATATGTTACATTAATACATATGTAAATCTCTCTTCTGAAACAAACACTATATGATTTCATTTATTGTGGAATTTAAGAAACAAAGCAGATGAACACTGGGGAAAGAAAAAAAAGGAGAGAAACCATAAGAGAGACTTTCAACTGTAGAGAATAAACTGATGGTTAATGGTGGGGAGATGGGCAGGGGGAGGGGCTAAATAGGTGATGGGTATTAAGGAGGGCACTTGTGTTAAGCACTGCGTGTTATATGTAAGTGATGAATCACTAAATTCTACTCCTGAAATTAACGTTACACTCGATGTTAACTAACTAGATTTAAGTAAAAACTTGAAATATTAAAAAAAAAAATCTCCCTTCTGAACTCCCTAATCTTGCTACTGCTAATTTTTCAAGAAAGTTCTGTGCTTATATTGGTAGGTGTTAAGTGATTTAGCTTTTGGGGGCGCCTGGATGGCTCGGTTGGTTAAGCATCCAACTTTGGCTCAGGTTCATGATCACGCAGTTTGTGGATTTGAGCCCTCCATCGGGCCCTGTGCTAAGGGTTGGGGCCTGGAGCCTGCTTCAGGTTCTATGTCTCCCTCTCTCTCTGCCCCTCCCCCAACTCACATTCTGTCTGTCTCTTTCTCAAAAATAGATAAACATTTAAAAAACTTAAATGATTTTGCTTTTGTAAAAGGTACCCATTCAAACAAATTTTGATAATCTATTAATTCATTATTTTATTTAGCATTCCAAGTAAAACAACCTCTCTTTTATTTGTTTATAAATGTTATGTCTCCCATAATGAGGTTTTACCATTTCCTCATGTTGAAAGACCAGTTTAATATGTGGTTTAATATTATGAAGAGATTTGACTCATGCTGAAAAATCAAAATTATTTTTATAATTGAATTTTGGCAGATAACCAGAATTAGTATTGAAATATTTTTCTTCCATATGTGATTAAGATGTTTATTCATAATGTGATTTTTTTAGGATAAAGTGAAAAATGTATAATCATTTCTGGAAGTTGTTTATTTCTAAGAAATTTTTATAAAAAGTTAATAGCAGCATAGTAAGATTAACTTTACTTAACCTTTTTTTTATTTAATAGAGAGAGGAGAGCACAAGAGCTGGGGAGAGTGGCACAGGAAGAGAGAATCTTAAGCCGGTTCCATGCTCAGTGCAGAGCCTAACACAGAGCTTGATCCTATGATCCTGGGATCATGACCTGAGACAAAATTAAGAGTTGGATGCTCAACCTACTAAGTCACCCAGGCACCCCTATATAGCCATTTTTATTTGAATCACATTTCTTCTTAATTTATAGTATTCTTGGGGCACCTGGGTGACTCAGTAGGTTAAATGTCTGACTTCAGCTCAGGTCATGATCTCAAGGCTCATGGGTTCAAGTCCCTCGTCGGGCTCTGGGCTGATACTCAGAGCCTGGAACCTGCTTCAGATTCTGTGTCATCCTCTCTTTCTGCCCCTCCCCTGCTCACACTCTATCTCTCTCTCTCTCAAAAATAAACATTTAAAAAAAGAAAAATGTATAGTATTCTCTACCTGAGACACTATTTTTTATCTTAAAAACATTTCCTATCTTATTTAAATTCTTAGCCTATAAAAATATATGCTAATTTAAAAATGTCTTTCTTGAACAGTTACTACAAAACTAAGTCTAATTTATGATAATTTTTAGTTTAAGTTTATATTTATTTTTTAATGTTTATTTTTGAGAGAGAGAGCTAAACAGTGTGAGCAGGGGAGGGGCAGACAGAGAGGGAGACACAGAATCCAAAGCAGCACAGAATCTGTGGTGACAGCTCAGAGCCTAATAGGGGCTTGCACTCACAAGCCGTGAGATCATGAGCTGAGCTGAAGTCAGACGCTTAACCAGCTGAGCCACCCAGCCACTCCTCATTGAAGTTTAAAGCAAGTAGGGGATTTCAGTTTTGCTGGAGATATTAGAATATTTATTCAATTTCATGTAAAAATTCATCTTGAGACTATGTTTTACAGCAAAGATTAGATATTAAACAGAGTTAATAAGAAAAAGAATTGCTAATCCAAAGAAAATGAAAAGTAGGATGCACACCTAAAAATTAACAAACACAAGATTATACACTACAAAACCAATGAATAAACATATTTTGTAAGTAATTTCACATATACACTTTAGATTTGAATTGTAATGAAGTTTTTTTTGGAAACAATATTGAGTCAAATGTTGCTTTTTTATATTGTGGTGAAAACACGAATTTATCACCTTAACCATTTTTAAGCACAAATGGTGTTTTTTTAAGTTTTCATTTAAAAGTTCAAAATACTTGGGATGCCTGGGTGGCTTAGTCAGTTGAGCCTCTGACTCTTGATTTCAGCTCAGATCATAATCTCGTGGTTTGTGTGTTTGAGCCCTTCATTTGAGCCCCACTGACAGTATGGAGCCTGCTTGGGATTCTCTCTCTTCCTCACTCTCTTCCCCTCCCCTACTTGCATGCACATGCGTGCTGTCTCTCTCGAAATAAATAAATAAACTTTAAAAGTAAACTAAAATAAAATAGAAGTTCAAAGTACTTAAACTATTATAGTGTATATATATACTTGTTATGGTTCTTTAATGGTTCTAAATTAAAAGAGAAAAAGAAAATTATCTATTTTATTGTTCCTTTTTTCCCCAGAAAGTGATTACCACATACAATTTTATTATGGAATACTTAATTTTAAAAAAGTCTATCTAGGGGCACCTTGGTGGCTCAGTCAGTTCAGTGTCTGAGTCTTGATTTCAGCCCAGGTTTGTGGGATCAAGCCCTGCATCGGGCTCCACACTGAGTGTGTTCCCTGCTTGGGATTCTGTCTCTCTCTCTCCCTTCTCCTCTCCCCTTCTCACATTTGCTCTCTCCTTCTAAAGTAAATAAATGAGTAAATAAATAAACAAATATTCTGTTTATTTTAGGACATTTTAAAATAAATATTTAATTAATTAATAAATGTGTGTCAGGTAATAGCAACCCCCTGCTCCCCAGCTGGAGGTTTCTAAAGACATAAATCATTGTATATTTCAAAAACATTAAAAATCTCTAATATTACTGTCTAATGTTTTAATAAGCTTCATTAAAGATGAAACAGTTGTGAATCCTTGAAGACTGTGAGTGAGAACTTTGCAGAAATGATTAATGTTCCAATCCTCTGATTGTTGCACAAACAGTTTAATATTAGTCAATTTGTGTTACTTGTCTTTACCAGATTTTGACTCTTAGCCATATTATGTTTTTCCTTTGTGAAGTTTTGAATTGTTAAAATTCCATCAAAGGCCTGATTTCTGCCTTCTGAGTATATTTATTTTAAAAAACATCTACTTTATTTTTTTAAGCTTATTTATTTTGAAATAGAGAGAGACACAGAAAACGGCAGAGAGAGATGGAGAGAAAAAGAATCCCAAGCAGGCTCCACACCACCAGTGCAGAGACTGATGTGAGGGCTCAAACTCATGAACCATGAGATCATGACCTGAGCCAAAACCAAGAGTCAGATGATCAACAGGCTGAACCACCCAGGCATCCCCTGAGTATCAATTTTTTTTTTAACACATGTACTTTCAAAAAGGTGAACACACCTTCAGGCCCTTTAACCAATAACTTGAGGCAGGCCAGTTTAAAGCAAGCAGGAAGTTAAAGTTAAGAAACAATTATATAAAGAAAGCAGTATGTATGAAGGAATGGTTATCTTTTCAAAAACATTTCTGAAGCAAATATTATAATATGTTAACAGTATTAAATATGGATGGTGAATCCATGTATGTCTATCACATTGTTAACTTTAATTCTTTTAATGTTTGAAATAGTCCATGATTAAAAATAAGTAAAATCTAACAAGGGAACTGAAGGACTATAACATCATAGCTTGCTAGAGCCGTTTGAATCCTCTGTTTGCCCACACAACCCCTAAGGATTTGGCTCTTACATTTTTTTTTTTCCATCCTCAAGTACAAGTTGAATTGTTGCTCAGCATACTGGGCTTTTCTAAAGCTAAATTAGTGTCAATATTTCTCAAAATGGTGAGCTTTTTTTTCTTCATTTAGAAAATTGAAGGGGAATTCTTTAAACATTCCTCCCCCAAATTACCTAGTCACTTAATGTCAGGTAAGACAGATATTTAAATAAACATTTGTGTAATGTGGTACAAATCTAGTCACAGGTGACTAGATTACCTGTAAGTGACCACCTTAATTTTCCTCTTGTATAAATAATCTCACATGTCTGTTTAGGGTGCTTTATAAGACACTGAATAGAGATGATTAATTGGGAAATTATACATTTTCATAGGCTAATATATAATGTGGTTTATGATTAATGGGTAAATAAGTCATTTGTTTTATTCCAGGATCAACGTAGTTCCTATTTCTAGGTAATAGGACAGTCACTTTTCTTTAAAAAAAAAAAAAAATGTGAGGGTACCTGGGTAGTTCATTTGGTTAAGTGTCTAACTTTTAATTTCAGCTCAGATCATGATCTCATGGTCCTGAGATCAAGACCCATGTCAGGTTCTGCGCTGGGTGTGGAGTCTGCTTAAGTTTCTTTCCCTCTCCCTCTAGCCCTTTTCTACTCTCTATCAAACAAAACAAAACAAAACAAAACAAAACAAAAAAAACAAGCCAAACCATTGCCAGGGTGTGCTGAATTCTGATATGCCATCTGTATTTTATTCATAAAAATGCCTTGGTATAATATCGTGGTATTAGCATAATAATAATAATAATATCTAAGATATATCATTTACTACATGTCAGTCTCCATTATAGTTTTAGACATACATTGTCTCATCAAATCCTCAGATATGATACTAAAAAGATAGATTTCAATGTGCCATCCAGATCTTAACTATTAAATGCCTTTTGAGAAAACTTTAAAGTATTATACAGTAATAATAAAATGATAGGTTCAGGAGTATATAAGTGACATAAGTTAAATGTTGTTTCATTTAAATCTCCAAAGAAAATCCTGAGGGATGGGTAATTGCCACCATTTCAAGATATAGACACTGTTTGAGTGAGGTTAAGTAGCTTGACCAAAAAGCAGGCAGGGGAAAGTGAATTATGTTCATTCATAATTTATTGTGAATTTGGAATTAAGGGAATTTATTTGCCATGGCATTTCCCTTCAAATATTTTATTCTCTTAAATCCTATAATATTCTGTAGGCAAGAATGTATTGATTCAGAGAAAATGATTAATTTGCTCCTGTTCACATAAAATTAGCTCAAAAGCTATGTCTGTGGGCTCTTATATTTGAGCTGTAGCTGTGTGGTCCTGTGGTCCTGAAGAAAGAAAGAATTTGGTGGGTATAAATGTTGGCTCTTATAGATGATCCTGCAGTTCTCTAGCACTTCACACACCCCTACAAATGCACTCCACGGGCTTTCAAATTGTGCCCATTCAAAAAATAAAGTGTCTTCTTCATGTCTCCCATCTCACACAGAACAAAAGCTTCTAATCACCATATGACTTGTCAAATTCTGGACACACTTCTTTCGCATTATTCCTCTAACCTTATCTTCTACGTCATTCAAGCTCCTCCAGCCACATTGCCCTTCTTGCTCTTTTTCAAAACCATCAAGCATGTTCCCCTCTCGGGCTCTCCATTCTTTTCCCAGCTATCTGCATGGCCAGTTCTCTCCCTTCATGTCTTCTGGCCTATTTCAGCTTCTCAGTAATCACCTTTCCCTATCTCAACAGGTTATATGCTCCTTATATGCTTTATTTTTTCTCCATAGCTCCATATCACTGATCAGTAATAGTGGATATATTTTTCAGTCGAAATAGAAGGTTTTTGAATAACTAAATGCCATTTTTCTTTCTTCCTCATAAGGACTTTTTGTGAGAGTCCATTATGTGCTCTGCAAAGTGTGGTCCTTTTTTTCATGAAATTCACAGAAGGGAAGACACAGGCATCATTACACTGACTATGATCAAACACTGTTGTACTTCAGTAGGCCTTTGCATGGAGTATTACAAAAAGGTTCATGGCAAAAGGGATATCTCATTCATCTTGGGGAATACAGGGAAAGCTAGATTGTTGAGGATTATTGAATGGATTTTGGCATAATAAAATGTTATCCAGGAGTGAGGTTATTACAATAAAAGTACAAAGGCACAGAGCAAGGAAATATGTGCTGTGTGCATGAACCGCAAGCACTTTGTGGTTCCCTGAGAGTAAAGTTCACAGAAGGAAGTGGTGAAAGGTGGGGCTGTAGAGACAGACAGAAGTCTGGGCTTTACATGCAATGTTAAGAAATTGGATTTTAGCCTCCAGAGTGAAAAGTTGTAGGCAGAAAAATGGTGGTATCAGATTTACATTTTAGGTTTGTTGCCATTGATTCTATGAAGGTAGTTGTAGACATCTAGAGGAAATGATGAAAGTATGAGCTAAGCTAGTGGTCAAGAGGCTGGAGAAGAAGAAAAAGATTAGACAAATATCATGTGGCTAAAACTGTCTGTCCTTGAGGATTAGATGTGGATGAGCAATGTAAGAAGAGGATAACCACCTCTTAGTTAGGGGGGATAACCACCGCCTAGTTTGAGTATCATTTGTAATATGATACTCAAAGTGGTGAGTCATTTGGTAGAATTAAGGGATAAGTGAAGAAATAGGAACCAGAGAGAGAAAAGAGGAGAACCTAGAAAAAAGGTGGTATTGAAGGAAGAGTATATCAAAAGTCCAAAGGAAGTAGTGATCAATCAATTAAATGCCACTGAGATATACAATAAGAATAAAAAACATGTTCATTTGGCATTTAGAGAGACATGGATAATACTCACTTGTTCTTCTAATAAATATTTATTGAGAACATGCTATGTGATAGGACCTGTGCAAGTTCCCTTCATGAAAAGAACAGTCAAGATGTATGTGATCTAGGGCCCTTTTAGATCTTATTAACTGGGAGAGTAGAGCATTTGAGTCGAAGGATACAGATAATTAAGAGTTTTAAAATGTAGAGTGAGAAATGCTGGGATAAGACTAGTACAGGGGGCTTCTTATTTGGTGAATATGGTGCCAAGAATATGCTGTTCTGGGAATATATTCCCTAACTCTGGGGATCAATGTCACTTTTTTGGAGAAGCCTCTCTCTTCTGACCCTTAGACCACACCAAGCTCCTCCTATTAAGTGTTCTCTTTATACCTTGTCCCTTTTCTTCATAGCATTTGTCATAGCTCATGAGTGTTTATTTATCTTTACTATTGATTAATGTCTATCTACACCTCAGACAACAAACTCCTTAAGTCTAGGAGCCATGTCAGATTTTATCAATGAACAAATAAATTGTTGTTGAATAAATGAATGAATGAATGTTTTCTGGAGAATGACAACTGATCTGGATGTGTCAGTAACATGGGATTGAAGTTAACTGAGGAAGGATTAAGAGGTGAATAAGAAAAGCAATGAGTATAGAGTATTTTTTAAAGAAGCTTGGAAAAATGGAAGGGTGAGGGTAATCACTGGCCAAGAGGTCATGCAGAATTACAGGAAGAATTTGTCAGGATGGGGACACCTGAGGCTATTGTCTCGGGATACCTGAGCTATTGGCAGGCTAAGAGGTGTACTGTCATGGGGGGAGGGGATGAAGATGAATGTGAAGGAGGGGAGAACTGGCATCTGAAGATTTTCAGAACATGGGGCATGGGATCAAGGGAAGTACGGGGAAGAAGAAGGAAGAAAATTAGGAAATAATTTATAGCACAGTTGTCCCCTGGGGAATAAGCATTGGACAGCATTCTACACTGCTCTTCAAAGAATTTGTCATCATGAGCCAATCATAAGATTTAACTTGAAATATATATGAAATTCTCTAGATCAAAGAAAACCAATGTGCTGGAGGACAACTAAAGTTACCAGACAGAGCATTGGCTTCAAAAAGCGAACAGAGCAGGAAACAACAAATAATTTTGCAATCAGTGTCTTATTTGTTTTTTGCAGTGTTATCTACCGTAACAGAGGTGGCCACTTTTAGTTTGATATGAGAGATGAGAATTCATTTTACTTATGTATCCCCTTCCTTTCTTCTCCTTCCAATTTTTTTTCTTCTAGTTTTTGACAGTTATTACTTTAGTTCTTCTTTTGATTATCTTTTACCTTTAAATAATGTACTCTAACCTCTGTTCAATATTCTAACAACTTCAGATGATATATGAGGTTGTAGTCCTCCTATAATTCTTTCTGCTTCTTCCTTATTTCCCATTTTCTATAAGCTGTAACTTTGTTTTTATATTGTTAAATTTATAACATTCACATTCTATTCTACTGTAATATTTAATACTTCTGTTTTTCCTAAAGGATGATTTTCACCTTTAGAAACCAAATGAGTGTTTCCATAATCAAGAACATGTAATTATGGAATTAGGATTACATTTCCTTTTCTACGATTTCACAACTTCTAGGAAAAATGCCCCTAGCATCCTTGCTCATTGCCAGTTACTCAGTTGAGCCATGTTTTGTTACACCTCATATTTGGAACTTATATCCCTTTTGTTTTGTTTTTCCTGAAAGTTCTCATTGTTTTTCTTTTTCCTCTATTGAGAGTAGAAATACCCACTTTATTTACCATGTTATTTAATATATAGATCCTCGGGAATTTTATTGCTTGGTATATTCAAAAACTTGAAACCAACTGACTTCCTATTCTTAATTGAACTGATTGCTTTCCAGGTTTCTCTATGATATTTCTTACACTGTTTCTTGTATGTTCTTAAATTACATTTTCTTGAATTTCACATTCACTTAATGAGGCACTTCTTTAAGTGCTAGCCTAGAAAGGGTGGAGTCTTAGCATCTCTAGAACTGCTTTATTTTTGCCCTAGTATATTATTTATTTTATAGTTGGACAAGAATTCTAGGTTCAAAATTCTAATATTTTTATCAGATCTTTGAAGGCTTTGTGTACATATTTGCTTTCTTTTATTTTATTTTTTTTAAATGTTTTATTTATTTTTAGGAGAGAGAGAGAGACAGCGCGAACAGGGGAGGGTCAGAGAGAGAGGGAGACATAGACTGAAACAGGCTCCAGGCTCTGAGCTGGCAGTCAGCACAGAGCCCGACGCGGGGCTCGAACCCACGAACCGCGAGATCATGACCTAAGCGAAAGTCGGACGCTCAACCGACTAAGCCACCCAGGCGCCCCTGCTTTCTTTTAATTTCCTATTTTATGGAGAATTGGTATAGTGAGCTAAGTAAAAAATTGAGCATCACTTAGAGGATTTCTTTAAACTTTCCTCATAATTGTTGCTTCTAGTTAATTCTTCTAGATATCAAAAGCCATCAAGGCAAACACATATATAAAAATACTTTTAAACATAAATAGAGCAACTTATTTATTGGTGAAAATAATATGTAGCAGTTAGTTTAGTCATCATTTCCTGCTTTAGGAATAATTAAATAAGCCTTCATTTCTTGATGAAAGTAGAGATAAATACTTATGAGCATATGTGTACTGATTTTATTATAAAATGGGTTTGATATTCAGCAGTTCATTTATTGTTATTCTTCCACCTTATGATTAAGTCGAATCTGTATAAAAATTAATAGCTGAATTCTACTTCTATTTTTTTTTAGCTATTTTTGGGCATTTTATTAAACAATGTAAACAACTTGAGGATACAGGTACAAATATGTATGTGTGTGTTGGGGGGGCATTGTGATTAATATCTTATTACAGGTGTTAATATGTCCTATGAAGAATGTCACAGACTCAAAATGGGCCCACATTGTCATTTCTGACTAACTATAAAGTGGACTTAATATCAAGCTCTTTATAGAAGAAATATTTGGCATATTCTCAACATTTTATCTCATGACCTATAAGTGCAGAGAGATATAAACAACATTTAGTGTTTAAATTTTCAACTTTTTAAGTATTAGCCACTCTTATTTATTACAGATGGAGAGAAGCAACCCTTTGAGTAATAACAAATCAAGTGATAATTGTGATTTATAAATGGTCAATTTAATCTCATGGCTTAGTAGTATCTTGTCTGTTATATTCTGTCTCTATCTCTTAAGTAAAACCAGAAATGCTAAATTAATTTGTTTTGTAGCAGAGCTACACTGATGAATGTTTTGAAGCTATAATACCAAGTAAAAACAGCTTCATTGAAAAATTAAAAATGTCCTTTAAGTAAATATAACTTAAAGCTATGTTTTAAGGCTTTATGCTCTAAAAACAAAGATGGGATTGTCAAAGTGTGACCTTTAAGTATACACTTAGGGAACTCATTTAGCATATAAAATTTATTATCCCCTGTGTGTTAGGAGTCCAGAATTACAACTTGCTTGGCAAATGTGAAAAGTAATGTCTCCTGTTGTGCATTAATTTGCATTGTGTCAGTTCATTTCTCTGTAATTATCAAATTATAAATTATATATAATCAAGAGATAGTTGCACTATCACTAGTATTAAAGGACTGTGTACTTAAGATAAATTATGAAATCATGATTAAATAATTGCCTGTTGCCTGTCTTGTGTAAGATATTAAAATAAATCTATATAACTATTATAATCCTGCAATATACAAGATTACTATGGAGTTTAGAATTATATCACTTCCTGTGCAGAAAGATTATTGGGCTAACAATATCTTAGTTGTCTGCTGTGTTCAGAATATCACTTTAGAAATAAGGAAATGGCCTCCTGGGTGGCTCAGTAGGCACAGCATGCAACTCTTGATCTTGGGGCTGGGAGTTCGAAGCCCATGTTGGGTATAAAGATTATTTAACAATAGGGGCGCCTGGGTGGCTCAGTCGGTTGAGCGTCCGACTTCAGCTCAGGTCATGATCTCACTGTTTGTGGGTTCGAGCCCCGCGTTGGGCTCTGTGCTGACAGCTAGCTCAGAGCCTGAAGCTGGTTTCAGATTCTGTATCTCCCTCTCTCTCTGACCCTTCCCTGCTCACGCTGTCTCTCTCTCAGAAATAAGTAAAAACATTAAAAAAAAATTTTTTTAAAAAGATTATTTAACAATAAAATCTTAAAAAAAAAGAAAGAAAGAAAGAAAGACTGTTAAAAGAGACTAGAAATTATAGTCTTTGTTATTTAAATGAAATAATAAAATGCCACATAAAGATGTTTAGAACCCAATGAAGCAGTGTTACAAGCAAATATAAAACGGCAGCGACAATTGTATGTGAAACTTGGAGCCAAATGAACTGTCAGTGACAAGTTTCACTTATTAGTACATTTCCTGTCAGAAATATTTTTGAGATTGTATTATAGAAAGAATGTAAATTGGTCCCGGTAACAGCTAAAGCAAGCAGCAAGACTCAAGATAGACCTTTTGCAGGAGAGCAGACATGTTTGTTTGACGAGCACAAGGATTGTGCTGTCACTTAACAAAGGATACTACTGACCTTCTGGTTTTATCTTTAAGTTTATAATAAGAGGCTACTTAGCATAATAAATAACCAGATATGAATCAAAATCCTTTCTCCATTCACTCAAGCAGACTGCATTTCTGAGCTCAGGTTATGAATAAGAATGCCAGTCTCATGGTGCGGTTATGAGGCTTAAAGGTGCTAATCTGTATACAATGCCCGCACATAATGGTCTCTAAACAAATATTAGTTCTTCTCCCTGTACAGGTCACATACAACACTCTGCTCTGTGACCAGGAAATTTGTTAAGCTTTATTATCTCCATTTAAAGACCAAATATAATATACAGTCAAAAAGTTGAGGATACAATGAAATAACCTCTAATTTGGGTTCTCAGCAGTTGTCTCTGAAGATGTTTTCTCCTAGTGCTCAGGCGCTTTAAAGAAGGATCAGAAATAGTTCAAGGGTCCACTAAGGCCTTTGGCCTATATTATTCCTTCATGCCTTCTACCATTAAATGCTTGTAGTCACAGGAATTGTTATTCAGAATCATTCACAAAAACAAGCAGCAGAAGGGAAGCACTGGACTTGGGGAGAAATTATCAGGAAGCTAAAGACCCAAAGCCTCAGAGACCCTCACACTTACAAGTCCATTCTTAGGCCTTATAGCTAATTTGTGCAGTAGGTTCTTGAGCAACATAGATTTGAACTGTGCAGATTCACTGTATATATATTTTCTCTTCCTTTGATTTTCTTAATAACCTTTGCATCTCTGTTGCTTACTTTGTTGTAAGCATACCATATCTCATACATAAACACACAGGATATGTGTTAATCAGCTATTCATGTTATCAATAAGGCTTCTGGTCAACAGTACACTATTAGTAGTTAAATCTGGGGGGGAGTCAAGCATTATAGGGAGATTTTTTTACTGCAGGGAGATCAGTGCCCCTAACCCTTATGTTGTTCAAGAGTCGGCTCTATTTGTAATTTACATTCTTCGTCTTTAAGAGGACCCTTCAAATGAAATAAAAGATTATTAAAAAATAACCTTTAAGTCCCACAAAATCTGGAATCACTCTGACTAGACTGTCGGGTAAAAGAAAAAGAATTGGTATAATTTAAAAAGATGAAATAGACAATAGGAAAAGCAAGTTTTGGGGCACCTGGGTGGCTTAGTCGATTAAGCGTCCAACTTTCGCTTAGGTCATGACCTTGCGGTTCGTGGGTTCGAGCCCCGCGTTGGGCTCTGTGCTGACTGCCAGCTCAGAGCCTGGAGCCTGTTTCAGTCTGTGACTCCCTCTCTCTCTGACCCTCCCCTGCTCACGCTGTCTCTCTCTCTCTCCTAGAAATAAACAAAACATTAAAAAAAAAAAAGGAAAAGCAAGTTTTGCTTCTACTGACCAATAACAAATTCTATTGATTTGTTTAGTAACTCTTGACCAGAGATGCTCATGTGCATTTGACCACAAGCTAGCCCTTGCCTATCTAGGAAGGTACTCTCTAGCTTAGCATCAACCTAAGAATCACCTACATGAAAATATAAAAAAGGGGAGGGGACCACTTGACAATCAGGAGGTGTGCAGTTACATTGGTCAGATATTTGATTTCTCATATTTTTAGTTAGGCAAATGGGAACGGATAGATGGAATCAATATTGTTGATCTGACTCAGTATGTGCTAATGGCACTGTACATATATATATATATGTATATATATATAAAATACACTGTATGTACATATATATAATATACACTGTATATAATATATATATATAATCACATTTTTATTCTCATGTAAGTAATATTATCTAAATTGAAGCAAGAAGTCACCTCTTTTTATACAGCTTGTGGAGCCAAAATTCAAACACAGGACTTCTTGAGGTCAAAGCCCAGGTTTTTTCAACCCCCTTATGAGCTAAGTTTTACCTGCAAAAGATCAGCCACTGGGAGGTAATGGACATTTAACCTATAATCAGCCTAATGATTTTTTTTAAGTTTATTCATTTTGAGAGAGACAGAGACCATGTGAGTGAAGGAGAGGGAGAGTGAGAGAAGGAGAGAGAGAGAATCTCAAGTAGGCTCCACACTGCCAGCATAGAGCCCGATGGGCTCAAACTCATGAAACCATGAGGCCATGACCTGAGCCAAAACCAAGTGTCAGATGTTGACTGAGCCATCCAGATATCTTTAGCCTACTGATTTTCAATACCCAGGGTCTTACCAGCCACTAAGTAGACATTTCTTTTTTCATTCATTCAGTTCTCACTTGTTAAGTACCTGCTGTGGACTAGTCATTATGCTACCTGTAAGATGCTGCCCTCCATGTAGTTATTTCTTCTTCAAAATGGTCATCATCACCTATAGGCTCTCCAGTAGATAGAAAGGTGGGTAGGTGGATGACAGATGTAGGTAGGAAGGTAGGTAAGTAGATAGATGGATGGATAGATGGATAGAGATGGATTCATAAATATGGGTTTGCTCAAATGAAAGTTTCACCATTACTATGATTTCTATCTATTGTTATTTTCAAAGCACCTGAAAGTCCTTCTAAAATTTCATATTGTTCTTTTAAATTGAAGTTCAAAATTTTAGTCATTTAATCAGTAAAACTGAAATACAGCGTATAATTTGGAGTTAGCAACTTCAGAAACTTTAAAATTTTTCTTTTTTTTTATTCTTTTAAGAGAGAGAGATACAGAGAGACAGAGTGAAAGTGGGAGAGGAACAGAAAGCGACACACACACACACAATACGAAACAAGATCTAGGCTCTCAGCTGTCAGCACAGAGCCCGATGTAGGGCTCAAACTCACAAAACCATGAGATCATAATCTGAGCCGAAGTCAGACACAACTGAGTGATCCACCCAGACACCCCCAAAATTTTTATGTTCAAAAACTATAAAGTACGGTTACATTTTGTAAATTTCTTTATCTCCAAAATTTTCCCTTTAAAAAATTATATTTTAGAGAGACCGTGTGCACAAGCTGAGGTGGGAGGAGCAGTGTGGCAGAAAGAGAGAAGAGAGAATCTCAAGCAGGGTACACGCTCAGTGCAGAGCCTGACATGGGGCTTGATCCTATGACCCTGGGGTCATAACCCAAGCCAAAATCAAGAGTTGGACACTTAGCTGACTGAACCACCCAGGCACCCCTCTCTCCCAAACTTCCTAATTTCTCTTTTCACATTAAATATCTTCCCTTTTATCTGGATGATTTTTTCTCATTTCTATAATCATTGAGAAATTTTTGAAAGATATAAATAGAACCTCACTACTGCAGAAGTTCATGGAACTACCTTGTGCATCAAGGGAAGGAGAGGAGGATTTCAAATGAAGTGTGTAAAGTTGGGGCACCTGGCTGGCTCAGTCCCTCAGTCCGTACACCATTCAACAACTGTTGATCTTGGGGTCATGAGTTTAAGCCCCACATTGAGTGTAGAGTTTACTTAAGAAGAAAAAAAAGAACTGTGTAAGAGTGCCTGAGTGGCTCAGTCTGTTAAGCAGCTAACTCTTAATTTCAGTTCAGGTCATGATCTCACGATTCTTAGGTTTGAGCCCAGCATTGGGTTCTACACTGCCAGCATGGAGTTTACTTGGGATTCTGTCTCCCTCTCTATTTCTGCCCCTCCCCTGTGCTCTCCCTGTCTCTGTCAAAACAAACAAACAAATAAATAAATACTTTAAAAAAAAAACATGTAAAGTTGTGGATTGCAGCCACAGCTTCACTGAAAAGCCAGGTGGCCAATGGTGGGTTTGATTCAGCGTTAATTGTGAAGATCCCAGTTGCATTAAAACAGTCACTGACACAACTGTTCCAAAGCAAAGACACAGATAGAAATTTATGGTTGTCAAAATAGTATTGTAGACATTTTAAGCAAATTTTCTAAGCAAGGAACTTTTATGTAAAAATAAATATTATAAATAAATGAGATCAAGTGGGATGCAACTTGAATATAGTGAATGCCTACTCTATAGTGAAATGGGAAGACTTTCTGGTGATCCTGTTTTAATCATATAAGAGTTGGACTATGTAACCAAATCTTTTTCTTTTTTATGAAATAATGTTAAGTTCTTTTTCATAGTGATTCACTTAACAAAGGGTGCATATACTTGAATTAAAGATGGCCCCAATTTAAGAAAATTTTTTTTGTAGTTTATTTTTGAGACAGAGAGACAGAGCATGAGCGGGGGAGGGGCAGAGAGAGAGGGAGACACAGAATCTGAAACAGACTCCAGGCTCTGAGCTGTCAGCACAGAGCCTGATGCGGGGCTGGAACCCATGAACCATGAGATCTGACCTGAGCTGAAGGTGTCGGACGATTAACCAACTGAGCCACCCGGGTGCCCCATGATGGCTCCAATTTATATGCACTGTCCATAAGGATTCTGAGCCAAGTATCCAGTTATAACTGGAGGCATAATATCTTTATTGTAACATGACCTTAGTGTTTCAGACAGTAACTCCACACTGTTACATTTTGGGTTAAGCTGTATTTACATATAACTTGACTGCAACAATGGAGGAAGATGCTTAGTTTTACAGATGGTGTTGTATAAACAGTCCTGTTAAAGGTACTTGCAAATGACATTAGAGTTGGAAACTGAAATGCTATCGTGAATACACTTACAGCTGCTATCATTTCCTTTCTCAAAGAAAGGGACTTGGAGTGCCTGGCTGGCTCAGTTGATAGAGCATGTGACTCTTGATCTCAGGGTTGTGAGTAGAAGCCCCGTGTTGGGTGTAGAGATTACTTAAAAATGACATCTTAAAAAAAAAAAAAAAAAAAGATGTCTGTTCCTTGATATTTATGCACACAAATTTCTACATAATCCTTTCTTTTAAGGAATATTCTTTATCTTTTTATTTCTCAAGTCACCTCATTCTTACTTATCATAACACCAATAAAATATACTTTCACAGCATTTTAAATTGCCTCCTAGCCATTGAATCAGATGTATGTATAGAAAGATAAGTAAGATTTTGGGGGGATGTGTGTGTTTATATGTTGGTCAAAACAAACCAACAGCTTGAGTACCTGAAATCTAGTTGAGAATTATACATGTTAAAATATTCACTACAAGTACAATCTTGAAGACTGTGATTATAAGTAAGCTGATCGCCTCAAGAATTCTACATAAGGCTTTCATTTTGGTGAAACTTAGTGTCATTCAATAACATTTGCCAGATTTTACTTTTAAAAAATTATAATGACTTTTCCTTGTCTTTTCCTCTGTCGCTGATACAGATCCACATCCAGAGAACTGAAGGATGTGACCATATGACCTGCTCACAATGTAACACTAATTTTTGTTATCGATGTGGGGAAAGATACCGCCAGCTCCGGTTCTTTGGAGACCACACCTCAAACCTCAGTATATTTGGATGCAAATATCGCTACCTCCCAGAGAGACCTCATCTAAGGAGATTAGTGCGAGGGTCCGTCTGTGGTGAGTGTCCAACATGATTTACAGGGATGTTTTCTGGGAAGTAAGCAGTGATCAGAGAACCCAGAGACACAATAGCCGTGATAATTCTGAGCACCTGTCAGGTGTTCTAGTGGGGATGTCATCGAAAAACAGGAGGAAGAGATTTTCTCTGTTTTTGAGTTTCAAATGGAAATTTAAATTCGTTAGCAGGACACAATTTATATGAGCAAGTGGATTTTGTATGAAAAACAAGTTATTACACTGCAGAAATGTGAAGTCATCGGGGCGCCTGGGTGGCTCAGTCAGTTAAGCTTCTGACTTCGGCTCAGGTCGTGATCTCAAGGTTTGTGGGTTCGAGCCCCACATTGGGCTCTGTGCTGACAGCCAGCTCAGAGTTTGGAGCCTGCTTCAGATTCTGTGTCTCCCTCTCTCTCTGACCCTCCCCTCTCTCTCTGATCCTCCCCTGCTCATGCTGTCTCTCTGTCTCTCTCTCTCTCTTTCTCTGTCTCAGAAATTTAAAAAAATGTGAAGTCATTAGTCTTTTAATTTCTGAAGTCTTATATAAGCCACTTGATGAGAGAGACCGTGTCACATTCGTGATTCTATTGACAGTACCTATCAACGAGTCTTACCCATGTCCTCTTTTCATTCATGGAGGACGTGTAATACAATTTTTAAAAATCCTGTGTTTCAGAACCCTGTACTGGAGTTTTATTGTATCTATAATGGTTGATGTCACCATATGTATCTTCTATTGTATTAATAGCTAACAGTTATTGAAATGATTATCAAATGCCCTCGTTGCATATGAACCTAAGTTTAAATATGCAAATGATATGGTTTTTTTTGTTTTTTTTTGTTTTGGATTTACCCCCTTCTTTGTCCTCAGCAACACACAATCTCATACACAAATATGCAGACATAAACACAGATGTCCCCTCTGGCCTGATGACACCAAACTTGTGTCCTACGGTGTTCTTCTGACCTGATATCGCTTCTTCCAACTAGCCCCCTACTTCTCTGGAATATATCCACTGTGAGGCTTCCTCTCTTTTTCATTACCCAAAACTCTAATATTTTGGAGGACTAGCTAGGGAATCTAAGCCTTATTTATAACAGTATTACCATGAGCATACCACGTTGCAAATTAAGTTTTGAGCTATAATCTATTTGTAAGTCTGTATATACAGAGAGCAACCCAAAACCACAAAAATCCTTCTATTTTCTGTATTACTCGTTCTTTTCTTTCCTACTTCAATGGCATTTTGTGGTAAGATGTTTCTTTCCTTTTTTTACTTTAATCTTTTTTAAAAATTTTGTTAACATTTATTTATTTTTGAAAGAGAGAGAGAAAGAACGTGAGTGGGTAAGGAGCAGAGAGAGAGGGGGAGACACAGAGTCCAAAGCAGGCTCCAGGCTCTGAGCTGTCAGTACAGAGCCTGATGCGGTGCTTGAACTCACAAACTGAGATCATGACTTGAGCTGAAGTCAGTTGCTTAACTGACTGAGCCACCCAGGCACCTCTACTTTAAATAATCTTTTATTTGACCCTCATTTTCCCCCTGTTTGTTATTTGGTTTAATCATTTTTAAATAAGGGAATTTATTTCCTGCCCTATTTGTACAATATATTTTGGATACATTCTCTTTGAGTCCTCTCATTATTTACCGAGAAGCCACCAGAATCCTCTTCTTGGGTCATAAGATAGTGTTGAGTTACTTATCAGCCTAGAAAATGTACAACCAATAAACATTATCAGCAGAGAAATATCTTCTCTGTCAAGTCTTTTCCATTTTTATTTAAAAAAATTCAGGGGCGCCTGGGTGGCTCAGTACGTTGAGCGGCCGACTTTGGCTCAGGTAATGATCTCACCATTCTCAAGGGCTAGCCTGGAGCCTGCTTTGGATTCTGTGTTTCCCTCTCTATCTGCCCTTTCCTGCTCATGATCTCTCTCTCTCTCTCTCTCTCTCTCTCTCTCAAAAATAAATAAATAAAACTTTTTTTTTTAAATTCATGGTCAGCTTTCTGTAAATGGTTTTCTTTTTTGGCCTGTTTTCTGCTGTGTGTGTGTGTGTACATACATGTGTGTCTGGACAGACCTGAGAAAGTAGGGAGCAGCTGACTTTCAGATAAGCTCTCCCTTCCACACCTGTTTTCCCATGTCCAGGACAGCTGTCTCTATGTGCTGTTAGACCATAGCTCCAAACGAGGTGGTCCACACCTCTGCCATCCTCACAGAAGGCTGCAGAATGAATTACTCTGTAAGTCGCAACCCTAGCTTCTCCCTGCCATATGAGAGAGAAGATGGAGTACAGCAAACCCCTCCACTGTTTTGTCTTTGTGGGAGGTAATCCAGTTTCCTTCCTCAGTTTGGGACTGCAGCCTCCAGATGTCCTTGGAGGCAGAGAAAGGGCCTGCTCTTCCCTCACAGCTGGAAGATGGGCAACATGGTTTGCATTCCACATGACCATGTGTCCAGCCAGGGATCAGAAGTTCTGCTCCTAAAGAATAAGAGAGAATGGGATGTGAGGATGATGTTAGCAGCTTCTTTTACGGAGGCCTCTCCCTGGTGGGGAATAGGCAGCTTATTCAGTGAACGGTGTGGCGAATAAAAATGACTGAGAAAAAATACTTATTCTCCTCTTATTACATACAAATACCCAAAGTATTAAAGTGTATAATAGTAAATAAAATAAAGGTTTTTAACTGATTTCTAGATGGCAAATAATTTATATGAACAAAAGCAGTAGAGCCTCCTCCAGAAATAAGTATCCAATTTTTTTAAAAAGATGAACCTGAAAAGTCTGGAACCAGAATTGAGGAAATGCAAGTAGCCAATAAACAATTTTAAAAATATCCAATGCTGTGGGATGCCTCGATGGTTCAGTCAGTTAAGCAGCTGACTTTGACTTAGGTCATTACACTGCAGTTCATGAGTTCGAGCCCCTCATTAGGCTCTGTGCTGATATCTCAGAGCCTGGAGCCTGCTTCAGATTCTGTGTCTCCCCTTCTCTCTGCCCCTCCCACACTCTTACTCTTCTCTCTCTCTCTCTTTCTCAGAAAGGAAAAGAAAAGAAAAGAGAAAGTCCAATGTTATTAGAAGTGTAAATTAAAGAGTTTTTTTGAAATATGGATTAGCAAGTTTTTTTGTTAATACTGAATGCTGGACTTTCTTTTTTTTAAGTTTATTTATTTTTGAGAAAGAGAGAGAGAGACAGAGAGCACGCGAGCCCGTGGGGTAGGGGGAGAGAAAGAGCATCCCAAGCAGGCTCCACACTGTTGTGCCGATTTGAGGCTCAAACCCACTAACTGCAAAATCATGACCTAAGCTGAAATCATGAGTCAGGTGCTTAACCGACTGAACCACCCAGGCACTCCTCAGTGCTGGACTTTCATATTCTACTGAACGCATTAGAAATTCTGTGCAATTCTTTTGCAAAAAAAATGTGAAGGACATTTTAAAATATTATAAATCTAGGCTGACAGTGGTTTATTTGCAGGTATATTTTAAAATAACAAAAAAAGAACAAAAATTGAGTACACAATTTTTCTTTGAGAGAAAGAGAGAGAGAGCGAGCGAGCACATGAGGGGTGTAGGAATGGAGGGGAGGAAGACAGGGAAAGGGAGAGGGAGAGAGAATCCTAAGTCAGCTTCACACTCAGTGTGGAGCCTGACATGGTGCTTAATCTCAGGACACTGAGATCATGACCTGAGCTGAAATAAAGAGTCTCTGATGCTTAACTGACTGAGCCACCAGGGTGCCCCTACATAACCATAAGGTATGATATATAGATATAATAGAATATATTTCACCTATTGAGGATGTATTTTTTAAGTTTTTTAAAAGTTTATTTTATTTATTCTGGGAGGCAGAGACAGCACAAGTAGGAGATGGGCAGAGAGAGAAGAGAGTAGGGCCCAAACCAGCAAAACCATGAAGACATAACCTGAGCCAAAACCAAGTTGCAGACGCTCAATTGATGAGCCACCCAGGTGCCCCAAGGATGTATTTTAAGTGAAATAATCTAGGAATAAGAGTGTAAGTGCTTAATTCCTCAAAAGTAAAATTAAACATGTATTGAGCATTGGCTGCATGAAATTAGTTTATTACTTTCCAGAGAAAGAGTACATTTGTTCATTGAGTTCTGTGATGTTCGGGGGCAGAAATCAGTGCTGTTACTTTGCAATCATGTTTCATTGTTATTATGAAAATATGTTAATTATTTTAAAAGGAAACATGAAAGGGTACACTGAGCTATGGGTACAGAGGGGAAAAAAAAGATTCTTTTAAAATATTCAGGCCAGGGGCGCCTGGGTGTCTCAGTTGGTTAAGTGTCTGACTTCGGCTCAGGTCATAATCTCACAGTTTGTGGGTTTGAGCCCTGCAATCGGGCTTAGGGCTAACAGTTCAGAGCCTAGGGCCTGCTTCAGATTCTGTGTCTCCCTCCCCTGCTCACACTCTATCTCTCTGTCCTTCAAAATAAACGTTTAAAAACATTTTAAAAATATAAAATAAAATAAAATAAAACAAAACAAAACAAAACAAAACAATAAAATAAAATAAAATAAAATAAAATAAAATAAAATAAAATAAAATAAATAAATAAATAAAAGCAGGCCAGGCGTGTCTGGATGGCTTAGCTGGTTAAGTGTCCAACTCTTAACTTGCGCTCAGGTCATAATGAGCCCCACATTTGGCTCTGCGCTAACAGCTCAGGGCCTGCTTGGGATTCTGTCTCCCTCTCCTTCTGCCCCTCCCTCTATCTCTCTCTCAAAATAAATAAAAGTAAATTTAAAAAAAGAAATTTCTTAATAAAATAAAATATGCAGGCCAACATATTCAAAACTCTTCAGTATAGTTTTAAGAATGTGAAAATTGTTCAATGAGATTTCATATTACTTTATTGGATTCTGTCATTGGTGAAATTTAGAAGTAAAACCTATGGCTAAACATGTGTCAATTAAATGGCAATCTTTTTAAATTAGACATTAAAGACTGTATTTTCTGTTTTTCTGGTCATGGCTCCAAGAACCATTCTTTATACATAAAAAGGTTAATATTTTTCTGACAAACTTCAGAAAACAGCTGCATTGTGTTTCTTTTTTTTTTTTTTAATGTAATTGGTTATTCTAAGTTACTGTCCTGAATTTGTAATGTTGTGGGTTTATTCATAAATGGCAAAATGCCTCCATTCCTTCCTCATTTCTTGTCCTGTTTGAATCATGCAGCTGCACTGCTGTGTCACATGCCTTAAGATCAAGGTTACTATATAACGACAAGATATGAACTCCTAGCCTCTTTTTTGTGCGCCTTTCAAAGTTAGCAGAATTCTGACTGTGCAGTCTGTGACCCATTTACATGAAACTAGCCCTTATTAGAATCACTACTGAGGTATTTATTTAGAAAAAAAGTGCTGATTGATACCATTGTTTGGTAGCCTGACCAGGTTTAGCCTTCTTATAAGTGCTTTTTTCTCACATTTTATTCTGTTTTTTCCATGAGACCAATTCAGACCTTCCAATTTATTTCTTTACATTTTTTTACTATAGTTGACATGCCATGTTACATTAGTTTCAGGTGTGAAACATAGTGATTCAGCTTTCTGTACCTTACACTGTGCTTACTTCCAATGTACCATACACTATTACCGTGCTGTTGACTGTATTTCCTATGCTGTGCCTTTTATTTTGGTGACTTAGTTTGTCCCATAATAGGAAGCCTATACTGCCCTCTTCCCTTCACCCATTTTGCCTATTTCACTTCCCCCTTCCCCTCTGGCAGTCATCAGGTTGTTCTCTGATTTTATTAAAATGATTCATTTGAATAACCTTCAATATAGTGTATACTTATTGGTTAATTTTCTCTAATAATATTTAAACATCCCAATTGTAGTTCTGTCCATTAGGTGTTCATATTATTAGTTTTCTTTGGACCCAGTAAGTAAATCATGTTTTCAGATGTGGGCTTGGATGTAAGCCCTCTGTAGCACCTACTACCTCTCCATTTTGTGAGCTAATTAGATTTTCTCCTGCCAACTCAGAATGTGTCACTCCTTTGTTAATCTTTCAGAATCTTGAAAAATGAAAATGAAAGAGATCTAAAGGGAAAGCACAAAGATGAATGTCCCTGCTAGAATAAAGTGAGCCAGTAACTTTGGAGGGTTTTGTTTTTTTTTGTTTTTTTTTGTTTTTTGGTAATAAAGTTTAAATGATTTACAAGATGTTTGACTAATGCACCTAGGACTTCTCTGAAGTTATTGAATTTACATAAGTATATTTGCTCTACACCTGATACATTTCCTTAGAGAAATATTGCCTTCATTATAATGAGACTTCTTTAAAAACCATATACACTGTGGTATTCAAAAGCATTGCTGAAATTGTTTGATAAATTAGCTTTAAGACTCTAAATGATTTTGCCTTTTGTTTTCCAGCTGGAAAATTATTCGTTGCACCTCTAATCCTGGTCTTGGGATTAGCACTAGGGGCCATAGCAGTTGTAATCGGTAAGAAACACTTAACATATCTGAGATAAGAATTTTCTGAGTGTTATAGAGAGATTAGGAGTGTAGATGTAATAATATGAGTCAGTTACTAAGTAGACATACCTGTTCCATGCTTGCTTTAGATAGGCAGTTGGCATATGATTTATAGATTCAGAGGGGTGTGTTTCGTATAGGATGCATTTATGTGACACTTTTTTCCATCTATAAAGACTTTGATTCATGTAGCATATAAAACATTATTAATTCCTTTTAATACCAGGGTTAATACAGCTAGTATTAACTCTGTAGTATTTTAATGAAAGAGTCCAGTGGACTAGAACGCAGATTTTCCAATTCTGAGTTTAGATAGAAGCATTAAGGAAAAAGGTTCTGGTATAGCCTTGCATGTTTGATTTATTCTAGTAAAAGGGTACACTGGGTAAAAAAGATACCTTGAATGTGTTTAGGAACATATAGCCAATATATACTTCAGCAGTGACAAACAGAAAATGTATGAGTGATTTCTTTAGTTTTATTCCTACAAGTATATGGAAATATGTGTTTTAAAACAGTGGTTCTCAGAGTCTAGCATGCTTTAGAATAACCTCGAAGCTAGTTAAAACACAAGTTGCTGGTTTCTACCCTCAGTTTCTGATTCAGTATGGGGGTAGGGCCCATATATTTCTATTTCTCAGTAGTTCCCAGTGATGTGGACGCTGCCAGTGCAGGGACCACATTTTGAGAACCCTTGCTTTAGAGAATTAAAAAAAAAAAAAAGATATCTATTTATTTTTAAGAGAGAGGGAGGGAGAGAGAGAGCAGTAGTGGAGGAGGATGCAGAAAGAAGGGGAGACACAGATTTTAAAGCAAGCTCCAGGCTCAGAGCTATCAGCACGGAGTTGTACTGATTACAACTGCTAATGGTTTGTGGGATTCAGAGCCACAAACCATGATATCATGACCTGAGCTGAAGTCGAACTCTTAACTGGCTGAGCCACCATGCACCCGTAGAGAATTTTAAATTAAACACTGTAGGGGCACCTGGGTGGCTCAGTTGGTTAAGCGTCTGCCTCGAGCTCAACTCATGGTCTAACGGTCTGTAAGTTCGAGCCCTGTATCTGTGCTGACAGCTCAGAGCCTGGATCCTACTTCAGATTCCTTGTCTCCCTCTGCCCCTCCCCCCATACTCTGTCTCTCTCTGTCTCTGAAAGATGAATAAACCTTAAAAAAATTTAAAACTAAATTGGACACAGTAAATAAAGACAACTTTGATAACCATTCCACATAGTAGGTAAGGTTTCTTTTTTTCTAAGTAAAATAAATTTTCATATGGAAAGTTCTATTTAGCAAGTAAATTTACATGTACAGGACACATAGAATTATAAAGTAACTGATATTTAAGCTCTTAAAATTTATGAAGGACTTTATGAAATAGATACTGTTATTATTTGAATTTTACAGTTAAGGAAATCAGACTTACTAGCAGCTCATATGCGGTAGAACTGGGAATCAACCTGGCAATTTGGCTCTACAGTCCATGTTCTGAAGTAATACACTATCCTGCCTGAAACTGAAGTGTGATATCAATGTGCAAATGATATGACTAGGGATAGTAAAGAAGACATGCCTGAGATTGAACATTTTCATAGAAAGCATGATTCCATATTCAAACTGGTGTCACAGAGTTGTTAAAAGGAGGAGAGGACTGCAGAAAGATAACAAAGAATGAAATCTTATAGAAGTAATTACATTTCATAGCACGGGTGTCTCTTCGCTTTCATCTGCATGCATTGCTAAATAATGATTTTTTTGTAAATGACTGCAAAATGTAAAGTTGAAAATAGAAAAATTTCAAATATATAAACCTAATACCCCTCCTCCTAATTAGCTTTAATCTTTTTGGTTTTTTATCTTCAGGTTTATTTGTATTTCCTATCTATTGCCTTTGTAAAAAACAGAGAAAACGATCACGGACAGGAATGCACTGGTAAAATGCAGAATGGTTTCCTGTAACTATGCCGGCCTGGGTAGGAGCCACACAGGATGGCACACCGTCTGAGAGTCCTGTCTTGAAACACACTGCGTCCAGTCTTCCCGTGGCTCTCTACAGGCCACGGTGCCTCTAGCTCCGGTGCGCTCCCTACATGGTATCCTGTCCTTTCCTTATACAGTTTGCTGCTGTTAAAAAATGGTCACTTTCATAGACTATAAATATCTGTATCATAACTCTGACCTTCTTACTGGTTCTTGGAAGAAAATATTTTAATTAAGAACCGTATCCTCAGAATTGTCTGAGCATGACTCTCCCGAGCACTGTTTGGACTGTCTTTGTACCTGACCCCCCTTCCAGGCCCTCTTCTGAGACTTGGTATGAAAAGTGGAAGTCATCCCACCTGTACCAATAAGCAAGGCCACTTTTCAGAAGATAATGGTCTGCCATATGTACCTGTTTTTATCTGTGGCCCAAGCAATGTAATTCCTTCATCCTTCAGATGCTATAATTGTTAAAAATCTCAATGCCCAAGAGGGAACGAATGAAAGGAAACTAATGAGAAGAATCATGGGTTGCTGAAGTGTATATGTGTGGGGGTGTGAATGTGTGTGTATAATAAGTATCTGTATTAAAACTAGGTCCAATAACCTTGTACTTATCAAGTTCCATGCCTCTACTACACTATTTTTCCACTTTCATAGACATATTTAAAGATAATCGTTCCTTCGTGGGCATATTTTGGGAATGTACTGAATTAAAGTCAATGTAGACAACAGGCTACTTTGATGTTGACCCTTTCTATTCCTTGCTCTCTCTCTCTTTGTCTCACACACATGCACACATACCAGAAATTTGTGCAGTGTCACCTCAAGGATCATCAAACTGTAACTGACAAAACTGGTAGGCTGCTTTTAGGAAATTCTGAAGACCAGAATGTTCAGTCTCTTCAGATTTCTTATGTTTTGTCATAGATGCTTTACTAAATGAACAGATCCTTCAGAGGGGATTAGTTACGTTAAATAACAAGTTTGCTGTAAAGAGAACTGCTTAAGCCTTTAAACAAATTGTTCTGCTAATTTTTTAATCAATTTGTAATTACAGATAATTCTGCTTTAGGTCAAGTTGTGATAATATTGAAAACCCCACCCTATTACCTCTTTTTTCTTTCTCGCTCTCCCTTTTTTATTTGTCCCCAAGATTTTCATTTTAAAAAAATACTAGTTTTGAAGGGTTTTCTTATGTTTACTGCTCAAATGCATAATGTGCTGATGTTTTCTTATGAATAGGATGATTTGAAAACACAACCTTTTTTGATTATGGGTTTATCTAAAATAGAAACAACTTTTGGAGAAGGAAACAAAAAAAAAATAAAGGAAATATTTCAGCAAGTTTTACCAAGCTGAGAAGTCTTTAAAAATAAGAAAAAGACATGTAGCTAAACAATGTTATTCCTTTGTTTTCATCATGAAACTTCATCAGCAGAATGGAAGATCCTTAAGAACCCTGAAGTTTCCATTTGTCTCCATATCCTTAAAATTAGATTATCTGCATAGATGTAGCATTTTTTTTTTGTCAGAAGCCTTATATGAATTGTAATAAATTCTGTGGTAAAACATGCATTAACATGGATAGTTGGTCTTGTTGGGTTCCAACAAATATAAGAACATTTATCATTTTTATTGGGCCTAAAAAGTCCATGATAGTGAAGCGTACTTGCATGAATAAGGAGCTAGCATGCTTCCATTCTTTCTGAATAACACTCAGAATAGCTACACCGAAGCTTCTGGACTAGTCTCTATTCTGTTAGAAGAGGGTGTGCCATTTGTGATTCTACAGCGGCATATTTCTAAGGCATAACATGGTGCAAGAAAAAGTGATGCTCTAGTGTAACAAATTCATTTTTCCATTCATCCATCCATCCAGTAAATATTTTTGAGTGCCTATTCTATGTGCTCTAGTCTTAAAACAGGAGAATGAAAATTTTTAGCCTACATCCATGTAATTCTGTCATAAAAGTGTGTAATTTTTGTAAATTCACTTTTTTCTGGACTTAGGTGTTAGTTTGACAATATGTGAATGTGATGAATTCTAAATCTAGTAGATAATATGTTTATCTATGATATGTGTATGTATATGTATATTTAAATATGCATACACACATACATATTTCCACAGCTGCATATAAATACAATTGCCACATACATATATACCAACTGGCTAAATAACATACTCTCTGGTCTTAGATAATCTATTTTCTTAGGTTATTGTATCTCTTGTCTTTGGCCTACTCAGGGATTTTTATTCCTTCCTTTGAATAACTTATCTTTTGGAGATATTTTTATATTATTTAGAAACGTTCCAATTTTCCAGTTACAAAATGGTGTCTGTTATCAGTGAAAGCTCTCTCATCAATGCTTGAGATACTGTACACAGTGTTGCACAGGACTTTCATTTTTCTATTACATAAATTTTTTAAAATTAATGTATGTATTTTTCTCTTTCACAGTTGGTATATATTAGGGCTTTCCCTGATAGTGACTTAAGGTAATAATTTGTGAATTTTTTTTTTACTAAATGTCATCAAGATCTTACAAAGAGAGAAGAAAGTGAGAGGATTATTTATATGTTAGTGCCAACATTGAAAGTAAAACAATAGTAGTAACTTTGGGGATAAATTCGAAAAGCTACCATAGAAGAAGAAGGGTACACATAAAATAAATAGCTTTATCCCCAAAGCTTGTCATTTTTTATTGTAAATGTAATATATACTCCTTTAAAAAAATCAAACCATATAGAATTATAAAATACAGATTCATCTGCTCCACCCCATCTCTTCTTCCTGAGGGGTGACCACTGTTAATGTTTTGATATGTGTCCTTTCAGAAACTTCTGCAAATACTCTAGTGTGTTTGTATATGTCCGTGTATACTAGTTTTATACAAATAGAACAGTAGCCTTAATGTTCTGTGACTATTTTTCATTTTATTATATATTGGTAGACACCTTTCCATAAGTGTTTAAATAGATTTACCTCATTCTTTTGTAAATTACTACATATTCCATTGTGGGACTATTTACTTAATGAGTCCCTATTAAATAGACATTGAGATTGTTTTTACTTCTCTATTGCAAAGCATCAGTGAAGATCTTTTACATATATTTTTATCTCAATGTACACATTTCCATGACTTTTAAAATTTGGTTTTTATAAGATATTTGTAATAAAATTTTAACGTGTTTTCAGTGAATGAGATCATAGAGATACTATATTT
Source organism: Proteles cristata cristata (assembly GCA_017311185.1). Taxonomy (NCBI): domain Eukaryota; kingdom Metazoa; phylum Chordata; class Mammalia; order Carnivora; family Hyaenidae; genus Proteles; species Proteles cristata. The sequence goes on along the minus strand of JAESUZ010001857.1, from coordinate 2,723,430 downwards.
GAGATCTTTTTCTTGGAGAAAAAGAAAGATTATGTAGGAGTGCATAAGTTTTAAAGAAAAGCATCTTTTTGCAGGGTAAGTTCCCCCCTGCTTGATTAGCCAAATAAATATGTGGCCAAAACTTATAAAGGAAAATCCATCTTATTCCAATAAAAAAAGATGCAACAAGATGTCTCTAACATAATGCGAAAAAGCTACATTGATATTTGGATTGCCTCGTTTTAATATTGGAGATATTTAAAGGAAATAGCTAAACTGGTCATCTTTGTCACATTTTTAAAAACGCTATCCATGTTCATGCATGTTGCACCACAAAGGAACTTAATTATGCCATTGTGATAAATAGGAAGCAATATGTTGGCAATTATGAATGACCACAATTCTCCATAAAAATAATTTGATTATATGTAAGGTTTGGTAGTTTGTTAGAATGCTTATAAATTCGGAATAACATGAAACATCCGTTTTACAATGAATCCCAGAAGTCTCCTAAAACCTTTTGTATGTGGAGCTATGGAGAGGAGACGGATCAGACCTTTTGGTACAAGCAACGGCCTGTGGCCACCACCTTGATTTTCTGATAGGTGGTATTTATCCTAAAAGTAGGACAGAAAAACAATCAATTTTAGTATATGTGCTGCCGAAGCGAGCACGACAGAAAAACAATCAAAGATAATTAAACCCAATTAGATCACAACCTGTTATCTTTTATTGTACTTTCTCTGCTGTGGGATCGGGATTCAGTGGTGCCTGTCTTGTGCACCCAGTCTCTTGAGTTTCGAAGCCCCAGCTGAGCCTTTATCATTCAATCCTACCACCCAAATATATGGCTCCTGACTCCCATAACCATCAAACCACTGTAATCTCATCCAGTCTCCGGTGACTCGGTCTCCCCAACCTCATTTTTCTCCACTCCTTCACCGCAAAAGAGGGAGAGAAACAGGAGGGCTGAAAAGCTCACTCTGGCATCAGCATCCCTTCCTGAGCTTTGTCTAATTAAAGTACATCTGCCAAGACATTGATCCAGCTTCTCCCTTGTTAAACATTGCAGTTGTTTTTAATATTAGACTTTATACTGCCTGTTAAATTTATAATTATAGAAAGAGCTAGTGGCCTAAACAAGATTAATTGGTATGCTTCATTAAGGACAAATTTTTTTTACAAATCATGCCAACTGCCATTTTGTTTTTTAATGTTATTAGCAAGTTGCGCATCTGCCTTAATGTGAGTCTTCACGTTGGATTGCATGCTTATCTTTTCACATTTGTAGTTGAAATCTGTCCCAACCACTGAAAGTAATTTTTCTTGTGGTCAGCCTTCTTGTTTTGTGTTAATGTCTATTATAAACATAGCCTTAAAATTCAATAATGCACTTTAAAATACATGTGCCACTTAAGTAACTTGACAGAGTTAAAGAGAGGGTTACATATATTTTGATGGAGACAGTAGAGTAACAGTGTCAGTAAATATATATCACCTTTTTAAATTTGGGGATGGGAATTGGAGCTGAAAATTTAAAACAAGTAAAACAATACCTGTAAAAAACATAACTGAGTTTCTGAAATTATAGTAAGTCTAAAAATTGACACCAGGAGCTCAAACATAGCAAGTAATTAATAAATGTTACCTAATTACCTAGCCGGAATATTTGTTTAAAACATTAAGTTAATATCTGCTGCATTTTAACTACATTTTTGTTTTTCATGAAATCTATAAAAGAAATTCCACTGACTAGAACATAGTAAATCAAAAATATCACCCATAGTCAGCTCGAGCATTAGTGTTTTAAATTCTTATACTCTAATTATGATCTTTTCTTCCTCCTGTGGAAAATAAGTTACAAAACCCCATTTTTAAACATATACATCTATAATTATGTAATAAAACTGAAACAACTTTAGAGAAGCATAAATACGTGGTCTGAACAAAATCAAAGTTCTGAAATTTGGGAAGTATCCAGGATAGTGAAATACTACCTTTCAATGCAAACCAGTGATGCAGACCTTTCAAGAAGAAAGGAGGTGGAACTCCTTTGTAACTCTGGTTTTGAGGACAGGGCTAATACTCATTTCATAGCCAGCTGTGATGTGGGACTTGTACTGTACATCACTGTTCTGAGAGTAGTATGTTAGCTGACTTTATCCTAATCCAGGAAGCAGACGGTCACATAGTGTGAGACTTACAATTGTCTGTTTGGAGCATTAGCTGAAGCCTTCATATATCATATATGTTATAGATCCCCATATACAGTGCCAATTTTAGAAGCATGTAATTTGTGTCTCATGAACTATATATATATTTTTTTGCTAAAACAGTGATTGTTTTGAGAATAACTATGACTTAAAAGGGAAAAAAAATTAAATACACAAAATATCGCCACTGCCTTTTTTACCACTTTCTTTTAGCTTATAAAATGAATTTCATTACTTATATTTAACTCTGCATCACTTAGATTATACAAATTTATTTGTATAGAAAAAATTTTCATTTTTCAAGCTTATCCCACCATTTTTTTGTCACTCTGTCTTATTAATATTAAATGATTTCTGTCCCTGTTTTTGAAGTGATGCTCACATCTTTCAACAAGTTCCTGTTTTCTTTAGCTTTCCTTGTTATGTTCCTTTTTCCCTTTTATGTTCCCTACCCATCTTTGCCAACTGTGAGATAAATTGTCTCATCCTTAACTCCTTTGACTAATGAAATGAAATTCACATACTGAAAGAACTCCATAATTTGGCTCTGGTAGTGAACATAATTTACCGTGGCTTACTTTGTACATTGAAATGTATGAGGACAACCTGGAACACTCACCCTCTTCTTGATAGGAGTTGGAGAAACCCTGCCCAGCCTCTCTGACAAGACATAAAATGAACGAGAAGATGTCAGTTGGATCAGAGAGCCTAATAATACTCTAAAGCCAAGCATCAGAAATTGCTTCATGAATATTGTAAAATCAATGTTGTGTTTGCATATTAGTTGGACAGAAATCACATGTGGATATTCATCCAACCTGACCCCAAATCATTCATGATTCATCCAAAATGGCCAGAGGTCTGGTTTGGGGTCTTTGTGTCGACAAAAAGTCCTACAGCTTGGATTTGGGGCTGGGTTTATGTAGTATAGCATTTGTATATAAGATCTGATGATGGATTCATAGTCTGTGAACATTATTAGATATTTCGATGCTATAAAGTAGATAACATTGAATGTAACTGATAGTAGCCTTCTTCTAGAGAAACCGTTTATCATTTGCAAATGCTCAACATTTTCAGTGATATGATTATATGTAACATATACGTATAATATATACGTATATGTAACGCTCGAGATATATCTAGAATAGGTTTAGTATATGATATGAAAATGTCCAAGGGAGAGTCAAACTTGGGTGTTAAAGGGCCCCAGAAATTGCTGAAATAATGTCATTTCAGATTTTTCCTTATAGCTGACAAACTGTGCCATTGGTCATCTGTTCCCTGCAAAGTTGTTAGGTGTTCACCTCATGCCCCGGGGTGGGAAATAGTGTCAAGAATCCAGTCGAATTCTTAAAAATAATATTTTTTATTAAAATGTTACTTCCTCTCTTTCCAAATATACTTTCACTGCTTCTTTCAAGTAAATACTTCTAGGTATTTTGTATAATATATTTGAATACTTTTAGTTCATAGAAAATTAGTATGCTTTATAAAGAAAATTCTAGATAAAGTGTCATGAGTTTTTATCAGCTGACTATACACCCTTTTCCGCTTCCAGTTCCATATGGCAAAACTTAGTTTTGTTATTTGATCATTTTCGTCATAATTAAAGTTCTGTATATGGCATTGAAAAGAGAAGACCAATCTTCAATTTCTTATGACACCTAGAACAGTAACTGGTTTATATATACACATTGCCATTTACCTTGAAAAGAACAACTTATTACAGATTTTTAATGTAAAAATTAGTTGACAATCATGTTGCTTATGAAAGCAACTGTTAATAAGTAGTAAATTCTGAGAGATCACAGAAATAATTTTGTATAGAAGGAACACAAATTTAGTGGCATTAAAATGTTATGTTAACACATTCATAAGAAGCCATAACAGTTTTTTTGTTTCTACACTAAAATTGGGCATAAGATACATTCATGAAACAAACATATTTAAAGATGTATACTTACTGACAAACTATGGGACAATTAAATTATTCACATTCTCTTTTTTCACAAAGTGCAAAATGCTACAAAGAAATAATTCGAATGTTTAATCTGTTGTTACTATATATTCAGAAATTGCAGTTCTAAGGAATAATTGTCATGTCCTATCTGAATTATCAATATATTCCATTTGAATTATATTCTCATGAACAATAGCAAAGGAGAAGAAATTTCTTAATTTTAAAATGAATGACTCTTACTGGTTTGTACCTTATCTTGTCCATCATTTCATTATATTGTAAGTTTTTTTGTTTTCTGTAAAATTCATAGCCAATTTCCAAGTAAGATAAATTATACTATTTCTCGTTTTTTAAATGAGCCTACCTGAGAAGAGATTCTCTTTTCCAGTGATATTGGAAAATATTTATGTGATTTTATTCTTAACTTTTTCTACATTTCATTAGTCATACTATTAACTTTAGTATTCATAAAACTATGTGGAGGTACCTATTTTGAATATATTTTGCAAAAAGAGGCAGTAGAAATAAAATGAGAAAATAGATGGTATTATTATATAGAAATCCCTGAAAGAAAATTGCAAGGGAAAAAAACAAATTCCACTGAGATGAAAATGTTGGGAAATGAGGAGTATTCAAAGACCTTAATTTGTTACATTGCGAGAGTAATCAGCTTACTTCCAAATGATTGCCTCATGCTGTTGTTTCCATGAATTGTACTTCTAGCATAATATATAATTTTCCCTACCATTTTAGTGTTTATAAATTAATTACTGAAAAGAAAGGAAGGAATTGGTTAATAGACGCCAAGAAAACTGGGTTTATTCCCGTTTTCCAATAGCACTAATGTATACTTCCTTAACCTTCCATATGGTGCTTTGTGTGATGAGAGTATATAACATTTATATATGTTATTAGTGCCTTATTTTTTTCACTTGACTTTATTTCTTACCTAAAGAGCCATATATTTTTTGTGAGTGTTCCTTGGTCCCTGTATTTAAAGTGCTGATGACACAGTGTATCTTTAGTGGTGTATATAGGCTACATTTGCTACCTTAACCCACTGTATTATCTCCAGAACAGTAGATTAGCCAATATATTTTTCTTAAACTCAGTGTTTATTTTAAAGCTAAGGTATAAAAAATAAAAGGATATTAAACGTCATCATTTGAAGCCATTATTATTGAAAAGTACTTTAAAGCTGCAAAGAAGAATGCTGGTTGTTAAAATTTTAAATGGAAGTCAGAATGGCTGTCAGTCTTTAGAGTTCCAATTAGGACAAAATTACTTTACAAAAAGCATTAAAACTAAAAGTAAATATACGGAACTTCAGGAATTTGATCAGTTTGTTACAACTTGTCTTTGACAATGTGTTATTTGTAATCGACGTCCATGCATGTTTGCTATTTACATGTAATTATTCATTCACAGTGGGCTTTATCAATATCAAGATATTTTGTATAATGTTATTTTGCTCTTCCTGGTCTTTGCCTTTGTGTTAGCTTTATACAAAAAGCTGGTTGGTGTATTCTTTATGTACCATAGTATATAATTCAGCTTTTCCTGATGAATGTATGACAAATAATTAAAATAAATCATGTGCTTAGAAAAGACAAAGACACAGGTTGTATATGAAAATATGTGTACATATTTGACAAAGAAAAAAGAGGAAAAGAATCTTCCTGCCAACAGATATGTCCTGCTGGACAGGACATGGAAATTAACAGATTTTTTTTAAGCAGTAAAATTTAAAAATCTATTACCTCAAGAATTTTCAGTGGATACGTGTCAGTGTACGGCCCCTTGTTCGCCAATTCAATCTCACTTGCTGCTGGCAGTAAAAACAACCCAAGTGTCAGATCACACAAATTGTAGGGGCAGATCTTTCAAAAGATGGATACCTTGTGATATTCTGGAGTCTGACTTTGGACTTTTGGTAATGTCCCTATGGCCTTTTGTTGTGGTGCGGCTTTTTTTGTTGGTTTTGGTTGGTTGTATTAGAATGGAAGGGTAATCTTGATTATGAGATCAGATCTCTTGGAAGGATGTAATGACACTCACTCTACTTGGATGAAAACTGTATTGGGAATCAACTATTTTGATTGTCATGATATGAGCGGTTGTATGGATTCCTGTGGAGTGCTGTTTACTCGCATGATGTGTGCAATACGTCATGCAACGTCATCTAGCAATGCCTAATAAAAGTTTAAAAAAAAAAAAAGACTCTTGTCTTTTTTTTTTTAACATTTTGAATTTAAAGAAATTAAAAGGTAAAATTTGACAGTGGCCAAATTACACGAACATAAGTAAATTTGGAAAGATATACTAAAGTCATTTCTGCACTAGATTCTAAGACTAGAAAAACAGGAATGAACAGAAATCCATGGGTATGCTTTTTGGAAAGTGGATTGTGTCGTGTTCCTATGGCATGTTCTGAGGAAAGCTCACAGAAAACGGAAGGTCAGCCTGAACATTCTGCATGAGACAGTGTATCTGCAAGCACACAGTATAATGCCAGTTACTTTCTCTCTGACTTATTCCTTCACTGAAAATCCATTCACTGTTATTTATTCAGCTAATTATTTTTTTTAGTAAATATGTCTTGAGTTCCCTGCTGTTACAAAAATACACTGCACATGCATTTAGGAGAAGGCCAGGCTCTAACACTGGTCTAGTGGAGGAAGTGCTAGGCAAAGTTTTCGACAATGGATCCTATTTTGAATTCTTTGACTGATTTGGTGTGCGATATTAGGTTAACCACATACCTTTGCAGACTTCAGTCTAAATAAGGAGTACATGCCAATCTTTAAGGTCTCTTTCAGCACTTAAATTTAGATCTATGCAACCTGTTTTTAAGGTTACATCAAATGACTCAGTTCCAGCATTTCTCCAACCCAGAATGGCCATGCCACGCCCCTGTGCCTTCATACAGATCAGGCCCCTAGCTTCCCTTGCTCCACCAAACTCCTCCTGCTCCATGGTCCTCAGGCCCAGCATCTTCTCAGGCAGAATACCACCCAGACCATACCACATGGGACTCACCATGACCTCCTCTGCTGAGCATTCTCTGCAAGTCACTACTAAGCAAGGCATTTGTGATATTTTCCCAGGGCTGCCATGACAAAGTACCACAAGCTGGATGACTTAAAACAACAGAAATGTGGGGGTACCAGGGTGGCTCAGTCACTTAAGCATCTGACTCTTGGTTTCAGTTTAGGTTGTGCCTTCCCGGTTTCGTGAGTTTGATCCCCTCATCAGGTTCTGTGCTGACAGTGTGGAGCCTGCTTGGGAGTCTCTGTCTTCCTCTCTCTCTCTGTTCATTCCCCATTTGTGCTGTCTCTGTCTCTCAAAATAAAAAAATTAAATAAATAAACTTAAAAAAAATAAAGACTTAAGATAAAAAAACAAATGTATTCTCTCACATTTCTGGAAACAAATTCTAAACTAAAGTGTCAGCAGGGTTAGTTCCTTTTGGAGGCCTCTCCTTAGTATCTGGTAGTCACCAGCAATCCTCAGCATTCCTTTACCTGCGGTATCTTCACTTCTCATCAGTCTTTGGATTTAGGGCCCACTATTGTCTAGTGCAACTTTTTTATGGGCTGAATTGTGTTCCCCAGAATTCACATGTTGAAGTCCTAACCCCCAGATCCACAGAATGAGACCATATTTGGAGATAGGGTCTTTAATGAGGTAATTAAGGTAAAATGAGATCATAGGGGTGGGCCCTGTTCCAACGTGAAATAAAATTAGTGCAGCATGATGACATCATGTTGCTTCCTTGGTTGCCATGAGAAGACACCATCATAGGTGGTAGAAAGAACATAGACAGATATTGGACCCAGACAGATAAGTTACAAATTTAGCCTCTGCTCAGGGAACTAAGACAAGTTACTTAGCTTTTATGCCTCTCAAATTCCTCATCTGTAAAATTCGAATGTGCTTACCTGGAAGGGTTGTTGAGGGACTAAAATTCCAGGCATATGCTGCCTCAGTAACTAGTATACTCTCTGATACATAAAGATCAATGGCTCAACAAACATTTTTAGAGAAATGACAATACTTCTCCCTCTTTCTTATATGCAATTCTCTGGAAACCTGAAAGTTTCTGGACAACCTGAAGATAGGATCACAGCACAGAGTACCCCAGGCTTCCATTTGGAAAGCCCACTCCACTCTCTTCCCCAGAAAACCTGGTTCTAGAATGCAGGGGAATTCTTCTCTAAGATGAACAGCCCATTTGACATGAGCGCTGTTTTCCTGCTAGAAAATGTGTGATTGCTTGTTGCAGTACAATGGCAGCAATATTTTACATTAAAACTTGAAAGTCACCTAAGCTTTCAGGGCCTGTTTCTACATGTGTTGTACCCACTATGTGTGAAGGTGACCCTAATTTAAATGAGTCTCAAGAGTTAAATAGCAACACAGGTAGACACCATCTCATTGGAAAATCATTTGAGTGGCACATTTACTTCCTCGAGCCGGGCTCAAATTTTTCTGTCTCCTTTTAAAGTATGCATGTTTGTGTAATCACTTGATAATAGTGAAAAGAATATCTAAAAGATGTATAATTTGTGGATTGTCAGCTAGTTCTTTGCAGATATAAAAAACCATTGTAAAAGAAGATATTTTTCCTTAATACTACTATGGCAACTAGGAATTTTGTTCTTGATTTACATTTCCAAACAAGAAACTCAAAGCACATAAATACAATGGTCTGGGTAGTGTCAAGAGGCCTGGATTCTACTCCCTGTTTGTGGGGTCTATGGCCTTGGACCAGGGGTCCAGCCTCTCTGTAACCAACTTCCCTTCCTTGTATATGGGGAATCAGATCTCTAACATAGTGACATATTATATGCACAGTAATAGGTAATAAAATCAAACTACATCAGTTAAAATCCTCCTTCACAATTTTATCAAGTTAAATTTTGCTTTAACAATTGCACAATGGAAATAAATATACTGTGGATGCTGTTCTTACAGGAGGCCCAAAGTAGTATGCAATGAATCGAAACTCCCTTCTCCCTTCCCTCATGCAGATCACTCTTGACCCAATATTATTAACAATCACTGAGTTGTAATTGTGACCCTAAATTAATATGCTTCTTATCCTGGCCAGTAATTCAACATTGAATTCATACATATTGGCTGGCCAAATTACAATTTTGGTTTGCCGAGTTAGACAGGATTGCATACTTTAAGATGTTTTAAGGCTTTAGTTTCCTTCTCATAGCTGATCTTCTAATTAAACTGGGTACAGGAAGTGCTAGTATGAGGAAGACAGCCCCAAGAAATCCTCCAGGCATTCCACAGAGGAGGGAAGATGATTTCCCCCCTACCCAGTGGCACAGAGGCCTTTTCAAGGGCCAGATATAGATCCCCTATTAAGCTTCTATTTATCTCCGGTGACCATAAAAAGCAGTTGGCCCTGCAGGAAAGGCTGGCGGCTGCAATTGACTCCAGGAGGCCAGTCCTGAGCAACAGAGTAAGGGCTGCTCTAAGAACTTTTGGAGTCATGTTGCTAGCTCTTTGCTAGGACCATTCAGTCCTACGCCAAGGCAATCTGTGAACTAAACACCGCACATCCCTGTAAAATTTCCTGTGACCACAGGAGGCGCTCAGAGTCATTCCAGCATTCTTGGAGTTGCTTCATGACTATTTACTAAATAGCCATACACAGCTAAATACTGATGGTATTTTGTTCGATGAAAAATATTTTTAGAAGAATTGATTGAGGGTGCCTGATTGTCTCAAAAGAGCGTAAAACTCTTGATCTCAGGGTCTTGAGTTTGAGCCCATCTTGAGTATAGAGTTTCCAAAAAAATAAATAAATAAACTTAAAAAAATAAAAAAAGATTGTTGTCCAGTTGTTCTCACCTTCCATCACTTGGTATTTAAACTTTGCTCTGGGGGCCCCTGGGTGGCTCAGTTGGTTAAGCACCTGACTTCGGCTCAGGTCATGATCTCCTGGGTTTTGAGTTCGAGCCCCGTATCTGACACTGTGCTGACAGCCCAGAGCCTGGAGCCTGCTTCTGATTCTATGCTTCCCTCTTTTTCTGCCCCTCGCCCACTCATGCTGTGTCCTCTCTCTCTCTCACAAATAAACATTTTAAAAAATTAAAAAACAAACAAAAAACACTTTGCTCTGTATTAGGTTAATTAATAATTATGAAAATAGAGAGTAGAATCAGACATTTTAAGGCCACAGGAGGCAATAAGAGGTGTCTTTTGGAACACTTCACACATCATTGCTAAAAAATAAACAGATCATTAGGAAACAGCCCCAAACACATTTCATATCTTTGCTAAGAGCCCTGAAGAACTCTATTCTTACTGCTTATCTCCCTTACAAATGAGTTAATATAAATGTGGAAAATTACAGTAATCCAATTCATTAGACACGTGTCCAGGAGAACTGAGAAGTATCAAGTGCAACCAAATGACCATCTGAAACCTATTTCTAGATGGCCATTTCCACTTAACTCGGTGCTATTACTCTTAAATAAAACCCAAAAGCCCTCAAACCTTTAACCAAAAACTGCTTTGAGGCTGAGCAAACATGCTTAAAGCTTCAGGGGGTCATATTTTATTATAAAATTCCAGCTCTTTGCATAATACTTTTCATCTACCTCCATGAAACAAACAGAAACAGAACAAAAAAAAGTAAATGTTCTAAGCAGCAGAGGTTCTACTATGGTGGTGTAAACTCCCTATAGCCGATCCTTTTCCACGGAGCACCATAAAAAAAGAAAAAAAAAACCTACCTGAAAAAGCTGAGAATAAACAGGACCCTGCAGAACGTAGTGGGGAGTCAAAATGTGGAGATGTAACCTTCATGATGGAAAGAGTCTCAGTTCCTATCCTCTAATGATTTTGCCCCAAAAGTAGAGGGGCAGCTACTGAAATTCCAGTGGATCCCTCTGCCACCTTCACCTGCCTTCAGAACTCCAGAAAGAAGACAGAGGCACAAGAGAGTCATGGAGGGAAGGAAGCTGGAAAAGGAAAAATGAATGCAAAATCTCAGTAGAGAAATCAAAATTGTTAAAAATTTTAAAAAGAAAAGTAGAACCAAATGAAAACGTTAGCATTGAAAAAGGATGAAAAAATTCACTGGATGGGTTCAAGAATATAATGGAAATAGCAAAGGGTCAGTAAATTTGAAGACAGATTAATAATTATTTTCTCTGAAGAACAGAAAGAAAAAAGATTGAAGAAAAGTAAATAGAATCTTAAGGCTCTAACAAGCAATATAAAAGCTCTAATGCATGTGTACTTGGAATTCCAGAGAAAGGATTGCAAAGGAACATGATGAAAATTTTTGGAAAATGTTAATTAACTTGGTGGTGGTAATGATTTATACATACGTGGAAACTCATTCACTTGTATACTTTAAATGTAAACATAAAAGTTTAATGACAACTATGTGTCAATAGAACTGTTAAAAAGTATTTTTAATTTACTACACCCATAAAAAGAGAAATGTCTTTATTTTGCTTCAAATTCTATGTTTTAAAATTGGGAAAAACTAAAATTACTTTGCTGTTATTACTTAAATATAGTATTACTCATCCAGTTATCTATTTGGGTATTTTCCAGGAAAAGTTTAAAGATTTGCATTTTATATTTGTCTTCTTTATTTTGTGTGGTTAAAGTATTTCTTTTTCATCTCATTTGAATTTGCATATCTCAGTAGTAAGTTTTTGATTCCTACCTATCTGAAAGACAAAGAAGAAAAACACAAAAGTACATTAATCAGAAATAACTGTCTTACTTAAATAGTTCAAGCCTAAGTCAAAACTTACATAACCCAATCTATAACGCAGAATGAATATGGGTTAAAACTATCTTCTAAGTTCATTATTATGTTTTCTTTTTACTTACAGATATGAAAATCAGCTTAATCAAAATACTTTGCTAGTATAATATTATGACAATTATTTCTATAACCACTTAAAACACTGTTTAAGAATTTTATGTATTCTTTTTTTCATTTTTTTTAATATTTATTTTTTTGAGAGAGACATAGAGAGAGTGCAAGTGGTAGAAGGGCAGAGAGGGAGACACAGATTCCGAAGCAGCTTCCAGGCTCTGAGCCGTCACCACAGAGCCCACCAAGGGGTTTGAACCCACGAGCAGTGAGATCATGACCTGAGCCGGAGTCAGACACTTACCGACTGAGCCACCTAGGCTCCCTAAATTTTGTGTATTCTTAAATGTATTATTTCCACTAAGTGACAATGGAAACTCATATTTTGTGGATGTAGGTAGGAGAAATACATAGCTTATTTTCTAAGCATATCTTTGTCTTCAATAATCTGCTGTTATATAAACAAATAGAAGAAGCCCAAGGCAATTGATTTTATCTATTTTGTATCACAAGTACTTTCTCCTTTTTATAGTGCCCATTTGGATATTATCACATAATTATCTTTTTCTTTATTAGAAGTTACAATCTTAGCCAAATAATAGCTATTTCCTGTTAAACTAAGAAGAAAGCAAATTAAATATTTTGTAGACAAAAAATTAACTAGTAACTTATTGTTGCTGATGGTAATTACAGTTTATCAAATCGCCACTATTATATAGCCTTAGCAATAAGCCTAGTCTCTCAGGCTATACCTTGAAAAAAGCACAGTCCAAGACTAGATCTTGCTTGAAGGTAATAGTTTATTTGGGGAAATAAATTCAAGGAACAGAAGTGAGTGGCTGGGAGAATAACACAGGGAGGAAAGGAAAGCTTACCCACTTATGCACTCTTAAGGTGGCTGCCTCTGTGGGCACCGTGCTCAATCCCACAGGACCCTCTGAAGAGCCATGTCCAACGAGCCTCAGAATTGCCTACCCGAAGACAGAAGAGGAGACCTTTACTTGCCTCCTCTTCTTCGCATTGGTCAAGGGTTGCTCTCTGGGATGATAACTCCCTCACCCTTTCGTGTTTGCACGTGAATCTCAAGGGCTCAGGAGTCTCCACAGAGCATCCAAAGTAGTAGAGGCAGAGAACTCCCATGATGACGATCAGATTACACTTGCCAGCAGCTGATTGCCTCTGTGCGATGCTGGTGAGCCGATAGGCTGAGGAGATGTGGGAACCTGAGAGGCCTCAATACACAATTGGGATAAGACTTACCAACAAAGAAGAGTAAGAAGACCATTTCTAAGACGTTTTAGGTAAGGAAAACTGTGCTAGCCTCCAACACACAGACACACACACACACGCACACACACAAGCTTCCAACACACACGTGTGTGTGCGCGCGCGCGTGCGCGCACTCCATCCTGGAGCTGGCTTCCATCACCTTGGGAGAGTCAATTATCTTAATCCCTTCCAAACTCCGTGTTCAGTAACATCAAGTTGGTAGTCTGAAATCAGCAGAGATAAGAGTGTTTATACTACAGAAATTGGCAAATTTTGCAAACCAGAGCGTTTATTTTTGAGTGGGGGAGGTGGTGCAGAGAGCTGGTTTAACAGCGCACCACTACTTTGTGTGTGTGTGTGCATGTGTGTGCATTACACATAGAGTAACATGAGAAAGCTTTAACTTATTAGTAAATTATATTTTGGTAAAATAGTAAAAGCAAATTAAATTTTTAAAAAATAATACTTTCTTGGTTCAATAATAAGAAACTAGCCATAGGAACATGTCTCTGAAGAAACAGAATTGAAATTACGTTTAAAATGTTAATGCCACCACCTACCAACCCACAGATTAAATAGGGAAGGAAAAAAGAACACTAGCGCAGATAGCGGTCATATTGTAATTCTTACTGCTTATTATGGGGTAAATAGTGTTTCCCCGAAATTCAGACATTAAAGTCCTAACACGTAGTACCTCAGAATGTGACTGTATCTATCTTTACGTTAAAATGAGGTGGGCCCTAATCCAATATGGCTGTCCTTATAAAAGTGTCCTTATACGGGGCGGAAATGGTGGGGGAAAGGGAGAGAGGCAAACCATGAGAGACTCTTGAATGCTGACAAAAACTGAGGACTGATGGATGTGGGGGGAGGAGGGGATGGGCATGGAGGAGGACACTTGTGGGGATGAGCACTGGGTGTTATGTGGAAACTAAGTTGACAATAAACTGTTTGTTAAAAAAAAAAGAAAAAAAAAGAAAAATAAGAATGACTACTGTCAGATTGGTGGACAATATAAAACATGGCACAAAAAAAAAAGTGTCCTTATGCGTAGATGAGACTGGGACACAGACGTGCACAGAGGGAGGACCATGTGAAGGCCCAAGGAGAAGGGGTCACACTCTACAAGCCAAGAGGAGATGCCTCAACAGAAACCAATCCTGCTGCCACCTTCATCTCAGACTTCCGGCCCCCACAACTGGGAGGAAAATTAATTTCTATTGTTTGAACCAACCTGTGGCTCTTTGTTATGGCAGTCTTTCCCGCACCAAGAAACGACTGCAGCTCCAAATTTGCCTTGACAGTCAGGGAGGGATGCCTTGACACTTCCGGGACTGAGAGCAGTCCTTAAGCCCCAGGCAGCCCTGGAGGGAAGGCCTGAGATACAGTCTGCTACCTCCTGACTGCTGGACTCATGAAATTTACCAGACCTTCAAGGACGGGGCCACACAATGCAGCCAGCCCTCCAAGCCTTGCAAAGTTCCTCGTTAAAAAACAAGTGTCTCATTAAAGACATGCAAATCAAAACCAAATGAAATATCACCTCATGCCTGTTAGAATGGTTATTATCAAAAAGATAAGAAATAACAAGTTTTAGTGAAGATGTGTAGAAAAAGGAATTCTTGTGAGACGTTGGTAGGATTGTAAATTGGTGCAGCCACTATGGAAAACAGTATGTAGGTTCTTTAAGGAATTAAAAATAGAATTACCCTATGATCCAGTAATCCCACTTCTGGGATCTGGGTATATATCCAAAGGAAACAAATCACTACATCAAAGAGATATCTGCACCCTCATGTTTATAGCACCATTATTTACAATAGCCAAGACACGGAAGCAACGAAGTGTCGATTGACAGGTAGATGGATAAAGTTGCGGTTGGTATGTACAATGGAATATTATCCAACTATAAAAAAGAGGAAATCCTACCATTTGTGACAACATGGATGGACCCTGAGAACTTATGCTAAATGAAATAAGTCAGATAGAGAAAGACAAATACTATATAATCTCACTTTTATGCAGAATCTAAAAGAGCAAGCAAATCATAGAAAAAGAGATCAGATTAATGGTTAGATGAAGGTGATCAAAAGTAATAAAGTATAAACTGGTTATAAAATAAATAAGTCCTAGGGATGTAATGTACAACATTATAACTGTAGGTAACACCACTTTAGGATATATTTGAAAATCCTCAGTTCTTATCACAAGGGGAAAAACATATTTTTATTTATTTTTTGGTAGGGTGTGGGAAGTATATATATGAGATGATAGATGTTAACTAAACTTACGGTAATCATTTCACAATTCATGAACTCAAAGTATTATGCTGTACACCTTAAACTTATACAATACTGTATGTCAACTATATCTCAATAAAACTGGAAACGCAAAACAAGTGTGCTTTTACAGTTCAGACGTAACTATTTTGGGCCTAAATTCAAATTACTGAACTCATCATATTGTTTATAACTTCTTATGATTTGCGAAATCTTACTTATAACTTAGGATCCTCATGCTTCAAACAATTTAAAGGACAATCTGATAACCAAAGGTAGAAAGGCTTGTCACAGGAATATCATATGTTTTCACTCATATGTGGATCTTGAGAAACTCAGTGGAAGACCATGGGGGAAGGGAAGAAGGAAAAAAATGTTACAAACAAAGAGAGAGGGAGCCAAACCATAAGAGACTCTTAAATACAGAGAACATACTGAGGGTTGATGGGGAGTAGGGGAGAAGGGAAAGTGGGTGATGGGCATTGAGACGGGCACTTGTTGGGATGAGCGCTGGGTGTTGTATATAAGCCAAATTGAAAAAAAAAAAAATAAAAAAAAAAAAAGGAAAGGCTTGTCACAGGAAAATATTTGTCTAGAGGCCAGAACACACAAATGGGAGAAAGCTCTGCAAAGGCTAATGCTTCATTTCTGTAATTATCTTTGCTGTCAGGATCCAAGGTTATTCTGTTCATGTTTGTCCAGGTGATTTATTGGTAAAGTAAATATTCTAATATAGGACGACTATTGCATTTTAAATTTTAAATTTCTTTCACAATATTTATGCTGTAATGTAAAATGAAATGGAAGTTTCTGTGCCAAACACTCTAGGTTCTAGTGAAATGCTCTCATCAACGTAAATATTAGCTGAATCAAGACATAGTTATTAAATGCATGATAATTACAGTTATTACCCTGGAATCTCTCTTTTTGGTCCTCTCTCTCTCTCTTTTTTTAA
Organism: Proteles cristata cristata; assembly: GCA_017311185.1. Classification (NCBI taxonomy): domain Eukaryota; kingdom Metazoa; phylum Chordata; class Mammalia; order Carnivora; family Hyaenidae; genus Proteles; species Proteles cristata. Next base: position 2,706,911 of record JAESUZ010001857.1, on the reverse strand, counting down.
TAGAGCACTCACTTTCTTGGTCCTGATACAAAGGTACTTAATCCCTGCATTTCCAGAATAATCTAGAGCCATGCAGCCAACAATAGGTTTAGATTTGAAATTGTTCTAACCTTGTTACTAGTCACTTTATCTTATCATGAAATAAGCATCTACTGGACAATGATGAATTTGCTTAAGTCTTGCTCATTCTCTTGATTCTCTATATTTTTCCGATAAATTCTAAACAAATTTTTTCATGGGGGGTGGGGAGTATCTATATGAGATGATAGGTGTTAACTAAACTTACAGTAATCATTTCACAACGCATGAACTCAATTTATTATGCTGTCCACCTTAAACTTCTACAATGCTGTAAGTATGGGAATTTTTTCTCACCAGCTATAGGCACATGTGATTAACTTCTAATACTTGTATCAGCATTGTTATGGGTTATATGGATGCTTGCTTTTACCACACTACTACACACTGTACATAATTAATGTTAAATGTTACATAGTCAGTGAATGTGAAGAAGGAAAAGAGAGAGGAAAGAAGATTTATTCTGAGATCTTTGAGAAGTTGTTCGACTTAGTAGAATTGGAGACTTTAGTTTCAGATGGACTTATGTCCACCAATGACTGCCTTACTATGTAATCTTGGGCAAAGGTAATGAATCTCTCTAAGCCTCAGTTTCTTCATCTACAAACAAGGAATGCAGTATAACCTAATTCACAGGGTTATTGAAAATTATAACTGAGATGATCTATACCAGAGCCTTAGCACAGTGCATGAAACAATATTAAATTCCAAAGATCCAATCAAAACAAAAAAATAAAACATTTTCATCTGAATGAATCTTATCCGTAAAATGGAGATAATAATAGCTTATTTTAAGGGATGTCAGGAGGAATACATGACTTTATGTATATAAATTGCCTAGCTAAATGCTTAAAACAAACTAGATAATCAAGAAATGATAGCTATTATCCCCACTGGATTTACCATTGAGATGAGGTCATCTTTTACTCGCTTATGTTTTAAAGGGCTTATGATTTGGAGCCCTCTGGTGTCCATATTTGGTACTGCAATTTTAGATTAGTAGGTATTAAGCTGATTTTGATCAGTTTTTCCTCCAAGGTATTGCCATTTACATGCTAATTTTCAAGCCAGAAAAGCTGTTATATATTTAATATTTTTATTTAAACTAATTTATTCCTTAAGAAAAATCAATATATTTCCCAAACCAGTTTTCTATTATTACCATAAATGAAAAACCAGTATGTTTTTTAACATATATAACTATGTTAAATTTATAATAATTGCATAGAAAATTCAATTTCAGGGGTGCCTGGGTGGCTTAGTCACTTAAGTGTCTGACCTGGGCTCAGGTCATGATCTCATGGGTCCCTGGGTTTGAGCTTCTCTTCGGACTCTGCACTGACAGAGCAGAGCCTGCTTCAGATCCTCTGTCTCCCTCTCTCTCTGACCATCCCTTGCTTACCTGCTTGCGCTCTCTCTCAAAAATAAATTAACACTTTATTTTAAAAAAATCAATTTCAGTACCAATCAGAATCATATCTCATACAACACTTTGAGGAACTTCATTTTATATCAATAAATGTCAGGATATGAAGGGTTAAGGAAAATTTCACAAAAGGAACAATTTAAAAAACAGGACAAAGGACTTTCCCAGCTCAGATTAAAGTACAGCGAAAGATACTAAACTGTGGAAACACTGAGTCATTGGGGAAGCTCCAAGAAGCTACAAATGCACCCACAGGGCAAGTGAGTAATTGGCTGGTGGTGGCTAATACCGGAAGAGAGGTGGGCCTGGCCCTAGCAGGGAAGGCCTGCTGTGTCCCGCAGAAGTCATCATTTTCCCAAGAATAGAGCTCCAAGAGATTTTACTAAATGTTTTCCCTCATCACCCACCTAAATATGTGTGTGTGAGGGGTGGAGGATGTCGTGACATGTCAAGTTTGGGAAATGCTAAGTTAAACCAAATTAATCAGTTAAAACTGCAGGAATCATCACAGCACTATAAAACTCTAAGAGAGAACTATAATATGCAGATTTCCCAATATGGTTGGCCTACTTAAAGAAGTAGGTTCTTTAATGTTGTCTTATTTGTGTGGGGGTTTTTTTTGTTTTGTTTTTTTTTTATTTCTAGGAGAGAGAGAGAGAGACAGCGTGAGCAGGGGATGGTCAGAGAGAGAGGGAGTCACAGACTGAAATAGGCTCCAGGCTCTGAGCTGGCAGTCAGCACAGAGCCCGACGCGGGGCCCGAACCCACGAACCGGGAGATCACGACCTAAGCGAAAGTCGGACGCTTAACCGACTAAGCCACCCAGGCGCCCCTGTCTTATTTGTTTTTATTTATTTAGGAACAACATATATATAGTATCAGGCAGAATAAATTTTAAGAAAGGTCCCTAAGTTATGGAGTTTTGTTTTTTTTTAAAGACAGTAATAACATGATTAGATGTGTGTTTTAGAAAGATCACTGGTTACGGTACGCTGGCTGACTTGAAGGGAAAATAAAGAAAAAAAGTAGAGGCTGGCAAATGAGTTAGAGTATGGCTGAATCACCATTCATCCACATGTAGAAAACGTAACACAATCGCCGCATGCCATGAATTTTAAACTATGTGAGCAGAAAAGAGCTTCAGGGCATCACAAATTTGAAGGCAGGAACTTATGTCATTTAAAAAAAAGAATACTCATTAAATAGTGGATCTTAGTGGAAGAAATCACATAACCTGGGAGACATAACCAGGCTAGATTTCTCAGAATGATATAGAAAGCAGAAATCAGTACAACGGTCAGCAAATCTGAGTAACAACAGACAGAGAATCGTGATGATAGTATATAAGGTATAATAAATGTTCGAAGGCAACACACAAATATTAGATAAACTTATTTTCTTTGTATTTGAATAACTACATTGTGCAGTTCAAAATTCTCTTGCTGCTTTGTTGAAAATGACAGATCTAGGTGGAACAGTTTAGCTTATGAAATAGAGGAAATCCATTGTGAGTCTTAGCATTACGAGTTATCAGAACCAGGATGAGTGTGTGTGTGTGTGTGTGTGTTTGTGTGTGTTAGTGTGGGGTAGTGTTTTGGCAAAAGTGGGTTGGAGATAGGCGAGGTAGAATGAAAAAGAAAATAAGTCTGAAAGCCAAACTCCTTGGATATATGATGAATAAAAAGAAAAGGAAATCTTTTTTCTACTGGACATTGAATTATTCAAGAAGTCCAGTGAATCTCATTTGCTCTCAAATTAATTTTATACGCCAGCATTTAGAGTGGCTGCTATATTCATTTGACAGTTATTGGGAATAATTCTGCATTTTCCTGATTGAACTGGTTTGAAATGGTCACATTGCTTGAGAATTCCTGCCTTGTCAGATTATGTTAATTTTCCTCATTTTTCTTTTCTTTTTTTAAAAGTTCTTATTTATCTAAGTTATCTCTACACCCAACGTGGGGCTATAACTCAGACCCTGAGATCAAAGTTGTATGCTCCACCTGCTGAGCCAGGCAGGTGTCCCTACTTTCCTCATTTTTTTTCTAGTGAGTACTTTAAACTGTTGACCCAGCTCATGGCTGGGTCCTTTTCTTCCTTCTCTGAAAAGGGTGATTGGTTAACAGATACCAATTTCTTACACAGGAAGTGGAGAAGTTTTGTGCAGATGTAAAATCAATGTACTTTTTTATTTTTTTTAATGTTTTATTTATTTCTAGGAGAGAGAGAGAGACAGCATGAGCAGGGGAGGGTCAGAGAGAGAGGGAGTCACTGACTCTGAAACAGGCTCCAGGCTCTGAGCTGGCAGTCAGCACAGAGCCCGACATGGGGCTCGAACCCACAACCACGAGATCATGACCTAAGCGAAAGTTGGACGCTTAACCAACTAAGCTACCCAGGCGCCCCTACTTTTTACTTTTTAAAAATTCTTCTTAGTGATATTGTGATCACTTATTTCAACTGAAGTTAATCCATTAAACTTGGTTTTTAATTTATATTGCCATTGAATGTTCCCTAATATTATTTATAGAATGAACTTTGATAGTAATATTTTAACTATCTCAGGAATAGAAAGAAATGAGAAAGGCAGTCTGGTGTGTGTGTTAAGAATACAGGAATACAGGCTAAGGAATGTAATCTGGATCCATATCCCAGCCCCACTGTTATCAGCTATCTGACCTCAGCCAGTTAAACAACACAAGACTCAGTTTATATGTCTGTAAATGAGGATAACAATACCAGAAATAATTGAGGAGAGTTTTTTAAGGTTTATTTATTTAATTTGAGAGAGAGAGAGGCACATAGAGAGAGAGAGAATCCCAAGCAGGCTCCACACTGACAGTGGGAGCTCAGTCTCACAAACTGTGAGATCATGACCTGAGCCAAAACCAAGAGTAGAATGTTTAACTGACTGAGCTACCTCAGTGCTCTGAATAGAGGAGAATTAATATTCAAAATCATTAATAACTAAATATTTTCCAAACTTGATCGAAGAATAGCATAACAAATCCAAGCATAAAAACATAATGAAATCCAAACAGACAAATATTGAGAAAATGCAGAACAGAACACCAAAGACACAGAGATTATTTTAAAAGTATCCAGAATGAAAACAGAGGTGACTTACCAAGAAATAAAATTAGTGTGATAGCTAACTTTTCAATTGCAGCAATAAAAAGTATAAGACAGTAAAATAATATTTTAACATGCTAAAAGAAATAAATTTTCAACCTGGGCTTGAAAAATAAACTTTCTTTCAGAAGCCACTGAGTAAGGGACTCTGAACATTGTACAGGATCACAGAGGTAAGATCTGAGATGCAAAAATATAATAAAATATAAGTAAATAAATAAATAAAATTTAAAAACAACAAATAAATAAGGATATAAAACAATAATAATGTTTAACCTAAGAGTTAAAAAGCAAATATGACAGAGAGCGCCTAGGTGGCTCATTCATTAAGCATCCAACTCTTGGTTCCGGCTCAAGTCATGATCTCTTGAATCGTGGGTTTGAGCCCTGCCTCGGGCTCAATGCTGTCAGTGCAGAGCTTGTTTGGGCTCTCTCTTCTTTTCTCCTGGTGTTCCCCTGCTTGTACTCTCTGTCAAAACAAACAAACAAACAAACTTAATAAAATAATATGATAGAGCTAAAATAATGGAGGCCAATTGAATATAAAGTGGAAAGAAGTGACCAGTGAAAGTTTTCTGAATTCTCTGTATTGTGCAGAAGGAGGATGAATGTATTACCTAGTCTTATATTTAAGACTTTCTTAAATATACATGTGAAAATATGAAGGATAATCTTTAAGAGTATAGAAGTATCGTGCCTATACTGAAACAATTACAAGGAAGTAAATGGGATAAATAGAAATACAAGATTCAGAACAAAGATTAGAAAGAGTTAAACGTATATAATAAGATTACAGAAATAAATTAAAACAACACAAATTGTCTCCTGGCTGGCAACGAGAGCATGTGACTGTTGATTTCGGGGTTGTAAGTTTAGGCCCCATGTTGGGTGTAGAGAGTACTTAATAATAAAAAGTAGAAAAAGAAGAAAGAAATTAAAACATATGAGTAATTACAACCAGTATTAAGGAAATAGATTCTCAGACTATAAAAAGGAAAAGATCTGGTAATACATTTTTCACAAGAGACAACAGAGAAAGGTTGAAACTCAAAGTTGAAAAAGTATATTGAGTAAATACAAACCCAAAGAAATGTGGTAGTGCTATACTAATATTTGTTAAAACAGATTTTGAGTCAAACTAAAGATTATCATTATGTCAAGATAAAAGTTTAAATTCACCAGAAAGATGTAACAACTCTAAAGAGGAGACATTCACAACCATGTCATGATAGTGAAAGTATTTAATACACAATTCAGTAACAGATTGTGCAGAAAAGTAATAAGAATGTGAGAGATTTTCACAACATATTGAACAAGTTTGATCTAAATAACATGTAGATATTTATGAATGAGAGTATACACATTCCTTTAAACATACATGGAAAATTTACAAATATTGACTGTACATTTTTTAGGTGATATGGCACAATGCAACAAATTTCCAAGGAGTAATGGCACAAAGACTACATTTGTTAAACATAATATAATTAAATTGGAAAGGGAAAACAAAAAGATAACTTAATTAGACCCAATATATTTAACAATTAAGTAATTCTGAAAAAAATCTTATCTCAAAAAAGAAATAAAAATTAAAACTTAAATTACTTAGGACTGAATTATAATGAAAGTACCGTATGGCAAATTTTGAGTTACCAGTCAGTATTGTGAGGTTTAGAAGGAAATACACAGGGTGTCTGGGTAAGCTGGTTAAGCGTCTGATTTCAACTCCGGTCAAGATCTCATGGTTTGTGGGTTCCAGCCCCACGTCAGGCTCCGTGCTGACAGCGCAGAGCCTGGAGCCTGCTTCAGATTCTGTGTCTCCCTCTCTCTCTGCCCCTCTCCCACTCATGCTCTGCCTCTCTCTCTCTCAAAAGTAAATAAGCATTAAAAAAAATAAAAATGGGGGTGCCTGGGTGGCTTAGTCGGTTAAGCGTCGACTTTCGCTTAGGTCATGATCTCACGGTTCGTGGGTTCGAGCCCCGCGTCGGGCTCTGTGCTGACTGCCAGCTCAGAACCTGGAGCCTGTTTCAGTCTGTGACTCCCTCTCTCTCTGACCCTCCCCTGCCCACGCTGTCTCTCTCTCTCTCTCTCTTTCCTAGAAATAAATTTTTAAAAACATTAAAAAAGTTAAAAAATAAATAAAATAAAAATAAAAATGGAAGGAAATACACAAACTTATATGTATATGTTAGAAAAAAGAAAAGCAAACATGAAAGTGCTAATCATCCAAAAAGTCAGAAATATAACAAAGACTAACCCAATGGTATCAAAGAAACACATTAATAACAATAGTAGGAATTAATTAAAGAGGACACTAAAGAATCATTCTATTTAAATAAGATATAGTCATGAAAATGAGCATATTGATGAAGTTTGTGTAGATAATTACAAAGGTCAGGTTGGATTATATTTACTCATTCTATTAGCTAGTCTTTACAATCTACAAAGCATTTATACATGTTGGCAAAGATACAGAGCAAGAATTCTTATACACTGCTAGAGAGTATAAGCAGAAGTAGAAACAATGTTTAAAATAATTTAGAGTTGTGTCATCAAACCAAATATTTGATATCCTTCTACTCCTAAGTATCCACTCTAACAACGACATTCCATAATTACACCAAAATGAGTTTACAAAAATATAGTGGATAGTAGCCCTGGTTTATGATAAGCAAAAATGGGAAACAGCTCAAATGACATTAGAGTAGAAAATGGATACATAAATCATATTATGAATTTAACCCAACCAATATGGCACCTGTTCCTTTCCTTAATGTAACTTTAAAAATTGCATTTTTACTTTATTCATGGAAAAACTGATATGTGTTCATTGAAGCACAGCTGGAAAAATACCAAAATCGGATCACTCATAGTGGCAAAACACAATCATCATTAACATGGATTCCTTCAGTTTAAAAACACAGTTTCCTTGTCTTTAAACATGGTTGAATTACATTTTTGTTTCTAATTTTTACCTTGATTTTTGACTTTGAGGATCTCATGTCATATCATTCTTCATGCTACTATACAGATATTTTCTAATCTATTCTTTGGAATTATAATTTTAAAGGACAGTTAATGTTCTCTAAGTAAATCTATTTATTTCATAATTATCCCACAATTGGTACCATTGGGTTTTTGCAAATGTTTATAATACTTTTTCATAAATATATTTTTATTCATAAATTTGTTTTTCTTTTCTTTACTTTTTTTTTTTTTTTACTTGGATTCAAGTTAGTTAACATACAGTGTAATATTGGTTTCAGGTATAGAATTTAGTGATTCATCGCTTACATATAACACCCAGTGCTCATCCCAACAAGTGTCCTTTTAATGTCCATCACCCATTTAGCCCATGTCCCCACCCAACACCCCTATAGCAACCTTCAGTTTGTTCTCTGTATTTAAGAGTCTCTTATGGTTTGCCTCCCTCTCTGTTTTTATCTTATTTTATTTTTCCTTCCCTTCCTCTATGTTCATTTGTTTTGTTTCTTGAATTCCACAAAAGAGTAAAATCATATGATATTTGTCTTTCTCTAACTGACTTACTTCGCTTAGCACGATAGACCCTGGTTCCATCCACTGCAGAAATTTGTTTCTGTGCTTAAAAGGAATTTTAGGATAGATTTTCATAAGTAGGTCCTGGGGCAATGTTATCTCTTGAAAAGATTATACCAATTTGTCTTCTGCATTGCCCATTTCACGAATCTTGGCATTGGGTTGATGTGGAACCGTTCTGTTATAAAACATCGAATTATACTTCTGATGTTACTTCTAGTCTGCGTGAATGATACCACCTTACCTCCAGTTACGCAAGTCTGGAATCCCCCTCATCCCTGCACATCTGTTTCTTTCTGCTTCTTATTTTTTTCACTAATAACTCCCTTGTCCCTTCTGATCCATGTCCAATTCCACAATCATCTTTAAAAAACTTTAATTACAAAATATAAAAATAATAGTGAAAAACAAAGTATAATATAAGCCCTATGTGCTTACCAACCAGTTCTATCAAATTCTTACACTTTAACCAGTGCTGTGTCAGATGTACTTAATGACACATTACAGAAATTACTGAAGCCCTGTGCACTTCTACTTGCCCCCATTCCCTTCCCTTCTTCCATGTTATCCTGAATTTTCTACATTTCATTTCTAGACTTCTTTGAAACCTTTTAAATATGCCTTTATCCATCCATTTTTACAGAGCATTGTTTTGTATATTTTCAAACTGAAGAGAAAAGAGATGACTGGCTGTGTGGGCGATATGGCTGTGGCACCTCTCACCCCATCGATCCCCAGGGCTGATGAGGCTGATCTGTCTTCTTCCTTTCTGATGGCTCCAAGTGCGACCCTCTCGAAGTGGAGTGCTCTGTGGAAGACGACGAAGACCTTCCCTGATAGAGGAGGATCATTCATCTGCCAAGGGCATACCGGTAGCTGTGCTCCCCAGCTAGAATCGCCAAACAACCTCTCAAGGTCCATTTGTAGGAGATTGTGGGGTAGTCAGGCTTCCAAGACTCCAGACAAATGCAAATGAGGCACTGCATGGGACAGTCTGCCTTTCTTTAAAAAGAGAGAGCGAAGAGATCACAGTGCTTATCTGACAAGTTGCTTTTTGCTCAGCATTATATTTTTGAGATTTAACCATGTTTGTAGTTCCAAATGGTTATATGTATACATACAAATATATTGTATATGAAATTATAATAATATATATATTTCTTTGATTACTAATACATTTGAATACATTCTTTGATTACTAATACATTGAATTGCTTTATTGAGCTTTTTTATTTCCTCCTCTCAAATTGCCTTTTCATTACCTTCACCTGTTTTTAATTTTTTGTTAATGTTCATTTATTTTTGAGAGAGACAGAGTGTGACTGGGAGAGGGACAGAGAGACTGGGGGACACAGAATCCAAAACAGGCTCCAGGCTCTGAGCACAGAGCCAGACACGGTGCTTGAATTAGGGATGACAAGACCATGACCTAGGCCGAACTCAGACGCTTAACTGACAGAGCCACCCAGGTGCTCCGCCTTTGTCTATATTTATTGGGTTAATATCAATCTGATAGATTTGTAGGTAGCTAAGTCATTCATCCTTGACGTTTAAAATTCTGATGTTAAATAGTGATTTTCTTGTCTTCCCAGACAATGTAAGAAACTTAGCACATTTAAACTCCTGACATATATGCAATTGTGCAGTATTTTAAAATTCCATATGGGGCATCTGGGTGGCTCAGTCCGTTAAGCATCCGACTCTTGATTTCAGCTCAGGTCATGATCACACAGTTTGTGAGTTCGAGCCCCGTATTGGGCTCTGCGCTGACAGTGTGGGGCCAGCTTGGGATTCTCTCTCTCCTGTCTCTCTGCCTCTACCTGACTTGCTCTCTCTTTCAAAATAAGTAAAAAAAAAATTTTTTAATTCTTAAAATTCCACACATACGTTAAAACCCTGTAGAACGTTATTTTTTATATATTATACTGTCAATATGTATTGTGCTTTACCTCTCTTATTCATCATTTGTCTTTCATCCCATTCTACATTTCTGACCTACTGTCTTGATTCATTTTCTTTTTTCCTGAATCACATCCTTTCCTATTTTCTGAAAATTTGACAGTCAGCCCTCACAAGCCCGTACAAGCTAGCTCCAGTAACCCACTAATTTCATTATTATATTTTCTGAAGTTCAATGATCTACGGATCCCTGGATTCAATCTTGATTGATAGAGTGTTACACACATACTTACGACATCATTGAATTTTATTTGCCTTCCTTTTATTTAGAGCTTTTGCATTGATAGTAACAATTTTGCAAATTTCCTTTCCTAGGAGTGTCCGGTTGGGTTTTGGTATCAAGGTTGTAGCTACACAGATCTTTTAGAGTCTAGAGAGTTCATCCCTTTTCCTATTATCCTTATTGTTAATCTCCATCTTGCTAATTTTAGTTGTTTTTGATGGGTAGAAGTTCTAATTTTTGAAGCCAGATATGTTCATCTTTTTCCTTATAATTAATTTCTTTCACATCTAAATTTTAAAAATTTCAAAAGTTAAGGGAATAGTCATTTAAATTTTTTCTAGTTTTTCTTGGCTTAAAAATATTTGGTATGAAAAAATTGGTATTTTAATTTCCATGGGATTAATTTTGATGTATGAGGTGAAAAAATGTACAAATTGCAATTTTCAAGTTCCTAATCAAAATCTTTAAAAAATAATAAAAATTTTTGGAGTTTTTTTTTTTTTTAATTTTAAGGATGAACTGCTAAAATGTGCTAAAAACAAGCATCTGGGTGGCTCAGTCATATGAGCTTCTGACTCTTCTTTTTTTTTTTTTTTTTTTAGTTTTTTTTTATTTATTTATTTCTAGAGAGAGAGAGAGAGACAGCGTGAGCAGGGGAGGGTCAGAGAGAGGGAGTCACAGACTGAAACAGGCTCCAGGCTCTGAGCTGGCAGTCAGCACAGAGCCCGACGCGGGGCTCGAACCCACGAACTGTGAGATCATGACCCAAGCGAAAGTCGGCCGCTTAACCGACTAAGCCACCCAGGCGCCCCATGACTCTTCTTTTTTTTAAAAATTCTTTTTAATGTTTATTTTTGAGAGAGAGACAGCGTGTGAGTGGGGGAGGGGCAGAAAGAGAGGGAGACACAGAACCTGAAGTAGGCTGCAGGCTCTGAGCTGTCAGCACAGAACCCAGTGTGAGGTTTGAACTCCCAAACCGTGAGATCATGATGTGAGCCAAAGTTGGACGCTAAGCCACCCAGGTGCCCCTGAGCTTCTGACTCATGATTTAGGCTCACATCATGATACCAGGATAGTGAGATCAAGCCATTGTGTCGGGCTCAGCATCACTAAGCACTGAGCCTCCTTGAGATTCTTTTTCTCCCTCTGCCCCTCTCCCTGGCTTGTGGACTCTCTCACTCTTAAAAAAAAAAAAAAAAAAAAAGTACTAAAAACTATTTTACAAATTTTCACAATAAATGACTTTTTATGCTTAAATAACTTTTCTCTAAGTTTTGAAATTTACTTATTACAACTTTTTATACATGAGCAATAAAGTAAAATTGACAGAGTTTTAAAACAGAGTATGTGTTTGATTGGAACTAGTGAATGTAAAATGTAGATAATTCCTGAATTAGTTATCACTTAATACTACATGGGATGTGTTTGATTTACTAATCTTTCCCATATGCTTTACTTCATCAACTTATTGCAAGAAAATTCTCTAGAGAAATAGATTTCCCCTTACTTGTGAGGAGGACTGACTACCAAAAAACAAGAACTTCTAAGAAAGGTCTCATGAAAATCTTTTTCTCTGCACAATTCTGTAAGTGCATTTTCCCTGCTAGCTTTCATTTAAAAGTTTAAATATTAGGCAGGATGCCTGGGTGGCTAGGTCGGTTAAGTGTCAGGCTTTGGCTCAGGCCATGATCTCATAGTTCGGTGGTTTGAACCCCACTTGGTGCTCTGGCAGACAGCTGTGAGCCTGGAGACTGCTTAAGATTCTGTCTCCCTCTCTCTCTGCCCCTCCCCTGTTTGTACTCTATTTCTCTCAAAAAGAAATAAACATTAAAAGAATGAAAGTTTAAATGTTAAATATTAAAATACTAGAATATTTGAAGAATGGAAGTTTATAGTGCTTTTAAAGAATTTTTGAGGGGTGCCTGGGTGGCTCAGCCAGTTATGTGTCTGACTTAGGCTCAGGCCATGATCTCATGGTTCGTGAGTTTGAGCCCCACGTCGAGCTCTAAGCGTTGATAGCTCAGATCCTGGAGCCTGCTTTGGATTCTATGTCTCTCTCTCTCTGTTCCTCCCCAACTCATGCTCTGTTTCTCTCCATCTCTTTCTCTCTCAAAAATAAATAAACATTTAAAAAAAAGAATTTTTCAATTCCAAAATGATCCGATCTTGAGAGAGAGAGAGAGAGAAAGAGAGATAAACAGAATGAGTGGGGGAGAGGCAGAAAGAGAGGGGAACAGAGGATCCGAATTGGGCTCTGCACTGACCGTACCAAGCTCCATGTGGGTCTCAAACTCACCAACTGTGTATCATGATCTGAACTGAAGTCACTCAACTGACTGAGCCACCCTAGGTGCTCCCAAAGTGATCCTTTTTAATAATTATTAATGGTGGGTTTATTTTTTTTCTTCTTCCACAAATTTATGGGAATGCTGGGCAATATACCTTTTCTCAAATTCAAAATTAAGGGTTTTTTTTGTCTTTCATTTTTATAGATTGCAAAACCAAACATTAATTTTATTGATTTATTCACATCCCTAGCAGAGCTTTCTGACTGGGACTTAATTGAGACAACCATACTTACCAGGCCATGTCCTTGAATTTGACATAAGCTGATGTAACACAGCTTAAGTCGGTAGGCTTTTATTGACCTATAGCATAGTTTCTTTGATCAATTTGGATTGTCTATCTTATTTATTTAAGACCCAGTTTAGATTACCTCAGAGTGTAAGTCACTTTGAAGTTTTGGAAAATAGCTATTAGGGCCACCAAACAGTCTTTTGTTTTTTGCATTGTTGCTTGTGATCTATCCCTGGACCAGGGACAGTAGATGTGTGTGCTATTAAGATATCACGTAGACTCTGCTTGCCTAAAAACGAGGCTCCTTCTCCTTTCACTATGCCTAAGGACCTTATCAATCTTTGTGATGTTTTACTTAACCTTTTCCTAATTTTTCAATGTCACTTGTAAACAACGAAGCCAAAAGTATCTAAAGAAGAATTGGCTAACACCTGACTTTGTGTTTCTGTTTAATGAGAACGCTGTGGTAATATCCATTTATCGAGAGGTCAAATTGACAAGGGCAGCCATTGGAAACACTGCCACTATTCACAAGAGCTCTCTAATCAGCAACAAGCTGGAAAGAAATTGAACCTTTGAATAAATAGTCAAAATTCCTCCAAAGAATGAGAAAACCGAGTAGTGAGGAAATTGCGCAGTAGAGGACTTTGTCCTTTCTTTCTCTCCCTTTATGCCTCTCTCTTGGAGTTCTCTTCTTTCCATCACCCCTGCCATGTCTAGCCCTATTGACAATACATTCCTTTTTTTCTCTTTTCTCAGTGCTATTGAAAGAGTTGAGCATTTTTTAGAGGAAATGTAATAAACACTAAACAGAAAAAAATGCCAAAAGAGAAACAAAAGAAATGCAAGCAGCCCGAAAAAGCCAATCTTGCAAACTGTAGGCTCTGGAATGTAAGCAAACCAAATGCTCACCATGAATTGACTGGTGCAGGGCTAGGCTTCTTTCCACCATCTCCGATTCCTTGTGTCTGATTGTCTCATTCCAACCTGAAGGTCCATATAAGAGATTTCTTCCCAACCTTCTCTGTTTTCTCTCAGGGAAAGAGTTGGGGCTAAGAGCACTGTCACTCTTAGGCGAGTATACCCTTGGGCAGGACCGTGTGGACTGATTTAACCTGAAAAACGGAAAAGACTTCCTTCATGCACAGTTACAGAGCAAGAGCCACATCATTCTTTCTGCCTCTTTCTCTTTAGGAATAAGGTAAGGCCCCTCTTAGTCTTTTCTTGGACAATGCTTCTCTTTAGGCAGCAAACTAGGAATGAATGATGACAACGGAAAGGAATAAGACATCTCTATCCAGGGACATTTCCACATAGAAATGGTGGGCAAAAATCTTGTCCCTGGTGAAGCTCAGAGGGCGTAAGTATGGGCCTCGCTCAATGACACAGGGTAATAATTTTTATCCATAATGATTCTGCATCTTCAAGAGAGAGTTAAAACCATGGTTCTCAACCGCCCCCCAGGAGAAGCTTGGCGTTGCCTGGAGATGGTTTTGGTAGTCGCCACTGAGGAGTTGCTACTGGCATCTGGGGTGGGGAGGCCGAGGGTTCTCCTGCACGTCCTACAACACGACAAAGAATTACGAAGTAAAACGTGTCAACAGGGCTGAGGTTGAGAACCCTTGCATTAAGACCTTAAAACATGAATACATTTTTAATGTATTTTAGAGATTGCTATTTTAAAATGACGATATGTTTTTAAGGTTTAAAGTCTAAAATGGGGCGCCTGGGTGGCTTAGTCGGTTAAGCGTCCGACTTTCGCTTAGGTCATGATCTCGCGGTTCGTGGGTTCGAGCCCCGCGTCGGGCTCTGTGCTGACTGCCAGCTCAGAGCCTGGAGCCTATTTCGGAGTCTGTATCTCCCTCTCTCTCTGACCCTCCCCTGCTCATGCGGTCTCTCTCTCTCTCTCCTAGAAATAAATAAAAATATTAAAAAAAAAAAGTCTAAAGGAGTAACCTTTAGTATTCAGGTGTGTAAGGGCTGGAGAGTATAATTACATAATGTCCCTTTATAATGAAACAGAAGCATCTTTATCTTCTAAATCCTCTGAACATCCATGAATATTTTATGGATCTAGGGACTATGTCTAAAAATGTTGGAGGAACTTAAGAAAAGCAAAATGAGTCCAATAGGGGTTTTTTTGCAAATAATTTTATATAGTGTAACGAATTTATTGACACGTTTCAGGCTTTTGAGGGGTAAACATGAAATATTTGTACTTTTTTTAATGTTTATTTTTGAGAGAGAGAGCGCGCGCGCAAGTTGGGGAGGAGCAGAGAGAGGGAGACAAAGAATCCCAAGCAGCTTCTGCTCTGTCCCTGTCTCAAACCCATAACTCACCCATGAACTCTGAGATCACGACTGAGCCACCCAGGAGTCCCTGTACTTTTGTAAGTACTTTTCCCTCAACTGGCTTGGAAATGGCTCCTTTATAAGCAGTGGTTCTAATTCATTAATCTCAGTTAGTTGTGGTTGGTAGACAGTCTTAAGCTGGTATATGATTTAGTCTTTTTCTCAGTCTCAAAGTAAACCTCTTCTCCCTTCTCTTGGCACTGCTTGGAAAACCTTTCTCTCCTTCTCTCTCTTTTTCTCTCTTTCCCTGTTTGAACGTGTGTGTGTGTGTGTGTGTGTGTGTGTGAGAGAGAGAGAGAGAGAGAGAGAGAGAGAGAGAGAGAGAGAGAGTTACAGAGAAAAAGCTAGCCTGATTTGTTTGCCTCCTCTCCTTTAGATACTAGCTCCTCGTTGTGAAGTGTGGGGTGGGGATTGAGAGGGACAGAATGAAACCAAATGACTCCATACTTAAGTGGATGCGACTGCAGACATTCAGGCTCCTCTGGACCCTGGCGGCCCCTAGCTGGTGGCCTCATGCAGCACCTCCTCTAATTTCCCTTCTTGGCTTCCTACTTCAGTGGTCCCGGCAAGACCAGAGCCCACTAATCTCCAATGGCTTCTACACCCAACTCTCTGGCTAGTGGACTTGTATAGGAGCCACATTCCAGTCCCCCTGAAGACTGGGGAGTTTGTGCAGATGGGGAGAAGGCAGTCCCAGTCCCCTCTGTGAACAATACCTCACCAAACTCTCCTCATTTTCTCTCCTCCTACTTGGTAGCATGATGTGGTGATGCCAGCAGTCCTCTGCTAAGGAGAGCTCATACCTAGACCCTGCCTCTCCCTTAAGACACCTTCTAACTTCCTAAGGGACTTTGCTGAGCTGCTTCCTTCCCTTTCGGAGTCTCTCTTTCTCCAGCCTCCTGGGAATGATGGCTCACTAGCTGGTTCTCTCTCCCCGAAGGTCCGCACTCCACATGGGACTCAAGGGAACTCCTAGATGATTTCCTACACTACCTGAAAAGGTGGGAAATTCAAGGTCACAGCCACTTTCCCCCTAACATTTCTCAAAACTATCCGGCCATCGAGTTCCCCATGGGACTGTCAAGGGCAGTCTTGTATGCTGATGAGGGTAGGGAAGGGAAAGGTCAGACAGACCCATACAGACAGACCCGCATCTAAGCTCTCCATCAAACTTGTCTTCCCTCCCCAATTCCCCTGGAAGCAGGGAAAGGGGGGAAAAAAGTCCTTGCTCCATCTGTTCACATTTCTTTTGTTATTTTCTGTTGGCCTGGGTGGCAGTTTTTTAAAATTGAAAAGCTAAGAATTTAGTACCTTTCATCTTTGCTGTGGACATTTTCTAAAACATTCATTCTCAACCTTAGAAGTATGTTGATATTATTGAGAAAGCTTTCGAAAAAACAAAAACAAAAACAAAAACAAATACAATCACAATATCTGGGGAGCA
Organism: Proteles cristata cristata; assembly: GCA_017311185.1. Taxonomy (NCBI): domain Eukaryota; kingdom Metazoa; phylum Chordata; class Mammalia; order Carnivora; family Hyaenidae; genus Proteles; species Proteles cristata. Next base: position 2,690,162 of record JAESUZ010001857.1, on the reverse strand, counting down.
AGGCCCAGCTATCAGAAATGCTTAGGAGCCCCTTGTGTGGCCCTGATGCATAAGAGGGCTGGGGACCATTGCTCTAGAGACACAGGTGGCCACTAGGCTTGGAGGGAAAGAAGATAACCACTAAACCTCATATAACATCCTGCCACAATATGCAGAAGGCCAGGCACAGAGAGGCTGAGAAACTTGTTTCAGGTTACATAGCTAGGAAATTTCAGTGTAAAGATCGAGTGGAGCCCTGAAGCCCATGTTCTTCTTTAATGTATTCGTCAGGTTCACGAACAAGAGTAGTCCACTTTATCTGTCTTTTCTTACTCCTTCTTCTCCCACTGCCCAAGGGCACCCTCAGCACCTTAATGAACAAGTGACCTGGAACTAGTTTAGACGAGGACTGTTGAATACAGCTTCCCTTTGGACATTTAAGATTTCCACTGCATCAGCAGAAAGATCAATTCTGGAGGAACAAACCAGGATCCCATCGATTTAATCAAACACCCACTCATTGTATTCCATGCGGAATAGCCGCGAGAGACGAAGAACAAGAGGGTCTAGGTGGCTGTTCTGCTAAGCTTTAAGGAAATTGAGGAAATTCGCCATCCTATGTGACAAAGAAAAGGAAAGAAAAAGCAAAGTCTTCCCTGGCTAAACCATTATTTAGGGTCTATCAGAACATACCTGTTAACTCTTTCATCCTTCAAGACTCAGCTGAGGCAAACATCTTCACAGAAACCTTCCTATATCTGCTCAGGGGTCTGAGTTAGGAGAATGTCTTCTGTGCTTACATGCTCAACACTTACCACACTACCTCTGGCACAGCACTTACCACACTACGTTGCTTTATAAAGTACCTGTTTATCTTTCCTTCTCACCAGACCATGAACTCCATGGGATCCAGGGAAAGAGGATCATGTCCTTTACTTGTATACTTAGCCTCGAGCACAGTCCCTGGCACAGAGAATACATTCAATAAATATTTCTGAATGAATATCCGTATTTTATTATGAACAATGAAAAAAAGACATTATGGGGGTAGTAGCTTAAAATTTTATAAATCAGAAAAATGAGTCACAACTTAGATGAAGGTTAGATGACTCAAGCTAGAAAGTCATTAACTATTTTTAGTTCCTTTCAACAGCTAGAAGTCAACTCTAACCTGGTGTTTAATTTCCAGGGTAGAGAGGACCAGAACAACTAAATAGACTCTAAAAGTGATTTAATCGGGGTTGTTGATTTATTACTTTGTGCATCCATGGTCACTATCACCAAAGGCCCAGTGCTTAGTGGTCTGTAGAGTCATTTTTATGTTGCTGATTATAAACCAGGGACATTTTAACATAACAAAACCCACCAGCCATGCTTATACATGTGTTGTGAAATCACAAGTGTACTTTTTTTCAAGCAAAAGTGTAAGACTCCATTAAGGTTTGTTAGTTTATACCTTGACAGTAACTTGAGCATGGTTGCACAAGGAACCTACTGGTTAGTGGCTTATTCAATACATATTTTTTTCAGCTATGAATTTACATAAGGCTTTTTGGTGGGAAACAAGGGAGGGGTGTTGATAGGCGATACATACTTGACTCTGACAGACTTCAGGATCTATTTTAAGGGGAAAAACCCTGAAAAAAATAACGGCAAACCATTCAAGACCAGATGTAAATAAACACTCTCTCATTTTACAGATGGGGATTGTGTGGATGTAAAGAGAAAGAGATCTGTAAGGACTAAAGATCTGAAAAGGTGGGCCACGAGCTGATGTTTCTTCTCTAATGTTATTGCCAGGTCAGGCTTGGAACAAAACTGTCAGTTTCTAGCCTTTTCTCTAAAAATGTGACTGCTTCATCAACCTACAGGAATGGTCTATAGGTCTCAAATTACAAAACATGTACACAGTCGATGCTTATTATTTGAAGACTCTATATCTGTGAGTTTGGCTCCTTACTAAAATTTATCTGTGACAGCAAAATCAATACATGGCTTTCATGGTCATTCCAGACATGGGCAGAGCCCCCAAAACTTGGGCCCACCAAGCCTGCATACCTTTCCAGCTGAGGTCAAACAAGGCTAAGCTCTACCTTGCTTCAGCTCTCAGACTCTGAACAAGTGCTTTTTCACAGACTACAAATACCCCATTTTTGTGCTTTTGGTGTGTGCGGGGAGGTGATTTTGCTATTTAAAATGGCCCCCATGAGGTGTTGCTTAGTTAAATAAGCTTAATAAACTTCACTCAGGTATCAGTTATAGTCATGATGGCCCTGAGCTCAAAATTAATGAGTCGACAAGACATAACTAAGGTATCTTTAACAGAAACACACATAAAGCAAGTTTATATATTGATCCTTTGCCAAAAATGTCGAGTGCAGAGGGTCACAGGATCCAAACTCCGTATTTCCACCAGGAGCTATGGTTCAGTATTGTGCATCCACCCTCCCTCCCCTCTCCCTGGGGATTGGCCCTGGGACAGGGGGCTCCAGGACCCACTTCAGCGGGGGTCAGGCATTTATTTGCAGGGCCCGAGCACGCGCCCTGAGCCAGGCGTGGGCGCCCTCGGCGCGATGCGCAGAGCGGTCGGCAGGTGGCGCCCAGCAGTGGGCTCCTTCTCCGCGTGGTCGGGGCCAGGTGGACCCACTGGACCCAGCGGAGCTAACCCAAGCGGCAGTGCGGGGCGGTCCCCGGGCCCCCACCCCTTCCACGCAGCGCTCGCTACAGGCGCGCAAGGGGAGGGCGCGGGCGGCGGGGCCAGCTGCGTCCCAGGCTCGGACACCGCTGCCTGCCTCTCTGGAAGCACCGGCAGCCTCGCCGCGCGCAGTCGGAGGTCGGCCACCATGGAGGCGCAGGCACAAGGTGAGTGGTCGCCCGTCGCCCTGAGGGTCGGGTCCTGGCGCGCAGAAAGGCGCTTTCACGGTACCGGGTAACTTTGCTCTCGTACAGAGCGGATGGGTGCCATCTGCACAGGTCGGCGACTCCGCTCCTACCGGCACCTGCGGGATAATCCCTGCTCCCCAAACTCTGGATTTGCTGTGAGCCTGGGGCCGGTGAAGGAGATGCTAAATGGAGAGGTCCCTCTGCTGAAAATGCGTTCACAGAGTGCTCGATTTCTTTTTCCAGCCAGGCGCCCCCCGCTCCCCCTACCTCACAGGTGCCCAAAGGACCTGTTGTTCAGGGTCCGGAATCCGCAAGGCGATCCCCTAGCCCTCGGGGGAGCAGGAGGGAGAGCGCCTCCTCTCGCCTGGAGTCGTGGGCTCGCGTCCCGTCCCAACTTCGGGCGGAGCGGCGCGCGCCAGGGTGGTGGCTCCGCGGAGACCCGGGTCTCCCGGCTGCGTTGGGAGCTTGCTGCGCGGGGACTTGCCTTCTGAGACAGGAGAGCATTACCTGCCCGCTGATCTCGATCGTTGATGCGTCAGTCCGGGCTTCCCAGGTCCGGGAGCGACCTCTGCCTCCCTGGGCGCGCGGGGTCCCCGGCTGCGGTCTGGCGGCCGCGTTCCCCGCCACCTGCGTAGCCCGCCGAGAGGAGCCGGGGGCGGCGCCGCCTGGGGCAGCCCGGTGTCTTGGGGTCACATTCGGACCAGGGGTAGGGAACCCGTTTGGAACTGTGCGAGAAAGGCAGTGCACGGAGAAAGGAGCAAAGACCAGAGGTGGGCGGACGTGGAGCTCCAGGCGGGCAGGAAGGACACTGACTGCGGAGTCTAATTGGGAACAACGCCAAGAAGGGGTGGGATCCAGAGTTCAGCTCTCTTCAGCTTTGAAAACAATCACCGCTACCTTTCTGTCCCACTGCGGGAGAGTCTGTGCTGGCTTTTCAAATAAATAAAAGCTCGTTAAAAAAGGGGAGAGGGGGTGGAGAGAAGGAGAGAGGTTCAGGACCCTCTGCGCTCGCCCTTGCAAGGGCGGAAGCGTCCTGAAAGAGAGCCACTTGGTGGGTGCAGCGTCCTGGTGCTACCCAACAGGTCTGCTGCCAGGATTACAATTGTGTGAACAGTACGAACCATCCTGGTTTGTTCCATCAGCCAAGAGCCTGCCCATAAAGCGGCTGCTTCCAGTATTTTCCCCCCATTATCTAAATTGGATAGGAGAATTCAGCCAAGGGTAGGAGTTGTTTGTCAAATTCAAAAGCTGGGGTTGGGCTGGAGGCCTTCGTTCTGAACCGAAGCAGGTGGGAACAACCCTGGAGTTTTTCAGTCTGCCTTACACGTTAGAATTGTTAGCAGAGTCTTAGGGGCGCCTGGGTGGCTTAGTCGGTTAAGTGTCCGACTTTCCCTTCGGTCATGATCTCGCGGTTCGTGGGTTCGAGCCCCGCGTCCGGCTCTGTGCTGACTGCCAGCTCAGAGCCTGGAGCTTGTTTCAGAGTCTGTGACTCCCTCTCTCTGCCTCCCGCCCCGCTCACGCTCACGCTCTCTCTCTCCTAGAAATAAATAAAACATTAAAAAAAAAAAAAAGGAATTGTTAGCAGAGTCTTAAATTCTGGCCTCTCATAAATCAGTTAAATTGGAATCTCTGGGGCCTGAGCATGGGTATATTTGAAAGCTTCCCAGGTAATTCTATTATTCATCGAGATTTGGAGAAAAACTACAGCATGTGGGAAACATTCATCTGAATTCTGAAGATGGCTAACCTGGTGTCAATGGTTTGCTTTACCTGTGAGAGGTACTAAAATATTCCAGTGCTTTCCCTTTCCGAAGGACCGTGTTAGGGGAGCAAACACAGACTTGATTTTTGCTTCATGACATTTGTAGTAGAGGAAATAACTGTCAGATAGTTATTTGTTAAATAAAATGTAAAATTGCCTCCATGTTGATATTTAAAAGAGGGCCCCAGAGCACCAACTGAGATCCTGAAAGTCTTTAGTCCTAGTAGGTGATCATCAAAATAGTGGAGATCGTTTACCGTGTCCCTGTTGCTGTTCTTTGTGCTTTACAGTTGTTGACTCACTTCTTCACCACAGTTCCATGAGGTAGTTCCCATTCCCGTTCTCTAGAGAGGAATCCAGTAAATTCCTTGTAACATCAAGCAGACAGTAATAGTGCACTGCATGCAGTGAGTGCCCCATTCCCACTCAAAGCCTGCTACTTGTAGAGGAAAAATAAAACTGAAGTCCCCATTTCTCTCTCTCCACTACCCACTTTGCCACTCATTCCTTCCCCTCAGGAGTGAGTAGGGAGTCCAAGTTAAAGGGCAGGTGAAGTTGCCCTGGGGAGATTTGGAGTAAGGTGATCATCAGCTAGAAGAGCATTTTAAGCTAGTGAACAGATTTAAGAAATGCTCAGGAAGAAAAAAATTCAAATAACTTGGGGCGCGTATGTAGAATGGTGGTATCAAGGATGATGCTAACTTTATACTTTTACAACCAGGTGGATGATATTTGCCTCTTAAATCCTCATTTCCTCAGTTCTTCATTCTCAGGTCATTTAAGCAGCAGACATATTAAGGTCTTTAAGAATATTTTTCACAAAATGTTTACAGTTTATATTAATGGGGAAATCTTTCCACTTGACACATGTTTCTGACCAAATGAATTGCCTCTCCGATTCTAAGAGACTCCTATGGCTTCCTAAGTGCAAGTTTCTGTCACCAGCACAGTTTATTTTAGAATTATCTAGAATGAGGATGGCTTCTCTTTTTGCCTCTTGATCTAGAAACAAGCGAACTTGAGTGAGATTAAGTAGACAGTGCCGGTGAGATCTTCCCTGTGCTTTCCAGGAGACCACCAGGTGCTATAAACATTTGTACACATAGCTCAATAAATGCAGTGGCAGGTTCTAGAAACTTTTCCATAAGTGAAATTCTGCAAATACATTCTTTGACTTTATAAGACAATAGATTACTTCCAGCAAAACAAGAAGCCATTCTGAGAAATTGATAGCACCAAAAACACAGAGGTGGGATTATGCACAGAGGGATTCAAGGAGAAGAAGCTGGAGAACAGTGTGGAATGGCAAGCCCACAGGAGGCCAACATTCCCAGTTGGTTTCCTGGTACTAGAGAATTTTTCATTAAGAAATTTGATATATTAGAGAGAGGCTTTGTTTAGGAATGTAGCATTTCCGTGAAACATATGGCAGTCCTTTGAAATGAAAATTCCTGCCATATTAAACTACCATTCAATATTTCATTACTCTAGGAAATAAATTTGTTTTTGTCTTTCCTAGTGTCTATAATGTTGAAAGGAAAATTTTCTGTCCACTTAACATTTGTGTATATTTAGATTAATGACTGTATTAGTTTCCAAGGACTGCTGTAGCAAATTCTACAAATTTAGTGGCTTAAAACAATAGAAATTTATCATCCCTGTTCTGAAGGCTGGAAGTCCAAAATCACTCTCACTGGACCACAATTAAAATGTCAGCAGGGCTTTACTCTGGAGCCTCTAAGAGTTGATTCTTTGCCACTTCCAGCTTCTGGTGGCTGCAGGCAGTCACTGCAATCTCTGCCTTGGGGGTCACATTGCTTTCTCTCCTGTCATCAGATCTCCCTCTGTCTTTTATAAGAGTGCTTGTGATTTCATTTAGAGCTCACCTGTATAATCCAGGATACCCTCCACATCCCAAGATCTTTAAGTAATCACATCTGCAAAGACCCCTTTCCCATATGAAGTTACAGGTTCCAAGGATCAGGACCTGATACTTTGGGAGTGTCATTAGTCGGCCTACTACAATAGCTTTTTTTTTTTTTTTTTTTTTATAATCAGACAGTCTACTCAGTAGGATTCTCAGAAATCTGTGAATGACATACAGTTATAAATGTCAGATTAATTTTACCTGTTTGCAAATTCCATTAAAGCAAAAATGTCATGTATAACTTACATTATCATTATTCTTGGCTCACAGGACATATACTTATACTCCTCTATGTTCCAGGAAGAACTTATGGCAGTTTATGGATGTATAAAAAACATAGCAAGATTATGGAAATTAGAAAGAGGTGAAGAAAAATAAACAAGGATTAGAATGGAAAATGAAGCAAGGAATGAAGCTGTAGAAAAAGGAATACAATTATATCCTTTTTCTCAACACTGAATGGAAAACGAAGTCTTGCTTTGTAAACAAAGTATGTTATTTTGTTAGAAAACAATAAAATAATCCCTTACTTCCACGCCAAATAGCAACAGGTTAAGTCTTTTATATTGTAGGGATCAGGTTACTTAAGGAATAATTTTCTTTTGTATATTTCAGGAAATATAACCCTCAAATATGGGAGGTAGGTGTTATACATTTTGATGTATGATTTTTTAAAAATATTATTAAGGGTGTTCTTACTACCTTCAAAGCTACCACCTGTAGTTTTATTTTCCCTCTAAATAAAAGTTTTTTAGGAAACTTACAAAATAGGAAGAATAGTATTTGTTATTAAAGTCAGTCATTTGCAGCAAATCTTATACTTATTTTAATTAAAGTTCTTATAAAATCTGATCATACAAATGAAAGATATTATGGTATTAGATGCTATCTTGGATTGTCTGCCCTACTATACCTTGTTTTCTTAATGTTTTGGGTAGGCAGAATCTGAGAAGTTGCTTCAAAAAGCTTGAAAGCAAGATGGTCCATTTCTCTGGTCTGTGACAAGATTTGGTACTTAGCGAGATACAGTAAATAATGAATAAGTGCTTTGGAAAATATTGATTTATTAAATAAATATTTCAGCAAGTATTTGTTGATTAGTAATAGCAAATACTTGACCAGCACTCACTACTGAGAGACAATAGGGGCTAGTGGTTGAGATTCCTTGATTTAAGAATCAAAGTGCCTGAATTTTAATTCGGCCTTTGTCACTTAGCCATTAATAAGACCCTGAACAAAGAATTTGGTCTCTTTGAGCCTTGATGTTCCCATACATAGAGTGAGAAAAATAATAGTGCTTATATTATAGGATTGTATTGAGGATTTAAGGAGTTAGTACTTACAAAATACTTAAAAAGTTCCTGGCACGTGATAAATACTATATAAATGTTTGCTGCTGCCTTTAGTAGCAAGCATATGCCAAGTACTTTGCATGCATTATCTTCTTGAATTCTTATAATACCACTATGGGATAGACACCATTACTTTTAACTCAGAGACAGGGAAACTAAAGATCAGAAAAATTAGGTGTGGAAGGAGGAACTTGACTCCAGGTCTGCCTAACTCCAGATGAGCTTCCCCACTATACTACACTGTCCTGACAGTAGGTGCTGGTCAGCATATGCCAGCGGAAGACAAAGATGAGTTCAACATGAGTCATCTTTCCAGGGAGGGTTGCAAAGAAGAGTCATCCCCATGGGTAATGCACTCAGAACTGATGAAATTACATACTTCCACCCCAGTGGGATTTTTTGAATACTACAATGCCCATTAGAACTAATTCACAGTGAGGATGACAGTAACACTAATATTTTAGTGTGTTTTTAATGCCAGTTGCCATGTTATACACTAAAAACATTATGTTTTTTAATAAATAAAGCAAAATCACGATGAAGGTGATGTTATTTTCATTTTACAAATGAGGACACTGGGTGACAGAATAGTTAACTTTTTCTCCAACTCCCACAGCCTGGATGTGATGGAGCCCAGATTTGAAATCTGAAAGTTTGACTTTTTACATTGGGATTTTTAATTACAGTTCTGTAACATCTCCTTAAATTGATATGCACACACAGTCACTGTGCAGAGTTGCACATAATAGATTTTGCTTGGTATTCATTCAGTCAAGGCATTTTAGAAGAGCAGGAATCTCACTGCCCATCCCACATATAGGCAGGGTCTAAGTCCGAAAGAGTATGACCAGAATTCCTGAGGTCTGCAAGAATAAGCCCCACAATATGACAGGCTGGGGTGAGGGAAGAGGGTGGTGTGCTCATGTATCAATAGCTTGCCATTTAGTTCTGTTTTCGAGATGAAGAATTCTGTAAGTTACTAGACATGTGATTCTTAGAACCAGTATAGAATTTTATAACTAGCCACAAGGAAAAGCCAGCTCAAATGTAGAATTGTTCAAATATGTAATTCCATTTGCTGTTCATTCGTATCAGTGATCTCAGGACTTTAGAATAAATAAAAGATATTAGGATCTGTATGACCCTTTCCAGAAAGTAAGATCTGTACTCTCTGGATGCTGGCTGAGAAGACTAATCTCAATGAGTGCCCCAGAAGGAAAGATTTTCATAGTCTCATGAGTATTACAATTACTTGTTAACATGAATACCTTTTATTTATTTAGCTATCTCCCAAGCATATTAGCATAATACCTACTTTAAAAAGGTACCTTGTGGAAAAAATGGATAGTGAGAGGATTTGTCCTTAAGCTCCAGTAGCAATTTCTATGTTAAATTTTTGTGGTCTAAAATGGCAAAAAAAAAAAAAAGAGGGCATCCATCCACCTCTGCCGTTGCCCTGGCCTGCCCTCCATGTGTGCAGACGTTCGCTACTACTGTAGGTCTGGATTGTACTCAACACTTTGAAGCTGCCTCTTAAATTTCCTGAGGTAGGATAGAGTAAACAATATACAAAGGAGGATCACAAACTGTGAATTTTCAAGCCTGTCATTTTGCCTTTCATTGGATATTTAAGAAAAGCAGTATAACTTATTGAAAATATATGTATTAAAATGAAAAATCATCCTTAATGCACCAGAGAAGACAGCAGAACATTTTAAATGAATTTGAGTTGGCAAAAAGAAAGCTTTGGGGTCCTCAAGGAAAGATAAATTTTAAATAGTTTCTCACAGTGTGAGTCCTTTATAAGGGTTACATGTTGATACAGAGGAGGTGAAATTCCCAAAATACAGCCACAAATCTTCAAGAATACCCCTTTGTCACCAACATATTGCTTCCTTCTCAAAAGACAGAAATCTGGCACTTTGCTGTTTGTGCGACAGCAAAATAACATACCATGCACTGAAAATATATATGTATGTTATACCTCATTTCCAGACTTCCCTATGATTGTTTGTGCCTTACACATCACATCTTCCCTGATGTGTATGTAAAATGTAAAATCCTCCAACCCCTTGGAAATTGCAAAATGCATTTTTCTTATATTTAGACATTTCTTTCATCAATCACTAGCAAGCACCTTGTAAAGGATCCTAGAAGCTGAGTGGATTCATTCAAAGGAAAAAGACAGCTTGGATTGTAGGAAGGGATCGCTTCAGATCTCTTGATTTCCGAGTCTCTAGTGTCAGGTATTTGTTTTTTCTCTGTTTTCTCCCCTCTGTACATGAATGAGCTAAGAGTAGCAAATAATGAAGCTGAAAAGAAAATTGTCTCTGTTTTCCAACATTTCATCTTCCAAGATGGATTCGTTTCTTTGTGAAGACACCAAGGAAAGATGGCTTCCCTTGCTTATGAGACTTAGGGCAGGTGAGGAAGAAAGTGCAGGCTTTGGCCCTTGGCATTCCACTTAAGAAATATTTTTTTATGTTTATCTACTTTTGAGAGAGAGACAGAACACAAGTAAGGAAGAGGCAGAGAGAGAAGGAGACACAGTATCCCAGGTTCCAGGTTGCAAGCACAGAGCCCGACACGGGGCTCGAACCCACAAACCATGAGATCATGATCTGAGCCAAAGTCAGATGCTTAATCGACCGAGCCACCCAGGCGCCCCTCCACTTTTGATACCCCAGGACCAACTTGGACATTTCAAGGTAGCCATGCTTCCTGCAAAGTTTATTTCAAAAGATCGGAAGACTTTTGCCAAGTACTCATTGATTTCTCGTATTTTCCCCAGTCAAGGAAGCACATTTTTGGCAAGGAAAATGTCTATTTATTGTGGGCCTACTGTGTACCAGGCAGGGTTCCAGCCATTTATGACATGCCCCATCAGCTTCCCAGAACCCGCTCTCAATCACACCATACCGTCGTGAAAGAAGGAAACATATTCTGAGGATTAGGACTTGCATTTTTTCCACTGTGACGGTTTAGAGAATATGTGGAAATAAGAACACACATTCAGAAATTTTTCAAAATGTGATCTTGCTATTTTGAAAAATGTGAGTGCAGAAAATGTGAGGGGAGTTCCACCAGCCAGAAGGTAGGTGGTTACTTCCTGGCAGTACTATACACATGCACTTGACAGACTCTCTTGCACCCTGGAGAGAGCTGGGCCCCTTTTGCCAGAAAATGCATTGGCTTCCACAAGAGAGGAAGGCCTTGTACTTACAAATAAAGGATCTAATACATTTGAAAAGCAACTATTGCATAGGAAAAAGAAAAAAAAGAAGTGGATTGGGTAACAGTAAACAGATGCAAAACAGACATCTGAAGAGAGAGTCACATATACATTTGAAAAGTATTGGAGGGGCACCTGGATGGCTCAGTGGGTTAAGCTCAGTTCATGATCTCAAGGCTGGTGGGTTCAAGCCCTGCACTGGGCTCTGTGCTGACAGCTCAGAGCCTGGATCCTGCTTCAGATTCTGTGTCTCCCTCTCTCTCTGCCTGTCCCCTCCACCCCCATCTCTCTCTCGAAAATAAATAAACACTAAAAAGAAAGTATTGGAATCACAGTATTCCCCACCACTCCCCTACTTAAGTTCTTTGAGTTATTGATGCAGGGTCTTCGAGCAGAACCATAAGAAAGAGTTCTTGAGTTCTGTGAATTTTATGGTGCAAAAAGGTGCTTTTATTATAGCACAGGGAAAGGATGTGGGCAGAAAGAGCTGCACTGTGATTATGAGGAGTGACTGATTATAGACTTTAAAGTTTGGTGGGGGCTAGAGAGGGATTTATGTTAAAGAAGAGTTATAAGACCCTGGAGGTCTGGCTTTTGTCAAGATAAGGTTGTTTTTAGTCCCTAGCAAAACATCGACCTTAAAGCTGCCATGAATTCCTTGACAAATGTCACCCTCTGCATGTCTCAGGTATTTATCTTGGGCTGCAAGTTTTAAGGAAATTTAAATTTGGCTACATTTCTGTTGTCTTTGTTCTCCTCCTCAATTCTGTTATGGGGTCGCTGCCTTCCTTCATTAAGAGTTCTGAGCGGGGGCGCCTGGGTGGCTCAGTTAGTTGGGCAGCCGACTTTGGCTCAGGTCATGATCTTGCAGTTCGTGGGTTCAAGCCCCATGTGGGGCTCTGTGCTGACAGCTCAGAGCCTGGAGTCTGTTTCAGATTCTGTCTCCCTCTCTCTCTGGCCCTCCCCTGCTCATACTGTCTTTCTCTCTCTCTCTCAGAAATAAATAAAACATTAAAAATTAAAAAAAAAAAGAGTTCTGAGCGAATAGTGATATCCAGAACTACCATTTTATATCCTACTGTCCAAAATCTTACAATTAGGTACAGATATAAATTTTTTTCCTTTCTTTTTCTATTTTTTGGGGGATAGGGGTAGAGGGTGCAGGTAATACAGAAGGCAGAGACAGAGGGAGAGAGAGGGAGAGAATTCATTGAGGGGGAGGGAAGGAGGGAGAGAGAGAGAGAGAGAGAGAGAAGCGGGGATCACCTGATGGTGGGTGGAGCTCCAGCTCACCCAGTGTGGGACTTGAACTCATGAACCCTGAAATTATGACCTGAGCCCCAAGCCAAAGTCAGATGCCAGGTGCCCACAGGTATAGATAAAACATTTGATGGCCTTTACTAGTGAAGGGTATTATAAAACAAAATTCAGCTGAGTAAATTCAAAGATCTATTTGACTGTTTTCAACAATTCATGAATAGGGTTTAGTGGTGATGGTGGTTAGGACCTGACGGCCAAGAAAGAATTCTTAAGGATGTCTTTGATGCGAAAAGGCAATTTTATTAAAGCATTGGGACAGGACCCATGGGCAGAAAGAGCTGCACTGGGGTTGTGAAGAATGACTGGTTATATACCTTGGATTTGGGGGAGGTAAAGTCAAAAGGGAAGTTTCCAAAGAGATTTTCATATGCTAAAATCTCACAGATTCCTTGAGGCCTAGCTGTTGTCAAGCTAAGGTAGTTTTTCTCACCAGCAAAGCATTAACGTTAAGAACAGTGGGGAATTCCTGGACATTAGGCTATTGATTAAGATTGCCCTTTTTTTGTAATTGTACTAAGATATTTGTAAACTGATAGAGATTCTTGACAGTTTAACTGTCTGTTTTTTGTCCTTTCCTTTGTTCTCAGGCAGCCAACAGTGCCTGAGGAATGTCATGCGTACCCCACCTTTGGGGGGTCCTAGCTTGTGCTTTGCCTTCAGCTCGCCATATGCTCTCTCATCAGACAGCATCCCATCTAGCAAGTAGAGAGGAGGTTGGAGGAGCTGTATTAAATGGAAGGCTTTTATAGACAGAAGGAAATGGAAGGTAAAAAGGAAATTTCTGGAAGAAAAGTGGATTGATTCAAGCAAAGTCACCTTCTCCACATATGGGGGAAGGAAGAGGTCCATTACCTTAGGCAGATTACCTCACTGTAATTCCAGACTACCTGGTTAAAGGTTACATTGTGGAAGAGGCTGAAACTACAATTAGGTATTAAGTCTTGATTTTTCATGTGGGACTTAGCAAAAGGGATTTCATTTGGGCATGTTGTCTTTTTTAACAAGGGTAAAAACCCATGTATATTTAGCTTCATCTCACATTTTGTGAACTTACAGTGAAATATGTTTGTTTGCAGTGACTCGGAAATTTACAACATATATGGGTACAAAGACTACCTCCCTGTGGAGATTAGGCCTCAGGAAAAGAAAGAACTTGGTGCCAGTGTTCTGTTTGATTCATGAGGGGCTCAGTGCCTTCTCCTCTCCAATGATGTCCGGTTCCTGACTCTGTGGAGTTGACCTATGTCCTTCTCAGATTATTTTTTTAATGTTTGTTTATTTATTTTGAGAGAGAGACAGAGAGAGAACCCCTAGCAGAATATACATTGTAAGCACAGAGCCCTAGGCAGGGCTCAAAATCACCATCCATGAGATCATGAACTGACCCAAAATCAGGAGTCAGATGCTCAACCGACTGAACCACTGAGGTGCCCATGTCCTTCTCAGGTTTTTTTTTTTTCCTGTTCTACTTACCCCTTTCCCAAGGCTGAGGGAAAATAAACATTTTGGATTCATGTAATAAGACCTGTTATATATGGTGGAGGCATAATGGTCCCTCCCATGCTAGCTTTGAATTTGGGCTCCAGTTGATTTCAAGAAAGAGAAAATTAGTTCTCTTAAAAAAAAAAAATTAGTGATCGGTTCTCAGTCCACATCTTAGTTGACCTACCAACACCCCTTAGCATAATTGCTCACTACTACTCTTGAAGCACTTTTTTCTCTTGGTTTCCAGGGCATTGACTTCTTTTTCTACCCCCTCTTTCTTCACAAGTCTTGCCTCGATCTGCTTTCTATCTACACTCTCTTTCTTGGGGAGCTCCTCAGAACTCATGCTTTTAAATTCCATCCAGACACTAACAACTCCTGAGTTTCAGATTCCCTTCAATTTGAGACTATCCATTTGATACATAAGCTTGAATATCTAATAAATGTCTTGATTTAACATTACTACCATTGATCTTCTGATATCTTTCCTCTAAGATATCCCTAGATCTTCCAGAGTTATCTATCCCTTTGTCAGTTAATGGCAATCCTCTTTCAAATGCAGAAGCCCAGACTCTGAGAGATTTTCCTTTTGGGGGGCTTCCCTTAACATACCCCCAACTCCAGTCAGTCATACCAGCTCTACTTCCAAAATATACAGTCAAACAACTTCCCACACCTCTGCTGACAGTGCCTTGGCCCAGGCCACCATTAGCTCTTACCTGCTTTGTGCAAGGGTTTCCTAGCTGGTCTCCCTGTTTTGATGCTGGCCTATCTACAGCCTGTTCCCAACATGGTAACCAGAGTAAGCCTCTGAAAACATGTAGTACCATGGGACCTCTCCCTTCAAAACCCTGCAGCAACTCCTCATTTCACCCAGAATAAAGAGCAGAGTCCTTACATTGACTGGAAGGATGCTATGTTCCTCTTCCTCTCCTGTTACCCTGTTACCCTGTTACCTCCTTGACCGCATGTCTCATTGTCCTTGTTAGTTCCCTTTGCTTCATCTTGGGCACCTTTTAACTGACTAATCCCTCTGCCTGAAAAACTCTTCGTCAGGCACCTTCCTGGCTTGTGTTCTCATCCCCTTGCCAGCCAGTGTTACCCTGAGGCCTGGCAGCCGGACCCTTGTGGTCAAGAGATGATTCTCCATAGACCTCTCAAGTTTCTGCACAACTGGTACTCTGAGCCAAGGCATTAACAGCTAATTTTCTCTGCACTGTCTTTTCAGGGATGTTTTGCCTAGCAGGCAGCCTTGGGAAGTAGAGACTGTTTCCCTCAGGGGCAGGTTGATTTACTGTCCAGGATGATAATGACCAAGTCTCCCTCTGGACCAGGTTGCTGGCAGCCACCACATAAAATTGGGGCTTCCTAATCTCAGTGTTACTTTCCTGAAACACACCCCACTGTGTAAACAGACAACACCTGACCCTCCTCATGTCCCTCTTTTGGAATTAGGGCTTAAGGAACTGATGCAATGACGTTACTATGGCTACTGCTATGCTATTGCTGTGAGTAATTGTCTTTTTTTCCTATAATCTAAGCATCTTGTGTCTTCTGCCAACATCTGTGAAACTGGCAGGCTAATTTGCCTGCTTGAAAGTAGGGTAAACTACTGAACCCTTCCCAATTCTTGAACCCTGTCCTGAGCCATTGATTTTAGAGGGCCTCATTTTAGCCTTCATCTGTCTGAGCCTTGTTGGGAATGGCTACAGGCCCACCTAGGACCTGTGCCTCCTCTTCTAGACCATGCTCTGGATACCTGGAACTCCAGAATTCTCTGCCCCGAAAGCTCTCATGTGTCACCAGGCTTGCACGTGCCTTCCAAAGGCAGACCATGCTGCCAGCATGTATGCTCCTCATCCTGAGGGAGAGCTGACTGTTTTGGGAGGAAGCCAGGGGAGCACCTTGCATATGCAGGCGAGGCTACAGGTTCTTGAAGTGTGATCCTTTGACCAGCACCAGCAGTTTTACCTGGGAGTTTGTTAGAAATGCAAATTCTACTAGATTAGAGACTTAGAGGGTAGGACATCCATGGTTTCTCATACCCTCCATTTGATTCAGTTGCACACTCCTTTTTAAGAGTGCTGTTGTTAACTCACTGGAAGAGGTTGTCCACATGCATGTGCATAGAGCCCCTATTGGTGCTTGTGATAGACAGACCCTCGTATGACCCTGGGGATTTCTGACTTCTGGTATTCACACCCTCATATAATCCCTCCCTCTAGATTTTGGACTGGATCTGTGACTTCCTACTTTATTTTATTTTTATTTTTTTAAATAGTTTACTGTCAAGCTGGTTTCCATATAACACCCAGTGCTCATCCCCATAAGGGCCCTCCTCCATGCCCATCACCCCCCTTCTCCTCTCCCCCACCCCATCAGCCCTCAGTTTGTTCTCAGCATTCAAGAGTCTCTCATGGTTTGCCTCCCTCCCTTTCTCCCACTATTTTCCCCCTTCTCCCCCCCCATGGTCCTCCATTAAGTTCCTCCTAATCCTCCTATACGTGCAAACACATGGTATCTGTCCTCTGCCTGATTTCGCTCAGCATCACACCCTCAAGGTCCATCCATGTTGCTACACATGACCAGATTTCATTCTTTCTCATTGCCATGTAGTATTCCATCGTATAGATAAACTACATCTTCTTGATCCATTCATCAGCTGATGGACACTTAGGCTCTTTTCATGATTCGGCTATTGTTGAGAATGCTCTATGAACATTGGGGTACATGTGCCCCTATGCATCAGCACTCCTGTATCCCTTGGGTAAATTCTTAGCAGTGCTATTGCTGGGTCATAGGGGAGTTCTATTGTTAATTTTGTGAGGAACCTCCCACACTGTTTTCCAGAGGGGCTACACCAGTTTACAGTCCCACCAACAGTGTAGGAGGGTGCCCGTTTCTCCATATCCTCGCCAGCCTCTATACCTACTTTTTAAAATTAAATTTATTTATTTTGGGAGAAAGAGAGAGACAGAGAGAGAGAGCATGAGTATGCTCACCAGCTGGGAAGGAGCAGAGAGAGAAGGACAGAGAGAATCCCAAGCAGGTTCCCATGCAGTCAGCACAGAGCCCAATGCAGGGCTCAAACCCATAAACTCTGAGATTATGACCTGAGCCAAAATCGAGAGTTGGACGCTTGACCAGCTGAGCCACTCAGGTGCCCTGATGTGCTTCTAACCAATAGAATATGACAGACATAATGAGAGGTTACTCCCTTGATTATGTTATTCTAATAAGACTGTCTTAGCAGACTGGAGGCAAGGCTGTTCTTGCAGGTTGATGAAATAAGCAGCCATGTGTTAAGCTGCTGTTCCTTGAACCATGTTTGCTCCCATTTCAATGTGGAAAGTTTTCAGTCAAGTTAGGCATTTTTATTTTCAAATGTAATTCCTAAAATTTTACTCTGGATGCTGGTACTTCGCATTTGGTCACTGACTAATATACTTATATAAGCTATTTCTCCAGGCTGAAGAGAGGATTGTGGTCATGTGGGGGGAAGTCAGGAGGAATAAACTAGATGAAAGGAAATGAAAGTTCTGTCATATAAAGGGACCCTAGCCTGGTGGTAGGGAGCTTGGATGTAGTCAGAAAGTTCAGTCACTAAGAAGTTAGCTCACTTCTTGGCTATGTGAACTTCACCTTACGTCTCAGTTAGCTAGCTCATCTACAAAGCAGTGAAAGTGGTGGCCGCCCAGTGGGTTTTGTGGCCACTGAGTGAGACAATGCATGTGACGTGTTTATGACTGCATTTGAGTACTGTTATGACAAGGTGAGATTCATTTATTAATTTCTCCTGAAATCTGCATCGAGCCCCCTGCGTGTTGGCTGAGGTGGTAGGGAAACAGGTGAGTGAACCAAAGTCCTTCCTCTGTGAGCTTACTGCCCTTGTTATGGTAGAGCAGCTAGGTGTCAGGCTACTAGTTTTCTTTTATGTTTATTTTTTTATTTTTGAGAGAGGGAGAATGTGTGCACAAGCACGCATGTGTGCGAGCTGGGGAGGGGCAGAGAGAGATGGGGAGAGAGAATCCCAAGCAGGCTCTGTGCTGACAGCAGAGAGCCAGTTGCCGAATTTACTAACCCTGAGCTGAAGTCAGATGTTTAACCGACTGAGCCACCCAGGCACTCCCAAACTACTGTCTTTAATGCATTCTTTTATCTGAAAATTCTTTGGATTTTGTACACCACCTACTACAGAGTTAAAAATAGCTTGCTAGAGCTAAGGAAAGATGAGGAGGTTGAAGATAAAAATAAATATATAAGTTAATATAATTTGGATGCCTAGCACACATGCAAAGTTGTTTTCTGAAACATAAATTTTACCTACTAGAGAGGATTGAATGAAGATAAATACTTTAAATGATTGCTCTTTTGGTCCATCTGTATTTACGTGGATGAAAGCTTGAAGATGTGAATAACAGGCATACGAAACAACTTTCATTGTTGGACACATTCTGAGGATGCCCAGGTTACATTTTTTGTTTACGTTCCCATTGCTTCTCTCATCATAATTTAGTAAACCACTGGGGGACATGCCACAGAACTTATCTTTTCAGTTAGATCTTATTTCTGGTCTCTTGGAGCTTGGAGGTTGATTATTATGGTGCAGCCATGCCGAAGGAATGCAAAGCCAAGGGAGAGAGGTGTGTGTTCTGGATGGCAGGACTTTGAAATTCCTGGTGTCTGTTGCTTAGCAGCATGTTTGAGATTTCTTCATATTCTGAAAAGCTTCCAATGACAACTGCAGATATCTGCTTTTGCCATTTTAAATGTCAAAAAAGGGGCGCCTGGGTGGCTCAGCCGAAGCAACTGACTTCAGCTCAGGTCATGATCTCTGGCTCGTGAGTTTGAGCCCCATGTCGGGCTCTGTGCTGACAGCTCAGAGCCTGGACCTTGCTTCGGATTCTGTGTCTCCCTCTCTCTCTGCCTCTCTCCCGCTCATGCTCTCTCTCTCTCTCTCTCTCTCTCTCCCCTTCAAAAATAAATAAACATTAAAAAAATTTAAATGTTAAAATTCTAGGCACAAATGAAAACTTTTAATGTATGAGGATACACGCACACACGCACATTACACTTAAAAATGTGACCATCATTAACTGTCCCCTTTATTCTACCTTATTTTTCTTCGTAGCACTGTGGCATTTTATATTACACATAATTGTTTGTTTTCCCTTGAGGTCAGGGACTTTGTTGTCTTTATGGCCATATTACCACTGTCTAGAAAATGACTGGTTAGCACTACATACGTACTTATGGGGAGATGATGAATGAGTAGTATTGAGTAAATACCATCACATGTGACCCTCAAAGGGTGTAATGGGGTGTGTGTGTGAACATTTCACCTTTTATAAGAAATTAATGTTTTTTTAAAGTTGTATTGTAACTTCTCATAAAAGCCCCCAAATTAAAGAAGTACTATAGTGCTAGTAAGAGCTCTCAGTACTCCCCCACTGTCATTCAGTATCGTTCCTGATGTTGAAATCTTGTAGATGATATTAAACTTAGGGGTTGTGCTATGTCAACATAAATATAGAGGCTGGGTTAGAACTAAGTTGTTCTTAAAAGTGGAGTGAGGGGATCCGGAGAGGGTTGGGGGAACAATGGGAAATGGGGAGGAAAGAGCCCAGGGAAACTGAGTCCCGGAAGGACAAAAAAAGAAAGTGTGAGAAAGAATGAGATGCCTAGGAGCCGAGAGGGGAAGAACTTAGGACAAGAGACGTTTCTAATGATATTTTCCCAGGAAAAGCTCTAACTCACCTCCAAGTTTCCCCTGTGATATCTTTAGTAAATTCTGTATTGCTTATTCAAATTTTCTATGGGAATAGAGTTTTGTTTTGAGACAGCTCAAAAGAAAAGAGGTCACTGGATACCCGATGTATATTTTACAAAGAAATGGGAATTCTGTTTTTCCCAGCCTCCCTTGAACAAATATGGAGCAAATACTGAGACTCTGTGTGGGATGTGCAGATGAAAGGCATGCTTCGGGTGCCCATGTTTTCCTGGCTGTCCTGGTGTGCAGGTTCCGACAGGGTGGAGGAGGGACGAGGAGAGCTTTAGCCCAATCCCGTGGGGAATGCTTGCCTGAGCAGCTGATTTGCAGTACAGTTGAAATATTAGGTCAGCAACACCTGTTCAAATTATTTTAACTGGGCAGTTGCAAGTCTCCTTTACAAAAATAGAAGCAACAATAATTTAGTGGCATTTTCTCCTATAATGTACATGTGGCCTGCTCAGCTTAGCTAATTTACAAAAATTTATGAGACGATATGTCTGTATTCTTGTGTTGCTCCAAAGCATTATTCTGGAGGCTGTAAGTAGTTATTGAATGAAACTTGGAAACGCTTATTTCCTTCCCCCAAGACCTCGCTGATAGCCTGCTAGGGTTT
Source organism: Proteles cristata cristata (assembly GCA_017311185.1). Taxonomy (NCBI): domain Eukaryota; kingdom Metazoa; phylum Chordata; class Mammalia; order Carnivora; family Hyaenidae; genus Proteles; species Proteles cristata. The sequence continues at coordinate 2,669,836 of JAESUZ010001857.1, read as the reverse complement.
GAAATATTGATGACTATGAATCCATTCATCTCCAAATTTCATCGACCTTTCAGTAGAGAATATTTTTAGCTTTGTTGAGAATTTAGGGCAGAGGAAATCTACAGAAATACCAGGTTATGTGGGTATTCTGTCAGTTTCATAGAACTCAAGATGGATTCTGTTAGATGCATATTTGAGTCATCATGAGCCTTACACTAATAAAGTGGGGCAGCTCATTTTTAAGTAAGGTGCCAAGAAATTACTGGGTAATTTAAAAACATATCCTTCTTGTAAAATCGAACCTGAATACAAACGGACATAATTTTGATAACAAATACATTTGTTTAGGTCCTATGTAAACACTATCAGTGTGCTATTGAACTATTTCTGACATGGTAATGGTTGCTACAAATACATTAGCTTTTTGAGCCATGAAATATATTCATCGGTGCATTGGTGGAGTACTCTTTTGACCAGACTTGATGGCTAGCTCACCATTAGACGTTTTCCACTGACTTCCCTCTCTCTACTTTCCCATGGGAGAGTGCTCGCTCACCTGGTTTTGTCCTCCTCCAATGCTCTTTCCCTCCTTTTGAATTGTCAGATCCCTCTCCGCTGATGAACTCCTGATTTTCCTGTGCGAGGAGTCCCCTTCTTCCCCACCTCCACAGCATCTTGAATAAGACACAGTCTTGTGGTCCTTAAGGAGCAATGGCATAATTGAGGGTTCCAGGGACTTTCATACGATCTCATTTTGTAGATGAAAGCACTCTGAGAGATTAGGGGGTTGACCTAGGCTAGTTTCTTATATGTGGGGGAACCGGAACAAGAATGTGGGTTTTCTGTGGTTCCCTCTGTGCCCCATGCAGCCTTCCACCTTCTACAGTGCCCTGTGGAGATTCGGTCCTCTGTCCTACAAAAAGACTATTTGGAAGGTTTATTTTTAATTTAAAAGTTAACATTTTCATTCAAGTCAGATTCAGAAAACTTACACTTTTAAGTTCAGCTTGCAAATCTTATTCTATTTGTAAAATTAGCAGATGTTAATAAATACATTTAAAGGAACTTTGAATAGTATAATATTAACTGTTACACAAATTTAGCTATAATACTTAATTTCATATTTAAGTACTTCAGTTTTCTAATTGGCTAGCCTTCCCAAGTTCTTAAACATTATAAATCTAAAAATCAAGTATATGAATACAGTAAATCTAAAATTCTCTTGGGTTACCTGAGTGGCTCAGTTGGTTGACCATCCAACTCTTGATTTTGGCTCAGGTCATGATCTGACAGTTCATGAGTTTGAGTCCTGTGTCAGGCTCTGCACACTGACCGCATGGAGCCTACTTGGGATTCTCTCTCTCTCTCTCTCTCTGGCTCTCCCCTGCTCTCACACACACACCCTCAAAATAAATAAACACTTATAAATAATATAAAAATAAATAAAATTGTCTTAAATATTCCAATATTACTTATGAATTTAGCCCAATTTCCACTTAAAAATCACATTAAATCAGTCACCTAATCAAACATTTAAAATTGTAATTATAAGCTAGGTAGTCTCTTAATAGACCAAATTCTGTTAAGCATCATGCAAAATAACAAATATTCAGATGCCTTTCACAAAAACACTAGTTCCATGGTTTGGGTTTTATTCATTTTTTTCACCCATTTATTGCTTCTTCCAGTAATCACTTAGAATATCTGTGTAAGGGACGCCTGGGTGGCTCAGTTGGTGAAGCCTCCAACTTCAACTCAGGTCATGATCTCATGGTTTACAAGTTTGAGCCCCAAGTCAGGCTGTGTGTTGACAGCTCAGAGCTTGGAGCCTGCTTCAAATTCTGTCTGCTCTCTCTCTGCTCCTCCCCTGCTCACACTCTGTTTCTCTCTCTCTCCCTCTCTCTCTCAAAAATAAATAAGCATTTAAAAAATAAATAAAATATCTGTGTGTTGAGCATTGTTCTAGGCTCCAGAAAAACATGAGCAAACAAAATGAAAATTTCTGCCCTCGGGAAGTTCATATTCCTGGGAAGGGGCAAATAATAAATGACATAAGTTAATAGAAGATGTAGTGTCCTGGAGGTTAGTAAATGCTAAGGAAAACAATATATTAATGAAGGGGAGGCTGTGAAGTGTGGGGGTGAATGGGGCAGTGGTTGTGGGTTGTTCTCTGGGATAGATACTCTGCACAGAGATCCTGGGACTGTCTGAGCTTGCTCTCCAACAGAGAGAACTGGCTCTCTGAGTGCCCCTGAGGAGGCCCAAAGGCCAGCAATTTGTGTTGGGGCATTGCCTGAACTCCCACTGGTGACCCTGGTGAATAATTGCTGAACTTGTAATTGCTGTGTCCAGAACTCCATGCCTCCTGAAGGGAAACCTGCAGCCCCCACATTACTTGATTGGATTTTGTATTTCTTTGGCTCTTACAAAAACAGAAAGGTTACTTTCTACCCATCTGTAGAGACCTTTGATGTTACCCCAAGTTCCTTCATATTCTTCAGACCACTCCCTCTTAGCAGCCGTGCCTGACTGAATTCCAGGCATCGCTCATGGTTTCGTCCCACGGTTTGGACGCAACTTCTACAATCACCTTCCTGATCAGTTTGAGTTCTCCAGAAGACAGAGCAATTCCAGAGGAAGAACACCCTAGGTCAGCTCACTTTTGTTTGTCCTTAATCATCTTGCGCCATGGAGCCACCCAAGCAGTTGTTTAAGGCGGTGCAGCGCAGCCCAGAGACACAGGGCTGTCCCTCTGCGCGCAGAGACTGAACTCCTTCAGTGTGAATAGAAATCACAGTAACCCCCACGGGCCTCCAAGCACTTGGTCAGCTAACACTATATGAATGCTCATTTTCTTTCATAGTAGTAGCTGAATACTTATTTGAAAAATCATTTAAAGCATTTTACAAGCAGATCATCATTTTCCCCTTTCTATTCTTATCTATTTCCCTTCATATTTCTTTTTCTATTTCATTATTTACAATAACGGAATTATACTACTGTTTTGTTTTTATTCTGCTGGTAATGTCACTGGTATATATTTAAGGCACAAGTTCTTTTTCACAGGATAGCTTCAAGTTAGCAGCATGATCTTTCATTCCTTTCTTTTCACTCTGTGGCACTAACTTCTTTTTTTTCCTATTCCTTCAATTTACCCGCTCTGAATACCAGTGATCTTTTTGTGGAAAGAAATGCTGAGAAGGCAGCTCTTATTTTAAGTGAGCCTTTTCTGCTCTCATACACAACCCTATTATTTAAGCATTCTACGAAAAATTTGGGAATGGCTTTAAAAGGGCTGTGTTGCTCTGGGGAGCAGTGTCTTTTGGGCAGTTAAGGGAGGATATTTGGAAGCCATTTCAGTGAGGAAAGTCATTTTCTACTCACTGTGAGTCCACCAGTGAACAGAACTCTGATACCATCCTGCCACTGACTTTTTCCTCACCTTGAATCCGTAGCTCTGGTTATTGCTGTTCCTCAGTTTATGCTCCATCATATGGGTCACTTACTTTCAGTCTTTGCACATCATCCAATGGATCAATTTCCTCTGTACAACTCCTACTTTATTTTTATGTAATTATTCATCATATAGGATATTGTAAGCCAATTTGACTCCCTTAGGGAGGGAAGGCGGAAGAAAGGGAAGGAAGGAAAAGAAAGGCAGGCTCATACTATGACATTTTCAAAGACAGATTTATGTGAAAGTGAGTCTTTTTTTCCTGAATTACCTACTACCTGCTGTGGTTAATTAGATACAGTTAGTGCCAAGCATGGTTTATAACTTTTTTTTAATTGAGCAAAATTTTACTTTAACTTTGAAGTTCCTGAAATTACTGACACATTAGAATTTGCAAATTAAATGTGGAACATAATTTTTCAGTAAATAAACAATATGTATGTGGCCATAACCATTCAGCTGTTTCTTGATCAGAGAACATAAAGAAGGGTGTTCATTACCATATTCTAGATAATTCCACTTAAAATTGAAAACACATAATGAGACTGTTAACATCTACATAGGGCTTCTGGGTGGTTCAGTCAGTTAAGCGTCTGACTTAGGCTCAGGTCATGATCTCACGCTTTGTGGGTTTGAGTCCCACATTGGGTTCTGTGCTGACAGCTCAGAGCCTGGAGCCTGTGTCTCCCTCTCTCTCTGACCCTCCCCCACTCATGTTCTGTCTCTCTCTGTCTCAAAAATAAGTAAACTATAAAAAAATTTTTTAATAAATAAAAATTAAAAAAAAATCTACATAAAACACTGTTTCCTGGTCCTCCTAATGATATATTCAGATATCAAGAATGTTCTGTATTTCCTTACTCAGAGTTTTTTTTTAAATAAAGAAACAGAATCCTACCAGCTCCCTGCTCTGGGAGCTCATAGAATCAGAGTCAAATGACCTGCTATTAGCATAGCCCTTTATATTAGCTGAATGCTTTTTAGTACATGTACTGTGTGTATTCACAACACCCCCCGGTGTTGTGAAGGGGGCTGATGTTGCTTCTGTGCAAATTACAAAGCCAGAACCAGAAAAGGGGGCTTGGAATAGTCTTAGAAGTTGGGTTCAAATCTACAATTAGTTTTTCTCTTTAAGATCTAGAAAGGTGAGGGGCTCCTGGCTGGCTCAGTATGTGGAGTGTGAAGCTCTTGATCTCAGGGTTGTAAGTTCAAGACGATGGGTGTTGAGATTGCTTAAAAATTAAAAAATATATATATTTAAAAAAAATCTAAAATGGTGAGGAATCTGATGGCAATGAACCAAGTAATGAATATGATTTCATGATTTTAAACATATCCTCTACACTAATTAATTGACAAACCTGATAATATTTGACCTAAATGCTAAGCAGACATAATTATGCCAAGATCAAAATTCAAGAAGACTAAGAGCTCAGAATACAAGTACCTCTTTAGGAAGACTTAGAAGTAATTAAGAGAACTAAATAACACACCTGTCTAAGAAACTCAAGAAATATTTCAGTCAGGATACAACAAAGAACTAAGGCGGCTGGGGAGTTCAGTGATTGTGTCAGCCAATGAGGCATTCTACCTTATTACGTACATGCTTCTCTACTTTCTAGGGAAAAAGAGGGAGTGGAAACCAAACCAAGACTTGATCAGCATCATGGGATTTAAATATTAGACTATTAATAGCTATAGAATTTAGATATTTTATATTTTATACTAGCACTAAGGACTGACCTATGTTATTTTATGAGAATATTTATTTACTGACAAACATTTGGTGAACATCTTCCATATGCTACGTGATGTATAGATTCTGGGGACACATGATAAACTAGAACAGATGCTAAAATGTGTCCACATAGGGGTGCCTGGGTGGCTCAGTCATTTGGGCAGATGACTTTGGTTCAGGTCATGATCTCGCAGTTCGTGGGTTCGAGCCCCATGTCAGGTTCTGTGCTGACAGCCAGCTCAGAGCCTGGAGCCTATTTCAGATTCTGTGTCTCCCTCTCTCTCTGACCCTCTGCTGCTCACACTGTCTCTCTCTCTCAGAAATAAATAAAACATTAAATTTTTTTTTTAATAAATAAAATGTGTCTACATAGATAGCTGTGGACATCCAGGTCTTATCAATTTACCTTGGTCTTTCAACAGATTCCTCTCCTAAGTTGTCAAAGGCAGGATTTTCCAGAAGTGGTTGAATCAGTATTGGATATTCTACTGATTCCAGGATCAAAGGAGTCTGGGACTTAGGAAGATTCTGGAACAGGTGGACTTCATTTGGAAAGTTGACTTTGCACTGCCCATTTCCTGGTGACTGTTGTCTACATCACCCATTCGGGGCAGTTCTTATGGACAAGGCTGTCTCTACAACACTATTAGCTTTAGGGAGGTACCGCTCTGCTCCTTTGCAGCTGTACATTCTGTGACAAGCATCCCTAGGAAGAAGGACAGGTACAGATGTTGAGTCACAGCCAGGGACCTTTATTTAGCCAGTATTTGCAAATGTGTGTTAATTGGCAGGGCATCGTGCAAACCAATTTAAACAGAAACTGTGCCTTCTCTAAGCCAGAGGTGCAAACATCAAAAGCAAATAGAGGCATGGGGGAAGTATGTAAACCCTGACTAAATGCACAGTGCTGTGTCACTTTTAACCATGTATCAGTCTGCCTTTTTTGGAAGTCGTGAGCTGAAGTCGTGAGCAGAGTGTTATAAGAGGTGCATTTTTAGAGAGTGAGATGGAAGGAAGTGGCTCCCTCTGTAATCGTCAGGAGAGGATTGTTGAGGGGGTGGTTTTGGAGAGTTGAAGGTGGAAAGAGAGGGAACCTACCATCTGGATTTGTGATGACATTCAGGTGTTGGGATGGCTTCTTAAAGTAGCCTTTGCTTTTGAAGTACATTGAAAAGACATTAAATTAATTTCGCTGAGAACAGCTCAGGGATTGAGGATATTAGAAGCACTGGTTTGGCCATTAGATATCATCATCCCTACCGTTTCCTCACCTGGAGACCCTAGGCAATGGCTAAGTAAGCGTTGTCATATAGGATCCCATTTAATCCTCTCCGTAGCAAAGCTGTGCAGTTGGTAACAGCGTCTCTACTTCACAGATGAGGAAATGGGGCCCCTAGAGAGTTTAAGTAACTTGTGCACCAAGGACTCAGAAATCACTGTGTACATGTGCATGTGTTTATATGACACATATGAATACACACACATGCATATTGTGCGGATTAATCATGCAAGTCATGTTGTTTTTGAATACTTCATGCCAATCACAGTGTTAAAAACTATGAGGACAGCAAAAAGGCAAATTCCCCTTTTATGAAGGATTTCCAGTAGACACAGTCCTTATACAATGAGTAGGAATGGAAAGAAAATAGGAATGAAAAGTAGGAGTGAAAAGAATATTTAGGAAGCAGCATTAGAGATACATGTAGAACACTGAAGCATCCAGAAGGTTCAGGGTGGCCAGCCTGGGTCAGAACTGTGCAGGAGAACCTCTAGGAGGGGTGAGCTTAGCACCAGGTTTTTGTAGTTAGAAATGAAGGGCTATAAATATGTGAAAGAAGCAGAGTTGAAGGGTGCCTAGTGAAGGGTCTTGAGTGGAGAAGCACATCTTGATGTTAATATTTCTCTCTATGACCCCACTGGAAGAACTTTAGGGAAATATTTTTAACAAATACAGCGAAGAAAGCATTGCTGAATTGTCTTAATAAAATTGGAAAATATTTATAAAACCTGTGACTATAGAACAGCAAGACAGGGATCAGGTTGTAGTAGTCTTCTTTCCTGCAAAGCCCACATTCCCTGGCAACTTGATTAACACTCAAATGTTGGTTCGATGTAAACAAATAATGATAGGGATTGGGAATGTTTAATATAAGAGCTGACTAAAGAGTCTCGATATAGAAGAGAAAAGGGAAACTTTGTACAAAACCAACCAAAAGTACAAAATTATTATCATCCCAGCAAAATTTAGAAGTTCTATAGGGAGAAAGATCCAGGACGTATATCACTCAGTGTCCAGTTGCAGAGGACAGAACCTATCCATTTGTTGTAAACAGGAAGAAATTTGCTACAGAGCCCTGTTAAATGACCACAGAATCATTTTATGGCTGAAGTAGTAAGTTCTAGACTGAACTTTCAGCAACAGCTTGTAAAGCTACTCCCCACAACTGGGGCCCGGTGATGCTGCTGCCACAGCTACTGTTAAGAAGCAGTTGGGATCAAGAAACCATGGACATTGGGACATGCCTTGTCGCCAAGCTGCTGCCTTTGGCTTCAGAACTGCACTATGCCTGCCCCTGTCTGTACCAGCAAAATGGACGAGTCACACCTTGAAGTTCGTGGGAAATGCTGGACTTTTAGCCACAGAAAGCCTCCAAGACTGTTGCCTTCAGGAACAGCAGAAGTGGCTGAAGAGTGGCCTCTACCTTGCTCCTCACACATCTCCTGGGAAATTTTCTGACTGACCAAACCAAAGTTACATGTGACTCTCTGGCTTGGAGATCATCAGCTTCCAGAACGTTGAAGTAGAGGCAGGCATAGCCAGGTGCAGAGGGAATCAAGCTCTTGTCTTTCAGGAGCAAAGGGGAAACCATGTAGGAATTATATGTTTGGAAGGGAGAAATCATTGGCATTTTGTTTGCGTAAGACAACAGTGTTAGATTTTATCTGATTACTAGTATTAGGCATTTTGGTTTTGGATGATTTTAATACAGGTATCTGTGAAGAGAAGGCAACAACTTAGAGACCTGAAAAGTATAGTAGAGCTTTTAAATTAACAAGAGAAAAAGGGAATGAATGGAAACTCTACCAAGCCAGAAAAATAATAAAGAAAGAAAGAAAATAAATGAAAAAGCAAACTAAATTGTAAATATAAAATAAGAAAAAAAAAACCCCAAGCCATTGTTACATTAAAATGTAAAAGGCATAAATACCTCTATGTAAAGAGAGAGACTGTTGGGGAAACGAAGCACAGGTAAGAGGACAAGAGTTGCCATGAGAAATATATTAAGCAATATTTTTTAAGGGTTGAGGGAAAAAAATATATGAGGCAAAATACACAATGCAAAGAACTAATAAAAGCATAAAAACAATTAATTATACTGGAAAGAAAGAACCAAACAGTAAAAAAAAGAGCCACAATTTATAAAGTCATAAATTGTGCCCAAATAACAGAGTACCTACAAATACATAATCAAAAGCTATCACAATTGCAGAGAGAACAGTTAAATAGTTCACTTTTGTGGTGGTGTATTTTAGTGAGTAGGTAGTAGATAATAGGTAAAGACAGAAAGGCCTTAAGCAATCCAATTAAAGTGACTTAACAGAATGTATTCTAGGACCGTATGTTCTTTCTCTAACTCACTTGGTGCCACGAAACACTTAGCAAAAATTGGTGAAGTACTTGGCCCAAAGAATAGCTAGAAAATTGAGAGCTTTCACAGACCACATTTTTTAATCATGGAAATTAGAAATTAGAAATAAACGTAGAAATAAATATTAAAACATAATGCCAATGTTTCACAACTTGGAAATTAAGAAACACACTTGGGCCAAAGGTAAAATAAAAATGAAATTCTGATCTAGGAATAGTAAAAAGAAGAACACTCCAAAATCTATGAGACACAGAGTAACTAAAGTCTATGAGACAAAGAGTAACTACAGATAATGAAAGTTAATAGTTAAGAAGCCAGAGGGGTGCCTGGGTGGCTCAGTCGGTTGAACATCTGACTCTTGATTTCTACTCAGGTCATGATCTCAGGTTCCTGAGATCAAGCCCCAAACTGGGCTCTGTGCTAACAGAGTGGAGCCTGCTGGGGATTCTCTCTCTCTGCCTTTCTCTCTCCCTCCCCTCCTCTGTTGATGCTCATATGTGGTCTCTCTCTCTCTCTCAAAATAAATAAATAAATATTTTAAAAAATAGTTAAGAAGCTAGAAAAAATACATGAAAAGAGAGAATTTTAAAAGATGGAAGCAGAAAGGAATGAAATAAAAAAGGCAACACCAAAGATAGCAGAAAGGTTAAATAAATCCAAAAGCTAATTTTTGGAAAGACAAAACCTTTTGAGAGCCTATTTCGAGAAAAAGGAGAGCAAAGTTAGAAATGAAAAAAGAAACATAGTTAAAATATTGAAGATATCTTAGGAGTCGGAGAATGCCATGTATAAACTTTTGGACACTATATTTTAAACCCAGAGCAGGTATCTGCAAACCTTTTTCTATAAAGAGACATATAGTAAATATTTTGGGTTTCTGTCACAGTGACTCTCGTCACTGTAGCAGAAAAGGAGCCATAGACACCATAAAAACAAATGGGTATGGCTGTGAACCAATAAAACTTTATTTACAAAAACAGTGGGCCAGAAATGGTTGGGAGCCATAGTTGGCTGACACCTGAACCAGAGGAAGTATAGAAACATATAAATTACCAAAATCAATCCACGGAGAATTTAAAACTTTCAATAGGTGGATTAATAGCTGTATTTAATGTAAATCCGTTTAAAGTCCCAACAAGATATTTTGGAATTAGATAAAATGCTCCTAGAGTGCCTATAAAGAATAAATGTGAGGGGCGCCTGGGTGGCTCAGTCGGGTAAACGTCTGACTTTAGCTCAGGTCATGATCTCTCAGGGTTCATGGGCTCGAGCCCTGCGTCAGGCTCTGTGCTGACAGCTGGCTCAGAGGCTGGAGCCTGTTTCAGATTCTGTATCTCCCTCTCTCTCTGACCTTCCCCTGCTCATGCTGTCTCTCTCCCTCCCCACAATAAATAAAACATTAAAAAAAAAGAAAAGAATAAATGTGAGATTAGACAGCATTATGATGAAGACAACTGGGTGAAGGAGGAGTTGCCTTATAGATGATTAATATATACCATAAACTCACTCCCATCAAAGCAACATGGTATTTTTAAAAAAATTTTAATTTTTTAGTGAGACAGAGCATGCATGTAGGGGAGAGGGTCAGAGGGAGAGAAACAGAGAGAGAGAGAGAGAGAGAGAGAGAGAGAGAATCTTAAGCAAGCTCCAACTGAGCACTGAGCCTGATGCAGGACTCCATCCCATGACCATGAGATCATGACTGAGCCAAAATCAAGAGTCAGATGTTTAACTGACCGAGCCCCCCAGGCATCCCAAAGCAGCATGTATTGACACTATAAATTAGTACCACAAAATGGAATCCAGAATGGATCTTAGAATATTCTGGAATTTAATATATGCAGTTTCAGTGAGAAATATGCTTTATTTAATAACAAGTACTAACTATTGACTATTTAGAAAAATAAAGCTTGGTGCTTATTGTGTGCTTTAAAAAATTTCATCTTATATGTATATGAGAATTTTTACTATAAAAATAATATAATGCAGATATTAAAAGAAAGATGAGATGACTGTGCACAATGTAAAAACTGGAGAGACTATTTCACCCAAGGGAGGAAACAAAAAAGGTCAAAAATAAAAATAATAGACATTTTATCTCCTATAAAATTTAAAAATATTTGCATAGCAAAAGATATTATCAAATTCAGTAGGCAAACAATGGGGGGGATTTCATCACATATAGCAGTTAATGGATTAATATCAATAAAATATTTAAAAATTGAATAACTTGATATGCCAATAGAAAAATAGGATAGGGGTGCCGGGATGGCTCAGTCGGTTAAGCAACTGACTCTTGATTTGGGCTCAGGTCATGATCTCACAGTTCATGATCAGAAGCCCCTGTGCCCACTGTGTGGAACCTGCTTGGGATTCTGTCTCCCTCTTGCTCTGCCCCTCTCCCACTTGCGCTCTCGGTCTCTAAACAAACAAACAAACATTTTGTTAAAAAGAAAAATAGGATAAAAGGTAATTTGGATGGGCTGTTTATGGAAAAGCAAATCGAGTTGGCCAACAACATGTAACAAGGTGCTGAAATTAATTAAATCTGCTAGGGAAATGCAGATTTAAGCATCAGTATGATACTGTGTTATATACCTTGGACAGGCAAAAAGTTGAGCATACGGTAACTGGAATTGCTGAGAAGGATGGCAAAAGTGAGTACTTTCATGTGTTGCTGGTAGAAATGTGAATTGTTCCAGGCTTTTGAGAAAACAATCAGGCAACAGCTACTAAAATTTAAATTCTTTTCTTGGAATTTTTGGAATTAAAGCTACCTTATGTAATGATACATGAACAAATATATTTATTGCAGCGCTAATAATAGTAGGCACCTCCCCATCCAGGAAAAAAAAGTGAAATAAATAAATATCCATTAAATGGGCAGTATTTGAATACATGCAGTATTTACTTATAAGATACTCAGCCATCACTTAAAAGAATAAATTACAGTGCTACCATTTGGCACATATATTCACTTATGAATTGTTAAATTAAGAGTATCAAATGCAAAAGAGTATATAAATACAATGGCATTTTTGTCAAACATTGACCATAAAGTTCACGTGTATGTATAATTATATATTTGCCCATGTACACACCTACATGCACACATTGCCAAAGAATAAACAGAGTCTTATATTAACTTAAATCCAGAAACTTTTAGGTGCACTTTTATTTTATTTATTTTTAATTTTTATTTATTATTTTAGAGAGAGCGTGCAAGTAGAGGAGAGGGCAGAGGGAGAAAGAGAGAGAATCTTAAGGCTCCATGCTCCTTGTGGAGTTAGATGTTGGGGGTGGGGGCTCAATTCCACAATCCTGGGATCATGACCTGAGCCCAAATCAAGAGTCCGAGGCTCGACCCACTAAGCCACCCAGGCGCCCCAGGTGCACTATCATTTTTATACCTCCTCATATACCAAATTTTTTTATGATGTTGAGAAACAAAGGATTTTAGCTGGGGTTGGAGGGAGGATTCAGGGGAACATTTCCCATTTAAGAATAATTAATAGAGATCTTGGTTGGGAAGTTTCTGTTGGGAAGGTGGCCAGGTTTTATGGCATCATCTATTGAATAATATATCTCATAATTATCCAACCATATTGTACTTTCCGCCGAAGCCCTCACAGCTGGTTAGGCTCCGAAACAAGTTACTATAGCTGAGCAAACCAGTGACTCCAGTGGAAACTTTACAGTGCCTCTCTCTGTTAAGAGATCCATGTCATCAATTTGTTATTGAAGTGGAAAGGCACATTTTTATACTTCAGTGGATCTGTCTTCTCCATGTGGTTAAGTGCTGATTTTTCCTTTCACAGCTGTGTTCTGAATACAGCTATAAGTGGCCTCATTCATCCTGTTTATTCTCACCCTTAACCTTGATGGAAAGAGGGAATTATATTGGTAGTGTGTGAAAATATGGCTGTTACATTAAACAATAGAATTAAATATCCTTAGAAGTGTTTTTCAAACTTTTCAAACCTTGCTACAGAGTAACAAATACATTTTATATTGCGTTCTGTTATGTTGGGCTATGTGTGCGCATAAAATATGTCTGTGTGTATAAAATGAAAGTGATGACTGTAACTGAAATAAAATTTCATGAAGTATTACTTGCCCTTATTATATGCATTTCTAATAATCCCCCCTCTGTTCTAGTTTATTTCTTTTAAAAAATGCTGGCCACAGCCCATTAAGTTGACTTAGTGACCCACTAAATGGGGTAGTGACCTGCAGTTTGAAAAAAATACTTAATCAAGGGATTCCTACCAAAACTGCATGCATGGCATTCCAGGGTCAGAAGATTTCCACTGGGCTGGTAAGGCAGTTACTCAGTGAAGTCCAATCCATGCCTCGGCAAGTTTTGCTTCATTCTGTATATGACAATAAGGCTAGCTTATGTAGAAGACATTTTGATAGATTCCATAAGGTAGTTTTAAGTCTTAGGTAAGCACTGTGATACTTTCAGAGAATTAGCTTCAAATGCGGACACATAATTTTTTACTACTGTGACAGATGCCTTAGGTAACTCATTTTCCCCCAATAGTTAGGACTGTCATGAGAAGGCTGGTCATCTTATTATAAATAGAAGTCATCTCAGTTGATTTCACCTTTGCCCTAAGCGTTCTTGGACTGTCTTTCCCACTTAGAATTTAAAATTATATGCTGACACTAGAAAAAGAAGAATTTCCATACCAAACGAAACCAATTATTAATCATATTCTTGAAAGTAATTACCTTCGTCGGGCAAACTGCTAAATTAATTCTTCTTATTACAGTAGAGATCAGAGATTTTCACTCCAGTCCAGATACAGGATTTATGCGATCATGAACACAGAAGTAACTTATATGCAGGCATTTTAAAGTGAAAGTATTAAAGTGAAACCTGACTCCTACTGTGACTGCAAAGGAAAATGTGTGTTATACCTACTTGGGTTTGGTAGCAAAGAATTTCAAAAAGAAGGCAGAAAATAGACTCTGTCTCTGGCATCCTTTACAGTTTACCTAATTTAAGGTGTATATAAAAAGCATTATTAGATGTCCATTAAGAAAGATAGGCCATTATCTGTGAAGAGTGAAAGTTTGACTTCTTCTTTGCTGATTTGGATGCCTTTTATTTCTTTTTGTTGTCTGATTGCTGAGGCTAGGACTTCCAGTATGAAGCTGAACAACAGTGCTGAGAGTAGACATCCCTGTCTTGTTCCTGATCTTAGGGGGAAAGCTCTCAGTTCCCCACTGAGGATGATATTAGCTGTGGGTCTTTCATATGTGGCTTTTATGATGTTCAGGTATGTTCCTTCTATCCTGACTTTTTTGAGGGTTTTTGTCAAGAAAGGATATTATATTTTGTCAAATGCTTTTTGTGCATTTATCGAAAGGATCATATGGTTCTTATCCTTTCTTTTATTAATGTGGCTAATAATGTTGATTGATTTGCAAACAATGAACCAGCCCTCTAGCCTACGAATAAATCCCACTTGGTCATGTGTATAATTCTTTTAATGTACTGTTGAATTCGATTTGCTAGTATCGTGTTGAGAATTTTTGTATCCAGTTTCATCAGGGATATTGGCCTGTAATTCTCCTTTTTAGTACAGTCTCTGTCTGAGTTTGGTTGCAACAACATGGCTGGAACTGGAGGGTGTTATGCTAAGTAAAATAAGTCAGAGAAAGACAGACAAATCATTGTACTCAGCGTGGAATTTGAGAAACACAGCAGATGAACATAGGGAAAGGGAAGGAAAAATAAGATAAAAACAGAGAGGGAGGCAAACCATAAGAGACTCTTAAATACAGAGAACAAACTGAGGGTTGCTAGAGGGAGAGTAGGTGTGGGGTGGGTTAAATGGGTGGTGGGCATTAAGGAGGGCACATTTCAGGATGAGCACTAGGTGTCATATGTAAGAGATGGATCACTGGATTCCTGAACTCAAGACTACACCGTATATTAACTAACTTGAATTTAAATTAAAAAAAAAAAAAGCTGTTCTATCCTGCCATTAACTTTATTTTTCATTCTAACTTATTTTTTTCCCTAGTGGTTACCACTGATGCCTTTGATTTTGTGGGTGTTGCGAAAAGATAGTTCATCACAGGAGAAAGAGCAGAGATGAGGAATGGGAATCTCCCTCTTCTTGGTACTTTTCCATAAGACTCCATTCGCCAATGTCACTGTTATTTCCTTTTTACTCTGAAGTAGTTCCAAATCTGATATTGCAGGAACTTGATTTTATTTCCTTACTACATGAGCATTTCAAATGAATTGAGCCATTTTTGTTCTTAAGCCATTTTAGCCTCACAGAAAAAAGTAGTAAAAGGAATGGCAACAATGATTTATGACTGACAAAATACATAACAAAGAGTTTGCTGAGGGGCCGCCTGGGTGGCTTAGTCAGTTAAGCATCCGACTTTTGCTTAGGTCATGATCTCAGGGTTCGTGGGTCCGAGCCCCGCGTCGGGCTCTGTGCTGACTGCCAGCTCAGAGCCTGGAGCCTGTTTCAGAGTCTGTCACTCCCTCTCTCTCTGACCCTCCCCTCCTCACGCTGTCTCTCTCTCTCTCCTAGAAATAAATAAAAAATTAAAAAAAAAAAAAAAAGTTTGCTGAGATATAGAAAGCCACATTATAGGCATTCTGAAAATCTCCCTTCCATAGTCCTTGTAGGAACCTTCTACCAACATGGAAGTGTTGGGGGTTAGGAAAGGAAGTATAGATAGGGCTTTCTGCCCCAAAGACACGTGCCCCTTCTCTCCATAGCTGAAGACAGTTAACATCAAAGTAACTGAAAGTGCCAGACTGGATATAGTTTCTGGGAACTATGTGGGTCATAATTTGACCTATTTCTACCAGCTGTGACTTTGTAAGTGGTGAGAATTAATATGCCTTTCTTGGTTTGTAGGGCTGGCAAAAAACAAGTCACCGAACTTGGGGGGAGTTCCAGCTGAAGCAGACTCTTACCGCTGGTACTCCATCTTCAGAATAAGTCCTAGGCCATTCACTCCAAAAACAACGCGGAAGTAGGTGGCGTGTGAGGGTCACTGTGACAACCAGATTAATGACAGGAAATCAGTGAGACCGAGAGCCATCAACATTACATCAGCACACTTTAGGGTTTTTATGAGGTACTCAATGTATTCTCTTCTGCTGTACCAAGGGAACCATATGGAACCATCCATTCCTGCTGTCTCCATTCTACTTATTGATTACAGGGATTTGTATTATATTATATGATGTTATATGGAATCTTGATATGATTTTAAATTCAGTTGTCTTCCAAACTGTGATTAATATTTTCTTGAAAATTGAATATTCCTCATTGACCTCGACATTTTGTTTTGTCCTTGATGTGTGTTTGGTTACTTCGTCCAAATTATATTTTCTCCATTTCTTTATTCACAGTAATATTCCTAGTGGATAATTTTGTAGAAGAACAAATTGTCCTTTGACACTTGCATCTCAGCCATTGTCCACTTGCTTTATGTGTTTCCAAGGGCACAGGAGGCATCTTTTCCAATACTTCTTTTCTAAATGAAGAGGAGAGAAAACAAATGTCTGTTTCCAGGTTCCATCAAAATATGGATTTAATTCTTTTGCTTTAATTAAAAAAGTGGTGAGGGTAAATGATGTATTCCAAATTGGGTGAACGATAGTATTTCTTCTAACCAAAACAGTGTGGAAGATCCTACCTACTATCAAGTTTCACTGGTGAAACATTGTAGATGTCCAAGGACAGGAGTGTGTTCCATTTGGCTACCTATTTTCACATGTTGTTTGTCAAAATATAGAAACAGGGTGCAGGTGTTCTATGAGACCAGACGTGCTCTGAGCATGTCTCTCTCCCTGTCATCTGAGGAAAGAGAAAGTTCTAAACAAAGGAAGAAATGAACAACTGTGTGACATCTCAGTCCTTTGTCATCTTGAAATATTAGGTACCTGATTTTTCTCCCTCCTTTGGTTGATTAAACACCAACATAGCTTCTCCTGAAGAACTATTCCTTTTTTTTTTTTAACAAGGTAAGTTCAAGGGAAAAAACAACCAATATTCAGATAGTATAATAACATAAGGCACTTGCTACTCTAAGGCCGAATTGAAGTAGAATCGTAAAAGATATAAAGCAAATTATGAATGAAGGACTGACATAGCTACTGTGTAGCCACGCCTTCCTGAAGACTTCCATAGCGTGCTGTTGGAAGAGAAAACCATACCTTTGGTCATTGTTCCCTCAGGGCCTTTGTTGTAGGAAAAAAAGTGTATATATGTGTGGAGGGGGGAGGTGAGGATGGCTTTGTCTCCAAGTGGAAATTTTTGTTTTCCTGATGAACTTGGCCAGCCCTGAGGACGCCAGACATTTAGCTCCAGGGATGTGACATAGTCATATTGGCATCTGCCCTTAATGCCAGGGGTTTCAGAACCCAGCCGATCCTAGAAGCATGAAGTTCTTTTGCATTCATCCATAGCAATCAGAATTCGGAGAAAAAAAGAAAATCCTACTTTCCCCTATGTGGTAGTACCTCAGCAGGATCCCAAGACGTACATGCTGTTAACTTGAAGTATTATCTACTAAGGGGAGAAGAAATGGACACGGACATGGGTTTTGTGGCTCATTTGGGCTTTGTCCTGGAAATGGAAAAAAACCCTGCTGGCCAGTAGGAGGCGTGCTACTAGCACATCACGAGGAACAAAGAAAGAGTTGGTGTTTGTGCAGCACCATCACCTTACTGTGGGTCTCCCTGCCACCCATCTTCATTTCTTTTTTTGTTTTTAATTTTTTAAAAATGTTTATTATTTTTGAGAGAGGAAGACAGAGCATGAGTGAGGGAGGAGCAGAGAGTAGGGGAGACACGGAATCAGAAGCAGGCTCCAGGCTCTGGGCTGTCAACACAGAGCCCTACAATGGGTCTCGAACCCACGAACCTACAAACTGCGAGATCATGGCCCGAGCCAAAGTCAGATGCTTAACCTCCTGAGCCACCCAGGCACCCCTGCCCATCTTCATTTCTTAGGAAAGATGTATCAATTTTAACCCCCTTCGTTAACTTGTTTACAAGTTAACTTTGTTAACTCAGCTAGTACTGAGTCCACTTTTCTGAGCTTTCATAAGAACCCAGAGAGAAAAGAGGCTATTGGTTGTGGCTCCAATACCAACCAAACACTTTGCCGTGGCCCTAATCTGCACTGACCCCCGCAGAATATGCGTCCCCTGTGGTTTGCACCCGACACGCACACACATACTCACTGATACAGCTAGGCCCATGTGTGGCCACTCCTGTGAGAGCTGGGTCTGTCACTTCCTGAAAGATTTTACCAGTATCCACATTGTCCATGGCAAACATTTAATTACAAGGGCACTGAGCTTGCGGCTCAGCTCTGCCTGGCTGGTTGTTTACAGTAATCGTTGCTGACATCGGTTCAGTATTCTTAGGTGTTAGACATTGTACCCAACAGTTTACATACTTTAATCTCATTTAATCCTCCAACCAATTCCTTGAGATAGTTTCTCTTAATTTTCTCTACTTTACAGATGAGGAAAGTGAAGCTTAGGGCGGCTAGGTGAGATAGCCAGGCTCGTTCAGCTAATAATTGTGTTGCTAGGAGTAGACTCAGGATCCTCATACTCCAGAAGCCATATCCTTAAATGATGCTGGGTGGGGATGGGGGTAAAGGCCTGTCTCCCAGGGGTGTATGGCAGAAGGACTTCAGCAGGAGTTTCCTCTAGTTTCTTGTGTTTCTATTCCCTTTTCCCACTGCCATTTTCCTCCTTCCTCCTCCCCTCCTTTTCCTCACTCTGATATGCCTGGGCAGGCAGGCTGCTGGGGAGTGTCTGTCCTCCCCACTGAAGGTCAGTCACTGCCACGCTGAGTCACTGATCCTGACGGGTGCCGTAGGCCTCAGGAGTGCTGTCATGGAAAAGTAGCTGAGAACCAGTGGGCTGGAGGAGGGCTGACAGATCTCCATACCATTTTTCTGTGACTTCCTGTGAGGCATCTCTCTGTGATGCCATAACTTCAGGTGGCACATGCGGCTCCCAAGTGATGTAGAAGGATGGAAGACAGCTCACATGGATGTGAAAGGCATATGTCCATAAAAGATATGAAGCATGTATATAAAATGCATATATATGAGAGGTACCTGGGAGGCTTAATCGGTTAAGCATCTGACTTGGGCTCAAGTCATGATCTTGCGGTTCATGAGTTCGAGCCCTGCATCAGCCTCTCTGCTTTCAGTGCAGAGCCCACTTCACATCCCCTGTTCCCCCTCTCTTGCTGCCCCTCCCCACCTTGCACATGCTCTCAAAAATAAACATTAAAAAAATTAAAATGCGTATATATGGAAACATACATATATAAAACACATGAGAAAAACACACATGTGAGAAAATACGTATTAAAAATATATTTATATTAGACTCTAGGGATGTATTTCCTCCTCTCCTAGCTTCAGCATCAGTGTAAGGGTGCAAAGCTATTTTACATTCATTACGCTGGAACTCTCCCTCGAGCGTTACAGCAGGATGAAAGCCATGCCCCAGCCTTCAAGGAGCACACAACCCAAAGGGCTTTTGTTTCTTGACGATAACACTGACAATTCAGTTAGTAGATCGGATCTCTTAGATCATCATGATTCAGACAGACAGAATTCTGTGGGACAAAAAGTTAATACGAGACTTCGTGCTTTTTAGTCCTTAAGAGCTGACTGGAACTACTTTCAGAGTTCAAGGTTATTTACTCAATGATGGGATTAAGTTAAGTGACTATTTCATATACCTTGGCAGCTTCTAGTTTACAGTCAATTAGAAATGACAGTTGATAGCAGGAAGAGATTTGGAAGAAATACTAACTTTACATTCTTGTTATTTGGGGCTTTTTGTTTACTTGTTTGTTTAAGGGTTCAAAGCCATATAAACTCAGTCTCTGAGCTCATCTGTAAGTACCTCACTGCACCAGGAAAGTAGTATTTTTTTCTGTAAGCACATCTCTTATCTTGTCATTCCCCTGCTCAGAAACCTCCATTGCTTCTCCATTGTTTCCACTCAACTTTACACAGACTTCAAGTTCTCTTTTATCTGTACCAAACATCCTTTATGTTGCATTTCCTACCTCCTTTCCCTAGAGCCTTAGCCCCAGCTGGTGAAGGAAGTCTTCGTTCTTTTACCATACCTGAACTTTCTGAGCTCCAATACTGATACTTTGCCTGTGTCCTTCACTACAGGATCTCCCTTCTCATCTCTGCTTGTCAAAATCCTCTTGTGTAAAACTCAATTCAAATAACATTATCTCTGTGAAGACCTTCAGGATTAGCTGTCGGAATTAAACACTTCTTATTTGTGCCAATGGTGCATTGTTTAGGCCTTGGCTAAAGTGCTTAATACATTCTTTCTGGATTCATAGTTAGATGGGTACATTGAAGACCTACTCTGTTCTTTGAGGGTAAGAAGCATCTCATACATTTTTTTTTTGCCCCATCCTTCAGCGAGAGAAAGGTTTTGTATTAAATGAGTTATTTTCAAATAGTGTAACATTAAGTGAACTTTAGATCTATTGAAAAGGCACTTATGATGATATTCCCTGATAATACTAGATTAATCAGCATTGTCACCTTGAATTTCTTCTAATCAACACCTACATTGTCTTGAACCTTTGGTGCAACAAGCATGATTTAACTTTAGAGTTTTTGAATTGGCCACTACCTCTCTCTGGAAATTTCTTTTCTTTTGAAGTTTTACATGGCAGCTCTTTCTTGGAGCTAGCACATCTTAGGGAGGCTTTCTCACTTCTCAAACTGTTGTTATTCATGTGTTGAGACAAACTTTGTTTCCAGTCACCACACACCCCCTGTACCCTAGACACTACCATCGCCAGGGAGGTTGCTTATCTGCCATCGTGTGTCTCTTAACCTTCAAGAGAGCAGAGGACGTATCTGCTTGGAGAATCACTGGATTTCCAGAACTTAAAATGGTGCCAGACTCATAGTGGTGCCACTCAGGTCATATTATATTATTTAAAATGAGTGATTTTCAACATTGGCTTCCCGTCACTGTCACCTGTGGGACTTAAACACACACACACACACACACACACACACATACACACACACACAGATGTGCAACACAGTTGACCTCTAAGATTCCAACTTATTTGGCCTGGAATGATGCCCTTATTAAATGTGACTGTAAACGTATGAATCATAAAAGTCCCAGGAAAACAAGGAAGGATAAGCTCTCCATAGCTTCCAAAGCTGTGGTTGTTTTTAAGACTTTCTGCATTTTATTTTAAATCCTCATCTCCTATCCTTAATCCTTGTGACTGTCACGGAGAGATAATTAGAAGATCAAACATGAACTTCCATTAGCCACAGAAACATCTGGGGGCAGTTCCAAAGTTTTAATTATGGTTTCAGTAATGTAAGAGCTTAATTATAGTTTCAGTGTTGAAACAGGTTTGGGTACGTTGCTCCACAAATAAAGGAAATGTAAATAATTATCACCTGGGATTCAGTATCATTGCCAAGACCAACAATTGCCAGATTATTTTAAAGAAATATACTACATGTTAAATTGTTATTTTTGTTAGCCTATATGAAGTGTATTGAATAACTTGAAATAATGCTTATTTTACCTGTAATATGTACTTAGGTGTTCATCAGAGTCCATTAAATTAGTATTACAGATTTCCATGAAAATAGTTTTTCTGTTTTTCCTCATACTTGTGTTTTTGATAACAGATTTTATTCTTAGACTCTCCACCTCCCTCATCACCAGAGTATCTAAACAGATTTAGGATCTGCTGCCCCTCTAATTTTACACACCAGACACGGAGGTGAACACGAATAAGATTCGAACTCCGAGCCACAGCCTCAAGTTGGTGGCAGATTTCAGCATTGGAATTCCTCCCCCTTAGTATTAAGAAAGGAAAATAAAAACAAACAGCCTTACAACTACTTCTCAGAGAGATCTCGTCAGTCTTGCACTTTTAATCAGAACAGTTATATGGTGACTCTCCCACTGGGGATCTCCCAAAAAGATTGTTTTCTAGACCATGAGGAGATAATACATTTGATTTATAACCTTAAGATAATTTCCTAAAACAAATTCACAATCCTGCTTGCTGAAATTTTAACTCCTCTCTCTTTTTGCTGAGAAAAAAGCTGTTTCCCTTTTCCTTTCAACATGTCTCCTGATATGAACCATATCTAGAAATGTCCCTTTTCCAGACTAAAATCTGTTGTTATGTGTTGTCACATTGACCTTCCAAACCCTTGAATCATTTTACTTTTCCATCTTGGTAGGTCTGTCTCTTAATAAGCTATAGTTACACAGTTCTAAACAGCTCATACATTTGCCACTGGGTCCATTTCAACGCAGAACGGTATGAATCGAGTTCACAAGTTCAGAAATGCAAGAAATGGAACTTTCCTTATTTTCCTGCATCTCATTTTCCTGTCTCTTCTGAGTTCTTTTTCTTTCAGGGAGAATTTTAGAGAAACGTTTGTCCCCCAAATTGGGAGACACTCCTCCCTCTCTCCCTGCCTGTCCTAAAAGTAAAGGGTTTTTTGAGTGTAAGTTAAGGCTCAAAGCTCTAAGAGGCAGAACAGTGGGAAGGATTTCTTTTAACCAAAGTCTATTTTCTACTCAAAGTAGAAAATCATAAAGTTCTAATCAGGAAAGTGTACTTGGTATTTCTAAAATAACATGTAATTTAATATTTTGTTAAAGTTAGGCCATGCCTCAGAAGCAAGAGTGCCTTTCAGTGATTTCTCCGAACTAAGCCATACCCCAAAAGATTATAACCACTTGCCACATCGCTTTTCCTTTCATTTTAGTGTTGAGGGTTCTGATGCATGACAGGCAGGGACTACATAAATGAAAGTGGGTGTGATTGGTGGGGTGGAAGGGCCCAGAGGGGAGCGAAGCCCTCTAAACTTCACAGGCAAGAGTTCTGCCATCCAGTTACCAAAGAGTCTAAAAAAGACATTTGGGTGTCCATTGCTTGAAACAGTAGAGTTGTTAGTGTCTCCAGAAAAGAGGAAATAAAAGGGAAAGGTAAGGAGCGTCACAGCACGATCTGGTTAACAGGCTCACCACTGGCGCCCACACTGCTGAGGCTGGCAAGCGCCTGTGCTGCTCTAGGTCACTGAGCGGTGAGCCAAGGGACTGGTTAGCCCAGGGACCTCCGGGTGAGCTCATGGCTCCAGTTAAAGAGCTAAGGGCGAGGATCTGGGAAGGTCAACACTGTCAAATCCCTACCAGGAACGAGGATTATACCCAGGGCTTCCAGCCCAGACATCGGCTCTCTGCCTGCTCTGAGTGTGATCTTGAATTCTGCTTTGCTTCCTGAAGGAAGGAGCCCAAGGTCTGTCTGCCTTCAGGGACAGAAGACCGCAGTGAGTTGCCAGTGGATCGTGATTACAGCAGGGGAAGGATTCTCAGCCTCTAGGCGGCTCTTTCCGTGCTTTTAATCATTTAAGGCAATTTGAGGCTTCTGTGTCTACTGTCTTCACAGGCATGTTGCAGAGCATTTGAAACCTGTGGTGGTGGGTGGGCAAGTGATTTTTCAGCTAGTGATTTTTTACTAGAGATGGGAACATTGCAAAGTTCCCTTCCTTTATGATTATCCAATTGTACTCACTGGTGGTGACGGTCCCAGTTCTCTCCCTGCACCCACATGCTCTGATGCATGGGAGAAAGGAAATCTATTTACAAACACATGACCAGCTTCCAAACTTGGGAGGTCCAGGGACACACTAAGATGATAGGTTGCCTGAACATACAAAAAGCTGGGGAACTCAGCTCACAACTTTCTGTGAACATCAATTCTCTTATCTGTAACATGGCAATAGTGATACCTAACCATATGCATCAGTGTACATCAAACCCTGGCCTAGTGCCTAACACATCGTGAACACAAGCTTCAGCTCCCTCCAGAAGCTGTAATTGTGGACGTTGTCTCTGTGCCCAAGCAGATCTTCCTCAGTGGTTCTCAACTGGACCTGGCTTTGCCCTGCAGGGGACATTGGCCAATGTCTGGAGACAGTTTTGATAATCACACTTGGGGAGAAGGGTCCTTACTGGTATCTAGTTAGCAGAGGCCATGTCTACTGCTAATAAACATCGTACGATGCACAGGACAGTCTTCCACAGCAAACAATCCTCTGGCCCAAAATGTCAAATAGTGTCAGGGTTGAGAAATCCATCTAGCTGCAAGTCCTACCAAAAAGGGATGAGGTTGGCTTTATCCTTAGGAAAAAGAACATGTTGACCTACTAACATTACTGACCTCTTCTGGCATCTAGAGACAGAGAGCCTGTAGAATCTAGACACTCCTGTGAAACTAAATCTGATTCTGATGAAGTAGACTTCTTAATTCTAAATAAAAAGTAAGGTGTTTGTTTTTGTGTTTTACTTATTTAAATAAGTGATTCTGTATCAATAAGCAACTGGTTTCTTGAACTATGGATTGAAAGATCTAAGGGTGGATTTTGTTGATTTTAATTTTTACCGATAATACAGCCTTCAAAACGTTTTTGCTAGATTTGAATGATTTACTAAATTACTGATGTCTGCATGACACCTCAGACCAAAGTCAAGTGTTAAAATCTATGCTTTAGTGACATTTCAGCTTTAAAGGGAAAATATATTAAGTGCATGTTGCCTTAAATATAGAAGTAAAATGTGCTGGAATTGAGTATTTATGTCACAAAACATTGGAAATCAGATGTTGGTGAAAATTGTAAAATGACTTAACGCATTAAAATGCTTTGGAGTCGTAAGGTAATTTTAAAGCTCGACTTTCAGTGTGCTTTTATGTTGTTCTGTTGTTAGGTGAAGCCTCCTCGGTGGGGGATTACCACCTACCTGCCTGGTTGGGCCGCCAGGGACACAGGAAGAGTCTACAGTCATTGCTGTGTGTGACAGCTGTTGGTCTGTGTTAACTTCTGAGGTCACATCTTTTTTTTTTTTAATATAATTTATTGTCAAAGTGGCTAACATACAGTGTGTGAAGTGTGCTCTTGGTCTTGTTAGATTCTCATGGTTCATCGCTTACATTCAACACCCAGTGCTCATCCTAACAAGTGCCCTCCTCAATGCCCATCACCCATTTTCCCCTCTCCCCACCCCCTCATCTACCCTCAGTTTGTTCTCTCTATTTAAGAGTCTCTTCTGGTTTGCCTCCCTCCCTCTTTGTAACTATTTTTCCCCTTTCCTTTCCTCCATGGTCTTCTGTTAAGTTTCTCAAGATCCACATATAAGTGAAAACATGATATCTCTTTCTCTGACTGACTTATTTCACTTAGCGTAATACCTTCCAGTTCCATCCACGTTGCTGCAAATGGCAGTATTTCATTCTTTCGTATTGTTAAGTAGTCTCCCATTGTATATATAAACCACGTCTTCTTTATCCATTCGTCAGTTGATGGACATTTAGGCTCTTTCCATAATTTGGCTATTGTTCAAAGAGCTGCTATAAACATTGGGGTACAGGTGCCTCTGTGAATCAGCACTCATGTATCCTTTGGATAAATTCCTAGTAGAGGTCACACTTCTCTAAAGGAACATACATTTCAAAGCCACTGATTATTAGTAAAACTATTTTTATTTTCAGACTTTGGTTTTCTAGCTTTGCTTCCCAACTGGGATGGATTTTAAAAGAAGACTCAGGCTCCTTCCTGCTTCTATGTTTAGGATGCCATAAATTCTATTAATAAATTCTGAAGAGAGTTTGAGCTTTTGTTTTTTAAAAAATAGTCCTAGATTTAGTCATGTTAAAAATATGTTGACAATGGACTCCATGTGTACAAAGTTGTATTAGCCACAGATTTAAATTCATATTTTCTTTGAAAAAATTTGCATTCAAAATATCAGAAATATTTTCAGAAAAATAGAGATGAGGGGTTCCTGGGTGGCTCAGTCAGTTAAGCATCCAACTTCAGCTCAGGTCATGATCTCATGGTTTGTGGGTTCGAGCCCCATTTCGGGCTCTGTGCTGACAGCCAGTTCAGAGTCTGGAGCCTGTTTCGGATTCTGTGTCTCCCTCTCTCTCTCACTCTTCCCTGCTCATGCTGCCTCTATTGCTCTCTCAAAAATAAATAAAACATTAAAAAATTAAAAAAAAAAAGAAAATAGAGATGAAAGGTAAACAGTTTCTTGATTTGACATGAGTAATTCAACATGACCTCATTTTTAAATCTTCCTCAGTAATCCTTTTATCTCCAGAGTGAACAAAGGCTGTCTGTGAGGCTACGACAGTCAAGCTTCAGGTGAATTTTGATTGCAGTGGGTGTGCGAGCACTGTCTGAAAGACATGGAGGGCAGGAACTTTAGGACTGTGTGTCCCTGCCCAGCTGATCTCCAAATACACTGTCCCCTGAGCCATTTCTAAAATCTGGATCCACTTTTGCCTGGGTCTGCTTTGCTTCGTTTGCATATGTAAGGTGTATTCATTCACATTCCTTTACCCACTCTGTATCTGAAACAAAATCATCATTTGTGATTTAGAAGAGTGTATATTTGCCTCCCATTCATGCCCAAACTGTTTAAAGTGAAATGAATTAAGGGGCGCCTGATTGGCTCAGTTGGTTGAGCGTCAGACTTCAGCTCAGGTCATGATCTCGCGGTTCATGGGTTCAAGACCCGTGTCAGGCTCTGTGCTGACAGCTAGCTCAGAGCCTGGAGCCTGTTTTGGATTCTGTATCTCCCTTTCTCTCTGGCCCTCCCCTGCTCACTCTTTCTCCTTCTCTCTCTCAGAAATAAATTTTTAAAAAATTAATTTAAAAAATTTTAAAAAAGTGAAATGAATTAATGAATGGTTTAT
The DNA here is from genome assembly GCA_017311185.1 of Proteles cristata cristata. Lineage (NCBI taxonomy): Eukaryota > Metazoa > Chordata > Mammalia > Carnivora > Hyaenidae > Proteles > Proteles cristata. The sequence goes on along the minus strand of JAESUZ010001857.1, from coordinate 2,643,209 downwards.
GCATATATTGTATACATATTTTCCTTTGGTGGTAACATTGTTAAAAAGACTTCTATTCTTTCTGCTCTTGTTTATATATAAATCTGTCTTTTCTGAGTATGAATTTTTAAAATTGTCTTTGATTTCAATTTTTATTTGCCATTTATAAGACAGTTTCTCTTCCAAAACTGTGATAGAACTCACTGATTCAACAATCCTTGTTGTTTTTTGTTTTTATTTTTTGTTTTGTTAGTTTTTTTCTGTATTTGGCTTGGGGGGGGGTGGGTCCAATAATTCTCCATGATTTACAGGACATAAAATTGTACTTCATTTTTATTCAACTGTATATTCCCTTATTTATCAGATAGGTTTGAGCACCTATTATATGCCACAACTGTGTTAAGTGCTAGAGATTCCAACACAATTAAGATGGTGTCTCTACTCTTTTGAAGAGTTAGTTTATACGTGAGGACTCATCAGCACTAAAGTCAGTATGATGTGTGCCAGAACCAGTGAGAATAGGTGAGACACACGAGGAAGGTTAATTGAGAGAAGAGCTTCACAATGTAGGAACTATTTGATCTGGGCTTTGAGGATGAAGCCATGTTGGATACATGCAGATAGTAGGAAAAGCCATGACTTGCCAAAGAGTAGCATGAGGAAAGGAATGGGAGCAGAAAGCCCCTGGTGCTATGAGAATGGTGAACTGGTATAGCTGGTGAGGAGTCTGCTTGATGGAAAAAGGCTGAAGGGTCCTGTGCAGAGGGGCTTTAACTGATATTGATGCCCTGCTGAGAGGGTTATTTCAGCCTGTACCAAGTGAAAAACCACCAAGGCTTTATTGATGTTATAGACTAGCTTATGGTTCAATGGGATACATGTGATATAGGGGCCCCAAGGAACCCAATCTTGAAGGATTTACATTTTTTTCTAAATATACGTTTCCTTTAGAAAATTTGAAGAATATAGGACAGCAGTTAGAAGTTAATGAAAACAAATCACCTATAAATTAATCTGCCAGTTATGTTCATTTTAAAGATTTTTGTGGGTTTTCTCCTTGTAGTCTTTTTTCTATGCATAGACAATATGCATTTTATGGGCGCCTGTATGGCTCAGTTAGTTAAGCTTTCTATTCTTGTTTTCGGCTCAAGTCATGATCTCACATTTCCTGAGTTCAAGCCTTACTCTGACAGCATGGAGCTTGCTTGGGATTCTCTCCCTTTCTCTACCCGTACCCCGTCGTGTTCTGTCTCACACCTTCTCTCAAAATAAATGAATTAACACCTTTAAAAAATATATAAAAAATGTCATTTTATATAATATTTGATACAAAATTTAAAAATATATGTTTGTATATTTTTAAATTAACATCATATTTTAAGCTCTTAATGTTATCATTAATATTTTGCTAGAAAATGATTTTTTGTGATGCATATTGTTCCCTCGTATGGACTTAGAAAGTGTATTAATAATTCTCCTTTTTGGGAAATACAACATATTATACCTTTTTTGTGATTGTTGGTCTTCAATGTTTACCTTCAATGTAGTTTGCTAACTCTCCCAGTTAATATCATTAAAACATGAGAATATTAGTGATACAGTGCATTTGTTTACTAATTAAGCTGAAAAAAGATAGTAATGAATAAATGCTGTTGACCTGAATCAAAAAGAGACATTTGAGGGGCGCCTGGGTGGCTTAGTCGGTTGGGTGTCCGACTTTCACTTAGGTCATGATCTTGCGGTTCGTGGGTTCGGGCCCCGCATCGGGCTCTGTGCTGACTGCCAGCTCGGAGCCTGGAGCCTGTTTCAGTCTGTGACTCCTTCTCTCTCTGACCCTCCCCTGCTCACGCTCTCTCTCTCTCTCTCTCTCTCTCTCCTAGAAATAAATAAAAAAAAACATTAAAAAAAAAAAGAGAGACATTTGCTTTGATAATAGTGAGAGTAATTTGAGTTAGATGTTAGGAAGGACTCTCTTACTAGAACAATTGTGAGATAGTATTTGTGACCATGGGATTCTTGAATCTATAGTCTCATTTTCTGGATATTTTTAAAATAAACAGGATTTAAGTACTATCTTCCTTGCCATAATCGACTATGATAGACAGTATATTATGGCTGGCTGTCCTTAAGTTTGTAATCCTTTACATTTTTGTTTATATTTAAATTTAATTTAAAACAGAGATCTTGAAAAATTTTAACAATTACATGCTATCTTAGTTCTTTCAGGTCACTATAACAAAAATACCATAGACTGGGTGGCTTACACAACAGAAATTTATTTCTCACAGTTCTGGAGGCTGGGAAGTCCAAGATTCAGGTCACTATAACAAAAATACCATAGACTGGGTGGCTTACACAACAGAAATTTATTTCTCACAGTTCTGGAGGCTGGGAAGTCCAAGATCCAACAATAAAGTGAAAAACTCCAGCCTCTCCCTGTGGAGTCTATACTGAAAGCTAGGGGTGCCTGACGGCCATTGACATACAAGTTTAGGCAGAACAAAGGGGTACTTGGAGTTTAAGACAGGGGAAGATAACCCCCCACAAGGTGATAAAGCCCTGCACAGGCTACGCAGGTTCTTTGTCTTTGGGTAAGCAAGTATCCCAGGTCCTCAGCCCATTCTCGTGTGGCCAAGTGGGGGTCCCAAGTTTGCATGCTTGAGACCCCCCTTTCCCAGTCATTTTTATTGCTCTCCCCAAGCGTAGCATGTGTAAACAGGACTCAGCAACTTGCTTCACACATTTATCAATGTACAGTGAACATTTCCTCCTGGTCAATCCGTGTCACCCGGTTCATTATTTTTGAGGAATGAAAAATAGTATTCAGTGGGGGCGCCTGGGTGGCTTAGTCTTTTGAGCGTCCAAGCCCCCGCGACCCCGCACTCCCCCATCCCCCATCCCCCCCGGCCAATGCAGCTGACTCAGGGTATTTGGCTTCTGTGCGACCCTCTGGTTAGTTTCTCTACTACCAACAATAAAGTGAAAAACTCCAGCCTCTCCCTGTGGAGTCTATACTGAAAGCTAGGGGTGCCTGACGGCCATTGACATACAAGTTTAGGCAGAACAAAGGGGTACTTGGAGTTTAAGACAGGGGAAGATAACCCCCCACAAGGTGATAAAGCCCTGCACAGGCTACGCAGGTTCTTTGTCTTTGGGTAAGCAAGTATCCCAGGTCCTCAGCCCATTCTCGTGTGGCCAAGTGGGGGTCCCAAGTTTGCATGCTTCAGACCCCCCTTTCCCAGTCATTTTTATTGCTCTCCCCAAGCGTAGCATGTGTAAACAGGACTCAGCAACTTGCTTCACACATTTATCAATGTACAGTGAACATTTCCTCCTGGTCAATCCGTGTCACCCGGTTCATTATTTTTGAGGACTGAAAAATAGTATTCAGTGGGGGCGCCTGGGTGGCTTAGTCTTTTGAGCGTCCAACTTTCGCTTAGGTCATGATCTCGCGGTTCGTGGGTTCGAGCCCCGCGTCGGGCTCTGTGCTGACTGCCAGCTCAGAGCCTGGAGCCTGTTTCAGAGTCTGTGTCTCCCTCTCTCTCTGACCCTCCCCTGCTCACGCTGTCTCTCTCTCTCTCTCATAGAAATAAATAAAACATTAAAAAAAATAAAAAAAAATAGTACTCAGTGTGGGTCCTCTGTACTTGTGTCAGTTGTTCCCCTTCTGACGGGCGCCTGCATGTTTGTAGTTTTCTACCACTACCAACAAAGCTGCAGTAGGTTTTTTAAACTAATCTAATTATGGGGCACCTGGGTGGCTCAGTCGGTCAAGCTTCTGACTTCAGCTCAGGTTATGATCTCACAGTTTGTGAGTTTGAGCCATATGTCAGGCTCTGTGAAGACAGCTCAGAGCCTGGAGCCTGCTTTGGATTCTGTGTCTCCCTCTCTCTGTCCCTACCCAGCTTGTGCTCTGTCTCACTCTGTCTCTCAAAAATAAATAAACATTAAAAAATAAATAAACCAATCTAATTAGGTCTGCTTTTTTTTCCCCTGTAAGATGGGTGCTCAAGAGAGGGATGGTAGGGTCAAAGGCTCTCCCAATCCACTGCATATTCCAGAAGTCACTGATGTTTTAGAGAATTCATTTCTTCACAACCTTGCAAACCCAGGATGTTCTGCATCTTGGCTAGTTTCTCAGATGAAAAATGCTACATTTGTGATTTTAATTTGCATTTTCCTTATTCTCCTTGTTACTAGTAGGTTGTCTGTTCATATTTTATTTGCCTTATATTTTTTCTAATTCTTGAATATTTTATTTTTGTTGGACATTTCATGATTCAGAAACACATATTTCTGTCTACTTTAGTATTTATTTTTCTACCCAGATTTCAGGAGAAAAGAGATTTTCTCATGGGCATTGTCAGTAGCAGCTATTTGAAATGTTAAACATTTGAGAAGCAAAATTGGAGAAACGTGGATGGTACTGAACTGATTGCTTAAAGAGGTGACTGCCCATACCTCTAACCAGTGCTTTTTAAATGACCAGGCTTCTGACAAGAATGTACAGTGCGGGGGCACCTCTTGCCCCAGTCAGTTGGGCCTCCAACTTTGGCTCAGGTCATGGTCTGGCGGTTCCCAAATTTGAGCCCCGCATCTGCCTCTCTGCTGTCAGTGCAGAGCCTGCTTTGGATCCTCAGTCTCTCTCTCTCTGCTCCTCTCCTCTTTGCTTATACACACTCTCTCTCAAAAATAAATAAACTTTTTTAAAAAAAGAATGTACAGTGGGAAACTATAGTCTCTTCAATAAATACTGGGAAAGCTGGAAAGCTCCTTGCAAAAGAATGAAATTAGACCACTTTCTTACCATACACAATATACAGAAAATAAGCTGAACATGGTTTAAAGACCTGAGTGTGACACCTGAAACCTTAAATCTCCCTAAAGACAACATAGGCAATAATTTCTGGACATTGGCCTTAGCAACATTTTTCTAAATATGTCTCCTCAGGCAAAGGAAACAAAAGCAAACAAAATAAACTACTTGGATTACATCAAAATGAAAAACCATTGCACAGTGAAGGAAACTATCAACAGAACAAAAAAGCAACCTACTAAATGGAAGAAGGTATTTGCAAATGATATATCTGATAAAGGGTTAATATTTAAAATATATGAAGAACTTACACAACTCAATGCCAAAAAGAACCCTCCAAAAATCTGATTAGAAAGTGATCAGGGGACCTAAACAGATATTTTTCCAAAGAAGACATATAGGTGGGAAACAGATACATGAAAAAATGCACATCACTATATCATCAGAGAAATGCAAGTCAAAACCATACTGAGATATCACCTTACACCTGTCTGAATAACTAATATCAAAAAAAAACCCAAAAAACAAAAAAACAAGTATTGGTAAGAATGTGGAGAAAAGGGAGCCCTTGTGCCCTGTTGCTGGGAACGTAAGTTGGTACAGCCACTGTGGAAAACAATATGGAGTTTCCTCAAACAATTAAAAATAGAAATACCATATGATCTAATAATTCCACTAAGGGATATTAACCCAAAGGGAAAGAAAACAGTAATTTGAAAAGATATGTTCACACCCATATTTACTGCAATATTATTTACAATAACCAAGTTATGGAATCATCCCAAGTGTCTACTGATAGATGAATAGGTAAAGAAGATGTGGTATATGTGTGTGTGTAGGTTTGAATACACACATACACATACACACACATGTGGAATATTACTGGAATATTACTCAGTCATAAAAAAGAATGAGATCTTGCTGTTTGTGACAACAGGGAGAGAGCATTATGCTCAGTGAAATAAGAGAAAGACAAATACCATATGATTTTACGTACATGGAATCTAAAAACAAAACAAATGAATAGACAGAAACAGAGTCATAAATACAGCGAACAAACTGGTGGTTGCCAGAGAGGAGGGAGATGGGTGAAATTTGGTGAAGGCAATTAAGAGGTACGGATTAAGAGATTAAGAGGTGCAGACTTCCAGGAACAAAATAAATAAATCATGGGGATGAAAAGTACGGCAGAGGGAATGTAGTCAATAATATTGTAATAATGTTGTATGGTGACAGTAACTACACTTAGAGTGGTGAGCATAACTTAATGTCTATAGTTGTTAAATCACTAGGTTGTACACCTGAAACTAATATAACATTGTATGTCAACTGTACTTCAATTAAAAAATAGTAAATTAAAAATAGGTAAATAAAAACAAATGGCCAGGCCTCTGAAAATGCCTGAGGTACCAACAGGCAGGGGTCCAGGCTACATACTGGCCTCACTCTCTTAATCCTCACCATGACCTTGATGTTGTGCAAGGACTAGAGAGAGAACTTTAAAAAGCCAAGGCCTGTCTGAGAAAGACTTTCTTACCATCTCCCCTTTCTTTAAATATGCCTTGGGGAGAAAAGTTATATTTTGTTCTGCTTCATGCTCATAGTGGATGTCTTCTTTCCATTGCAAAGTAATGGTTTTTACTGTTTTTCCTGAACTTATCCTAAAAGATGAACGAGCACTTCCAAAGACCAATAGGCATTCAAGGAATGATTGAAGATGACACTACTCTATCCAGCAAAGCAGGCCACATGTACAGCTTTTGTCTGTCTGTCTGACCCCTTCAGGAGTTGGAAAGGATGAGAAACTGGTCCCAGAGCGCTGACTGTATCTTAAGCATCTCAGGACAACTCACCAAGTAAAGGAGTCTATATCTGATGGTGTAAGAACACAGAGGGAGGAGGAGGGAGAAAAGGAGAAGAGATTTCTTCCTATTTTCTTTTAACATGAGTGTTATTTTTTTGTTAATGAGTTTGAGTTCATACTAAATTATTACCCTGGCATTTTCTTGTAATAGAAATGAGATTGTCTCCCTTGCTCAAGGCAAAAATCTAAGGCTAGGTATTAAATTTGTAAGTTTATCTTCTGTCCAGCTTGGCTTCTCTTTTCCAGGTTCCCAGAGGGGTAAATTTGAATATGTGTAAATGAGGTTGCAGGGGGTGAAATGAGGTGGGGATACAGAGAAAAGGGCAACTTAAAGGTTAAGATGGTCTACCAATTTTTGGTTTATCTGTACACATTTCTGCAGTAGTTTTATTTTTCCTCACATAATGTAGGAGTTTATTCAAAGAAGGAAGTTCCTTGAGTCTTTCCATCAGAAACATTAGCTGTGTTTTGTTTTTTCATGACTATTTGTTTAGTTTTTTATTCACAAATTTGTGGCTGCTATGACTTTATTTTTGGGTTGTTTTGGTCGGAGTTCCAGATTTATCCAGTGTGCATCTATTTTGTGTGTGTCAAACTGTGGCTTTCAAGAGTAGCAAAGAAAGGTTTGAAGTGGGAAGACTTTCCCAAATACCTTAACCTTATACTTGAAATGCAAACAACCAGAGAAGCTGAGATTCATGACACATATTTTACATCTTTTAATTGAAAAGTGGCTTAGTGTTTTTCTGCATAGTTTGGAAGGTGGTCACTGAAATGCTCATTACAAGCAGAAGCCATTGGTGGGGATAAGGTCATGTGACCTCACGTGAGGAATAAAAGCTCAGGCCTGAGTGGCTTCCTCTTTCATTGTGCTTCACGTTGGCTCCACTTGGAGTGAAGTTCAGAAGCAGCCCCTGGAAGGACACATCTGTAAGGAATTTATGCTTCTTTATTTCTGGCTTTCATTTCAGAAAACCTGATGTCTTGTATACTTGTTTTCTTGACCTATTTTTAAAACAATTTTTTGAAATCTTTCTACAATTTTTCTCAGTTAACTAAAGGTTTCTTTTACTGATATATTCTAAACATCAGTGACTAAAAAGCATGACACAGCTATGTCCTGGTGACATGAAGAGACATCTTTCTACAACAGGTAGTCCCAGGTATATGTCAGTTTTCAACTTGTCAGCATGTTGCATAAGATCCTGCTATACGTGTCTATTACCAAATGGAAGCAACATTCTGGCATCACTCATCATATATTGGAGATTCTAATTCATCATTATCTCTTTCACTTAATGTACTTAGCTCTTACAAAGAAGTAGACTTAGAAGTACATTTCCAAGTCCTTAGAATTTGTTTTATTTGGGAATATAAAGGTTTAAACTCAGGCAGAGCATTGATAAAATGAAGGCCAGCCTTTCATTTAATGTAGTTCTTTAAGGGACTAGATACAGTAATAAAATGGAATGATAATACCAGTACAGAGGACGTGTGCTGATGTTACTTCTCTGTTATATGTTATTTGCTGCTCCTGTCAATGGCCACTGAATTGGTTGTAAGTCTTGGTCATTTTATCTTCAACATTATGAAAAGAGAGATACTCACTTAGCTGAGTATCAAATTTAATTTGTAGGCACTAGAATAGTGCACACATAAAGTCATGGTAGCTAGTTAAATTATTACACAAATATTTATTGAGCATCTGGTATTAACATTGCATAAGATACCTCATAATCTAGAGGAGGAGAAAGACCATGAATCATGCAGTTAAAATACAGCATAAATACTGCAATATCTTGAAGTCATCTAACTTTCTTTATTCTTCCCAAGGCTCACCAAATAATCTTCTGCTATTCATTTGGTTTCTCAAGTAGATTTTGTTCTGAAGAAGTAAAGAGTACCAAATGTGCCCTAAGACATTTGGTCTACTTGGGCAAATCAGTCTCCTTGGAGATTTGTTAGTAGAAACTCATCCAAGAGGTTGATCACCACAGTGTGATCCAGCAAAATAAAATTTCTGGACCTAACAAAATCCAGATGACAGCTCAGAATATGACATCTCCCAAATGAATGGCTAGCTGACCTTATACAATAATTGAAGCTGTGTAGCTTAATGTAATGACATTTTCTGTAGTTAGCCCAGTAAATGATACCATGAAGCAAGCCACTCCCAGGGCCCTGGACGCTGCCACCGTAGCCCCAGGACAAGCAGATTCTCTCCATTGCCCCAAATTCCTACAGTTTGCAATGCCTTCAAGAGCACTTGAAAGGCATGGGTTGGGCATGAGACTCAGAAAGTCTTGGGTAAATGTGGCCAGTTCAGACTCTGAGATAAGTAGGTATCTTGTCAGGCCTTAGCCAATAATTTAGGTTCATGTGCATCCCTGAGTAGTTTGAGTTTCTTGAAGACACTCTGCCCCTCAGGGCCTTGAAATACTTATGCTTTCTGCCATCTTTAGTGTTCTGTTGAATTTTGGTGACCTCATGAATACACAATGAACCTGAAAATTGTATGTCAATGGTGTATTTCCTCTTGCTGTCAGATGACCTTCACTTTGTACATATGGATGAATGAAAAATAGAAGGAAATGTTACCATATATTTGTTGATCTCTATCAACAAAGTTAGGTCTTGGTCACTCACAAATTTTTCTTTAGTGATTAGAGTCTGTTTTAATCAGTGTCTAACTATGTGGATTGTTAGCTAAGTAGCATATTTTAAAAAATGGAAAGATGAGGGGCGCCTGGGTGGCTTAGTCGGTTAAGCGTCCGACTTTCGCTTGGGTCATGATCTCTCGGTTCGTGGGTTCGAGCCCCGCATCGGGCTCTGTGCTGGCTGCCAGCTCAGAGCCTGGAGCCTGTTTCAGTCTGTGACTCCCTCTCTCTCTGACCCTCCCCTGCTCACGCTGTCTCTCTCTCTCCTAGAAATAAATAAAAAAAAAAAATATTAAAAAAAAAAAATGGAAAGATGAAGTATAACAGTTTAAGCTACTACAACCTCATAAGCATCTTCAGATAAAATACTTAGTAAAATGCATAAAATCTTTCTTTATATTAGTACACTTTCAGGCTGAGCATTACAAATATGACTTCTTTTTTTTTAGCTGCATTATTGAGTGAAATTAAAACTTTAGAAAACAGTGCTATTAATAGTGGTGACTCATATGTTCTTCATATTTTAGGAAGGACAATAAACGTTTACAGGACAGTGTCTGAAGGATTTTCTTCACAAAATTGTGTAACTATAATTATGGCAATATATAGTATCGTGTCTTAATGCCATGTATAATGCAAGTTGTAATGTAGCTTATCTCTATAAGGTCTTTAGTAGTAATGTATATATAGTAGTGCATATAATATATAGAGAAGGCAAGAAAGCCAACATTTAAGGCACACATGTTATTTATTCTAGTGTTGTTAGCAACTTGGTAGGATTCTTTGAAGGGGAACTGAGGAGGAAGGGGTGAGAGGCTTTGAGGGTGAAGGAATATAGGACTGAGTAGAGCATAACTGAGGGACATGGCATATGACAGCCTGGCTGGCTCCGAGGCCTTAGTGGGAAAATCCAAGCCAGGCTAGTTGGAATCATTACTTGCAGCCAGCCATGGGTGGTTTTGGATGCTCGCATAAGAATTTTCAAATTTAGGCTGGAAGCAATTCCATCCATTGAATATTTTTTGAACTGAGTTTTGACAGGATGAAAATACTGTGTTCAAAATATTAATTTGAGTGTTGTGTATATTGGGTTGTGTTTAAAGAGTGAAGCAAGGTGGTAACATTTAGCTCAGATTGCAGTAGTCTAAGCAGATAGTGTCAGATTCTGTATCTCCTTCTCTCTCTGACAACCTCCCCTGCATACGCTGTCTCTCTCTCTCTCTCAGAAATAAAACATTAAAAAATATGTATTTAAAAAGCCTAAATCACCGCTATAGCAATGGAAGTTAAAAAAGAATAGACAAACATGACAGACAATGAAAAGATATGGGAGGCCTTCAAGGGGACTTGATAGTTTGACTTTGTAGCCCCAGGGATTGATTCAACAAACACTAGTTGAGAAACTTCTATGTAAGAGGTTTTAAGAGATGAAAACCTACTCTGCACCCTTCTCAGTGCTCAGTACTGGACAGGGGGGGAGGGGGGTGCTGCGTATTTTAAAGCTACACCACAACCATCAGTAAACCTCAGTCTTGCTCAACAGAGAGGTTTTATGGAGCGTTTTCTGGGATGGGATAGACATTTTACTTCCTGCCTGACTTGTCCATGAGGTATTGTGGTCAAGTTGAAAAAGCCTGAACTCTGTAACCTGATAGATTTGCATTCAAATCTTAAGCCTCTCACTCATCAAATATGTGGGATTGGGTAAATTATTTAACATTCTGAACCAACATTTCTTAATTTGAAAAATGATGAAATACCACCCATGGAAGATGCTTCTCTGTAGATCTTGCAAGCAGAGATGCTAATTGCTTTTTTCCTGGACAATTTTTTCAAGGATATTTATAGTGAATAGCCTTGGTAGATAGAGACAGTCTCTCTCTAGAGCAGAAGTCAAGTTTGCATCCTGTCCAGTGGAATAAAGATCATGCCTCCCTCCACAGCGAAGGTTAGGCAGGTTTGCTAACTGCTTAATATAAATGATTTTGACTCTCTGAGCCCAATGTTCTTTAGCTGTGATGCAAACCCACAGTGTGAGCACTTTCCATCCAGGCCCCTCCATGTCACCGGGTGGCACAAAACTGAACATGATGTTCATGTTATTTGTGGTGCTGTGAGCTTCTGAACAGGAACCTTGGGTCTCCAGTATCTAGGGAACTAGCAGGCTAACTTGTTACATTATGAGTTGGATAAAATCTGAGACCTGTTTTGATGCCACCTGCCTAGTGTGTTTCTGGAGACAAGACACAATATTTAACACACCTGGAACATACCATATGGTTAAAAAGAAAACATTTATTCTACTTCTTCCCTTAATAGAGTAATTGATCAGCTGCTGAGAGAAAGTTCTCACAGTTAAAGCAGCATTTATTCCCCTTTAAATATGGTTTCAGTGTCAGGGCACATCCTTGGTCTGGTCTCAGGATATATTTTAACGGGACTCTGAGAGAAGGATCCCAAAATGATCCTTTGTGGACAGAAGATTATTCTGCTGCCTGGTTGCAGTGGAGCATCTGGTGTTCCTCACTGACTTCTCAAGGCCAGGAGGTGTCACAACAAGAGCAGCTTGATGGCAATTCTGTATATATTTTGTTAGGACTGGGCAGTGATAAGGAGAGGCACCTGTGGTTCATGTAAGATGGTTACCTGTGAGGGAGGATAGGGGGTTGGGATTCAGCAAAGAGGAGGGAAACTGCTGTCTCTCAGAGAATCTGAAGGAGAAGATGGAAGAAACTGTCCCATTAAGAAGAACTGATAGTTCCCAAGAGGGATTGGTAGAAGGGAGGGTATCACCCTTGCAGTCATTTGAGCTTCTGTAGTCACTTTTGCACACGACTGTGACATTCAGGTCATTGATCCTAAGTGACTCTTTTGAGAGACTTTTTCTCATCCGTGGCTCAAGGCACATCTTGTGCATTTTGGTCTTATCTGTGGTCCGCCCTCATATCATCATGCTAGGAAAGCAGAGCTCCCAAGCTGAATGAAACTGGCTTTCATTCATTAGCTTACATTCTGCTACAGGAGGTAAGACATGTCATGCAATAGGTTCAACACAAGGTGGGAAATAGAGACACTGATACAGCGCAGTGTGATGAAGATACCAGTGCTGACAGCATTGCTGAGGGAGAGAGTGGGTCCAGAGCCCTCAGGGTCTTCAGAGTCCACTCCAGCCTCTTGTTCCAGGACCTTTTGTCTGACCAAAGATGGCGCTATGCAGTGCAGAGAGCCTTTATGCCCAGAAGGCAGGAAGGGGCAAGCAGGTCCTTGGCTGTAGCTCAAAGCCAGTAGGAGCCTGTGCAGAGGTGTTGCAGGAAACTTCTGAGCACTTCTTTCCGGCTCTCAGAGTTTCCTCTCTACTGTGTGCCTCATCTTGGACACAGCTTTACTTATTTCCTAGACACAACCTTGTACTTTGAGACTGGACTTCACCTGTAACAGGCATCTTGGAAAACAACCCAATTTATTTTAGATACTTGGCTTTAGGCTTTTCCTCTGGGAACCCCAACACCACCCTTGGCCACATAATATAATGGAACCATGATTCTGACTTGATCAATGCTTGTCAGGAGGCCCTAGCTGTGATGAGCCAGGCATGGTGAGTCCAGCCCCAAACATTGGAGTAGAGAACACTCATCTGTCATTTTTCATGGCAGGTAAAGAGAACACATTCCTAAAGACAAACCTACAGTTGTGGTATGGATGACTCAGGAACTCTAGGAATCCAGTCTTGTACCCTCCCCTCCAGGAAATTCCTGGTTGGCCTCTCCAGACATAGTCAGTGTAGTCCCAGGAGTACCTCTGGCTCTCCTGGTTTAGCCTGGATCCATGTGCTTTTCTCTATGCATGTACAAGGTTGTTTCCAGATAAACTGTGGCAAAGCCAAACTTTAGGGACCAGATCTGCCTTCAGAATCCAGATAGAGACCATAGCCCAAAAACTGTCAGTTACAGTTGCATCTGTCTCGGAGAATCCTACTGCCTGGGACAATGTTACTGGCATAGTATGTGTGGCTGGGTGACTGCTGTCTCCTCCTTGCCCCCTGTGAGTGATGGGGGCTGGGCTATGAATTTTCAGAGTGTAGCCTCCAAAACTATTTATTTCAGAGAACATCTTAAAGACCGTACAAATGACAAAGTGAATGACTTCAGGTTTACAGAAAGTTTGGGGCAAAAATGATTTATCAAACTTTTAATTAACTGGTTTTGTTGTCATGGCAAATCATTGAAGTCATGGAGCTAAAATTCAGTAGAGAGTGCATAATGATCTCTCTTTTCCCTGGATTTGATAATATTATTGTCTCTGTTTAATTCAGAGTTTCTGTGTGTGAAAAAGAGAAAGAGACATTTGGGTTTATTTTAAGGATAAAGAGAAAGCTCATGGAAATTCAGAAGTCAAAGGACTTACCTTAGGATGGGCAGGATTCCATGAAAGCAAAGAGCTGCACAACACTCGTAGGTGTTCGGTAAGTATTTTTGAATGACTGATGAATGAATAAACCCGTGACCAAAGGCAGCTCTGAGGAAGATTTAGGCCTACACTCTACTAATTCTGCTGGTACTCAATTTAACCTGATTTCCAACAATCCATCCTTTGTCTTTTAGTTTAAAATCTTGAGAGAGGAACCCAGAGGCTACTTCCGAGCCAGAGGTTTATCCTAGCCCATTAAGCAATGACCAGAAGGGTTAGTGCCACATGAACATACGACTCCTTCTAGGAAGTGGGCCGAAGTATGAGCAGAGCATGGTGTGATGGTTTAGGTTTCCCCAGGCCATTGCTTTGTGTGTGATTGTGTACTACCATGCACTGCTGTTACTTAAGGTCTGTATGTGAGTGGCTTGTCTCTGCAGTGAATTTTTTTTAACATGTTGAGGACAGAGTAATACCATATATTTTTTTCTCTCATTGCGCTTGAATTTTACAACTGATTCTGATCAAAGAATTTCACTCAAGTATGACCCAACTGGGTGCTAACATGTACTGACTGATTATTATTTACCAGACACTGGTAAATGTTTGGGGAAACCAGATGCATTACAGGATCAGTCAGGGCCCTTTGATAGGGTCTGCTTTCAGATGAGGTGAAAAAAAGATGAGAAGACAACGTTGTCTGAAAAAAAATCAATTTGCAAAATAGTGTAATCTCATTTTTAAATATATAGATTTAGGGGCGCCTGGGTGGCTTAGTCGGTTAAGCGTCCAACTTTCGCTTAGGTCATGATCTCGCGGTTCGTGGGTTCGAGCCCCGCGTCGGGCTCTGTGCTGACTGCCAGCTCAGAGCCTGGAGCCTGTTTCAGTCTGTGACTCCCTCTCTCTCTGACCCTCCCCTGCTCACGCTGTCTCTCTCTCTCTCTCCCAATAAATAAAACATTAAAAAAATAAATAAATAAATAAATATATAGATTTAATATCTAATATATACAAAAGATATATTCGATTTAATATGTATATACCTATGTATCAGATTTTTCCATAAGATGTTAAAGATTTTAAGATACCTATTGTTTTATACATTACTAAGGAAAAAAATGGCTGCTAATTAATTGTAAGACACCATTGATTGTAGGAAGCATCCCAATTTCAGAGATGTTAAGAAGTGTGTGTGTGGCGGGGGGAAGCGTGTACTGCAGATATAAAAAGATATATAGAAAGATGTGCATGAAGGTTTTATAGCAGTGATCTCTGGAGAAGAGAGTACTATTTGTCTTTAATCATTGCTTGTCTGTATATGCAAATTTCCTACAAGCCAGTCCCTCTCTGTTCACTTCTTCACCTTCACTCAAAGGCTAGGGGAGGTGATCCCACCCCAGCAGAACCAGTTATAAAATCTATTGGCATGTCAGGCACTAGGGTCACACCTTGGTTTTGGGATGTGGGGGTGTAAAGTTCCCATTTTTTTTTCTTAGCATGTGAGGCCACTGCCAAAACTCCAGGACAGCAGGGAAAAAAATGTGATTCAATAATAGGCTATATACAGGTTTCTGGTAAATAAATGAAAAGCAGTTTCATAATGGAGGTGCATAAGAAATAATACTTAGATTTTTGTGTTCGGTTTAGTAAATGTGCAGAAGAAAGGATTCTAATGAATAAACTTATTTTATTATGTCTTTAATTTCTACCCTCCTTGAATTAACATGTATTAGTTTTTGTGCACTTAAAGATAGCCGTAAATCCAACAGTGAGATTAACTGAGTAGTTTTTCCCAGAGAGAATAAATGGAGATGTTTTAAAGTTTTATGTTTAAAGAATGCCTGAAGTGATTTTACCAAACATAATGAAAATATAAGTAAGTAATAGACATTACAGCCTTAAATGTATTATTTAAACCAGGGTGGATTTTTATTTATTTTATTTCATTCTTTCTTTTTATTATTTATTTATTTATTTTAAATGTTTTATTTAGTTTTGAGAGAGAGAGAGAGCAGGGGAGGGTCAGTAAGAGAGGGAGACACAGAATCCGAAACAGGCTCCAGGCTCTGAGCTGGCTGTCAGCACGGAGCTCGAACCCACAACTGCGAGATCATGACCTGAGCCAAAGTCAGATGCTCAACCAACTGAGCCACCCAGGTGCCTCTCATTCTTTCTTTTGATTAAGTCCTGGAATAATTTTACATTCTTTTTGAAAATATGTGCTTTTCTTCCTTTGTTTGGTTACATAGCCATATTTGTTAATTCCTTAATATGGCTGCACACACAAATATATGCAAGGTTATTTTACTATTTAAAAGAAATTCTGTAACTTTTATATATTTTCCAACAATACAAGATATGTCACTGATCTGAAACATGGTTTATAGTCATTTTTAACTCCTCACTGTGGGTGCTGTTGTAATCACATACACAAAGCCGTGACCTAATGCACTGGAGTGCTCAACACAATGCATTAAAAGTCTGTTGATGCCAGTGGGTGATTTCATGTCAAGGTTGAAGGCGGCATTTTAATCCAAAGCTCATTTCTTAATTTGTACTTGCCAACATTTGTTTACTTTTCTTTGTATGATTGTAGGACAGGGAGAAGCATAGGCCCTGGACCAGACTAGCCCAACTTAGAAGCCAACAACTTACAACTGTGTCAGACCCTGAACCCAGGTTTCATAGCTGGGACCAGCCCACAGTGACCTCTCCATTGGATCTGGTTGGATATGTTGTGTCATTCAGCCCTACATTTAGGACTTACTGAGTCATCATGGCCAGTTGTAGGCATAGAGAAAGCAGGCATATGGTAGCATTTGACAAGTACCTTAATATCTACCTGCTTCCCAAAAATGGACCCAGCCAATGGAGATACACAATTCCTGCATTATAGTCAGAACTGTGAATATGTGTTACCCTTATTAAAGTGTATATTTTATTGCATTTAAATAAAAGTAAAATGCTGTCTTTTATGCAAAATACTCATGAAGCAGGATCACAAACTGTATTCATACTATATCTTGTACATATGTATGCCTACTTACTTACTTATTTATTTACTGACCTATACCCAATCTGGGTAGGAGCCCTTGGGCTTTGGGTAGTAGAGAAGAAAAATAGGTTTAGTCTATTCCAGTGGAATAATTTTTTAAGACCCCTTTAATAATATTCAGTTCCTCAGTTAAATTTCCCTCTAGCTCAGATTTCTCCTTTTTCAGCTCCCCTTTTCTTTTGCCCTGACTTAAGGAGGTATCTGATATGCGGAAACAGGATGAGCCCATGCAATGGTTTGTTTTTCCTGCTGACCCTTCAGCTGGGACCATGATGTCCTCTTGTGCTGACATTTTCTGAAGATATTACTCATGAGCTTGTCTTCCTCCATCGAGTTTGAGCCCAGTAGCCCTTCCAAGCTGATTCAGCCTCACTTTGCTTTCCATTACTGGCAAGTTCTCTCCTCTTCCTCTATCCAGACCTCTACCCAGAGCCAGTAACCCCAGCCCCAGCTGCAGGAGCACCAACCCCTTATCAAGGTGACAGGTTTCTCTCTAGGTGCTCTGAGGGGTTCTGGACCCCATGCATGGTTAACTGACTGCAGAAGGTGAATTGAAGAACTAAACCCCAAGGGCTGGTGCCTGGCCTCCAAGCAGATTATGTCCCTTTACAAGGATGTGGCTGTGCTCCAGGTTGGTGTGGGATAGCCATAAAGATATTTTTCCTAGAGCCCATAAAAGGGATTAGAGCAGGCTTCCTGTACTAGTCAGAGACTAGGAAAGGAGCAGATAGATGGCATGCTTAAAAGGGGTGCCTCATTCAAGGGAGTTAAGTGAAGGGACTATTCAAAGAAAGGAGGAGTTAAGGGAAACCAAGGGGTTGGGGGGTTGAAGCATCTCAGAACAACAGCAGTGGGAAGTGGAGATGCAAACAGAATCTCCATCTTTCTGGGCCAAAGCCCAAAGAGAAAGATTGCACATACACATCTCGGCACATCTGTCTCCTCCCTTCTTCTTTTTTCCCCACCGTCTCCAGGAATGGAACGGGAGACGTGTGCCCTTGACAAATTCTAATGCACTCTGTACCTAAGGGAACTCCCTGGCCTGGGTGTCCTGGGCTTGGCTTCTGATGATAAATGAAGAGGGAAATAAAATATGAAGAACATCCTCTCCTTAAGAAATTGCCCATTTTACCAAGCTTTTGTCTTTCTGGTGAATCCAATTTCAAATGCCAAGAATTTAAATATGAATCTTTTTCTTGTGTTTCTTTTGTTCCTCTGTACCACTTCAGACAGGTGGAAGCCTTAGAACAGCTAGGAAAATACTATATTCTTCTTGGAGAAGCAAAAGAGAATATAGCACACTAATATATTTTTTAAAACTACCACACCCAATTTCACCAATATGCAGCTGTGGTTTGTATAGAAATTTAAAAATTTTTATAACATTTTCACATGTCTCCATTGATTTAACATCGTTTAATCTTAACAATGATCCCATAAGGTTATCAATTTTACGGATAAGAACACAGGTCAAGTCTGCTTTGTAGTTAGTGGCAAACCCACAGATGGTAGAACTCCAGATGGTCTGACTCCCTGGCAAAGGGGGAATATGCCAGACAAAGGGGCATAGTTTGCACATTTGGAGATGTTGTCTAAATTTATAACGTACTGGTGTCTGCTAAAAATTATGTTTCTTGAGTGATTTTTTTTCCCACTGATAATTGCCTTTATTAAAACTATGTTTCTAATCACCTCTAAAACCTGCTTCCATAGTAACTGGGTCATTTTATACTCGTGCTGCCCTCTCACATTCTCATCTGTCACTTGGTATCCCTTACGATTTGCTTTTATTTTTCCTCCCCATTCTGACTCACTTCCACTGGTGAATCACTTCCTTATTCAACTCCTCTTGCACCTACTCCTAGATTCTGGAATAATCCTCTGACCTCATAATTTGAGGTGAGTTGAGCATATTCTACTGAAACCAGCTGGCCATGTTTTCATTTTGTTTGGGTTTGCATGGCTCCCTGGGCTGAACTGTGTGACTCAAGAACAGCCGCTGGAAGAGGCATAAGCAGGGAAATAGGTGTAGAAGTAGGAAAAGAAGGTGGGCACCTGGCATTTAACTTCAAACAAGAGTAAAGAAGGTAACTGGCCTAATTAGACCTGAACCAACAAGGAACGTGGTTGTGAGTTTTCTTGAATAGCTGCGTTCTGGGGGTGAGACTTTGAAAGACCCATGATGTTGCCGCAGAATGGCACATGTGACACATCAGAGCTGAAGGCCAGCACACGGAATCTCACTTCATAAGGTCTATGTTCTTTTCCCCTGAAAAGAAGAAGCTACCTCCTGGAAACCAAATTCCCTCCTTCCCTAAATTCACTGGAAGTTTCCCAATTCACATATTGTCAATGACAATGGATTTGAATTGTTGTCTTTTTTCTAGACCGTAAGAAGATACTAAAGATGTTTGATGTCTTGAGAAGCCTGAGTGCCTGGCATGTGTCCTCTCACCCTGTCAAGAGAGGGGAAGAGAGAATTTGTGCCCTAGCTAAGTTTACGCGGTAGCTGTTTAGTTCCTGAGCACAGCTGAGGTAGAGAGACCAGAGTGTCTTAGAGATTCCTACAAGGGCTCTTCTTTAACCCTAACCTCCAGGGCAGGGGGCTGCTTACCTACTGGGCCCATTTATTAAATCTGTGCTTGGAATTGCTGCTAGTTCTTGATGTAGACAGTTCTACAACATTGACTGAAAATACATCAACCACATCATAAATATTTACTAGTCAGGGGGCACCTGGGTGGCGCAGTCGGTTGAGTGTCGATTTTGGCTCAAGTTGTGATCTCACAGTTAGTGAGTTCAAGCCGCACATCAGACTCACTGCTGTCAGCGCAGAGCTTCAGATCCTCTGTCCTCTCTCTCTGCCCCTCCCCAACTCGCTAGCATGAGAACACACTCTCCTTCTCTAAAAAATAAATAAGCATTTAAAAAATATATTTACAAGCAGAATTAAAGGACCAGTTTTCTCCCCTTTCAATGACCAACTTAACACTGCTGTATTAAGAATCTACAGATATTCTCATAGGCTGCTGATGTTTGCATAAATCTGACACAGTTTCTGAGGGATAATTAGGCAGCAGTTTTCAAAATGTTCATGGCCTTTGCTTGTGTGGCTTAGCAGTTAAGCATCCAATTCTGGGTTCTACTCAGGTCAACATCATCTTGCGGCTTCATGAGTTTGAGCCCCACAGGGGTCTCTGTGCTGGCAGTGTGAAGCCTGCTTGGGATTCTCTCTCTCTCCCTCTCTCTCTCTCTGCCCGTCTCCTGCTCTCTCTCTCTCCCTCTGTCTCTGCCCCTCCCCCACTCGCACTTGTCTTTGTCTCTTTCAAAATGAATAAATAAACTTAAAAAAAATGTTCATGTCCTTTGACTCTGAATCCAATGTACAGGAAATCATCAAGATTTTGCCTAATGATTTGACTAGGAGATGTTCACTGTAACTTCCCAGTGAACAGGATAAGTTATCAATCATACATGAGACAAACTACTGTATAACTGTCAAAAATATATAAATGTGGCTGTGTGTCTTTAGACATAAAGGATTTTCATGAGTTCATTGAATAAAACAAGTTCACAACAGTAAATGCATATAAATATATACAAGAAAATGTATACTTATGCATGGAAGAAATACCTAGTAAGGATGGACCAAAATGATATCTATTTCTGGGTAGTGTGATGAACAGTAATTTCAATTAATAATGGATAATTTTATTTTTCTATCTTCTACAATGAACAGGTATTACTAATGAAAAAGCAAATGATTTAGCATTGAAACTGGCCTCTAGTAGGCAGACGGGACAAGAATTTGATGGGCTTGGATCAGCAGTATGCCACTTTCACTGATGTGTGTCGGTGTATCAGCAGTGAGACAAGGTGCTGATGGTACCCTGTTGATTCAGACAAAAGGATGTGGGTACAGGAGACTCAAGAGTGGGTCCAGCTTGAGAACATTGCACACTGGTTCATATTTTTATTCTCTTTATCTAAAATGTTCCAATATTGTAGGATAATTATTTTTTTTTTGACTGGAGGTCAAATTTATTTTCTTTTGAGTTTTTTATTTATTTTAGAGAGAGAGAGAGGCATAGAATGTGAGCAGAGGAAGGGCAGATAGAGAGGGAGACACAGATTCTGAAACAAGCTCTAGGCTCTGAGCTGTCAGCACAGGGCCTGACACGGGGCTCGAACCCATGAATTGTGAGACCATGACCTGAGCCGAAGTCAGAGGCTCAACTGACTGAACCACTCATCTGCCCCGAGATCAAATTTATTTTTAGTTGTTTTATCCAATAATGATTATATACAAAAGAATATTTACAAAATATATCTAAAGTGTAGAAAATCTTCATAAACAGAAACTCAGAGTCCCAGAAATGGAACACTACCATTAACCCGACACAGATCCTCTATAAGTTCCTGCTGCCTTTTATACCTACCCTCTCTCAGAGAAAACCCTTGTCCTGAGTTAGTTTTATCATAGTCTTGCTTTTCTTTTCTGAGGAACATTTTATTTAGGTTTATATGTTTTTGGCTTTCATATGGGTGGGAGCATATTTTATTATTCCTTTGCAATTTGTGTTTTTCACTCAGTATCTTGTTTCTGAGTTTCATCCATGTATGTGTAGCTGTAGCTCAGTCATTTTACTGTTGCCATTTGTGGTGGTGTAAATGCACCAGGATTTACTTGCCCATTCTCCTGTTTGTGGACTTTTGCATGACTCTCAGTTCTCGCTACCATAAAAGTTCTTATTAATGACCTCCGCCGCTCATATACGAGTGGCTCACGTATATACTTACATTGGTGTAGAATTGCTAGATGGTAGGGTGTGTGAACTTACTAGATCATGTTAAATTATTTTTCAAGTCATTTATCTCTCTTTATACTCTTTCCAGCAATGTATGAGAGTTTCCATCCTCCACACAGTCATCAACATTCGATAATGTCAGACTTTGAACTTTGACTAAACCAGTGGGTGTGCATTGGTTTCATTTGTATTTCCCTGAACTTCGATGAGGCCAAGCATGTTTTCTTGAGTTTATTAACCATTTGTGATTTCTCCCTATAGTGAATCTGTTTTGGGTCTTTGGCCCATATTTTTATTGGGTTATTACCATTTTCAAAGCTGGTTTGTAGGAACTCTATTCTGGAAATGCATCTTTTGCTAGTTACACATGTAGGAGACATCTTCTTCCAACTAGTGGCTTGTCTTTCAATTTTCTATATAGTGCACTTGATGAAGAGACATTTGTAATTTTATTCATCCTTCTTTTTCATGATTTGCTCTTTTTTGTGTCTTAAGAACTCCCTTCCTAGAGGTTCATAAATCCTATTGTCTTCTAAAATGTTTGTAATTTAATCTCTGTGAATGGTGTGAAGGTATCCAATTTTATTTCTTCTACGTGGATAACTATCTGTTCCAGGACAGTTTACTAAAAGGCCTTCCTTTCCGCACAGATGTAGAAATGTCCGAAATGAAGCTTCCGTGTCTGCGGGAGCCGATTTCCTGGATCCTCCAGAGAACGTACAGATTTGCATGATCCAGATGCCAAGGGCCTCTACTGGGAAATGTCTTTTTTTTGGATGATAAGGCATTTTTCTCACCTAACAAGTTAGAAGTTGTACTGTTCCGGGGATCATTCTGTGGCTCAACAATGTCATCAAGAACCCAGGCACTTCCTTTTTCCCTCTGCCAGAATCAGTTTGTCTGCGATGTTTCCTCCCAGCTGCTGCTGCTCCTGGTTTTGTATCCACATATTTCCACGTCCAGAGTGGGAAAAAGTTAACAATACTCTCTCATCTCGAACTTCATTTGGACCACCCACGTAACGTGCATCCAAGTAGCCAGCTCACACAAGGTCCCACTCAGGGTTATGCATGTCAGGGAGGCACTTTTGGCTGTCCCTTTAGAGCTGAGTGTCAAGGCAGGCTGTTGCCTTGCGGATTTCTGTGCAAGGGTATTTATTTCCAGTTCACCTGCCTCTTGGGGTGCAGCCCTGAGGGCATGTGGATTTATGTACAACTGTCACCTTAAACCCCTCTCGTTGGGTGGCCCTAGGAGCCAGGGGGGACAGTGAAAGCCAAAGCTGGAATTCATCTGGGTGGAAAATGTGGAACTAATGAAAACCTCTTTTGTTTATACCTCTGGCTTCCCACTTTCGCTTAGTTTTTTGGCTTCTTTGTATTCTTTACTTTCTTGGCAGCTCATCACCCATTTAGAAAGCTTTTTTTTTTCCCCCTGGAATTTTTAGTTGTTTTTCAGCAGGAGGGTCAGTGAAGGCATCTAGTTCTCCAGGCTGTGGCAACAGAAGTCGGCTAAATTTATTTTTTTAATTGCATTATGTTTTTATCAATCTTGCCTAAAGGGTTGTTGGAGACCGAACCATTGCAAGGGCGAGATGAAGATGCAGTAGCCAGTGCGGACTTCTCTAGCATGCTGTCTGAGGAGGAAAAAGAAGAGTTAAAGGCAGAATTAGTTCAGGTATGTTCAGTAATCTTTTTATTGTTGTCTGTCTCAGTATCTTAGGAGCTATTGTTAGTTTTGTCTAAGTCCCATATTATAATTATGTTGTCTTTCATTTAATAACATTAAAAAGTTTTTATTTTGAGAGAGAGAAGGCAGAGAGGGTGCACATGAGCAGGAGAGGGGCAGAGAGAGAGAGAGAGAAAGAGAATTCAAGCAGACTCCATGATGTCAGTGCAGAGCCCGACATGGGGCTCGACGTCACGAACCATGAGATCATGACCTGAGCCAAAATCAAGAGTCAGGCGCTCAATCGACTGAGCCACCCAGGCGCCCCTCATTTAATAGCATTTAGTTACTGGGGCGCCTGGGTGGCTTAGTCGGTTAAGCATCCGACTTTCGCTTAGGTCATGATCTCGCGGTTCGTGGGTTCGAGCCCCGCGTCGGGCTCTGTGCTGACTGCCAGCTCAGAGCCTGGAGCCTCTTTCAGTCTGTGACTCCCTCTCTCTCTGACCCTCCCCCGCTCACACTGTCTCTCTCTCTCTCCTAGAAATAAATAAAACATTTAAAAAAAAAATAGCATTTAGTTACTGATATATGATGAGGTGATTAATTTTTTCTAAGGTGTTTTTGTAATGCCAGTTGTCCATTACACTTTGGTTATAGTAGAAAAAGGAATGGTTAAGCAGCAATGATGAGTAGTTGTAGATATGTACCTCTTATTCTTTTGAAGTTCACAATATTATGGGAACAGTAATCACTCACACACCTGACAGGTATGGGTGCAAGCTCCTTTTTAAGAGCAGCTCTTGCTTTAAATCAGCAACTTAGCTCAACAGATACTTTGAAGTGTCTTGTTTTTGTAATGAAAAAGCCAGTCATAGAATCAACTGAATTTGCCGTGTACTCTTTAGCAGAACAATAAAGCTCTGGGGGCAGAAAGGAAAGCTATGATGAATCCAAGTTTTCTTAGTTCGTGTGTAGTTGCTGTGGGCCTCTGGACTTAGAGGTGGGGAGGACACCTGGCTCTTTGGGGATACAAATTTTCAAGCCATTTGTTTGCAGCACCCACTAACCCTTAAACACTTTGCTAAGGACCAGTTACATTGGAGGGGGAAAGCACTGGAGCTTCTCAGGTAAAAGAAACAATAAGGCAAGAGGGAAGAGGCCCATATTCCTCCCCATTTTGTGTCCCTGGATCATAGGACAAAAAGCTCCTAGTTCAGCTGGAAGCAAGACTGTGGGCTCTATTACAGGCTTGAGGACACAGCTTTGAGCTCCACCTTACCCTCACCCAGCTGGGTCCACTCCAGATCTTTCATGCTCTAATGTTTTGGTGGTGTTTGTTTATGACAGGTTATAATAATATTAAAAACTTTTTAGGTGCTTTCCCAAAGCACACTTGACAATAACTTCATTATAACATGAAAGAGCAGCTTGTTCTTGGGTACAGCAGAAATTATTTCAGTAAGCACAGTGCCTCAAGTCAAACAGCCTGTTTCTTTAGCTAGGTCTGTCTGTGGCCACTGATCCAGAACAACGCAGTTGACTTCAGATTGGCCACACATGCCAGCACACACAAGGCATGCTGTAATGGGAAATGTACTAGCTCCGTATTTTCTTAAAGCCCAGAATTCTGGTTCATGACCTGTTGGTTCATGTCGATTGCAGTGTCCAAAAGTTATATTTTGCAAACTGGTATAAGGTAACTGATTCTAAACTAAAATAATTCCTTCACTGTTACAGTCCTTGTCTGAGTTCAGACAAAACCTCTGTAGCAGACCAATTTTTATGAGAGTTCTGGGACTATCAGATTATACATACATCTATATATCACTGTATTTTTGTGTGCGTTCTTTATTTTCTAAATTTTCAACAGTGAGCATGCATTATTTTTATAATCAAGAAAAAGTAAGTCTTGATCCTAAGTAGATGCCCCTGTAATACAACAAGCCAACAGTGTTTTCAGAAATTCCTGTGTCATTTGGCCACACTAATAAGCTTCTGGCACTTCTCATTCCTAAGACTCTTTGAGCCTGACTTCTGAAAATAATACCAGACTCCTTGTTACCATGCTCAAGTTACCAGGATTCATCTTTTCATCCTTTAAAAGGCTTCCTGGGTCTTATTTCTGGATTCTTCAGAAATGAAGAAGAACTTCATGTTGCCAGAGAGGCATCATGACTTCCAGAAGCACGTGGGTACAGCCCCAGGCCCAGTGACAAGCAAAGGAAATGTATCTTCGCTGCTTTTTCTTTTCACATCTCCATTTCATTCCCCTCCACCTCAGACCACCTCTGCTTAATGCTCCTCTGTTCTTAAGTCTTCTTTCCCTGCCCTTCCGCAAATGTATCCTGGTGTGTATGTATGTGTGCGCACACTTGGCTCCCACACATGTGCGTGCACATTCACTCATCCACCCACCCCAAGCCAGGTTCTTTCAGATCACGTTCAGATGAGCTCATAGGCAAGGAGTTAATTATAACAAGGACACGCAGAGTGCAATCTCAGAAGCCCCACAACAGGCCCTCCGTTGACCTGAGACATCTTTTGGATGGCCCAGCTTCCATACCTCAGACCTCCACAGACATTCTTCCTGGGCCCTGGTTGAAAGCAATCCTTCGCTGTGCCTGAGGGAAGATCCTACTGGATCCATCCGCTACTTGGGTTAACAGGACACCTTGAAGATCAGCCTATTAGATTCCCTTGGAGTAAGGCATCTGTAGCCATGACCCAAAGCAAGAGCTTTGTGTACAAGGACTTAATATCTGACTCGGTTGCTTAAAAGGGGTCTTGGGGATGCCAGGGATCCAGTGTTCTTTTCAATGTGCTCCTCTCCTTAGTGTCCTCAGATTCTCTCAGTGTCATGTGACTATGCTGGATCCCTCCCCACTGCTTTATCTGGCCTGTTTTGTTGTTTGTATTCCCATGAGGATGCCCTTATACTTCAGGCAAACTCAGCTCCGCTCATCTACACAGCCAGCATATGGTTGTGTGCTTACCAAGTGCAGACAACAGAAAGATCCGTCCTTATGTCAGGAGACATAAAAGAAGCCAATATTGTCCAAAAGGCTACATCTTAGATGAAGAAAGAGGAATCTGTTGTTAACACAATTTAGTCTTTAGTTTATTGTTGTCATCACGCAGTACGTATGTGTGTTTTTAAAAGTTTCTTCATTGTGAGGCCAGTGTCACTTCTGATCTGGTGCAGTGGTCTGTGTATAGAAGATATGCAATTAAAACCTGTAATTAAGTTGAATGTTTTTAGGTTGAAGAAATACTTACACTTTTTAATATTAATTTATTTTTTAGTAACCTCAACACCCAACATGAGGCTTGAACCCATGACTCCAAAAGAGCAAGAGTTGCATGCTCTACCTGCTGAGCCAGACAGAAGCCCCAAATTATTTACATTTTTTAAAATGTTTATTTTTGAGAGCAAGATAGAGCATGCAAGAGTCGGGGTGGGCAGGGAGAGAGGATGGACAGAAGATCCGAAGCAACAGCAGTGGGCCTGACACAGGGCTTGAACTCTCTAACTATGAGACCATGACCTGAGCCTAAGTCATATGCTTAACCTCCTGAGCTACCCAGGTGCCCCTATATTTATATTTTTTTAATGTTTTTATTTATTTCTGAGAGAGACACACACACACACAACATGAACAGGGGAGGGTCAGAAAGAGAGGGAGACACAGAATCTGAAGCAGGCTCCCGGCTCTGAGCTAGCTATCAGCACAGAGCCCAACACAGAGCTCAAACCCACAAACCGTGAGATCATGACCTGAGCTGAAGTTGGACGCTTAACTGAATGAGCCACCCAGGTGCCCCAGCATTTTTATTTATTTATTTTTTTTAATTTTTTTATGTTTTATTTATTTCTAGGAGAGAGAGAGACAGCGTGAGCAGGGGAGGGTCAGAGAGAGAGGGAGTCACAGACCGAAAGAGGCTCCAGGCTCTGAGCTGGCAGTCAGCACGGAGCCCGACGCGGGGCTCGAACCCACAACTGCGAGATCATGACCTAAGCGAAAGTCGGACGCTTAACCGACTAAGCCACCCAGGTGCCCCGCATTTTTAAATACCATAAGTTGAAGATGCTTTTTTTACAAACCTCATCAACATATAAAGATTTGATATTTTGATTTGGCTATTTGTTCTCATTAGCTGCTCCTAATATCTTCTCTGAGGTCTTTACATATCTATTGTGTAGGGCTTTTTTTTTTCTTTCTCTCCCTTTTTGAATAAATGTGCTCAGTATTTCTGTGCTGCCTCCATCCTGCTCTACTTTCACCTCACTAAGCTGCGCGTTAGGCTTCGTATTTCATACTGTGACTTGGCTTTTGAAAGGGGTGGAGTGTTGGCATTAATACTGTAAATTTATGATCACAATGCCAGCAAGTACTGCCAATGTCCTCTAGATGAAAGGACTCAAGGCATCAATAGGAGTAGGAAAAACACCAGGCAACATTATCAAGTAGGCAAAGCCTACTTTCAAGGCAAAACCTGTTCAGGCTCCCTTCATCTCTTTGGGCTCTTCTCCCTTCCTTGGCTGCGTGGCTCCTCAAGTATACACAGTGCCCTCAAGCCATCTGGCTGGCAGACTCACAGAGAAGTGCCTTAGGCTCTTGGCCTTTCTCTCTTAGTTCCTTCCTTCAAGACCTTCATTCTTTCTACTTCATTCAGTCCACTACTGGACTGAGTAGTGAACAACTAAAGTATTCATCATCAGTAATGTCTTATTGTAATACTTTTCTGTATTAGTCAGAGTCCTCCAGGGAAACAGAGCCAATAGGATGTATACATGTATATGGAAAGAGATGTGTTACAAGGAATTGGCTGATGTGATTGTGGAGGCTGACAAGTCACAGGATCTACTGTTACCAAGCTAGAGACCGAGGGAAGCTGATGGTGTGGCTCCAGTCTCAAGGCTTGAGGCCTAACAAGAACTGATATTACAGTTTAAATCTGAAGGAGAAAACAAAAAACAAAACAAAACAAGAAAAAAAAAACAGTGTACCAACTCAAATGCAGCCAGACAGAGAGAATATGTTAACTGAGGGAGGGTCAGCCTTTTTGTTTTATTTAGGCCTTCAACTGATTTGATGAGGCCCACCCACCTTGAAAAGGCAATCCCCTCTAGTCAGTTCTTCAGTTCAGTTGTTAATCTTATGCAGCAACACCCTCACAGGCACACGCAGCACAATGTATGACTAAATGTCTGGGCGACCCATGGCCCAGTCAAGCTGACATATTGCACTGTCAGCTTGTGACAGTGCATATGACAACCATTGTACTGTCTCAAGTAGTATCTGGATTTTAATTTTAATTCTTTAGAACTGTTAGCACCAAAGGCAGGATTGGCCAGTAGAAGAGGCTGGCCTTGAAGTAGTGTATGCAAGAGATCAGAAACTCTTATTCCTAAACATCATACTGATGATTTAATAGTTTATGAAAATATCTCTTTGTCTCAATATAAGTTAGGTATTTTATGTAATCTGGCAAATAAAATAGGTAAGTAAATTTTTAGTCTTCTAACATAAATTTCATATTGAAGTAATTCATTAGCCAAACCAGAATAATTTATATTTTATGTATATTTTATCAAGGTATAAAATTAAGTATTTTAATATGAAATTAACTGTTTTAAAGTGAACAGTTCAGTGCATTTAATATACTTTTAATGTTTTATAACTACCACCTCTATCTAGGTCCAAAACATTTTTTAGCACCCTAAAAAAGAAACTCCATGTTCATTACACAGTTGTTTCCCATTTCCCTGTCTGCATTCTATATCTGTGGATTTACTATTCTGTATATTTCATATAATAAGTGACCTCTGGGTCTGGCTTCTTTTACTCAGCCTAATATGTTTGAGGTTCACCCATGTTGTAGAGTGTCTCAATACTTCATT
Organism: Proteles cristata cristata; assembly: GCA_017311185.1. Classification (NCBI taxonomy): domain Eukaryota; kingdom Metazoa; phylum Chordata; class Mammalia; order Carnivora; family Hyaenidae; genus Proteles; species Proteles cristata. The sequence goes on along the minus strand of JAESUZ010001857.1, from coordinate 2,614,056 downwards.
CCTTTTTTATAGATAAATAATATTCCATTTTTTGTGTATACTGCAATCTGTTTATCTATTCATCCTTTGATGGCTATCTCAGCTGTTTTCATACCTAGCTATTGTGAATGGTGCTATTATGAACATGTATATACATGTATTTGTTTATATTCTCTGGGGAATATACCTGGGAGTGGAATTGTTGGGTCATATGGTAATTCTGTGTTTAACTTTAAGATACTACTAGACTATTTTCCACACTGGCTGAGCCATTTTACCTTCCCACAAGCAATGTACAAAGGTTCCAATTTTGCTACATCCTCACCAACACTTGTTATGTGCCTGTTAATTCTCATATAAAGAGGGGCGCCTGGGTGGCTCAGTCGGTTAAGCATCCAACTTCAGCTCAGGTCATGATCTCACAGTTTGTGGGTTTGAGCCCCGTGTTGGGCTCTGTGCTGACAGCTAGCTGACAGCTAGCCTGTTTCAGATTCTGTGTCTCCCTGTCTCTCTGACCCTCCACTGCTCATGCTGTCTCCTCTCAGAAAAAAATAAAACATTAAAAAATTTTTAAATAAAAAAAAAATTCTTATTTAAAGAATCAAGGTTAAATATCTAATCTTAAGCATAAATATTTGTCCTACAAGGAGATCTTCTAGGGAGTGGAGAAATCAAAGTACCAGACTATTAGTTTCTAATAAAAATGATCAATTTAAAATTAAAATTAATTAAGTAGATAATGATTTACTTGCACTTCACCTCATTCCAAAAGGAATTAGATGTGGCTTACAGAGATACTAACAACTTAGGGCTTCCATACTACCTGCATCAGAGTATCTGGGCGTGCTTATTAAATAATGCATGTAGCTGTAGCCTGGTTCTACCAAATTGAAGAGATCAGGATCGTAGGGCATTAAAAGGGGCATACATCTGGAATCTGCATTTTAAAATGCCCTATGAGTGACTTTTATGTAAACTAAAATTGAGAACCATTGGTATAACAAGACCAAAAAAAATCTCATTAGTCAAAGGAAGGGTGGAATCTCACCCTGAGCATCACTTAAAATATTTGTGATTAAAGGCTTTGCCGTGGGGCAGGGCTCTCTGCTCTGTGGAAAGAGATGTGGTTCTCATTTTCATTCTTGCAAGCTAATACAATTTAAGATTATGTAGTTTTTTCAATTTCTGGATTTGCTCATAGAGTTTTTGGCATACATTTAATCACTGATAAATATTCTGAAAGCTTCAAGAAGTGTGCATCTTAGCATTTTATTGAAATGATGAGAATTTTATTAAAGAACCTGAGAAAAGACCTGACTGAGTAACCAAGTTCATGTCTCCATCATTAGAAGTCTATGCTTTAACAAAAGCCTTTTAATGTGTATTTACATATTTAAGATATTAGGCATGGGACTTCACTGTTCTTTCTTTAGGTTGGTGCTTGGTAAATTGGTCACTTCAGCATTTCTCCCTATCACTGTTTTGGGATCAAGGGTTTCATTTGAAAACTATGAATCCCTTATGTCCCTCTCCCAAATAACTAAGGAGTCTCCTACTGCCCTTCCCCCCAATTTTGAATAAATTTCTAGGGTCCCATAGATATGAGGTTTCTCTACATGTGTCATTTCATCCTTCCAGGTAGAAACTGCACCATTATTTTTATAACATAGTAGAAGCCATGGTAATACCCAATGCATCAAAAAAAAAAAAAAAAAAGCACAAGTCTCCCAATAATCTCAGCCACTCAAAACATATTATTTATGCAAAAGAAAGCAGGTCTTTTAACAGAATAAAAGGCTGACATGAGGCCAACCATTTTCTATGGAAAGAGAGCTAGATAGAGATACAGCCCCGAGAAATATTAGGCCACAGATTAAATGCGGGAGGACACATTGACAAAGATGAAAAAGTAAAATATGACATGATAAGCAAAAGAATAGAGGGTTTAATTTTAAAATAGCCATGTGTTCTCATTTAATGGGAAGACTAAACACGTGACCTCATTTTGTGGTCCCCAAGTAGAGACTCCTTTTGCTGTAATGAGTATTATGTCTGCATACTGAAGACCTGCTATTGATTATAACATGTATGGAATGTGTAATTCACTTTAGAAAGATTTCCATGAGCATTACAAAACTATTCCATAAACATAAAGAAATGAATAGTACTGGATTCCTAGGGCATTTGCTGATATTAAAAACTCCAAGAGATTGTTCTTTTCTACTGTTGTATTTAAGATGTTTCCGACTTAGAATTTTGCCTCTTTTGCTTAAGTGATTACTTGTGTCTATGAAACTTCACAACGCTATTCCGATCTGTCCACCGTTGGGGTAAAACCTTTCTTGCACTAGTAAAAAACTAATATTGGCAAAGGTACTTTTCTTTCTTGAGATTCTTTTCTAGCAGCTATGTCTTTGGTAACCCAAGGAACACATTTGCAAGATGACTGATCGTGTCAGTGATGTGGTCTGTGGTCAGAAGCGGAAGTATACTTTGAATGTAAATGAGACACAGCTGCCACGTTTTTTAAAAATAAGAAATCTAGTAAAAAATCTCAGGCTTTTTAGGACCTCTATATATGTGGGACTCTAAGGGAGTACTAATAGTTCTCTTCTGGCTTCACAAAGAAAGTCACACAATTATTTATACTTTTCAGAAAACAATAATGTAAAATGAAGCAGTATTACCAAAGCAATATATTATAAAATATGGCATAGAATAAAATACGACAATTGGAATCAAAGATTTTGTGGGGTTTCAAGTTGATTTTCACAGGTGATAGCAACGCTGTAGAAAATCTGGGCATTTTACAGAACTGCTTTGTTAGAAATTACATTTGCGAGAACAGATTTTTTGTATGTGACTTACTTATTTTAAAACTGTAAGTTTGTACCATTTGAATTTCTTCACCCATTTCACCCACCCCCAACCTCTGGCAACTACCAGTCTCTTTACTATATCAATGAGCTTGTTTTTTCTTTGTTTTTTTAGATTCCACATATAAATGAGATCATATGGTATGGTATTTATCTTTTCCTGTCTGATATATTTCACTTAGCATAATGCCCTCAAGGTCCATCCATGACACAAATGGCAACATTTCCTTCTTTTTTTTAAGTTTATTTATTTATTTTGAGAGAACAGAGCATGTGCAGGGGTGGGGCAAGGAGAGAGGGAGAGAGAAAATCCCAAATAGGCTTTGTGCTGACAGAGCAGACTCCATCTCCCATACCATGAGATCATGACCTGAGCCAAAATCAAGAGTAGGACACTTAACCAACTGAGCCACCCAGGCACCCCTTTCCTTCTTTTTTTTTTATGGCTGAATAATATTCCTCTGTGTGGGGTGTGTGTGTGTGTGTGTGTGTGTGTGTGTGTGTGTGTGTGTGACAGTAACATTTTCTTTACCCACTCATCCATCAGTGGACACTTAGCCTGTTTCCATATCTTGGTTATTATAAATAATGCTGCAATCAGTATGTATCTTTTTAAGTTAATGTTTTCATTTTCTTTGGATGAATATCCAGATGTAAAATTGCTGGATCGTATGGTAGTTCTATTTTTAATATTTTGAAGGATCTCTATGCTGTTTTACATTGTGTTATAAGAGATATTTTATGATGCTGAACAGATTTGCTTTCTGCGAATGCCAGGGAAAGAGGAAACATGCACATGAATGTTCATAGCAGCTTTATTTGCATTGGCCAAACCCAAATATCCTTCACCAGATGAATAAATAGCAAACTGTGGTATATCCATATAATAAAATACTGCTCTTCAGTAAAAAGAGAACCATTGATAATGCAGTAACATGGATGAATCTCAAAAATCTCAAATAATAGATTGAGAGAACAAAGCGAAAATTAGTATGTACTGTGGAGTAAAAGAAAGATTGGTGGCTGCCTGTAAGAGTAGGAAAAAGAAGGAGGGAGGAATTACAAAGAAGACCTAGAAAACTTTTGGTGTTGATGGATATGCTCACAAAAGTCACACACATGTCGAAACTTACAGATGCATGGTTTATTGTACATCAATTACATGTCAGTAGATTGTGAATAAGAAAAAGCAGCACAAACATTGTTAAAATGTCTATACTACCCAAAACAATCTATGCATTTAATGCAATCCCTAACAAAATACCACCAACATTTTTCATAGAGCTAGGACAAACAATTCTGAAATATGTATGGAACCACCAAAGACCCAGAATAGCCAAAGCAGTCCTGAAAAATAAAAGCAAAGCTAGAGGCATCGAAATTCCAAACTTTAAGCTATATTACAAAACCATAGTCATCAAAACAGCATGGTACTGGCACAAAAACAGACACATAGATTGATGGTACGGAATAGAGAACCCAGAGGTGGACCTACAACTATATGGTGAATTAATCTTTGACAAAACAGGAAAGAATATCCAATGGAAGAAAGACTGTCTCTTCAACAAATAGTGTTGAGAAAATTGGACATTGACATGCAGAAGAATGAAACTGGATCACTTTCTTACACCATACACAAAAATAAATTCAAAATGGATGAAAGACAGGAAACCATCAAAATGTTAGACAGGAAGCCATCACAATCCTAGGGGAGAATGCAGGCAGCAACCTCTTTGATCTTGGCTGCAGCAACTTCTTACTAGACATGTCATTGGATACAAGGGAAATAAAAGTAAATATGGATTATTGGGACCTCATCAAGATAAAATGCTTCTGCACAGTGAAGGAAACAGTCAACAAAGCTAAAAGGCAGCCTACAGAATGGGAGAACATTTTGCAAATGACATATCTGATAAAGGGTTAGTAACCAAAATCTCTAAAGAACTTATCAAACTCAACACCCAAAAAAACAAATACTCCAGTTAAGAAATGGGCAGAAGACATGAACAGACACTTTTCCAAAGACATTCAGTTGGCTAAGAGACATATGAAAAGATGCTCAACATCACTTATCATCAGGGAAATACAAATCAAAACCGTGATGAGGTACCACCTCACACCTGTCAGAATGGGTAAACTTATTAGCAACATAAGAAGCAATAGGTATTGGTGAGGATGCAGTCTGTGGTCTGCATCCACAGACCCTTTTGCTCTGCCAGTGGGAATGCAGCCACTCTGGAAAAGAGTGGAGTTTCCTCAAAAAGTTAAAAATAGAACTACCTTACAATCCAGCAATTGCACTACTAGGTATTTACCCAAATGATACAAAAGTAGACTCAAAGAGGAACATGCACCCTGATGTTCATAGGAGCATTATCAACAATAGCCAAACTCTGGAAAGAGCCCAAATGTCCATCAACTGATGAATGGGTAAAGAAGATGTGGTGTATGTATGTATGTATGTATGTATGTATGTATGTACACACACACACACACACACACACACACACACACACACACACACACGCAATGGAATATTACTTGGGGATCAAAAAGAATGAAATCTTGCCATTTGCAATGACATGAACAGAACTAGAATGTATTATGCTGAGCGAAATAAGTCAGTCAGAGAAAGTCAAATACCATATGACTTCACTCATATGTGAAATTTAACAAACAAAACAAATGAATATATGGGAAGAGGGGAAAAGAAAGAGGGAAACATACCATAAGAGACTCTTAATGATAGAGAACAAACAGAGTTGATGGAGGGAGGTGATGGGGGATGGGCTAGATGGGTGATGGGTATTGAAGAGGAACTTGTTATGAGCACTGGGTGTTTTATATAAATGGTGAATTACTGAATTCTATGCCTGAAGCCAATGCTGCACTATATGTAACTAACTAGAATTCAAATAAAAATTAAAAAAATAAAAGACTAAGATTATCTTTAACAAATAAAGAAAAAGCAACACAAGTCACTCTCTTACATACATCTTCTCCTCCCTTGTTCCTCCCTTTCTGGGGCATTAGTTTGGCCAAACCATAATGTCTGTCTAGTCTATGCCTGCACCAATGCAGCTATGTATGGTTGGCAAAAACCAAACACAATACTGATGAGTGACAGTTAAAAAGATGTTGCTTATAAGAAAAAGGCATACAGTACAAAGCCAGTTATTTTTTTGCTCAAAAATTATATGTATACACAATATTAAAAAAAAACATTTGGAAGATTAGAAACCAACCTACTAAGTGGCAACTATTTCGTAGTGGATGACAGGTAATTTTTATTTTCTTGTTTATCTTTTGTTGTACAAATGAGTTTTTTACAACTTTTATAATCAATAAAATGAAAAAAGTCTATTTCTATTTTAAGATCTCAAATTGTCATCCCTACAAGATGTGTTTGGTACAGGCAAGCATGGGCCTGGTAACAAGAGGGTGCTGAGGGTCGTTCTAGAGCATCGGGAGCTTGTGCATGTATGTATCAGCTGGTCTCACATCTTTCCACACCACTTTCCCTGTTACCTGTAGCTAGAAGACGAAATCACCACATTACGGCAAGTTTTATCAGCAAAAGAAAGGCATCTGGTTGAAATAAAACAAAAGCTGGGCATGAATCTGATGAATGAATTAAAACAGAATTTCAGCAAAAGCTGGCATGACATGCAGACCTCTACTGCGTAAGTATATCAACGGAATTTGTTTTTTAATTTTTAATGTTTATTTGCCCTTGAGAGAGAGAGTCAGAGCATGAGTGGGAGAAGGAGAGGGAGACACAGAATCCAAAGCAGGCTCTAGGTTCTGAGCTGTCAGCACAGAGCCTGACACGGGGCTTGAACCCAGAGCCAAGAGATTATGACCCGAGCCAAAGTCCACGCTCAACCAGCTGAGCCACCCAGATGCCCCTCAACAGAATTTTTAAGAAGTCGCTTTGCTTGCTGTCTCTTATTTCTTCTGTTTTGTTTTTTTTTTTCCTATATGACTGATTTGGTACTTATGACTAGGAAAAGTTTTTTTCCAGAAGTAAAATAAATATGAATAATCATTAAATATGTTGCACGATGCAGACTATAAAGTTAGCTTCATGAAATTAAACTGCTCACCAAACACCGTTTTTACACAGACAGCTTTTATGGGTTTGTATTTTTCTCTATATTATATATATTTTAAACATTTGTTAAATATATATTTTTTCTTATGTTTTCTCAAAAAATTCTAAGTGGACAGGTGACTTTTCCCCAGAATACTTGGCTTTCACTACAGATTTTGAGTTTCTGTAACAAATGATTGGCAGTTTTAGAACAGACTTGTTGTCCATTAATTTAAAAAAAAAGCTTGTACTTCTTATATTTTAGGGATGTGCTTTTCATCCCTACCAACTCTAGGGAAAATTTAGAGGGCTAAGCCCATGTGGGATAATAGAAAAAAAATATATGTGTGTGTATATATATATTGCTTTCTGTCCCTGGTTCCTGACAGAGTCCCTAAATCCCTTGGAATTTCCATGGTGGTAGCAGTATCCTTTGTTCTAACGAGGGGACTCTTGGTGACTCTGGGATGGGGGTTGGTCACTAGAAGACCAAGCCATAATTAGAGGTTTGGACTTGCAACAGTGTCCGCTATCCTCCAGAGAGGGAAGAGGAGACTGGAAATGGAGTTAATGACTGTATGATGTAGCCACCATAAAAATCCCCAAAACATGGCATCCAGAGAGTTTCTGGGTTGGTGAACACATGGAGGGGCTGGAAGGGGTGCACCAGGAGGCAGCATGGAAGCCATATAAACCCCCACAAACCCCCCTTTATAGATAAAGGCTGTCTATATCCTTTATCATATCCTCTTCTTTTTTAAGTTTATTTATTTTGAGAGAGCACAAGTGGGGGAGGGACAGGGAGAGAGAGAGAGAGAGAGAGAGAGAGAATCCCAAGCAGGCTCTGACTTGGGGCCCGATCTCACCATGAGATCATGACCTGAGCTGAAATCAAGTCAGACGCTTAACTGACTGAGCCACCCAGGCACCCCCATATCTTTGTATAATAAACCAGTAACCTAGTAGGTAAACTGTTTTCCTAAATTCTGTAAGCCGCTCTAGCAAATTAATCAAACTTGAGGTCACGGGAACCTCCAATTTATAGCCCATCCATCACAAGCACACAGGTGATATCCTGGACTTGGGTTGGCATCAGAAGGGAGGGGTGAGAAAGCAGTCTTATGACACTGAGCCCTTAACCTGTGGGATCTGACACCATCTCCGGGTAGGTAATGTGTTAAATTTCAGGACACCCAGCTCGTGTCACAGGATTGCTTGGTGAGGGAAAAACCGTGCATATGGTGTCAGATGTGTTGTGAGTATGGTAGTCATGTGAGAGCAAAGGAGACACACAGGAGAACTGGGTTTTCCCTGCCACTCAGACCACCAAAAATGTTTTTGTCTTTTCCATTATCTTTTTGTCTTATATTAGGCAAGATCCAGAATAATTTGGGTATTCTACAGTCAGGCTTTTATTGGGTCACTTTTAAAACTACATGAAATATTCAACTGCTGTGGTGCTTTTCTAATGATTTAAAATATTTTGCTTGCCAGGTGTTCTTGAATCAAAGGGAAGAAAGTGCCCACGTCATGATGTAATTTTTCTTCTTTTTGTGAGTTGGAGGAGTGAGGCTGGTGGAGACAGTTCTTATCCCTATCTCTGATGTTAGCTCCAAATTTGTGTCTTTGTGTTATGCATTTTCTTCCCTAGTACCATCCATTGGATGCTTAAGATAATACATTCCTATTATTTTAGTGGGAATCCATTTTTTTCTTTGCAGGTACTTTTCTCCTGGACAGGGATAGGCCCAACAGTAGGAAAAGGTACGAGTGATGGACAGCAGATGCTTCAGTTTTGCTGGGGGCCATCCTTGTCTGCTGGTTACTGAAAACTAAGACCTAAGACCTTAGTGCAAGTGTGCTTTGTATGAAGAGTTCCACCTAAGAGGAACCTCTCTACTTTGCTTCCCCTAGTTTATGTGAAGGAGAATGTTCTTGTCCCCAATCACAACATAGTATCTATTCCTTTGCTCATGCACCCTGAGAGCTCATCCCGACAGCGTCAGAGCACAGCCCAGAGTAGGGCAGGGTGGGGCCAGGGAGCCCATCAGGTTACTTCCAGAGGCAAACCTTCCCCAACCCAATGGTGACAATTATGAAAGAAGATAAAAGACTACATATTGGTGTTTAGCAATTTAAAATATATATTACAACAGTGTATGAACAGTCTTCTGTAAAGGATAGCTGGATTGTAGGCCATACATTAAATGAGCTTCTCTGTCAGTGGTTTTGATTTCCATTCTTTGCACCTCATTGGCGCTATACCAGTTAATGACCCTGACAGAGTGTGAGCCTGAACAGTCTCCATTTTCCTGATTCTGGGGTCCTCTTGTCACACTGATCTGAACTTCCTTCTGAGGTTTAAGACCCAGGCAGGATCTTTCTGCTTGGCCTCCCTAACCACACTGGAGGGTGAGCTAACCTCACAGAGGACAGGACAACTCCAGTCATTCTGTTGCCGAAGGGAGGGACAGAGCAGCGGATATCTGGGCAGAGCGTACGTCAAGTTTGCCCTAGTTCTGATGGGGGCAGGATGGCGATTGATTCATAGTCATTCTGAGACATGGAATTAGAGCGAGCAAGTTCAAGGAGGGTGGGTAGCCTCTCCCCACACTGGAGAATATATAGTCTCTGATTTTCTCATGTTTGGAAAACAAATTGGTTTTATAGCCAGGCGGTATACTTAGTATCGAGCTTTTTGTTGAATGAATCGATGTATTCCCTAGGATTATGGAGTTGAAAGACTATCAGGGAAACAAAGTTGTTGTGTTTGGTTTTTGTGTTTGTTTATTTTACAAGTGATTCCAGATAACCAGTAAGATAGTAAGTATGAAAAGCAAGGTGAAGGAAAATAGTGTTATGGGGATGTATGGAGCAGGAGATTGAGCCTTTCCTGAGGACTCAGGGAAGGTTTTTCAAGGCAAGGTGGATGCTTCAGCTGAACTCTGAAGGGTGAGTAGGAAATTAATCAGGCCAGGAGGGGCAGGAGGAGCCTCCTGGGGGAAGCACAGCCTGGTGATGGCCAGGAGAGAAGGTTCCCTCTCCCCCGGGAAGAAAGCAGTCCAGTTAATTAGTGTTGTTGAGACAGCAGGGAGAAATGGCAGGGGGTTGCAAGGGGCTTTGTGGTATCTGTTAATAGAGTTATTCTTATTCCACAGGCACTAGAAAGCCATTAAAGGGGTCGTGACAGTTCATTTACCCAACATGTCTTAACGTGTGCCTGCTATTAGTCATTATTACCCAGGAGCTAATCTAAGCTCTCGGGATGTAGGGTTCAACAAGATAGACAGCGTTCCGTCTTAGAGTGCTGAAATGGAAAAGAGCATGAAGCCAGCAACAAAGCAAGCACAGGAGATGCTGTCAGGAAGTACTGTGATGAAAACAGCACTGAGCAAGCGACGGGCTAGAGGAGAGCGCAGAGCCACTGTGATGGAGTCCCGGTCAGGGATGCCCTGTCCTGAGAGGTTGCTCTGAGCTAATACCTGAATGACTAAAAGAATCTAGTCTTGTGATTATGTAGGGGAGAGCTGTGGAGTTGAGGCAAAAGTTGCTGCAACGACCTTGGGGCAAGAAACAGTTTTGCAGATGTCAGGAGCCCAAAGGAAGCATGGTGGTGTGAGGGGGGAGGTGGGAATCTTGGGGGCCTCCCAGACCGTGGAAGGGGGGACCTTATTGCAAGGGCTCAGCCGCCACTGGAGGATTTGAAGCTGCAAATGATCTGTTCTGATTCACCTTTTTAAAAAAAAAATCACTCCGGTAACTTTGTGTTATACAAATTGTGGAGAGGCAGGAGTGGAGACTGGAAAATCAATTCTGAGACTACTCTAGTAATCCAGTTCAGTGAAGCTAGTGAGGAACAGAGAGGGGACAGGGTTGGAGGTCAGACCAAAGGGACTTCCCAGTGGTTTGGGGCTGAGAGATGAGGGAAGTAGAGGGATCAAATGTGACTGTCAGGCCTTTGACACGGGCAGCTGGTTGAGCATGAGCACTGTTTGCAGCAATGGGCATGTAGCATATGGCCAAGCCCGTGGGCTCTGGGTTACAGTTGCTTCGATGGAAGTCTAGGTCCCCTGCATCTGCGAAGTGAGATCATATTACTACCTATCTCATAGGTACTAAGGATTCAGGGAGTTAATATTTGTAAACAGTTAGATCACTGTCTGATACTTGGTAGGCCTGTTTGCTGTTCAAGTAAACAAGTCTGGTGGGGAGACCCAAGAATTTTGTTTTAGTGTGCGCCGAATGAAATACCCAATAGACAAACAAGTTCATACATCTAGAGAGCAACTCAGAGGAAGAGTCAGGGATGGAAATGGACATGGGGAGTCATCTGCTGTTGATGTCATTGGAAGATACCGGACTAGATGAGAGTTATTCAGAAGTCATTTCATAAATGTGGATGATCATGGCCTCCTCACTCTTTTAGGAGTGATTTGAACCTTCCTTTGTATGGAGGAATGAATCCTTAAGAGGAAGGCGTGAGTATATCAGCAACAGGACTCCAGGAGAGCACCTTTCTCCCACCTTCTTTTCTTGGCTGCTGAGAGATGGGGAAAGTCTTAATCACATGGAGGCAGGGGGGCAGAGCTTGGTAACAGAATTTATTTTCCCCTTGAATTCATTAAATCCCCGCTGTTAGTACCATGTTACCCATTCTAGGACAAGATCTACACCTCATAGGATGAAGATTTTGATGTGAGGGAATAAGGAGCTAGGGTAGGGTGAGGTTGGGTAGAATTAAATTTCAAAGCACTGAAGAGAATTTTAGCTGTCAGAGGATTGAAGGTGATTCCCAGAGGCAATACTTTGCATACTGATTAAGCAATCATGACCTATTTAGTTTGATTTATACTGAAAAGAAAATCTATGATATGTTAATGAAGGATCTTGGCATATTTTAGCCTGTGGTAGGATTCAAAGAGGAATAGGTCTGAATGATGGAAATAATTACCCAGCATACTGAAATGATCTTCACAGAAAGATAACCACACAGCAGCAGGTGAAAAGATCATTTGTAACTGGGGTTTATTGTTGCTGTTACTTTTGTCACGAATTTGTATGGCTTTGATTTGAGAGAATCTAAGAATACACACCAAAAATTCCCACCACCTCCTTCTGTTGTTGTTTTTGTTGTTTCTTTCTTATTGTTTGTTCTCTGCTGTTTTGTGTTGTCTTTAGGCTTTAAAGAGGCACTGATGGAGGAGGTGGGTGGCTTTGGAGTGTTAAAGCAGGGAGGCCACCAGAGGAAAAATTGAATCTCTTCTTAGGTTGAAGGAATAGGAATTCAGAAATGCATCGTTCTCATGAGCTATTCAAACTGATAGGCTTCATTTCAGTAAGAGTTCAGCCTTTGCTAACCCATGAAATTTCCCTACCAATAAAGCCCTCTGAGTTGTACCACAGGCCCAATGATAGGGCTGCCAAGAAGAGAAGGTTTGGGGAAGAAATTGAAACCATTCTATCCTTTTGGAACAAATAATAACCTCATCCTATATAAAGAAGAGTAAAATTCAGCATTAAGGAAACTTGAATTGAGCATGTGATTTACTTGTTCCTTGATTTTGTGCTTCTAAGACTTCTAAACCGTTATAGTCTAGTAATGATCATTCCCTCTTTTTTATGAGGAGCCTGCTGTAGCACCGTGGAGTTTGGAAGTGCCAGAGAAGATTAAAGATCTCATTTCAAAAGACGCACCTAGTCAGTGTCTTAGACAGCTGTTTATTCTGCTTACCTTTTGGCTTTCATCTTATCACAGATGGCAGGATATAGACTCTTTCAGGTTCAAGTGATAACTATGTTTTGGTAATGTTTAGGAAAACTTCCAAAGAAAATAAGCCTCAATACTTTTGTATCTTTGGGGAGATGTGCATGGGCAACTGTTAAGATAATAATCTTTTTAAAATCTCATAACAGGAAATATACCTGTGCTATAAAATATCTTCTTATAAAAAGAGTGTTGAATTTTTAAAAATTTTTTAATGTTTATTTTTGAGAGACAGAGACAGACAGAGCAGGAGAGAGGGAGGGGCAGAGAGAGAGGCAGACACAGAGTATAAAATAGCCTCCAGGCTCTGAGCAGTCAGCACAGAGCCTAATGTGGGGTGCGAACTCATGAACCACGAGATCATGACCTGACCCACATTAGGATGCTTAACTGACTGAGCCACCCAGGCACCCCAAAAGACTGTTGACTTTTCAATTCTTACTGGTATTTATGTGTAAAAAAGTACTTTAAATCAAAACATTAAAAAATTTTTAATATTTATTTATTCTTTGAGAGACAGAGACAGAGCATGAGTGAGGAGGGGCAGAGACAGGGAGACACAGAACCCGAAGGAGGCTCCAGGCTCTGAGCTGTCAGCACAGAGCCCCACGCAAGGCTGGAACTCACGAACCGTAATACCGTGACCTGAGCCTAAGTCAGGCGCTTAACCTACTGAGCCACCCAGGCCTCCCTAAATCAAAACATTTTAGAAGACCTGCTTTCTCCTTTTTTGATTTATGCTGCTTTCAGCAAGACATGACAGATGAACTGTGTGAAAAGTCAGCAGAATCCCTTTTAGCTGGCTTGCAGAGAACCTTACCCCTTGCTACTAAAGGCCTCCTTGTCAGTGCGCCGGCCAAACAGTTAACCTGTTCTGGCATTAAACACTATCCGTCCCTTAAAGAAGATGTGGCATATATACATATACAAAGGACCATCACTCAGCCATGACTATGAAGGAAATGCTGCCATGAGGCACTGTGGAAAACCTTGAGGGCATTATGCTACGTTGCAGAAGTCAGACAGAGAAGGACAGATACTACATGGTGTCACTTATACATGGAATCTAAAAAAAATATTTTTAAGTCAAACTCTTGGAAGCAGACAGTGGAAGGGTAATGGCTAGGGGCAGTGGGATGGGGAAAACAGAAAGTTTGGTAAAAGAGCACAGACTTCAGTTATAAGATGACTTAAAGTCTGAGGATCTGATGTGTAACAGAGTGACTCTAGTTGATAACTGTATTGTATAATTGAAATTTACATGCAAGGTGATGGGTGTGTTAATGAACTAAGTGGGAGGAATTCTCTCAGTGTGTATGTGTATATCAGATCATCCCCATGTACACTTTAAATATCTTACAATTTTATTTTTCAGTTATACCTCAGTAAAGCTAAAAAAAAAGCTACCCACTCTAGCCAAACAATTTCTGAAAAGTAAAGCCTGTGTTCCTTTGACTTTCACTGAAAACTAGAAATTTTACTTGTACCCTAAATAACAGATCTCCTGGTAAGAAGTCTTCGGTGAGCTAATGCAAATAAAATGCTCAATAAGTGTGAGCTGCTATCTGTATCACAGTTAGACTTTTCGCAAAGAAGGGTTTGGCACTGGACCAGATTCCAGCCTTTTGGGACTCAGGTTCCCAACAAAGCTAATGTTTGCTGGAATGGCTTTAGAGCAGAGGACACGTTTCCCTTTCCTCGTCTTAAGGCTTCCAAGTGCCCTCCTCCAGACTCAGGAACTGAGCACTGGAAAGTGCTGGCTCTGCATCTGTGGCTGGAGTCCGGGAATCAGCCTGGACTCTCTTTCCTTTCATTGGCCCCATGTGGCTCATGCCCCAGTATATTCAGGCACTGGGGACCCTGCGATGATGGACAAGATGCGGCCTCGCCCTCAGAAAGTTCAGGCAAGTAGCAGAGACAGATTTGAAAACCATAATTGCAACATAGTAGAAACAATGTTTGGAAAGAGCTGTGCAAAGAGATGGTAGGAACACAGAAGAAAGGCACATAGCATAGACTTCTTGAAGCATGTACTCCTTATTTTCCTGCCCTATGATACACAATAGCAACCTAAGGGTACCTTATCTTAACATTTTGACTTTTTTTAAGTTTATTTATTTATTTTTGAGAGAGAGAGAGTGTGTGTATGTGGGTGTCTGTGTGTGAGAACGTGGGGGAGGGGCAGAGAGAGAGGAAGAGAGAGAATCCCAAGCAGGCTCCACACTATTAGCCCTAAATGGGGTTGATCCCACAAACCATGATATCATAACCTGAGCCGAAAGCAAGACTAGGACGTGTAACCGACTGAGCCACCCAGGCGCCCCATTAACATTTCAACTTTTATATAAGGAAAATGTATTAGTCTCCTATTTCATCAATTATGCAACTCAGCAGTGGCGTAACTTCTATTTAGCTTAAAATAAGAGACATAATCTAAAATGCTAAATACCGTTTCCATCTAAATTACAAGGTTGTCAAGTCAATTAGAAGGTTGGTGTTTCAGTTGTTTTTCATTATTTGAATATTAGTGAATGTAATTTTATGTGATAGGGTTGAAAAACAGTTTGAAGTATCAGTCATACAAACTGTGTGCCGAATCCCATGGAACAATAAAGGGATTAAAATGTATGTACAATGACATCCTTGGGAGTTTTTAGTGGCCTGATAGGAGGGTCTCTTTTCAAGACACGGGCACCTCACATCTGGTGTATTATTTCATTCAACTTTGAGGTGGAGCCCAGGGCGCATGCAGTGTAAGGTTACAGGACCCATGCAGTACACAATTCCAGGGGGACCCTGCACTTACGTGAGTGGTACTTCTCAGAGCTTTTAAGTGCTCTGAGCCCAGCGGCCTATTTCTCATGGGGTCCCTGGTCCCTTTGTTCTGGAAAACCACTTCCTCACATGCAACCCTGTCTTGTTCCCCGCCCCCCCCACCACGTCTCTTTCCCTCAATTATTGGTCTCTTATGTAATGTAATGTATGTAGGATGACTAGTAATCGTTTTTAAGAAATGTGGTAGTTAATTTGGGAAGAAGAGGTATAAAAGTGTGGGGGGAAAAGGTGCATCTTAGAATTCTTGAAATGCAGTATTACTATTTCTCTCCACAAAATATTGGAGCTCATGTAACTCACCTTCGAAAGTCTAACGTCTCCAAAGCAAGAAGACATTCTGGAGGAAGGATGGCACCCTGGTCCTAGCCTTCTCTCTGTCTTTAAAAAGTCACACGGTTGTTCTGGGCCCAGGTCCCATCGTCTGAAGTCTGAAGGAATGGGGCTCTAGTGCCTTTCAGATTTAACATTACATAATTTTCAGAAATAAAGAGTTAACAGTCCTAAAAATCTCTCTTCAACGCTCCTTTGAGCTCTCCATATGGTTGAATTTAAACTTTGAAATTTCACATAGGTATAGAGTTGCATTTTTCATGGGGAACACTTAAATGCCACTCGCATTTCACTAAAGTAATCAGATTCCCATATATCCCCACCGTACATTTTGCTAGAGAAGTGTATTTAAAGCATAAGGTAGCTAGTGCTTCCTGCTTACTATACGTACTTCTCTCTGGCTAGGTGTTTTGTTTTTAAATTAAGCCCTCAAATTCAGAATGTGATACACACAAGTGTTCAAAAGTCACCTCGTCTCTAAATTCAAAGCATTCTCAAATACATAAAGTTAAACTACATGGAACAGTTTATAAGAAAATTAAATATTTGCTCTAACTGTACATTCCTGTGGAAATGCAGGAAGAACGCAAGAAGGAATTCTCTAACTAGTACTTATTCTCAGCCTCATGCAAAGGTCACAGACCGTGCAGAGTATTTCTTTACTTTTCCCTTGAGTCACCTTTGAGGCCCTACAGCGTCAGGGCTGGGTGAGTGCACTTTCCCCCCAGAGCCCAGCTCTATTCTGCTGATACCCACTTGGCCAAGGTCCCAGGGATCTCTGGCCCTAATGGGTCAGGAAAAGGCAGCTTTCGCAGTCTTCCTAAGGATGCAGGCTTTGGTCCTTTTACTTCTTCAAAGTGGGGCATGTACAATACAACAAAAACACTTTCCTTGCAGATTGATGGGATCACATGGCAGAGCAGCTAGAGCAGAGGTTTTAAGGCAGCACGGGGCCTGTTCAGTGCAAGGCCTGGAGAGGAAGTCAGTGATGGAGCAGAGTGAGCAGGTAGAAAGAGGACCAGCTTGTGTATGATCATCGTGGGGCCTGTTGCATGGACTTTGACATTGACTCTGAGCCCTCAAGGAGTCAGCCAAATGGGGACATAGGCTTATGAACAGATAACTGTAGTATTATATTCCTAAAACTGTTTAGAAAAAAGTCACTGCATTACCTTAAGATCATGTGCCCTCCTTATTCCCAGCTATGAGTATTAGAAAAATAAGCTAAATACTAATTATATTTTGACCTTTTCTGGTTAATTTTACCCAATTGAACAGTAAAAGCTAAATCTTCACATTGAAACATACATTTCCTAATTTCTGTGTTACCTTTGATGGCTAACTCTTTACTTGCAAGCATCTCTTCATAGAGTTAAAACACACACTTCTTTAAGAATAGCTCTGTACTCTCAGAGCGCTTCTACTGCTTGTGATCACACATCTGATCTGCACATTCAGATCTGTACTTCAATATGAATATTTTTCCTGAATTCAGATTTAATGGCCTGACTTTTCCACTGACAAGTAGCAGCCAACACATGAACTTCTGTGGATCATCTTCTTCCTAAGTCTGTTTAGAAAAGCAAATTTTCTTTTCTTTTTTTAATGTTTACTTATTTATTTATTTATTTATTTATTATTTATTTATTTATTTATTTATTTATTTATTTTGAGAGAGAGAGTGTATGTGCAAACAGTGGAGGGGGGGGTGGGGGGAACGTCCCAGGCAGACTCAGCACTGTCAGTGCAAAGCCCAACACGGAGCTCGAGCTCACAAACCCTGAAATCATGATCTGAGGCAAAAGGTTGAACGGTTAACTGACTGAGCTACCCAGGCACCCCTAGAAAAGGAGATTTTCAAAGTAAGGAAGGAGAAGGATGGTGGTTTTTCTATAGGCAATCATGACATATAAACTGTTCTGTTTTACTTCTAGCTACAAGAAAACGCATGAAACCCTCAGTCACGCAGGGCAGAAGGCAACTGCAGCTTTCAGCAACGTTGGGACAGCCATCAGCAAGAAGTTTGGAGACATGAGGTACCATGGAAAACAACTGTGGGAATGGGTCTAAGCCTTTGGCCTTCTGAGGAAAGGGAAGCTTTCTCCATTGGCTGGTCTTTCTAGTGTATTCTTTTTTAAGTGGGTTAAAATTTTATGTGGCTGATAGTGATAGTGACTAAGATAAACTTTTTAATGGAAAATCTTCTGCCGGAAAGTCAGGTTAGTGAGCCTGATCTCAAAGATTCCCTTTCCATTGGGACATGTCCTAGTAAAAATGTAAGATACAGGATTCCTTTAATTACTAGTAGTAGGGGAGGATTTCAAAAGAATGCAGCACACACAGAATTTTATTCATTAAAATTTAAACAGTACGTTAAAATATGGATTCAATGGAATATGCTCTGATAAACTACTCTAGGTTTCATTTTTGTATACATTCATCTAGTATATTTTTTTTTAATTTTATTTTTTTTAAGGTTTTTATTTATTTCTAGAGAGAGAGAGAGACAGTGTGAGCCGGGGAGGGTCAGAGAGAGAGGGAGTCACAGACTGAAACAGGCTCCAGGCTCTGAGCTGGCAGTCAGCACAGAGCCCGACGCGGGGCTCGAACCCACGAACCGCGAGATCATGACCTAAGCGAAAGTCGGACGCTTAACCGACTAAGCCACCCAGGCGCCCCTCTAGTATATTTTTTCTATGCTAAATACATACATGTTTATTCTGTTATTCCCAAAAAGTACTATGGTATATAGTCCTTGCATAACTTGGTTATTTTCAGTATTTCATTATCATATAAATTTAGGGTTGAACATCAAGATTTTAAATTGAGAACTAAATGTCCTCACTGTAGGCACCAGAAAAACAATGTAGTATTGACCATTTTTATTTTTTATTATGTTTTTAGTAAGTTATCTCATATAGACTTGTTACTTTCATACTTTTTTTTTTTTTGCTTGTTTAAATACCTATCAGTTTATTTTGAATTTGGCAATATGCTTAGGAAATTTTTCTTTATAAATCAATTTTATTTTACTCTCTTGAAATCAAATTCATTTTAAAAACTTTTGAAGTATACATATTAAATTTCTTCCTTTTAAAAACCTGTGCATATTATTTCACTGGATTCTTTAAGCTATTACTTTATTACCCTGCCACTTTGATACCTACAGGCAAATATTTATATCTTTGTGCTTATTTTGTTCAAAAATAAACTTTACTGGATTGTGCCCAATGTTCATGTATTATCTTAACAAGCTGGCATTCATGAGGCTAAAGTTAAGGACATGTGCATGAATCGGGGTGCACTGTTTTATCTTTATATTTATTAATAATGCAATAATGAAAAGCAACTGAAATTTCTCAGAGGCTGCATGTGATGACTAGATAAACCTTCTGGATTATTAATTAACCCTTTTATTACAAATAAAATCTGCTGTCTTGTTAATGGCATTAAAACATTTATCTAAACTAATTAAGTAATTTCTCTAAACAGAAAATACCCTATTACTTGTTATATCCAAGAAAATATATTGTGCCATACTTATAAAATTTGTCCTTGCTGGAACACTAGGACCACTGGAGTGTTATTTCTCCAACTTTAGAGGACTTTATGAACACCTCTGATGCCTATTTAAAGTACATATTTCCATATTTCACCTCTTCGAGATTATGCCTCAGTGGGTCTTGGGCAGAGTCTAGGGATATGCATTCGTAACCATCTCTTAAGTGGTTCAGTGTCAGGTAGTCGAGTTATGAGGAAGCCACGTAGCTCACCTGTACCAGGTGTTCTGTTCTGAAATGGGGTAAGAGTAACAATATCATCAGATTATTATAAAAGTTGTAGAAGAGAGTTTGCCATGTATTAAGCACTCAATAAATGCTAGTTGTTGCTTTTTTATGTTTGTTTATTTATTTTGAGAGAGATAGGATGAGTGGAGGAGGGTCAGAGAGAAAGAGAGAGAATCCTAAGCAGGCTCTGTGCTGCCAGTACAGAACCTGATGCAGGGCTTGAACTCACGAATCATGAGATCATGACCTGAGCTGAAATAAAGAATTGGACAGTTAACCAACCCAAGTTTCCCTTAAATTGATGTTTTCTAAAAGCAGGTCATATGTTTCAAGCTAAGATTCTCATTTCATCCCGATTGGCATTGCCTAAAGTCCCCTTAGCCCCATCAATACAACTGCCCCCCTTCTCTTTCTCCACCTGTAAAATAACATTGCTAATCGATAGCTATTGAACTAAAATGCTTCCTGCAAAGTTAAAATGAGGACACATTTGTGAAAGTACCCTATAGAAATGCAAGCTCTTGGAATCATTTTGATAATAACACTGGCATCTTCTTGGAACTTCACAGTAATTTGTTCAAACGGTGTGTGAACTAGTGGAGGTGAAATCTTTGGAGGAGGCATATAACTTAGTAGAGTCCAACCATCTCTCTATATAGCTATGAGAATAATAGAAGCACAGTGTATAAGAGATTGGTACAGTTATTGTGATGAGACATTAAAAAGTATCCTCCAAAAAAGTAATAGATGGAGTCACATCGTCTTAGCTTTGGGGCTCTTGGGAGAGGGGTCAAAGGGCACTGTGGTCCTGTCTTTGCATCCTGATATGCTAACTCTACTCCTGCTTTCTCCTGTGCTGCCCGGGCTGCAGGTCTCACTCCATCGGGTAAGCGCTGCCTCTGGGACCCTGCTGGCTCCCTGGCTGCTCCCTTTCTTCCCAGAGCCCACTGCCTCCCTCACATCATGGGTGTGCTTCAGCCATAACACTACATCTCTTTTCCTGAGAGTGTTTGTGACCAGGCAGTTACAGAGGACAGGACATCTAATGGGTTTGAATTTATTTAAGCACATATTTGTCTCATTTTTGAGTCATTTACACCAGTTTCACTTGCTGACCAATCTCTTAGGAATCCTTTCCTACATTCCCAATCTTTCCTGCATTGGCAGGGGTCCTTAGAATTGAAAGAAGGGAAAAAAAGCATAAATTGAGGGGTGTGTGTGTGTGTGTGTGTGTGTGTGTGTGTGTGTGTGTGTTTTAAACATTTATTTATTTTGAGATAAAAAGAGTGAGAGCAGGGGAGGGGCAGGGAGAGGGAGAGAGAGTTCCAAGCAAGCTTCTTGCTGTCAGCAAGGAGCCCGACTTGGGGCTTGATCTCACAAACCATGAGATCATGACCTGAGTCCAGAGATCAAGAGTTGGACACTTAACCAACTGAGCCACCCAGTCACCAAAGTTATGTGTGTCTATGAAGCTTTTAAAAAGTAAAACAGAACTAGAAAATTCTTTTCTCTAGATTGTTGTTTTTCTCAAATTCTTCTAACTGTTTCTTATGTGGACGGGTCACCTTCAACTTTCTGTACCTTCTAAAGAGGGGAAGGGTTACCAGAAGACCACTTATGATAGGAAATGTGCAGTTGTCCGGTAAGCCATTTGTTAGGTGGAATCTTATTATATACTTTTGAGGGGGGGATTTTTTTTTTTTCTAAGAAAACTGCCTGTACTTAAAGAGATGAATTAGATTGATAACGCTGATGAATTTCTTTTAGTAATTTTTTTTTAAATATAATTTCTGAGGAAATGTTTTACCTATCGTTTCTAAGTGGAGCATGTAAGTAAGATCATAGGTATCCCTGAATTTCTTTGTCCTTTACTTTCTGAGTTTGACTAAAGTGTTGCCCATGCTAATGACCTCATGATATTGTTGGGAAAGAGTGATGAATTTGATTGCTTACTCTTATCTTCTTGGGAAGAGAGAAGCAGGGCAAGTGTTGGAAAGTGTGAAGGGGGAGCATCATCCCAGGTAGTGTGAACCCATAATGCTCCCTCTCTCTGCCCAGCCTGATTTCTGAGTGGAACTCATAAAGAAATAACAAGCAATCAGAGAAAAAGATGAGTCGGCTACCATAGGATTAATAGAGAAGGCTGAAACCCTTAGAATTCTCAGAAATGTTGATATTTGTACCAGATATCCTGGAATGGATGCTGAAGTCCTTTCTCCCATGTTGGACTGTGTGGATGGTGTTTGCCTGCCGTGTGTTTCCTTGAATGTCTTATATTAACTACATATATTCCTCTTGAGAGTTTCTCTACAATGGAACGATTAGCTTTGACTTGCTGAGCTCTACTTCCTCAGTACACCCCTTCTTCTCTTCCTGAACAGAAGGGAGGTGAGAGGGATTTGGACCTAAGGAGGGTGTCCACGGGCTCCTGGGCACACCTGAGTAAACCAAACATTCTCCTCAGAGTTTCCGGCCCACAGACAACCCACAGGAAGTAAAATAACATGCACCTTGGACAGTGTATTCTTTATGCCCTTGAAACCTGATTGTGGTCTGTCCTACCCAACGAAAACAAATGTCATCTTGGTGGGGTGGGCAAGGAATACTTTAGATAGTTGAAATTGCTGTTTTAGAACTATGAATAGGAAATTTCTCATGTACTTATGTTGTGCTATCTTCTTTTTTCTTTTTTTTTTTTCTTTTAATCTGCTTTTGCCCTGAAGCTACTCCATTCGCCATTCCATAAGTATGCCTGCTATGAGGTAATGTGTGTCAATTACTTTATATAGTATCAATCCAGAATGTATGAAGTGTGACTTTATTGATATTTACTTTGTGGAACTTTTCCCCCTGCGTAATATGAAAGGAAATGCCATGACCTCCTTTATTCTCTTTTCTGATGGCTTTCAGGAGAAAAGTCTAAGGGTTCTACAGAAGTTAGGGTATAATGGGCTTCTGCTTTGGACCAAACACACTGGCTTAAATCCAGCCTCTCCTCATTTGTGTGACCTGAGACAAGTCACTTAGTCAATCTCAACCTCCATTCTCTTATCTGTTCATGGGGAGAAATAAGTCCCACCACACATGTTGTTGTATGACATATATCAAGTAACCTGTGTAAAGCCCTTTCTTAGCACTGGCCTGGACAAACACACCTGCAAAGGTAGAAGATATTCCTCATTTCAGGAGAACTAAATGCAAGCCTGGGAGACAGTTTAAATGAAATGAATAGGAGACGGAGAGGGCTACAGTTGTAGAGAGGATATCACCAGGATTTTTAAAGGTAGATACTAAGGTGAGGTATCTGTTGATTAATAAAATAATAAAAGTGTCACTAAAATTACTAACTGGATGAAAACTTCTGAGAAAAACATTCCCCACTTCAAGTTTGCATGGCTTAGTAGATAAAAGCACACTAATAGTAATAGGGTATAGAAGAATGGGTGTCAGATTGGGGATCAGAAGATGCAGACTGTAGCCCAGCTCTGCCAAGAATGAACTTGGCAGCCCTGGGAAAGTCACCTCAGTGATACCAGTTTCTTCATATTTAAAGGAAGAGGTTCTCCCCACTGTGCTTGCCATGGGAGGGCTGCCTTGGGCTGGGCTGCCGGGGGTGGAATTGGAGAGGGTTGTGGGAGATCAAGCCTCCAGGACCCTCCCCAACTTCAGTCCGAAATATCCCTGTGTTCCCTGCTTTATACTGTATATTCACACCAATTCTGAAAAGTTTGAGACCACTGAAGCCAAACTCTTTTGGGGTCATTTGTAGTTGTAATATAACCTCATTAAATCAGAGTCAACAGCTGTTCTCTGTTGTCTAGCACACATCTGAGTATAATTTAATTAGAGGAATGCCTGTTTTATTATCCTGATGGCGTTTCTTCCACACTGGGGTTGTACAATTACTTTGGAAATTCAGCCACAGTATTTTATTTCCCTAATATGGTGGTAAATAGAGAGCATAGATTCAAGATCACCTAGTCCATCTTTGAATGACTTGCTCCCTGTAGCATAAAAACACTCAAATTGAATAGTGCATCCTGCAACTCTGAGCCCCTTTACACAACCACTTTTAATGTGGGTGTCCAGAGAAGGGCTTGCAAAAAATTAACATGGTTTTGCTCTGTGAATCCATCTAGCGGCTTATGGGTGAGATGTAGTCCTCATGACCTTGCCTGAAATTAACTTAAAAAAAAAAAAGATTTTACTCATCTAACATATACCCACGAAGCATTCGGCTGACCTGTCTGACCACCGCAGGCCTGTTAACTGATCAGTGATAGGCAGGCATGTGAGCAGGCTTGCCCAAATAAAACCTACCGTGGAAGGAAAGTGCCAATGGAGGTGTATGCTTGGGTCATTCAGGTGTAAATTCATTAATACTTCATAATGAAACAGCAGTATTATGGAGGATTACTCAGGAATTTGACTCATGCTTACATTATATATAAGATGTGATGTCACAATGCCCTGTGAACTCACTGTTCTTAATTCATGCAGCATGAATGTAAATGCATTTCTGACCATCAGGAGTGTCACAGTTTCTAGAGATAATCTCTAACAAAGCCAAATGCACTCAAAAACATATTATGTTCATTAGTTTCCTCTTGATAATATTAGAGTCATGCTTCATTCTGCACCATACAAAGAAGCGCATGTATTAATTATATTATTATATTATATTATATTATGTTATATTATATTATATTATATCCATTCTCCCTTATAAAATTCCTCTAGGCCATTCCTTTTATTTCAGTTCTTCTACACTCAAGAGAGAATAACAGGCAGCTTATTAAATTTAGTAACATTCAGCTTAATTATTTGACTTGAAAATGATGACAATCATTGTGGCCAAGTGCTGACATGGATACAAGAATTCAGATACATTTTGAATTCTTAGTTCCTGTTTCTTTAGTTGGACTTGGGGATATCATTTTCAATGTTAATGGTGTCATTAAATCGTAATGTCATGAGGCCAAATCCAATATAGGAAACCAAAAAGCCCCACATGAAGTATCTAATGCTTGAAGTAACAAGATGGTGTATATAGATTATTTAACACAATGAATAAGTCACAAATAAAATGTCAGTAACTGCAAAGATTCGGTTTGGTAAGGAGAACAAAATGTATATCCTCTTTATGAGAAAAAATAATGAAAGCACTAACTTTCAGAAACACCACTTCATGGAAATTGACAAAGTGATTACTTTTTGAGGCATGGGAAAGAAAAATTTATGAACCTTTTTTTTTTCTTGAGCTATTTCTGTCTTCTCTCCCATTTACTGAAATAAATAGCTTTAAAATTCCAAGGGAGATAATTCTAACATGACATTCTTCAGATAGACTTTCCACTGTTTACCAAAACAAGAAAGAAGAGTTGGGAAAAGGAGTACTGTGATAGAAAAAATTAATTAGTAAATGACTAATTAAGCTACCACTCCTTTGACTCATTGGAAATGACTTCCATTGCTTCTTGAAATTATTACAGTTGTGTCATTAACAAAATGCTGTACAATTTATTCTACAGTCGATGATATGAGTATTTTACGTAGAAAATGTCCATGTCAGGCTATAGTTTGTGGATCTCACTCAAGTAGAAATGAAAATAGATTTTCAAACCTGGTTGTTGTAGGTGGCAAACCCTACAACAAACCCTACAACCCTACAACAGCTGGCTCCGGTGCAGAGATGATGTTTACAGAGAAGAACAGAAAGCCACGATTTCTGTAGCCAGCACAGTTGCTAAGACAGCTGAGTCTTTGGGGCTGACCTCTCTTTTTTCTGTTATTTTAGGAATTCTCCTACTTTCAAATCATTTGAGGAGAGGGTTGAGACAACTGTCACAAGCCTTAAGGTACAGATGAAGTGGATTTTGTGTCGTTGGGTCCGTGAATCAGGACAGCGTTAGCCATTGCTGTGGTTAGCTCCAAAGGCAGGGCTGCGAGCACTTTTTGCAGCCAGGAAGGCAGCCTTGCACAGAGTCCATCTTTTTCTTTCCATATAAATCTGTCAGTAAAACCAGTATTGAATGGTGTTGCTGTACCCTTATAGAGGTGTTCGTGTAAACTGTGCATGGGTGATTATTTGTTAAAGTGAACTGGGATTTGTGTTCACATTTTCGATGGTTAGAACTCTTAGTGTTATCCCCTCGAAAACAGGTATCTGAGAGAGGACTGTGGATAGGATAAAGGATATGCGAATTCTGGATTCAGAGTGCAAGTGGAAAGTCAGTAACAGCTCAGAGCCCCTCTGGTTTGCACATGTACTAGCAACAATGAACTTGGCTTCACGCGTCATTCTGCCTTCCACCTCCCGTGAGCTACCTAAACTTGTTTACTCCACACACTGAGAATAGCACAGCAGGATTATCATGGAGGGAAAATAAAGTCACAAAATGCATTACTTTGCAATAATGCATTCGATTTCCAGGTTCAAAACTGAAAATATGTCTGTTTCATGGGAGGGGCTAAAAATTTCATTTGAATATATTGTCTGAGCATAGATAAGTTAGTCTACGGAGGAAGAAAGCACAAATAAAATCAATCTAGTCTTAAAATGTAGAGAACTTTCAAAACAGGAGGAAACCATCATTGAAACTAATTTATTTATTTAAACAATGACTTAAATACACCTTGATATTATTATCATGGTTTTGTAGACAATCCATTTCTGTATTTCCCTAGCTGGGAAAGTGAAGAATGCAGATGATCTTTAACCAGATCAAAAGCAGGTATATGCACATGCTGATTATCCAGCTGCTTCTGAATCCTCTTCCACCACGTGCTGCCCGATAAGTCTGTGAGGCCAGAAGGTATTCCTTCTAGAGGGCCTGTGTGTTCTTATTGATTTTGACTTGGTCTTTCCTCTTAGGGAAGGATATTTCACGCAGTCTTCTACTTCTACTTTATTAGGCCTGTGATTAGATATTTAAGGCCCAAGAATGAGATTATTACTCAGCTTTTCCTATGCTGTCCTTTGATTTACCAGCAGTTTGTATTGTGCGATTTCACTACCCTGCTTGTACACATCATTGCTTATGAGTGTGTAAGGACCCGTAGGAGCCATCATATTGCCCCCAGGTGTAGGGAAAGCTTTTGATAAGGAGGTACAGTGTAGTTCCTTGAACATTTCTCTTGCTAAGATATCAAGTTTCAGAACAAAAGATTCAGAAAATCCTAGGAGCTAATTTCTCGGCATTTGGTTCTCAGCCTTTGACAATCGAAGGAAGGTGGATTCTGTTTGCTTGTCAGATAAATTCTGACATAGGAGAAGTTGTACTTTTTAGGTTTTCTTTAGAAGAAGGAGATATGAAGAAGCAAAAGAAGAATAAAGAACAACCTATTTCCATTTGCTTTTAGGAAACTCTGGTAAGCTCGCAGCTCACATATGATTTAAGTGTTTGGTTTGTACTCTGAGCTTCTCACTTTTCTCACTTCATGGGGATGGAAGGTGGAAAGGCTGCCTCCTCCTTCAGACAAGCACAAAACTAACTCAACCGACTAGATACTAGCCTGTGTCAAGACTTCCTTAAAGTGGATTCTGTGTCTGCATGATTGTCCCTGGGCTTAACAAGACTCACATCCCACGCGATTCCTATGTCACAGTCAATGCCTACTTCCTCTTTCTCTGCCCACCCGGCAATGGAAAACAAACAGCTAATAATTGTGCTTTGTGTAAAACTTCCCACTCATATTCAGTAATTGCAAATCGCTCATTCTTTTTAACTCTTCTTCATATAGTTTCTTTGCTGCATAGTTTACTTTTGCGTTCTAGATTTTTCTCCAGAATTTCTATAACTTTCTTCAGTTATGGATCGTGAGGCTGTTTCCAGCTGACTCCCAAATCAGTAAGGATGAATCAGATGTAAGGACATCCCTTGCAGATTTATAGTCTGTAGTTCCACTCACTCATACTGCTTTAAGCTTGGTTTTTAAAACACCACACAAAAGGAATCATGTTCATGTCTATGTTCTATTAGAAATAATGTTCTGCTGGGAAGAGAGGTCCGTTCTTGCATCTTCTCACACAATCTGTCACACACCATGTGGCATTTATACCCAATTGATTGTTCCTCCTTTTTTTTTTTTACCCAGTTCTGTAGATCTTTTGATTTTCTATGAACATTTTTCCAATGCATCATAATTATATAAAATTTAGTCCTTTTTGCCTACACCACTGTTGACATTACCTGATGACATCTCAGCTGATTTCACCTGTGCACTCAGTGAGCACACTTTGTTTTGCACCTAAAACAAACAAACAAGCAGATGAAACCCAGCTCCTATAAAACCATATTTGTCATATTCTGCCATGTTCCAGTGAATAACCAACCACATCCCTTCCATTGTAATCACTCAGACTTCCAATCATTCTTCAAACCATGTCAAACACACCATATTTTTAGTGCGCCTCTCTTCAGTAAATACGTTGCATGGCCTGATTTAAAACCTTAAAAAAAAAAAAAAAAGACAAGATATACTTACTACTTCTTGGTATCCTCTCAACCAGCCATTATATTATGAGAGATTAGGAGACCCAGCGCAATAATTCAAATAGAATTTAATGAAAACAGCAATCATAGTTTTGGGGACAAGGTGACAAATGCTTGGATTAAGAGTCTGGAAGAGGCTTATTGTTCACATCTTTACTGAAGCAACTCTTTACCTAAAGTATTTCTGTGTGCACTCATTCAACCCACACGGTTAGGATACCCCTTTATTCCACTCAACCCACGTGGTTAGAAGACCCCTTTATCCCATTCCCCTTTTTGCCAAATTGCTCTATTTCAGAACAATTCCCTCCTTTATTTTTCTATTTTGATTTGAGAAAATCAAGGAGAGGAGAGGAGAATGCAACAAAACCCAACACAAAATGTCAGTAATTGGTACTGACTTGATTCAAAACTGTGTGTGACTTTTTTTGCAAAACAAAATGCAAATACAATAAAGTAGAAAATGGGAACTACTAATAGAGTAGATTACATTGAATCACTCTTGTTTCTCTCCGGAAAGAAATAAACATAGTGAAAAATCACAAAGTTGAAACAATGCCTGCTTCTTCCCAGTGCTGAGATGACCCAGAGTGGGAGGGGAGTCCAAGCTCAGTGCCAGAGGTCTGCAAATGAAGGGCTGTGGGCCAAACCCAGCTGGTTGCCTATTTTTTGAATGGTCTGTAAGCTAAGAATGGTTTTTATATTTTTTAAATGATTGATAAAAATCAAAGGAAGAATGGTATTTTGTGATGTGTTAAAATTACATGAAATTCACATTTCAGTGTCCATACATACAGTTTTCTGGGAACATAGCCATGTTCATTCACTTATGTGTTGGTTTTGGCTGCTTGTACAATGGTTGATTTGAGTATTTGTGACAGAGACTATGTGATTCCTAAGCTTAAAATATTTATTATCTGTCACTTTCCAGAATGAGTTTTCTGACCCCGAGCATAGTGGCAAATTCAACTTAGGAATTGAATTTAAAGAGGCAGAGAGGGATTTTAGTGACAATTGGAGAAAAGTAGGTGCTTGTTTTGCAATGATTAAACACCTTTTAAAACCTGGTTGAGTTTTTTAAAGGGCAGAGCAGACAGTAAGCAGATACATCCCCCAGTGTGGCTTATGTTCCCCTGTGAGTGAGTGATCACTTTGGTGGCAGTGAGGAGCAGTCAGCATTTTGGAAAAGGCCACATTTCCTATTCTGTACCTTTCTTTTCCTCAACTTGCTTTTCCATATTGTTAATTGTTAAAGGAAGACCAATGTGAGCTTCAGTAAGACTTGGCATTAAGCATTAAATATTCTTTCGAGGGACTTTAACATTTTTTTAATGATTATTTACTGTTGGGAGACAGAGTACAAGGAGGGGAAGGGCAGAGAGAGAGGGAGACACAGAATCTGAAGCAGGCTCCAGGATCCGAGCTATCAGCACCGAGCCCGATGCCGGCCTGTAACCTATGAGGCGCGAGATCATGACCTGGGCTGAAGTCAGATGCCAACTGACTGAGCCACCCAGGCGCCCCATCTTTCAAAAGACTTGTTAACCATATTTCTTATTATATTATAAATTGATTTCTTCCTGATTCTATTCTTAATACCAATAACAAGTACACGAAAAGGTAGCCTCCTAAAGCATCATAACTTTGCATTCCAAGGGATATTCCTCCTATCAGGGCAACTGTCTAGAAAGACGTGAAGGGGCCAGTACTTAAGATTTGAGTCCTGTCTACCTCTCAGAGCAGAGACCAGAAACCATGTTCAGTGGAGCCACTTTACAAAATACATTTGTCAGGAATCCAGATCGCCTTGCTAAATCCCAGTAGAAAGCCTAAGCTGAAGTCACTTAAAGATGTTCATACATCTTTTAAATTGAGGGAAATTTATCTAAAATCGGGTTACGTTTTGATTACATCTGTTCACAGGGTGAATGTGTAGACAGTGCAAATCCACAGATCTGGATATGCTCCTGAAGGGATTGAGATGCTTGGATGTAGAAGGGATAAAGAGGGCACTGCTAAAACTGTACAAAACTAGAGTTTTGGATGCTGTCCCCGAACCCAAGCATGAATGGCATTCTAGCACTCTGTTAAAAGAAATTACACCTTTTACGTCCTTTCGCAAGAAAAAAAAATATGTATTTCTGAATTTAAGAGTAATCCGTTTCACAGGAACATCGCAGGCCGGATGAACTAACTGCACGTTTGCGTTTCTGCCCCATTTCAGACGAAAGTAGGCGGGGCAAACCACGGCGGAGGCAGCTTTGAAGAGGTGCTCAGCTCCACGGCGCACGCCAGCGCGCGGAGCTCGGGGGGCGGGCCCCGGCGGGCCGAGGAGGAGGAGCTGCAGTGCTAGGGCCGCCCCCTGCGGCCGCCGCCGCGCCCCGCCCCCGCCCAGCGCGCGCTCTCGCGGCCACCAGCATCCCCCTGCGGAAAAACCCAGGCCTTGACCTGTTCTTCGAATGACCTCTCCGCGGAGTTTCATAAAATGATTTCCATTTTGTATTTGTGTTCATGATGGATCACTTGACCATCACCCTTTAAGTATTCGTAGATTGTGATAATTTAAAATATCCCTTCAGCAGGTACACAATTGGCCGTACCCTGTCTTTGTGTAATTCCACGTATGTTTTCCAAACATGTAGCTATTAATGATCTGCTTTGATTTTTGCTTGCACTCCTTTATGATGTGCATGTCTTTGAAGGCTGAGAATGAACGCCCCCTTTCAGTTCAGTCGGATGGCTGGATGGAGCTTTTTCTGAGAAGTCTGCCGCAATGGGATAGACTCACGGCAACTTTCATCAAACTGCCTGTGATCGCCCTCACTTGCATCAATTATGTATGTTTATTTAAGCAATTAAAATAATCGATTTTAATGATGACTGAATTCTTTATTTAAGTTTTCAGGGTTAGTAAGGA
Organism: Proteles cristata cristata; assembly: GCA_017311185.1. NCBI lineage: Eukaryota > Metazoa > Chordata > Mammalia > Carnivora > Hyaenidae > Proteles > Proteles cristata. Next base: position 2,582,979 of record JAESUZ010001857.1, on the reverse strand, counting down.
CTTTAAAAGGTGGTAGCTATGAATCTGCAGGTGCTATTTTAAATCAACTTCTGCTAATTTGATGTATATAAGAGGATGTGTAAGTAATAACCCTGCGACCCTACCAATTCTAAAATTCTAATCTACACAGAGTAGTATTTAACTCAGGTAAGAGAAATCTGAAAACGGGGTGGCTAGAAAATGGGAGAAACGGTTCTGCAACGCCTTCCATTTTGCAAATTGCTCATATGAATGAAAAAAGCATAGTATTAATATAATCGGATTTCTGCAGGAATTTTTACCTTCCATATCATATGCTTCTCTTTCCTTCTAAATGGGAACATACATTTGTTACTAGGTAGACACACATGCTATAGATGCAATTTTTAAATGAACACAGAATTGACCTACAGAAAAAAATCACAATTTAATCTCTCTCTCTCTCTAGATATATGGATCTGCATTACCCATGCAATATATATTGTATAATATTTGTTAGTCTTTACTTATTTTTAAATTTATTATTAGATAGAACCAAAGATATGTGACATAGGGAAATAAAGCCAATCTGAAAAATCCTGTTCAAATTTTTTTAAATTTATTTTATTTATATTTTTAGATACATATATATATATATATATATATTTTTTTTTTACAAATAGTTTATTGTCTAGTTGGTTTCCGTATAACACCCAGTGCTCATCCCAACAAGTGCCCCCTCCATGCCCATCTACCCCCTCTCCCCCTCAGTTTGTTCTCAGCATTCAAGAGTCTCTCATGGTTTGCCTCTCCCCCTTTCCCCCACCATTTCCCCCCTTCTTCTCCCCCATGGTCCTCCATTAAGTTCCTCCTAAAAATCCTGTTCAAATTAATGGAGCAGGACAATCCATACATCTAACTGAAAATCAAGCGAGTTCAAAGCCATATAATCTCTGAGGCTTGGAATCTTAGCATAGATAGGTATGGGGCTATAAACTTGAACCAGAGTGGACTCAAGTGGACCAAGAAGCCCTGCCACTAGGATCGCTGGCATTTTCCCTAATTTTAACCTTCTAGCATGTTGGTTGAGGCCAAATCTTGCCCAGCTGGCTTGTGACTTACTCACCCACTGCTGTATGTGGGTATCAATCTTCCTGCGCTCAATCTGTAGTTGCCTGGTGTGTTTGGCATGGTCATCTTCTATAAACTAACTTCTTGACAGTATTCCCTTTGGCCGCATTCAGTACACTGCACTGTATTAGAAAAACAAGAGTTCTGGTTCTATAAACAAATATCTTCATTCACCAACTAATTTCTGCACACACAGTTCTCAGCCTTACAATCTGAAAACATAGTATTAAAAGTGGATAAAGAAGCAATCAAGAAAATTAGTGTTAATGTCTTGAAGCTTCAAATATATTTTAGCTCCTTCTTTTAAACCATTTTTCAAAACTTTGAATTTCATCAGTTTTATAAAAACTATATTCATGTCACATCTACTCATTGAAAGGTTTTCTTTGATAATTATTCACTCTTATCTGGGACTGATATAAGGGACAATGACACGAGTATCATTTTGTGATTTGTGAATAAGTCACATTCACTCCAACTGAAATAATCAGTTGTTGGTAGGTGGGTGGTCTTAGCATAGAGTTTTCATTTCCTAATCACGCAAGAGCTGCCTGTTTCTCCCTCACTTTGCATGTGTGAGGTCATCCTGATTTGACTGGCCCTGGAGTTTCCCCATTATGTTCACAGGCTGTAGTTTAAAGTGTTTCCACAAGTGCTAAAAGGTATTCGCACACGATGGACAATCTTTTACTAAAAAATCAAATGACTTCAGGTCAACACCATATATACAAAATTATAGTGCAACAAACAAAAATTCTTAACCTAGAATTCCATTATGAATTGTGATTACAAAATAAACTCGCTCTTTTAAAAAGTATGCAGTTCTGTAAACTATTTGCTGCTTTTTAAAAATACTGTTGCTTGATGTAAAGTACTCATAAATATACTGTGCAATTTTATCTTACAACTCACATGTCATAGAGACTATGACATGTCAGTAATCTGTATCTTACTCTAAAGTACACATTTTCTTATCACACTGTTCTTGAACTATAGAAAGCAGAGCGGCATGCTTTATAATGGAACGGCTTGACAGACCATGCCATTCACAGTGGTCAACGTGAAGAAAACACTAGAAGTGGAGACTGCTGCTCTGTCACTGTTCATTGTTTCAAAAGTACCTGTCAGCTTGAAATTAGAACTTTACCACAAAATAGTGTGTAAGGTTTTGAACTCCCCTCTCACCTATTATCAAACTGGAGTGTGAGCGGGTGTGGGAAAGTAAGATGATGGGAAGATGAAAAAGTAATTTAATTTTTTTTAATGTTTTATTTCTAGGAGAGAGAGAGAGAGACAGCGTGAGTCACAGATTGAAACAGGCTCCAGGCTCTGAGCCGGCAGTCAGCACAGAGCCCGACGTGGGGCTCGAACCCACGAACCGCGAGATCATGACCTAAGCGAAAGTCGGATGCTTAACCGACTAAGCCACCCAGGCACCCCTAAAAGTGATTTAAACATGAGATATAATAAAACTGCTTCAACCCTGGTGTTCAGCTAGAACTTCAGATTATCATATGTAGCAAAATTTTGTGTGTGGGGGGAGGGGGTTTATCTTTTGAGAGAGAAAGTCCAAGCAGGGACGGGCAGACAGAGGGAGACAGCTGATCACAAGCAGGCTCCACACTGTCAGCTCAGAGCCCAACGCAGGGCTAAAACCCACGAACCATGAGATCATGACCTGAGCAGGAGTCAAGAGCCAGTTGCTTGACAAATTGAGCCACCCAGGTGCCCCTCTTATGGTTACTTTTAATAATATCTAAGAATGGTAAAAATTCTGTACATGTTTTTAGTTCATACCATAAAGAGTAGGGATCAAGGCAACCCAAAAATAACATCATCGTAACTCTCCCCCTGCCCCAAATCATCCCAATTTCACTTTGAATATGAAGACTGGCAAATTACTCAGATAAAAATGCTGGGCACAGAGGATGCTTTTCCACAAGGCACTTTATCACGCATTTATCTGTGAGCACACATCACCACCAGACTGAGATGAACAGGTTGGACGTTCTGCTAGAATCGAAAATTTTCAAATAGAATTATGTAACACCTGGGGAAATGCCAGTCCACAAGGGAAAAAGAAGGAACTGCTTTTGAAACAGAGCCCCCACGCCCCCCGGGGTCTAGGCAGGGAGAGCCAGCCTTAGAAGGGCCCCCTCCACCTCCCCCTGCAGCCCCGCCTTTCCACCGTGTCCTCTTTTTGAGTGGGGTAGTCTCTTGCTCATTACAAGGAGGTAGCAAATTCCTTTTTGTTGAATTCAACCCAATAATATTTTTTTTTGTACTGCATCATAACCATAGGGTTTGTTATTCAGAAGATTGATTCCAGACAAGTAGAAAGTATCTTCTAAGAGAAAAAAAAATTTTTTTAGGCAATGATGCTCAAATATTTGTAGACTTGGCTGATGAATTCAATAACTATCTTTTTCTACTGATCTTCGTTGTATTCTTTATTAAATGATATTTATAGCACCATTACATTTTCTTTCTCTTTTTAAACCTATTACTCCGACAAGGAAGGTTTAGGACAGGTGTGAGCTTGTTAGGTAGATGGGAAACTGAGACGGTGATTAGGTGACTAGTATTAAGTCCGACCCAGTACAGGCTTCATAGTCTATGGATTTGTGAAAATTTCAGCAGGCAAACAAAAACATCACAAGTAAAACTTCACAGCCGCAGAAAATCTTCTGGTTACAAATATTTGACCTTGTACCTGTGATTATTTTATATGCATGTTTTCATGCCAGGAGAAAAAACTCCAAAATACTGATAGATGGGATTCTATTTTCCTACTAATCGTATCTCTAGTAATAGACCTGGATTTTCAACCATTTACCACTTTTTAAATACAGTTGCTATAATGCATCAGTGTTTTGAAGCAAACAGCGTTGCTCTTTTCAAGACAGAACAGTTATATGTACACGTGTGTTGCTTCTGAAGCGATCATGCACTTTGCTTCCTGCAGATTAGGTATCCATGGATACTGCAAAGAGTTTCCAAAGAAACGCTTCCTAGAATACTCTCATCATGCCAGACTAACAGGCCTTCTTCAAATGGAAACTGACATTTGAATTAAAGGGACACACATCATTGCTTCACACCAAAATACCGAGCAGGTTTGCATGGATGGCCTTCTTTTCCTTGCCATTCCACGGTTGTGCCTCGGTTAGAGGCAAGCAGGGTGGGTTACGCATCCAATGAAAGGAAACGAGGGGAAGAAACCAAGTCGGACATGTTCCCTACATAAGGTGCAGTGACCCCAACGGTACTCTTAGTGACCCCAACGGTACTCTTCTGATTACAGATTTCTTACCTGGTGATAAACGTTCTTATAATCAAGGTCTGAATATGTATAAATCAGGGAAAAATACACAGAGGGAGACAAAACGGCATTTGAAACTGTATGCCTGAATTTATATCCCCAAATGACGGAAAGGATTAGGGGCAGAGGCAGAACCTGTTAGCCAGGTTACAAGTCTATGATCAGGGGCCTAAAGCAGGTCGCAGAAATGAACAATGTGGCTCCACAGGGTGACTGCCTGAACAAAGCAGCATTTCACAAGTGCATTAGGATACACTCCTTTTCTTGGATCCTTACCACCAAGTCAGCCAAAGACTCTGTTCTTAAAAGCAATCGTAGCGAAAGTTTCCATCATTGCATGCATCTGGCCTAAAGGGCTTTAGGTTATTAATTTAGAATAAAGAGATTCAAAATGTCCAATAAATAGTCCAAAGTTTAAGGTTTTAAAAATTTATTTAGTTGGTTCATAAAAAAACTCCCCCCACTACCCACAGGCTTCATCCCTGGCACTTTTAGGACCACATCCTGTTCTGTAGCCTTCTTTTATTATCCAGATTGTATCACGTTTCTTAGTGGAGTCCAGGCAATGGAAAATAAACAGACCTGCATCTGGGGAATCAACAAAGCAACAGTAACAAAACAACACCATGAAAGGGAAAAATACAATGTCTGTCACAGGAGGGCAGCAACAGACAGGACACATCAGGAGCGGGGCCCACTGGCGGCGGCAGCTATGTTAGCGTTTCTTTCGGCCTCAAGTTCGGAGACAAGATGGACTATCTCGGGGTGACTGAATTTTCCTGCAGGGCAAGAAGACAGGGAAAGAGATATTGACAAGAGAATACATCAGTTCCTCCAGCTTGCTTCTAGGCTTGTCAGGGGCTGGGTTCTGTGATGGACTCCAACGCAGAAGAAAACAATTCCAGGTCCTGGACACAGGACCATGTGGAGCTTATGCTCCATCACCCGGGATGCCACCACGCACTAGGGATGAGAGTCAGGCAAAGAACTGCTCATTAGGCAGAGCTACGGGAAGCTTCCCCAGGCAGAGAGCTGGACACAATCTCTACCCACTCTGATACCACAACTGGGGAACAAAGAACATACATATAAAAAGACAAGTAGGAAGACCAGAAGGTCTAGGCTGTCTCGGGGTGCAAATGTGTCTCTTGCACACTTCTGCACTAAAACCCACTGCGCTGTGCTGTCTTCCCTGCTCCGAGGCCCTCCCAGATTTCTGCCCTGGGCAGCAACCTGCCTACAAGCCTTCTCAGGTTGAAGGCGGCTGGCATGCGGGATTATTAAACCCAGCACTTCCTCCCTGTTATTTCTTGCCAGTGCCTTTTGTTGTTTACGGTTCATTCCAAATTCGATTCCATCTATTCTCTGTCCTCAACCTCTTCTCTGAATGTTCCCTTCACTTCCTTGCCCTGATGCCTGGCTTGTCCTGAGGGTACAGCTTTCCCTGCAGCCTTGTCACATCATGGATGTCTTTTCTCTCACATGGCTCTTGTCACTGAGCCTGGGTCTGCCCTGTACACTCCCGTTGCCTCCAGGCCACCCTCTGCCCCACTGTGTAAAGGTCATGCTGTCAAACTATTACTGCCATTGCACCAAAATGGCTCTTACTGAGGACACACCAATTAGCAACACGTTGCTGAATCTGATGACTACTCCTCCCCTCCTGAAACAGTCTCTTCCCTTGGATTCTGGGATCCCTGATTTTCTCCTCTGAAACCCATCTTTCCTCCACCTTCCCCATTTAAGTGGCAACTCTATTCTTCTATAATTGCTCAGACCAAAGTCCTTGGACTTCTCTCATAAACACCCCTAAACAAATTCTGTTGACCTTTATATTCAGAATATATCCAGAATCTGACCATTTCTGGTGTTTTCTATCATTACCAACTTGGCTCAAACCACTATCATTTCTCACAGGCAACAGCCACCAGCTGGTCTCCCTGCTTCCAGCCCAAGTGACTTCCAAAACACAAGTCAGATCACACTCGCCCTGCAGCCCACCTCCACCAAGGGGTCCCCATCCTGCTCAGAGCACAAGCCAACTTCTTATGCTGGTCGGCAGGGCATCAGCCCACTTCTCTGGCCTCACCTGCCACCCTCTCATCTCATCCACGCCCACTAGCCAAAATGGCCTCCATACTGTTCCTCAAAACACAAAGTTTCAAAAAGAAGAGAGAAAAAGAGAGCCCTAAGTATTGACTGAATTAGAGAAATAAAAATGTAAATGTTATCAAACTACAGCCTTTAAGTCCCCTTCAAAATCCTAATAAAGGGGGAGTGGCGCCTGGCTGACTCAGTTGGTAGAGCATGAGACTCTTTATTTTGGGGCCATCGAATTCGAGCCCCATGGTGGGGGTACAGTTTACTTTTAAAAAATCCTCATAAGGGTAGCCGTGTACATTTTCATCTCTCCCTAACTATACGTAATGTTTTTTTAAGCATTTTTGAGATAAGAAACCACTCATTACATCACTTATTACTTACAATTATTAATTTTTTGATAGTGCCCCAGAATGGAGAGTAACGTGAATTTTAATCTAAACTCAGCTGTGGGCACGTCACCCTCTTTCTCAGCTCATTTCTTCCTCAATAAAATCTGGAGTTTAAGCTAAATAACCCTTCCAGCTCTCACAGTTTTTGATTCTACTAGTAGTCTTATGTTTTGTTTTCTATTTTTCATTGTGAGTGTATCAAAATAGAAGATGATAGTGTTAAAATGCAAAGCACCACATAAATATGACTTGTATTTTAGAGTTACATTACTGGGGACATATGCTATCTTGGAACCCAATCATTGCTTACAACAGGTTGGCAAACCTTTTCTGTAAAGAGTAAGACAGTAGATACTTTAGGCTTTGTGAACTATGTGGTTTCTCGCCAACTACTCAATTCTGTCGCTGTGCTGTAAAACCAGTATAGACAATACATAGAGAATGAGTGTGGCTGTTTCAATAAAACTTTATACAAACCAGCACCAGTCCAACCTGGCCCATTAGCCACAGTTTGCTGATCACTAGTTTACAATGCTACTGTATTCACCGAAGTAAAACATTTCTGAGCACCATCTAGATCAAAGATAGATGACACAAACCTGGTCTTGGTCCTCACATAGCTTACTATGGGACAGGTTGAGCAATGGGGGATTTTGGGAAGGAAGAGCCCCAGTAAAGAACATCATTAAGAGAAACACAAGTCACGCCATCACAACATTATGGCAAATGCAGAGTGAGCAAAAAGAAGGAAACACCCAATTCTGACAGGGAGGATTCAGAAAGGAGACCAGGGATATAAGTGACCCCAGAGTGCAAAGCTTTCTAGGCCACTTGAAAGCGTTAAGATCTTACTTTTCAGAAAGAGGAAAGCCACAAAAGTTTTAAAAACAAAGATGTGATAATATCTATGTCTGCCAAGGAGGAAAACACTGAGACGTGCAGGATGAACTAGTGAGCCTGGCTGGCTGAGTGAGGAGGTTATGACACGGTCCGATACAGAAATAACAAGCGCCTTGTCTGAGGCAGAGGTAGCAGGGTTGGAAAAGAGGGAAAGGAAATCGAATCAACCTCATGATGTGAATCATACTGTGCAGCACAGTCTGTGTGCTAGGAAGCCACACGGGGCCCTGAGCAGTCCCAGAAGGGCAATCTCTAGCAATGGTCTCTGGGCAGATGGAGGCTGAACTGGGCCTAAACAAGCTGGGGGAGAGGTGGAGTCTCACCCCAGGAAGCGCCATGAACACCAGCCAGCACTCCCACAGTGTACACAGCTTCCCGAGACACTGAACGTAGTGAAGGCTTATTGCCAGGTATCATTCTAAGCACGTCACATGAACTAACCTACTACATCTTCAAGTAACCCTATAGAGTCGATTCTATAATTATCCTAATTTAAAGACTTGTTTAAGTAATCTCTATACCCAATGTGGGGCTCAACCTTGAGATCAAGAGCTGCACGCTCTACTGAGCCAGCCAGGCACTCCTATAATTACCCTTATTTTTAAAATACTCTTATTTGAAAAAAAATTTTTTAATAAAACAGGTTACTTTCATTTCAATGAAATAGTAAAGACAAATGTACATCCTTCACAGTATCACCACTTGAAAAAATAATACAACAAATGTATCTCCTGAAGGTAAAATGAAGTTCAAGACCATGAGGTATCAGTGATTTTCTCCTTTCAAGAAGTCACCAGGATAGGACCCTCCCCAGCTATTAAAACTGCCCAAGACCTTGGTCAGGTTTGTCAGTTGCTCCTGATAATTTGGGTCCATAGCAAATGAAAGATCTGAGAGGGAAAGAGAATGAGCATGAGAGGAAATTACAATGAGGGAACTTTTGGCAACATTAACAAAGCTTACTATACCAAACTCATAATCTAAAAACACCCTACCAAGCCCTGAGGTCTTTGACTGTAGTGGCGCAGTGGTGGGGAGGCAGAGAAGAGATGGCAATGGTCATCCACGTTGACACACAGAAGTAGAAAGGCATGCCCAGAGTTGAGCAGCACATCCTTGCGGTTTGTCCAGGATTTCCTGCAAAGTCCTATTATGCTTATTTTTAAAAAGGCCCAAAGGGAGGGTGAATAATTTGCTGGAAGTTCCATGGACTGTATGTGGCAGAACCAGAACAGCTTAAGCTCCCAGGCTTGTGCTATGGACACTATAATGACACTGGTGACTTCAGCTGTCTGCGGTTTCCTATTTTTACATCTCTTTTCCTACCTTCATCTTATAGGACTTTACTTCTATAAAGCATTTCAGATTATAATGTACTTTCACATATATTCTCTCTTGAATTTCCAAACCCACCTATGACTCAAGTTGGGTCACTTCTGTGCTTTCCATTTCTCTGAGAGGACACAGAGAAGCCAGGAGGCTGCCTGCAGCACATAGGCAGGTGTGGACGTGAACCTGACTTGGTGCTCAGACCCTCCGCAGCAATGCTCATCTGCAACAGGCCGCCTCTGCCCATGAATCCCACTAGCTCCTTTTACGGGCCCCGTAAGAAAGTGTCAGAAGGTAATAACAGCAGTTTTCACTAATCTGATGTCAGTCACGACACGAGGGGGAAGCCAAACTAAACTGGTGTCTACTGAAAAGAGCACCGAGTACCTGCTGTGGAATCATAGAAGTCCTGCAGCCTCCCCGGGGTGTTCTCAAGCTCTTCATACTCGGATGCCTGAAGAATCATCTCACACTGGTCCAGCTGCTTCACAAATCTGGCTTCTGCACTAGACTGGGTCTCGTACTCCTAAGTGAAGGGACAATTAAAGCAGCATGATGAGAGCTGCAGGACAGGGTCTCCCAGGAAAATTCAGATTCTGGTACGAGCCACATGTAAAAGCACGCTGTGTACTGGCCACCCTTTTCCACCAGGTACAAACCCTTCACGGAGACGCTTCAGCTGTAATTTCACGGCTGACCATCAGCATTCCCTTCAAGAAGGATCTGTGCGTCATGTCACACATTGTACCAGAGGCCTTGGGAGTCCCCTTCGTTCATATTGACACTCCAAGTGTTTCTCTTCCCATCTGGTACCTTTTCTTCATTTCAAGATCATTATTCTTTAATCCACCTGAGTGGTGGAGGTCTTTTTAACTTCAAGCTAATATTTCTTATCATGCCTTTCAAATTATTTTCCTGCCCATTTAAAAAAAAAAAGGTCAGTTTCTTTTTCCTTTTTAAGTGAACTTCTGGCTTTCTCGTTTAATTTTCACTGTCCCTTTCCAGTGGAAATCTCTGTCCTTGCTATCCATACAGGGAAGATTCAATTGAGTCCCCCGGGGTTATAACTCCTGAGGATACAGTCGGGGTCTGTGAGTTCTTCGTGCAAGGGTGTGTGTGTGGTACCGGTGACAAGGAGGTGGTGAAGGCAGTGGATGCAGAGCAGATTTTTTTTTTTTTAATCTCTCCTTTCCCTTGGGTCTCTCCCTCCTTAGTGCAAACCTGAACCAAAAAGCTACAGGAGGGCTGCTCCATACAGGATGACATACGCCACACAACCTCACGTCCCAATTAATACGATACAGAATCGTTCTTCTATTAAGATCAAAGTGTTCCCTACTGATTTCCCTGCAAAATTCTCATTTGTAATTCCACCGAGATGTGTTTGGATAATGAACCTGTCATGCTTTCTTGGCAGGGTGATGTGAGGTGAATCACTTAAGATTTCTCAGTTTTTATTAGATGTCTTATTATAAAGGGCAGCTATTTGGATTTTGATAGAGCTGAAAATTGTAGAGGGAAAAACCATTTTAATATGAAACCAAATAGATGTTGTTTTATTTCAAAAGCACTTAAAATAATTATGTTTACCTAATGTTTATCCACATTTACAATTATATATTTATATTTAATAAACTCAAGTTCATTATTTAATGAAAAAGAATTGGAATACACTCTAAGTATAGCAGTCCAGGAATTTTTTCTATTGAAAGTGAGGGAGGAAAAAAAAAGATTTCAAGACCACTAGGAAATACTGTATAACAAATTCTGCTGAAATTCCATTTCTTTTAAAAATATAAATTGTTGAGTTTTTTGGTCAAAAAACAATGGTACAACCATTTCTCAATTTCACTTTCCAACAAGGAGGCAAAAATAAGAACAGTGTGGGCAACTAAGCTCTAGAAGTAAGAGTATAAGGCATCTTTGGGAAGTGACTGCAAGTGCTTTCTCACAGCAGGATGCAGAATGAATTGCAGGAGGAAGAGAAGAGAGAAGAATCTGAAAGAGGAGGAAGGGTCAACTTGTGGTTTGTGAGAAGTGGTTTCAGCTTACCCAGCAGCTACTGGACATCATGGAAAGGTTTCAGGCCAGAAGGGTCATGATCAAATTTGCATTTTAGAAAGATCATTCTACCTTCGGTGTGGAAAACGGCTAGATGGGAAGCAGAGAAATCAGGCTCTGAGACTCTGTAGCCCCAGCAGAGAAGCTCGGAGAATTTGGTCTGGCTTAATCTCTGGCAACGAAGACGGGCCAAGTGTGCAGATTTGAGAAACGCTAAGGATGAAGAAGGGAACCAAAATGTGAACGTGAGCGAAAGGCAGAGTTGAGAATGGCTTCCTAGTTTCTGGCATGGGCAACTCACGAGGGAGCAAAAGAGAAGAAACAGACCCAAAAGACTGACAGAACAAAGAAGCAGCAAAACCTAGGTTCTTTAGGATTTAAGAAAAACATTTACAACAAAACTAAGGGACACAGCATTGCCAGGAATCACAAAATATGCATAAGTGGGGAGACAAATTGCCCCCTGGCCATAGCGCTCGAGCAACAGGGCATCTGGTGGAGCTGAGAGCTGCAGAAGCTCAGGACAGCCAACAGGTGTGCTCCAGCAGCATCTGACCCAAGCCCGGCCCCGGTGGACTCACCAGTCTGACCTCCTGGGGCTCCTCCAGGACACAGGCCCACATAAAAAGAAGCTGCGGGGGGTGGAATTAAAACTGAGAGAGGTAAAATGGGGCCACCGGGGTGGCTCAGTCAGTTAAGCATCTGACTCTTGATTTTGGCTCAGGGCATGATCTCATGGTTCGTGAGTTCGGGCTCTGTGGGGACAGTACAGAGGGTGCTTGGGATTCTCTCTCTGCCCCTCTCCCACTCATGCAGGGCGGGGGTCTCCCTTTCTCTCTCTCTCTCTCTCAAAATAAATAAACTTAAAAAGATAATACAATTGAGTTGGGTAAGGATAACAAGATGAAGAAAAGAAAAAGTCCAGATAAAAGTGGGGAAAGAGCAAAAGCCAGGGAATATCTGAACGTAAGCCATCGTACATTTTAACATCACATTAAAAAACAAACCAAAACAGAAGAGGAAGCTCTGTGAAGTTAAAAAAAAAAAAAAAAAGTTGTCTGAACAAAGTTCCTTCCAAAAGTTCAGGAAAATGAAGTGCATATCAAAATGGGCAACATAAAACACAGAGATCAAATCCCCTACAAGGCTACCAGAAGATAAAGAGAACAAGGAGCAAAATGACGTCTCTACAGAAAATTCACATCAGAAAGACATTTTTCATTTTTTTAAAGGATCAAATCTATAAGAAACTACTTCAAAAAGAATTAAAAGATGCTCAGGAAATGGTAAGACATGAAAGAACCACGTTAAAAAAAAAACTGGAGATAGAGATAAAAGAAAAAGTCATTTTCTCAGCGAAGGCTAAGCAAATAGGAACACTGGGATATTAAAACATGATAAATAATGCCTTAAAGAAACAGAAATTGAAAAGGAAGTTGGACTTAAAAGTCAAAAAGAAATGAAGATGATGTAAAGGGTCTGAGAGAAGGTGACAAATACAAAAGGCAGTCAAAGAAGAACCAACAGACAGATACGTAGGAGTCTTGAGGGGAAAAAAGAAAACCAAAGTAAAAGAAAATATATACTCAAAAAACTTTTCTTGAAATGAAAAACCCACACCAAATAGCTAAGGATATTAACCCAGAAGGACCAACACCAAAGCACATTCTAATGAAATACCATATATATTTTAAAAAATCGTTTGGACACCTATGCAAACAAAGCACCTGAAATATAAAGAAAAGAAAATTATTATCCGACTGTGACAACAATGCTTTATGACCAAAGAGAAAGGGAGTAATGTATTTAAGGTATTCAAGGAAAGAAACTGGGAATCAAGGAGTTTTTATATCAAGTGAAACTGACCTTTCAGAGTAAAGAACACAGAGGAACTATTAAAAATGGGCAAGATTTAGAGAATATTGTTCCTATGAGTCCTTCTTGGAGAACTTACAAGAGAACAAGTTTTAGACAGATAAAATGACCAGGAGAAACTGACATAAGGCCTGGAGGTGAGCATCAGCAGGGACTCATAGAACATCTTTTTTTTTTTTCTTTTCAAAGCAGGTTCCACGCTGCTCATGGAGCCCAACACAAGGCTCCAACTCACCGCCCTGACATCAAGACCTGAGCTGTGATCAAGAGTCAGATGCTTAACCGACTGAGCCACCCAGGTGTCCCAGAACTAAGATCAAATAAGGGGTGAGAGACAGTATGTAATGGCTGAATGTTTTGACAGTCTGCCTAGAATACAACTATAAAAAAAAATACAGAGAAAATAGAGATGGCAGAGGCAAAACAATTTTTTAAACTGTTTTCAATAATCAGAACTGATGATGGTGGGACATACAATTGTTATTCTGAGACAGGTAAATGCGTAGAGAACGATAAAGCCTATTTAATCAGGGGTCCTTGTGTGGAAGAAAGACAGGATTATACAGAAGAAGTTAAGACATAACATAAAAGAAGTTAAGTGAAAACTGTACAGCACTATATTGAATTGAGAACATCACCATGAACTCAGGAGGCATAAACACATACATAGCCTAGTCCCATCCATTAAAACACATGAACACTAACCAACTCAGTAGCAGGCACCCCAGTGCACATATTGTGGTCTTGAAATAACATAGCCTAATTAAACAAAAGGAAACAAAACATCGCCTCTGACAAAGTCAGCTGAAGAAGGGGGAACACTTGAAGAAACTCAGAAAAAGCCAGAAAGGTACAAAGAACATCAGGAGGGAACAATGTCACAGACCTTAGGGATGAGAGGCAACATCTTCCATGTAGCCAAGGTGTCAGGCAGTACAGGGGCAGAGCAGGGCTTGCAGACAGAGCCACACAGAGGCAGTGTGTGGCCGCAGCAAGAGCGGTACCTGGTGGGGCTGAATCACGCTGGCGGGCTGTTGGGGGCCAGAGGCAGGGAGTGGAGACCAGGCCCTACCTATTTGGTGGTAAAAGGAAGTAGGGAGATGTGGCATCCAGGGAAGTTTATTTCAAAATACGACGTGTAAATATTATTCACAAGGCTTACAAAAACCTGAGGAAGTTCCCATCTGGAAACTTCTATGTTCTCACTGAAGAAGGCAAGATTATTTGCTGTAAAGTTGGGAGAGAAGTGGCAAAGCAGATGGGCGAAGAGAGGGATGGAAAGCTCATGTGGGGTCAGAGACAGAGAGACTGTCTGGTGCCACCGAGGAGGTCCTGCAGCCCTGAGGCTCAGCAGAGCCTGGAGACCTAGATGGGTAGTGAGTGATTCCAGTCCCTAAGGCAGAGGACGGACGAGAGCGTCCTTGCATCAGCACTCTGCGGCCTCCAGGGAGGACTGGAGAAGACAAATGACCGAAATGACTCAGACTGGGGTTCTGTGAAGCAACAGAAGAACAAGGAGTTAAGCAGGAAAGAGATACAACTCCAGGTCGGGAAAGGGAAGAGAAAGGGATGAAAGGAGAGGGAGGCCGAAGTCTCCTCCCTCTTCCTTGGGGTGGGTTCAGCAGGGCTGAAGTGTTACATGAGGTCTCTCTCTTGCATGTTGCGTTCCTTACCTTCTAGCGACTCCGCCCGGGACCCAGCACCCTCATGTTGCTCTGCAACAAACTCCCCAATAAAATACTGCACCTGAACTACAAAGTATCCTTTGTAGGGAGACTGTTTAAACGGTACCCATTAGCCAGCTGTGTCTCCAACTGATTGGACTTTGGGCAACGTGGAGAGAAAATTCGGGGTGGGACACAACCCCAGGGCAGGCAGGCATGCCAGGCGCTCTGCATGAGGGGCAGCTCCTGCTATGTCCTAGGGTTCACAGGGACACTTCTTTAAGGGGAAAGGCAGGTGGTGGGGTGCACTTCTTTCAGTGATGCTTTGAGAAAAATGAAAATGTCTGATCTTCACTTACTGAAATTTGGTTTCACACTTCTATGGCAGAGATAAATTATAATCAAGGATGCTCAATTGCATTAAATAGATGTGACCCTCTGGACTCATGGCTATTTACAGTGGTGAACAGCTATGATTAACATTTCAGAAATTAATCAACTGGCATTTTCTTTTTTAATTAAAAAAAATTTTTAATGTTTAATTTCTTTTTGAGAGATGGAGCGTGGCGGGGGAGATTGAGGGGGTAGTGACAGAGGGAGACATAGAATCCAAACCAGGTTCCAGGCTCTGAGATGTCAGTACAGAGGCCAATGCGGGGCTCGAACCCATGAACCATGAGATCATGACCTGAGCTGGTCTGAGCTAGTCTGACACTTAACTGAGCCACCCTGGTGCCCCTCAACTGGCATTTTCTATGTAACTGTACTATTCTAAGTTCCCTGGGTACAGAATGACCACACCTTCTTAAACCCAAATCAGAACATATGGAATGGAGACAGAAGATAGAGCTTACTGTGTGTCGGGCAATATTCCAAGCACTTTACATAGAGTAATTAATTTGATCACCATACAACCCTATAAGATAGGCATACTATTGCTATTGCCATTTTATAAATGAGGATATTGAGGCACACAGAGATTCAACAAGTTGCCCAAGATCACATTGCTAGTAAACAGGGCACCTGAACCCTGAAATTGGATATCGAAGTCCATGTACTAACACTGGACATGAATTATAAAAATGCTTAAGTTAATATGAGATCCTATATCTGGGTTGAATACTGTTCCCCAGAAATTCATGTCTACCTGGAACTTGCAAATGTGACCTTATATGGAAATAAGGTCTTTGCAGATGTAATCAAATTAAGATGAAGTCACACTGGATTGGGATGGACCTAGCCCAATGGCTGGTATCCTTGTAAGAAGAAGAAAATTTGGGCACAGATAACAGACGCAGGGAGACACCACCTGACTATGGAGGCTTACATTGGAGTGATGTGTCCATAAGACAAGGGATGCCAAAACTCGAAGCAGCGTCCATCAGAAGCCAGGCAGAGGCAAGAAAGGATCCTCCCAGGGAGCCTTCAGAGCACGGCCCTGCCAATACCTTGATTTTGGACTTCCAGCCTCCAGAACCATGAGACAATACATTTCTGTTGTTTAAAGTCATCCAAATTTTTGGCCATTTGTTACAGCAGCCCTAGGGTAGTAAGAGAGTCTCTTACTACCAGTAAGTAACTGACATAGTGTCTTAAATACAACAGAACTACAAATGCTTGTTCAAATAACCACTGTGCTGCATCATGACATAAAGACAATGCTGAACTAGGCTTTGTCACCCACTAGCTAAGAGACTCTGGGCAAGGTACTGCTCCTTAGCCCTGTCTTCTTATATGTAAAATAAAGGACTAGGACATGGATTTTCTTCCAGTTTTAAATTTATAAAATTCCTACAGGTAAAGAGTCATAGAGAGATAGGATACAGAAATAATTTTAAAATAAGAATATGGTAAAGTAGCCGCTACATAGTACCAAAGGTCTCAGAGAATGAGGAAAAAGATAGATACAAAGAAAGAGAGAGAGAGAGAGAGAGAGAGAGAGAGAGAGAGAGAGAGAGAGAGAGAGAAAGAGAGAAAAGGAATGAATTAGTTTTCTAGGGCTACTATAAAAAGAATCACAAACTGGGGTTTAGGTAACAGAAATTTATGGTCTCTTAACTCTGGAGCTAGAAGCTGGAAATCAAGCCGTCAGCAGGACTGGTTCCTTCAGAGGGCCATGAGGGAGGATTCACTCTAGGCCCTTCTCCTCGGCTTAGAGATGGCCTCTCTCATGTTCACATCACGCTTCCCCAATATGCATCTTTGTGTCCAAGTTCCCCTTTGTGTAAGGATACCAGTAAGACTGCACCAAGACCCACCCAAATAACCCCACTTTAACTTGATTACCTCTGTAAAAATCCCATCTCCAAAAACACTTTTTAAATCTTATCTCAAGAAAAAAAAATTCTCCATAGCCACCACTTCCTCTTTGAAGAACACCTGAAATGATGTAATTATATTTCGACATGAACAATAAAAATTTGAAATACAATTATAAAAAAAGACCTCCTTCACAGTATCATTAAAAGGCCCTATCAATTCATCCAACAAATATTCAAATATTCGTTGGCCACCATGTGTTTTATATTTTAGTAGGCAATGAGAATAAACTATTGAATGGAGAAGAAAAGAAATCCTATCTCAAAATAAGGTCTTATTCAGAGGTACATCTGAATTTTAGAGGGACACAATTCAATACACATCAGAAAGAGAAGAGGGAAGAGGAATATTTTCTTCTGACGTATCGCCTAGAGCTAGACCTTTTCTGTCAGAAGGTCATGTGGGCTGTGAAGAAACATGTGTTGTGTACAGAAGTTGTATTCTAGTTGTATTCTAGTTCCTGAAATACAGGCTTTAATAGGCATGGTATGGGAAGAAATAGTGGAAGAAATTAGGAACAATTCTAATGTCTAAACCTCTCTTTACAGAATAATACTAGATACTAGGAAAGTACATTTTCCTGCTTGGTTTTCATGATATTTAAATCAAGTTAAATACACATGTGCCCCCCACCATCAG
Source organism: Proteles cristata cristata (assembly GCA_017311185.1). Lineage (NCBI taxonomy): Eukaryota > Metazoa > Chordata > Mammalia > Carnivora > Hyaenidae > Proteles > Proteles cristata. The sequence continues at coordinate 2,565,289 of JAESUZ010001857.1, read as the reverse complement.
CACACACATACACAATCACCTTCTTGCACGAAGAATAAACACTGAGGTTTAAATATATGTGCCCAGTCTGTACCGCAGGGGCCACTCTTGACCTGAAGTAGCTACTTCATTCACAGGAGTGTATGAATTGGTTAAGGAAAGTTTAAGAGCCATGAATAATATTCTCTATAAATAAATTTCCAATTCTGTCTGAAAAATGTGTTGCTTATTTATATGGTCCTCATTTCCCCAACTCTGGCCCTTAATGGAAAAATGAGCCCAGCCCTTTCATAGCATGCAAAGATGGGGTTCATGTCGGAAAGTAAGAAAGTGCACAATGTTCTTCCTTCACATCCGTCATCAACCTCCCACAGTATCACCAACAAAGTAACTGAATCCCATGCTGTCTTCTTTTAAGCTGTCAGCCGTGCTAGCCAGAGAGGAGGACTGTCACATTCCAAGGTGGCCACTGTGTGCCTGTCCTGGGACCTTCTTTAAGGAGCTTGACTAATTCAACCATTGACTTTTATGAGATCATAAAACTGTCACCTATTTGGGGGTTATCTAGTCCTTCAATGTTTTGTATTTTATATTTTTCCAAACCCAAAGTCTTCCTGTGATGTTTTCATTTGGATCCTACCTAATTAAATAAAAGGAAATTTTCCAGTAAATGTAATTTTTGTAATTAAAGTAAATTTTGCAGTACACTTTTTTTAGCCAGTCACTGATGGCTAACTGAGAAAATAATTTAACAGATACTGCCACTGTGTTTACGGTAATTAGGAGGCACAAGGGTACCAATTCTTATAAAAAGTTTTTAAATTATAGGAGTCTTTCCTTTGCAAAGACAATACATGGGATGAGTTTCATCAGCTCAAGGGCCTTTTTCTTTTCTTCTTTCCCTTCTCGATGTATGAAATGCAACCCAACTCTATCCCATCATTCCTCAATTCAGTGTTCCAGAAGTTCACTTGAAAGTACCTACTCTGGCACAAGGGACCCTTTCCTGAAGAAATCCTGTTACATCCAGTAACGGATACCACCTGAGCCAGGCTCCGGCTACATACCACGCATATTTTGCCAGATTTAATTTTCACAATTACTTGGCAAGGTAGGCATTAATGGCCACAATCTTCCACCTTAAATCGTGAGGACAAAACTTTCAGTTTTCAGCACATTTTTAACTTAGAAAACACTATGGTATGTATGGGACTTATTATAGAAAACCTGTAGTGGGGTCTAGGGCAGACTCAGCTGCTAAACAGATGGATATTTCTACATCAAAGCGTAATTAATTTTCACTCAAGGGGAATGAGTGGGGACTCTAAACAGCCTTCTGTTGATTCAGGTAAATTTTGCTGTATGAGGTCAAGTTAGGTCAGGTTTTTTTAAAAACAGGCTCTCTGAACTTTGTAGATTTCCTAACGGAGGGTAAGGGCACGTGGAGCTGTATTATTCTCATGTTCAAGGAGAAACAGGCCAACTAAAACCAAGTAACTGACCCAAGGGAGGTGGGATTCAAATCCAGGTCTCTGGCTGCCAGCCCTGCTCTCTGCATCAGAATGTACTGCTTCACAAGGGAAGGATGCTCATTTCACCCCATAATCCAGCCAGACCACAGAAATGACATCATACTACAGAATCAGACCACTGAGGAAAATGGCATTTGCAGGATAACACATCTACTCAGGGTTAAACCCGGTCACTTCCCAATAGGAGCCCCAGTCTTCCCAAGTCAAAGGAAGACCTGACCCAGCACGCTAGGCAGTGGGAAGCGAAGTCTGCTAGCTCTGAGGCTCCAGGGAGAGCAAGGTAGGGTGGGGGCCTGTGGTTGTAAAAGGTGGAAGATCGGCCTCTGAAGGTGGCAGGGGGAGGAGGGCTTGGAAGGAGGGCGTCTAGGAGCTCAAGCAAGGAAGGGCCAGGGTGGACTGAGGGAAGTGAGAAACTGCAACAGGCAATGGTTTGTTTGCTGTTGTTTTCACAAATGAAAACCAGCACTAGGAGGGGGAGCAATGGGAGCACAAAGGCTTTCTTTGCGCTCTCCACTCTTCCTGCCCTTTCCCTCCAGACGTCCTGCCTCCCACCTGGAAGGGGGTGAGCACCAGCAGGGCCCTGTTCTGTACCGGGCATCAGGGCAACACTTCACTTTGACCTCACTCAGCCCCAAACAACCCTTCATGGCTTCACAGGTGGCAACAGACTCAGGGAGGGGAATACGCCCAAGGACAGGGGCAGGAGGTGGTGAAGGCCCACATTCTTTTTAAGGACCAGAAATGGGTGGGCAGGTGCAGGCTGGCAGGGTGGGGAGTGAGAACAATGCAACAGGAAATCCAGGGGCTGAGTCAAGATCTGCACCAGGCATTATGGTCTCCCCAAGAGAAAGGGGGAGATTGGAGGGAAGAAAAATTTCTATTAGCCATGAGAAATCCTTGCGGCAGCCAGGAGGTGAGAAATAGACCCAAGCAAGACAATAGTAAGTTAGAGACAGCTCATTAAGATAATCCAAGACAACTAAAACATCGATGATCCATATAAACTCAATCACAGTAAATAAAAAGCAACTCATCACATATACTTACTTCCCAAAGTTCATATAGTTCCTTTCTGAGATCTTCTGAAAGGAGCTGTGTTAGCTGCTTCATAGCTTCCTGAAATACCAAACCATTATTTTACTCATGATCACATTTATCTAATTAACAACTCAACTACAAAAGCCAAATAGTAGGCTCAAACTCTTACAAACAGCTCCTCAAAGGATGTCCAAATGTTGGACGATATTTATAGATTACAAGAGGGCAGTTGTATACTTTAAAGAAATGTGTATTTATTCACATGGGGTTCAGTGAGCACTTATTTTGTGGCCTGAAGCAGACCAGACACCAAAAAAAAAAAAAGAAAGAAAGAAAGAAAAAGAAAGAAAGAAAAGACAACAAGGAGGGTGTGAGATGATAACAGAGATATCAGAAGTGAGGCCAAGGTTTTTTTTACCTCTGGTGGACGAATCACAAGATGCCCACATAAATTTCAATCATAAGCATACTGGAGTTCAAAGGAAACTTGAGAACAAGAACAGGAAAGTAACACTGAATAATAAAGCTCAAAGAAATTGTGTATTATTATATTCATTTCCCACTGTTAATATTTTTGTTGCATAACATAAAGCACTATACAAACAGGCACTTATTGTCATTAACATAAAGGAAACTACACGATAGTATTTTGTAGGGTCACAGATGCACAGGTCATAGCCACACCATCCATGTAGTATCTGAGCCATCTGACAGCATCACTGATCACTTCTTGCCCTCCCTTCATACACATGTCCAGGGCTGGGACTCCAGCTCCTCCAGAGGCTGCCCAAATGTCCAGCAGGCCTGACCTCACCCCTCACAAACATAGCATCCAATAGGTGGGCAGTGACCCAGCTGGGCAAGAATCACTGTGGCCACAGTGACCAGTCCAAGAGAAGGTCATGTACCCCAAACCAGCCACTTGAGGGACATCTGCACGACCTGTCCAGCAGAGGCTAGGAGGGAGAAGCACGGGTACCAGCCAGGGAAAGCCCAAACCAGAGATGAGAGAATGAGACAGCAGAGGGTGTTCTGTACCTCTTCCTATTCTCTGAGGTCCCAGGAGCCACCCTTGTTCCTTCCTCCTCCATTTCTGTGTTGCTCCAGTGTCTCTCCAAAATATCGTATCTTGGGGTGCCTGGGTGAGGTCAGCTCAGTGAGATGACCAGCCGACTCTTGATATGGGCTCAGGTCATGATCCCAAGGTCATGGGATCGAGCCCTGTGTTGGGCTCCATGCTGAGCATGACGCCCACTTTAAGATTCTCTCTCTCTGCCCCCTCCTCCACTCATGCTCTCTCAAAAATTAAAAAATTTAAAAAATATATCACATGTTGGGGGTATGAGGTCTGCAACTTACTCTCAAATGGCTTCAGATCCCTTCACCATCCTCATCCTACACCTCTTAATCCGCTTCAGTTCTTCTACCCGGAGGTGAGGCTCCTTGGCAAAGTGGTTACAGAACAGTGGCAAAGGCCCCATATAAAATCAAATAGTGAGGTGGGGAAAAGCAATAAAAATAAAAATGTACATTTATCACTGGGAGGAAGAAAACTGTTACAGAACACAACGACTGGCAGAGTGAACTGCGTTTGTGTCAACAGCATGATCTCTAAGTAACACCACCATCTTGAACGGCTTGTAGCACCATACAGGACAGGCCTCAGCGGTATCAAATTTACGGTACCGTGTGTCTGCATTCTCACTTGTTTCTTTTTCATAAACTGCAGCAAAATGCTTGAAAAACCTTTGCATTTTCAAAAATTAAAGGCATCTGTATAAATAGATTGCCTTTGTCTACACTATTCCAAAACCACACATTTGTCCATTGCCTTTGTTTGAAAAGAATCAAGTTATTTAATGGGGCGCCTGGGTGGCTTAGTCGGTTAAGCGTCCGACTTTCGCTTGGGTCATGATCTCGCGGTTCGTGGGTTCGAGCCCCGCGTCGGGCTCTGTGCTGACTGCCAGCTCAGAGCCTGGAGCCTGTTTCAGTCTGTGACTCCCTCTCTCTCTGACCCTCCCCTGCTCACGCTGTCTCTCTCTCTCTCTCCTAAAAATAAATAAAACATTAAAAAAAAAAAAGTAAATAATATGTATTTACAGGTATATAAACATCTAAACTTTTGGATTATTTTATTCCCTTTATGGTAATGCACCCAGCACTGAACATAGTGCCTGAGGTGTGGTCTAAGAGAGAATGGGGCTGGTGCCTCCATCATGCTAGAGACCGTATTTCTACAAAGGCAGCCTGAGACCAAATCAGCTTTTTGATGATCACATCTAATAAACTTCCAGTTGATTAAAATTACTCTGTCCTTTAAAAAACAAAACAGATAATAATATGCTGTTGCTCTCTTCTTGAAATCGAGAGGTGTTCTGGATCTAAAATTCATTGATATCCTCTGTTATTATATAATCTGGCTGTATTTCGAGACCTTTTGGGTAATCAATATTCCTTGTTCACAAGGTATGTCAAAGAATAGTGCCTACCTTTTCAGTTTATTTATTTTTTAAATGTTTTATTTATTTCTGAGAGAGAGAGAAACAGCATGAGCAGGGGAGGGTCAGAGAGAGCTGAGAGAGAAAGACAGCGTGAGCAGGGGAGGGTCAGAGAGAGAGAGAGAGAGATACAGAATCCGAAGCAGGCTCCAGGCTCTGACCTAGCTGTCAGCACAGAGCCTGACGCTGGGCTCGAACCCACAAACTGCAAGATCATGACCTGACCCAAAGTCAGACGCTTAACTGACTGAGCCACCCAGGCATCCCAGTGACTACCTTTTTAAATGAACCCTCTGAAAGCAACTTCACTAAACTTGAAGGGTGCATGGCTGCGTATGCCAGACTTTCCCTCCTGGTGGTGGGCTCTGCCACCTCCACTTCTATACTGAGTTTTGCCTTGTTCACAGACAGATTTGGACTGATAATTTTCCTTTTTAATTTTTTTTTTCATTTTTCTTAATGTTTATTTATTTTTGAGAGAGAGAGACAGAGCACAAGTGAAGGGGAAGAGAGAGAGGAAGACATAGAATCCAAAGCAGGCTCCAGGCTGAGCTGTCAGCACAGGGCCCAACATGGGGGCTCGAACTCCCAAGCTATGAGATAATGACCTGAGCTGAAGTCAGACACAACCAACTGAGCCACCCAGGCGCCTCTAGAGTGATATTTGTTCTAATTTGACACACTTCTTCCTGTGAGTAAAGCATGTCAAAAGAATTTGCCTGAAGTCCTGAGCTGCAAAAGTTTCTAGCAAATGTCTAGGTCAGTTTTGTGACCAGTATCTAGAAAGCATTATGCATCTTCACACATCACTGGTAAGGCTGAACAGTGTAAGAGTTCACTGCAAACTACAGATTCAAACAGGGTTTGAAACCTGACTCACCCATTACTGTCAGTGGAACCTTGAGGTTAAAGGTTATTCATCGCTTTGCCCTTCAGGTTTCTCATCTATAGAATGGGGGTTAACAACGGCATCTACCTGAACGGGCTGATGTGAGGGTTAGGAAGGGAGTATGTGTAAAGCTTCCAGTACCTGGCACATAATAAGCACTCTATGAAACGTTCACTGTATTTTTCAGTTTCACTATTTTGCCATGTTCATTCCCATAATAAAGTTTGGTTCTTCCGCTTTTAACGTCTTGGTTCTTAAGCAACTTTTATCAACTTTAACCCTAGAAGATACATACATACCAAGATTCTGCCTTCTCACTTAATATTTTTCTCTTGGGAAAAGAACATAACCAGCTACTGCTGTACTCCAGGCTCAATTTCCATCTCACTAGTTCCAGATGATCCTTACCAGGCATCAGTCACCAACTGAGGTTATGATATAAAGTCTCTTTTATCTTGTTTAGGAAGGGGATCAGACAGCAAGTATTGCTTTTGGCCCTAAATTTTCTCCTCCATGCCTTCATTTTCCTTTTCATCTTAAAACCTACTCTCCCTCAAGGCAATCGGACTTCCAAGTTTATCATATATGTTCCTCCCTCCTACTTCAGTGTAAGCCTCCCTGATCCAGTTAGCTAGCCTCTGGGCGGATGCTGCTGCCTGGTTCTCATTATGTGCATTCCACCTTGAGCCAAGAAACTCGCATTTAATTATCTTAATGCATGGTTCAGACATCCAAATCTTGTTCATAAACACCATCTGCATAAAGAATTGTTCACCTTCCAGAGCTCTCTGTTCCCAAATCCTAACCAGCCGCAGGAAGAGGTAATGGAATATCTGCACTCTTCCAAACCTTTGGTTTCTTGTCCAAGAACTTGTGGTTGTTCAAGATGCTTTCCCTTTCCCTTCTGAATATGGTATTGAGTCTCCCAGGGAACACAGGAGAGGCAGCAGCCAGGAAGCACCACAAGGCCGGAAAACTCTCATCACTGCCAGGACAGGACACCCAGGAAGGCAGCAGCACTGACTGTCCACGTCCCTACTAGGCCCCTCCACGAGGTGTCACTGGCCGGGCCTCCCTCCCATCAAGACAGTAGCAGGTTTTCTCTCATCTTCAGAGGCTGGAGAGCCTCCTATGGGCTCTTTTTTTGCTCCTCTGTGGAGGAAGCTCAAATTCATCATGTATCTTCATGGGGACAGTTTGTCTTTTCTCCTTGCTCTGTGTCACTTTACAGTCTCTGATGACCCTCTGGTACTTCAATATACCATTTCTCCTCCACAATGTCCACATTCATCCTTGAATAAAACTACCGTACATCCTGAAATGAGCTGCATAATTAGGGAGCTTTTCCCCATCCCCTTTCCTTTATGTCATTACTCAACATGCCCTGGTTCAGGGCTAATTCCTCTCTGCCACTCCGTCTCCTGAACTAATTCGTTTCTTTTTTTAATTAATTCTGCCAATCAATCTAGGAATTCTTTATTCCCAACAGTCTCGACTCCTACAGAGAAACATTTCTCAGCTTCCTCCCTTTTTCACAAACTGTCATGGTGCTGAAGCTGTATTCTGGATCTGCCCTTTGGCAGGAAGAAAACACCCTTACATGATTTCCCTTGTTCCCATAATTTCAGAACTCCTAAACTGGGATTCCTTGTGGATCTTCTTGTCTCTGGAGAGATAAAAATACTTTTTGCTACTGAACTCCAGTCTCCCTCACCTCTGAGAACAGCTATTCAAGCCCACCTACCCTGTTAAGCCATGGTGATGGAAGGATCCATCCACTTAGGAATTTATTACCAAACTCCTATAATAAAAGTAGTCTGCAATAATCCCTGAGTGGAGAACCAACTATGCAACATAAAAACAAAAACAAAAACAAAATTCCTGGATCTTCCAAACTCTGCCTCAAATATGTGTCCCTCCTTGGCCTTGGACTCTGGATTTAGAGCCCATATTGACACAGATTTAGTATTTTATAGATGTTCATTACTTACTATTACAAATATTTTTCTTTACTTGTAACCAATAAATTAAAATACTAATGGAAAATTCACTGATTATTATAATATTGATTATATTTGTGATTCATAGAACTTTCCTCTAAAGAGCTTAACCAGCATGGAGAATCCCTTCAAGATCTAGCCATTGTTCTAATGAAAGCCATACCATCTCTGTCCACATACTAGTGAGAACAGAAACCAACAGCTTCCTGTCCCTGTGTTAAAATAAGTCTCGGAGCAACATACTTTCCCAATCTCGTGTTAAACAAGGTTGAGAACATCCAAAATCCAACGTGCTGCTTACTCCACGAAACCCTTGCATCTGGAAGATAAGACCATAAACCACCCAACATAGAATAAGCACCCACAGCTTCCTCCTCAAGACTTTAAGACTTTGCATCTCAGTCCAGCCAATCCAAGGCTGTTTTGCCCTAAACCCTGTGCCATCTAACTAGCTGCCCATCTCATAAGATCCACCTAAGCATCCTCCAGCCCAGGCCCTAAAACTTGACAAATATCCTCTCCTGACTTCCCCTTCCGGAGACACCACTAAAACTCTGCCCAGGTGCTCTCCCTTACTGCAGCAGGTCTAATCAACTTAGTTTTGCTTCAGCAACAGGCTTGTCTGGTGGTCTCTTGTGGAGTTAACAGTCAACACTGACCTCTTCTCGCCTATGTTTTTCTTCTTTGGGGATGTTATCTGCTGGTGCTATGTCCCCAACGATGCATTCTGCCATATCGTGAACCAGGGCTAGACGGATACATCTGACCAGGCAAGAAATGGTGAATAATTATACAAAATTAGATTCACTACAGGTTCCTTCTCTATACTATTTTGAAGTTGCATATTTTTTTTTCTCCACCCTTCACGGCATTTTAATCCAGTATTTTCTAAAGTAATTATATTCTACCAGCCCACAAGAGTTCTGATTCAAAACTACTAGTTAATATTTATTCAACACAATAATACATGAATGCAGGGCAAACCGTTAACACGAATTTTTTTTAAATGGCTGGTTTTTCAAATTTCGCTTTCAAAGGTTGGTAACTTCAGAATACCAAGCCATGAGGAGATGATCTGGTTATAGCATCTACTTACTGATACAAAATTCAGAAACAATCATCTCCCTAATATACTAGTTAGATATCAAAATAAGGCTCTTTATAGAGAAATGGGTGGAGTTGGACAGATCTAGGTTCAAATCCAGAAACCATTTATGGAGCTGTGTGACCTTTGCCAAGTTACTTAATTTCTTTTAATGTTCAGTTCTGTCAGCCTTCATTTTTTCATCTGTAAAAAAGGAATGATACATCATAAGGTTGGTATAAAAACTAAATTTGATAACTTATGTTCCTGGCACATGTTGATCATTAAGCAAGTGGATAAATGATAATGATTAGTGATGAGGATAATCACTGTCAAAATAATGAAGGCTTAATGATGTAAATGCCCCAGAGGGCCATCCGTTTCACGTGCCCACTATCTCCAAGGAGGCATAAGGCCTAATAGCCTCCTCAGGTGTGTCCCATCCACAGTCTCTCTCTGTCATCCAGTTCAAATCTCAGACTACACTTAGATTTATCTCTATTCAACACTATATTCATCTTGTACTTTTTGCCAAAATTCCCACTTTGACACAATCTACAGAATAATAGAGCTAATGAACCCCCTCTAATGAACCTTTGCTAGAATCAAGGTGATTTACTTATTGTTTCCAAAATATACCTTTACTTTCATACCATCAGAGCTTTGGTTGTTAACCCGAGCTCTCTGCACACTGTGCCTTCCATTCCTCTACCTCATCAACTCTTCAGCGCTCACCTCAGACTCCGCTCTCTCCGTTAAGATCACCCAAGAACACATGATCTCTTCTGTTAGAATAACTTGCTAGTTTTTTCTTAAACTCTGTATTTATTTTATTTTTAAAGTAATCCCTATACCCAATGTGGGGCTCAAACTCATGACCCCAAGATCAAGAGTCACAGGCTCTACTAACTGAGCCAGCAGCGCCAACCTTGCTAATTTCTGAACATAACTTATTTTGTTATTTTTATAGAAGCCAGTTGGGACCAGTCTAATTCGACACTTGTTTTACTGTCTTATATTGCTAGGAAACTCTGTCCTGTGTTCAAAAAGCATTTTAAAACATTTGCTGACTGACTGAAGGAGAGGCTATCTCTTTCTCAACTACATCCTGCACATTGCCTCCCTAAAAAGTCACCTCACCAACAGGTGCTAGAATTTATGAAAGGGGCTAGATTAAAGCACACGGTGAACTAATGCAATGATAGGATTTTAGACATACCACACTCACTCTCAAGCCCTAGAAATTCTAATATCACACTTTTGTTTTCTTGAGACCAAGGTAGGCTCTATCACTTGCCAGGGAAAACCCAGAATGCAGTTTACAACTGAAGCAATCAACACACATAATTCCCCTTCCTACATCCTGAATTTGGACAGTTTGTCCCAAATAATGTATCTTGACAGATACACTAACATGCAAGAATTAGACACAGGCCTCAAGTTAAGTGGTACATACCCACAGCCCAGAGATCCTGACAAGCATCACCGTTCACATCAGCTTACCGGTCTTTGTTAAGATGCTCATCTTTGGTCACCAGAGACATTATTGCCATTCTGTACATGTGATCTGATACACTCTCTGGACTCTGAACATTTCTGTATACCCAGCCAGTCCTTGGGACTCTCTGAAGAAAATGAAGAAGAGAAAGAAGTTCACAAAAATAAATATTTAAACTATCTGTTATGCTCTTCAAGAGAAGTCCAGAGAATAGGGTATAGAAGCAGAGTTATGGTTTCAGAAAGTATTAAAAGCTTCTCAATTAAACATTAATTTTTTTTTTTTTTATTTAGAAAGGGGTGCCTGAGTGGCTCAGTCAGTTAAGCGTCTGACTTCGGCTCAGGTCATGATATCACGATTTGTGGATTTGAGCCCCGTGTCAGGCTCTGTGCCGACAGCCAGCTCAGAGCCTGGAGCCTGTTTCAGATTCTGTGTCTCCCTCCCTCTCTCAGAAATAACTAAAACATTTTAAAAAATTTAAAAAAATTCTCAGCTAACTTACTGGTCAACATCTGGAATCAAATAAACCAGGGAGGTCAGAGAAGGAGAAAGAGAGAGGGAGAACTAATTCACAGGCATATCATGCAAAATTCCAATAGTCAAATTACTCTGTGTTACTAATGTGTAAATTATGGAACTTCTACAAGTCCCTTAGACAGAAAAATAAAGCTGTAAATTATTGTGTTTTTCCTAACTACAAGAGTTGGGACTTTCTGCCTTCAAACACTACCATTCAACACAGGTAGAAAACCTTGTGGTGAAAGCTTTGAACTTGAACAAGTGACAGACTTCCAAATTCTGGAGCAGAAAGGAGAAAGGCATTTCCAATTGCTCTTGCTACCACCCGGTCATAATTCTTCCTTTTGTTCAGATCAGGATGTGATCTTGTGAGACTGTATTTTCTCCCCAAAGGGTACATTTTTTTTTTTCTTCAAAAAAAATTTTCATGTCTTTATTTTGAGAGACAGAGACAGAGAGCGAGCGGGGGAGGGTCAGAGAAAGAGGGAGACCCAGAATCTTAAGCAGGTTCCAGGATCTGCGCTGTCAGCACAGAGACCGATGCAGGGCTGGAAACCATCACCTGAGCCGAAGTCAGAGGCTTAAACGACTGAGCCACCCAGGCGCCCCCCAAAGTGCACATTCCTAAAAGACTGTATAAACAGTAGCAATACCGGCAGGAAACAGATAATCTGCTTTTAACTTGTGGAAATTTCTGCAAAAATTATGGATGGGGGAGAACAGAACGGAAGGGGAGGGCGCGCAGGATACAATTCCAGTATGGACTACTGACAATATTGTTTAAAAAAAAAGTCGGGGCGCCTGGGTGGCTCAGTCGGTTAAGCGTCCGACTTCGGCTCATGTCATGATCTCACAGTTCGTGGGTTCGAGCCCCGCATCAGGCTCTGTGCTGACTGCCAGCTCAGAGTCTGGAGCCTGTTTCGGATTCTGTATCTGTCTCTCTGACCCTCCCCTGCTCACACTGTCTGTCTCTCTCAGAAATAAATAAAACATAAAAAAATTTTTTTAAAAAGTCTTGTTATCTCTAGAAGGAGCTAAGAGACAAATTTAAGGCATCCCGCTGACTGATGCGCAGGTCAGCTCTTCCCACGGCCGTCAGAGGGCCACCCTTAACCGCGCAGCTGAGGGGTCGTGGGCCCCGCCTGCCCTCGGGGCGGACACCGACCGGCGCGGAGGGCCTCGCAGCCCTGCGCGCCGGCTGCTCGCCAGGAACCGCTCGAATGGCTGCCCGCGCCGGCCCCCGCCGAGCTCCAGGCTCGCCTCCCCACGCCGGCCGCTCGCGGTTCGGCCTCCGCCGGGCCCGGGTCAGCCTGACAGCCCGGCCGCGCCCCCGCCGCCGGGGGGAGTTTCTCGGCCCAACCCTGCGAGGCGGGAGGGCGGAGGGAAGGTGAAGGCCCGGGCCCGCGGCGAGCAGGGGCTCCGGGGCCCCCGCGGCCACCCCGACCTCTCCCCGCGCGCCGCCCTCCCGGCCCCAAACGGTCCTGCCCGGCCCGGCGCCCGTTCACCTTGAGCTGCCCCACCAGCCGCAGGAACTGCAGCAGGTTCTGGGCCCCGCGGCCCGGTACCGCCGCAGCGGAGGCCGAAGCCATGCGGCCACCGGTCCGGCAGATCGGAGCAGGCCGGAGCAGGCCGCGAGGCCGCCTCCTGAAGCTCCTCCCCCTCCTCCGCCTCCTCCCTCCCCCTGCTCCCCCTTCCCCCCTCCCCCCCGCCTCCTCTCCATCATACCCTTTCTCCCCTAACTCCTTTCCCTCCCTCCCCCTCCTCCTCCCCCAGGGTTTCCCTTTTTGGAAAAGAAGTGTTCCACCTTCCGGGCCCTGATGGCTGCCCCTCAGGCACTGAACCATTCGTAGCAGGCATACTGTTTGGGGCACTACTTGTTTGATCATCTCTACTCAGCTGAACTCTCAAACTTTTTTTTTTTTTTTTAATGTTTTATTATTTCTAGGAGAGAGAGAGACAGCGTGAGCAGGGGAGGGTCAGAGAGAGAGGGAGTCACAGACTGAAACAGGCTCCAGGCTCTGAGCTGGCAGTCAGCACAGAGCCCGACGCGGGGCTCGAACCCAAGAACCGCGAGATCATAACCTAAGCGAAAGTCAGACCGACTAAGCCACCCAGGCACCCCTGAACTCTCAAACTTTTAAAGGGATTGCATTGGGTAGGGGAGAGGCAGAGGGTAGTGTGCCTTTGGAGTAGGAGGGCTACGCATTATCGCAGGAAAATGTTGCCAAAATTAGCAACTCAGGGTCTGACGGGGAAGGAAAAAAGTCTACTGAAAGGTGGGCAGTCTCTGAACATTTTAAAAGACGCACAGGAAAGTAGTCTGGAAGGCAGAAGTAAATTAGAAGAGACTAAAACACTGGGAGCACTTGGGACTGGCCATAAAGGGCTAGGGAGTGAAAGCAATCCCATGGTGCAATCACAGCCTCCCTGACATCTCAAGCACTGGAGAATCCCCTACTCCCAAAAGCTGTCTGTCTGCCTCCACTGTCTTAATTTCATCAACAACCAATGTTACCAGTTTTTAAAGGCACTTAGTGGACATGCATACACAAGGACTCAGGGAGAGGGTAATGTCGGGAAGAGACTATATGGGGCAGGGAGGAAGTAGGGAGATCATTTAGGAGACCATTGATATAATTCTTTGAGATGATTTTGATTTGGTCCAGAGTGGTAATGTAGGTGGTGAGAGGTTGTTAATTTTGTACGCTAGTTGAAGGTAAGACTAATGAGATTTGTGACAGATTGGACATGGAGTATGAGAGAAAGAGAAGGATGACTCCACAAAATTTGGCCCTGACCAACTAGAAGGATGGAGCTGCTATTTAGTGAGCTGGAGAAAACTGCAAGAAGAGTATGTTGTGGGGAAGGGTCAGAATCAGAGGTTTGGTAACCCGGGTACCCAACATTTAGAATTTGGGACGCAGAGAAGAAGCAGTCAGTGAGAGAGAAAGAGGACTAAGAGATAGTTATGTTCTAGAAGCCAAGCGAAGAAAATATTTCAAGAAGGAAGAAATGTGGTTGTTGTGTACTGGTTTGTTGTGATTTATGACAAAAATGAGATTGTTTTTATGAGTAAAGTTGTTTTGATTAAGAAGGAAGTAAGGATGTGGTCATCACGTCTGTTGTTGTTTACAAGCACTTAGGAGCTCAGCCGCAGAGGGATGGTGCTGGGGGTTTAGCAGTAAAAACTTAGGAAGGACAAACCAGCTATGACAAGGGGGACATTTAGACTCTAAATGCCAAGAGTTTGTAAGGACTGTCAGAGAGTGTTTGCTCTGAGCAAGGTGACTCTGCTGATCTAAATAGCTCTTGGATGACCTTGGGAGCAATTAAGGCCTGCTGCTGTAAAGACAATTCTTACCCTCAAGTGGCAAAACCCAAGCAATGGCAGGCCAAGGAGATCTCGCAGTGCACCCTACCAACATGCTCTAGCAACAGGGGATTTTTTTTTTGTTTTGCTCTGCCAGCAGGACATCAGCGATTGGTTGGCTAAGCCAGCTCCTTAGTATCCTCCTCTCCTGAGTATCAACTAGTATAAAGATACACTTCAACTAAATATGGTCTTTCTTTCATCTTCCCTTGCCTGGAACAATAGTGTGATTCATCTGTCATTGGTTTGGAGTAGGTTATTTCTTTACTGGGTTATTAGGAGACATTATCCTGTATGCCATTGCTTTGTAAAATTCCTACAGTGAACCTATGATAAATAAATTGCTGGTACAGACAAATTCAGTCTCTGAGGATTAATTTGCCTCCCCCAAAAAACAGTGGTCCACCAAGTCAGTGTTCTGTCAGATAAGGATTGAGGTTGATTACCAGACTTAGTAAATTCAGGGTCATTTGTGATGGTGGTAAGAGCAGTTTCTCTGTAGAGGGGCAAGCAGAACCCTAACTGGAGATCATTCCGGAGAAAACAGGAGTGAGTATTGCAACTCACTTCAAATAGAGTGGGGCTACTGGAGGACGGTTTTATTTCTTTTAAGACCAGAGATATTATAGTCTGTTTATTTACTGATAGAGGTAATCTAGCAGCAAGATAAAAATTAATGATACAAGAAATGAAGGAGAGAAATGCTGGAATGATGGCCCAGAGTAGGTAAAAGAGGATGCAATCTAGTGCATAAGTTGAAAGATAAACCTTAGGAATATGGAGAATTCATCCATAATACAGGAAGAAGGAAAGTATACGGTAACAAATTTATGGCAGATGTGGGCATGGGAGATTGTAGAGGTCTCTTCTGATTGCTTCTGTTTTCTCACTGAAATAAAAAGCGAAATATAGACGAGATTATGTTTTAGTAACAATCTCCCTCTGTATTGCAGGAGTTCAACACATCAAAAGCTTGCTTCTCTCTTGCTAAATGTCTATAGCTGGTCAGCCAGGGAATGCTGCTCTAACTCAGCCACAGAGCTAGAGGGCTCTCTGTGCTCCTCTGTGGCTGAGACTGACAAGAGAAGGGTGACATCCTGCGGCTTAGAGCCTGTTTCTGGAAGTGGTGTATCACCCTTCTACATGTCATTGGCCAAAATAAGCAACACTATCGTATCTAATTCAAAGTGGGGCTACGGGGTGCAGTATTGCCATGCTTCTGGAAGGAAAGGAAACCAGAACACTTGTGAGTGGAAGAGGAGGCATTGGACGATTATGGAGAGTGAAGGTATAAAATAATTGTTTTAAAGAGTGGGACAGCAGATGTAAATATGACTAAGGGCCGAGTGAATGGCAAGGACAGTGGGGCTGTGTTAAAGCTGGTTAGGGGTGATGGGCTAGGTGGTGCCCAATAAGGGAAGGATCAGAGATAAAGTGGTCAGGCCCCCTGGAGGAAAACAAAACAGAACAAACAAAAGGTCCAGTAGAATAAGAAAGAGGAGATGTTTGGTTTGCAGCAGAAGTACATAATGAGGAACATTCTAGAGATGGGTGTCATGAAGCAATGGGATTAAAAGCCAGATGGTGAGTGCACAGTACCGCCTGTAAGTTTTCCTTCTGAGCAGTTCTGCCCCCCTTCTTTTGCCAACAGCGCCTTGATTTCCTTTTGATTTCCTCATTCATGCAGGCCTCATTTAGTCTTCATGGGTACCTCTATGTGTATCTGCAACTTTTTTTTTACAAAATACATCTGAGTACTCTTTACTTTGTGTGGCAAGCTATAAAGAATTTCTCCAGTTGCCTAAATTATCAGGAGTTAGAAGACATTAGGTTGACCAGAAATTGGGCACATATTGTTTTTGAAAGACTCTATTTTAAAGATGATAATGGATTTTTTGAAGGGATTTTATTATCCAAAAATAAATTGTTATGACAATTCAAAAAGTACTGTCACCTTGTTGCTTTTCTAAACTGTAAAGATTGATCAGGGCCTGAAACAGGGCTTATTCCTTCCTTGACATCAAAAATACCAAAAAGAAAGTGACTATGATACATAGAGTAATGGCTTCCCAAGGATGTCTGTCTGCTCATCTCCAGAGCCTGTGAATATGTTATATTAAATGGCCAGGGGGAATGGCAGCAGAGGAAATTTAGTTTGCTAATCAGCTGGATTTAAAACCCGATTACATTGGATTATCTACATGGGCCTTGAAGATGGAAGAAGAGAACAGAAGAGTAAGTATCATAGTGATGCCACATGGGATTCAACCAGCCATTGCTGGCTTTGAAGATGGAGGGGGGTCATGAGCTAGGGAACATGGGCAATCTCTACAAGGTAGAACAGGCAAGAAAATTAGATTTCCCTTTCAAACCTCCAGGAAGGAATGCAGTCTGGTCAACATCTTTCTCTTGACCCAGTGAGACCTGTTTTGGACTTCTGACTTCCAGGACTGTTAGATAATCAATTTTTGCTGGGTTAAGTGTGTTCTAAGTTTGTGGTAATGTGGTGTAGCAGCAATAGGGAACTAATAGAGTGACTAATCATATTGGATGACCTTGACTCCTTTTTGCCAATTACCCCTTTTCACTCTTTTTTCTTCCCCCAAAGAAAAGAAATTGGCAATCCTATTTGATTTCTACCAAACCAGTGACTTATTTCAAGGACCTGTTGGCCAATCAGTAGCGTTGGGGGAAATCTGAATCAATTTGTCTCTGCAGAAGGGCCGACCGTGTTAAGCAATGGGTAAGGAAAACTATTTGGCACCACTTACTTGAGTCAGTTGGAAGAAAAGATGAAATTAGTAGGCTCTCGCTAGAAGGCTTCTTCCCTTGGGCCCACTAGACATTTCAGGTGAATCTGTGAATATCCTGAAATAGTCTACAAGTTGAGTTGCTTCTGAGGATTTTTCTCTTGAACAAATCCTTCAAGAGATCTGCGACCAGAAAGAGAACGTTGCTAGGTGTGCAGCTGTGGTGCAGCACATGATCCTGTGGTCTTGGTGTTACAGTAAAAAAAAAAAAACTACAGCTGATGGAGCCTCTGCTATGACATGTGTTGTCACATAGCTCACTGATTTTTTTTTTTAATTTTTTAAAGCTTATTCATTTTTGAGAGACAGAGACAGAGCATAACCAGGGAAGGAGCAGAGGGAGAGGGAGACACAGAATCTGAAGCAGGCTGCAGGCTCTGAGCTGTAAGCACAGAGCCTGATGCGGGGGTGGAACTCACTGACTGCAAGATCATGACCTGAGCTGAAGTCGGATGCCCAACGGACTAAGCCACCAGGTTCTCCTAATTCACTGCATTTTAATCCTCCTGCCCTCCCTCCAAGGTATTAATAATCCCACGCTTCACATGAGGAAATTACGTTGCACAGAAGCTGACAAACTGGCCTGTTTTGTAGGCAGGGAACAGTGGTGCCAGAATTGTAGGTCTGGGCCATCTTCCATGACACGTCTTTCTTTCCCTGACATCCTGCTGCTCCCTAGCCTGCTGGCTGTTCGTACCTCCTTCTTACTATTGTAAGTATTAAAAGAGACTCTATGTGTGAAATAGATTTTGTAGTTACTTAGGTAAAGAATTGGGGGAGAGACTAGATAGCAATGGATCAACCAAAAAAATCTGCCTTGAAAACCATCATAAGTATGCTTTAGCAATTGACTGAAAAGAATAGAGACCAAGTCTGACCAAGATCCAAGTTCTTTTTTATCCCCCCTTAAGATAAAATATTGCTCCTGCCTGCTGTATCTTCATAGATTTAAAAAAGTTAATAGTTGATCTATATCGGTGGTTCTCAACCTCAAGGTGATTTTACCCCAAGGGAACACTTGTGATGTTTGGAGACACTTTAGTTGCCACAAAGTGGGGCTACACCCAGTGGGCAGAGGCCAGGGCTGCTGCTAAAATTTCTACAGGCATATGACAACCTCCCACAACAAAGAGTTATCTGGCACAAAATGTCACCAGTGCCGAGGTTAAGAAGCCACGGTCTATAGGGCCAAGGAGAAAATGCGTGCAATTAAATTCCTTATATTGTTGATGAATTATAAGCAGAAAACTGATGTTATGTTTATAATAAAATGAATAAGGAAATAGGGGCACCTATTAATCAGTCAGTTAAGCATCTGACTCTTGATTTCAGCTTAGGTCACGATCTCGCAGTTTGTGAGTTCTAACCCTGCATCGGGCTATGCACTGACAGCACAGAGCCTGGGATTCTCTGTCTTTCCCTCTCTCTCTGCCCCTCCCCCCCTCAAAAATAAACAAACTTTGAAAAATAAAAATAAAATGAGTACGGAAATAAAATAAACAAGCTTCATATTAACCCTTCTTTTTTCAGTGGCGTAGAGAGGCTCCTGACAGACGCTGTGGAGAGATCAGGGAAATGAGAGGACAGTTTTGGTCATTTATGTAACAAGGTGAGAGCAGAGCTACTCCTCTCCCAGACTGGAAATGTGGGATAGTCAGTGTGGGAGCGAAGTAACTGTCTGAGAGGAATGTTTATTCAAGAGAAAGAGATTGGGCTTTGTTCTCTTTGCACTTCCCCCATAAAACCAGCCAGTAACTAAAGAGCTCTCCAAGCCTGGGTGGCTGAGGGTGATGGCAAGGACATTGCCAGGAACCATGTGCCTTCTTCCAGCTGAAATTAAGTGAAGCAAGGACGGTGTGGCTCCAGGCCAAGTGCCATCAAAAGGTGTGATGGTCACATTTGCACACATCTGGATTACAGAGTGAAGGATTTCTACATATGCAAAGACAACATTACTGTTTTTGTTTTGTTTTAAATTATCTGAGTAAATAATTCCTTTACATTAATTTTTTGGTAAGCCCCCAAATCTTCTCCACAGTTGTCCATCTTCAGAAACTAAAATATACTCAGAGTTGTACAGGTACCTTTTTTTTTTTTTAATGTTTTTTTATTTATTTCTAGGAGAGAGAGAGAGACAGCGTGAGCAGGGGAGGGTCAGAGAGAGAGGGAGTCACAGACTGAAGCAGGCTCCAGGCTCCGAGCTGGCAGTCAGCACAGAGCCCGACGCGGGGCTCGAACCCACGAACTGTGAGATCATGACCTAAGTGAAAGTCAGTCGCTTAACCGACTAAGCCACCCAGGTGCTCCATGTACAGGTACCTTTAGCTGCTCTATCACTCCGTCCTTATTACATGGGACAGGCTTTGACTTGAAGAATTAACTTAAATTCATATCTGAGCTCATGGAATATTTCTTAGTTTTATCATGATGGCTGACACTAGACAGAAGGATTCTTGTGGGTAGACATGGTCTGGTCCATCTTTTATCCTCAGAACCTAAAACCTAGCATGACGTTCCCCTAGATATGGTGACAAGAAAATGGCAGTGGGAGGGGAATGTAGAAGGGAGACCCATTTGGGGACAGAATTGCCCTGCTCAAAGGCGTTCATAGAGTGGCACAAATCAGGAGCTTAAAATGTTAATTTGATGAACAAAACCAATCTCTCAGAGATGGTTCCCTGCTTCTACCAGAGGAGATGCCATTGATCTAAGGGCTGCAGCTTTTGTGTAAAGCAAAGAGTATCCTGGATTGGGAGACACATGTGTCCCTCTTCTCCTGTGCTCCAGTGAGGCTGGGGTGGCAGGGACCGTCCTTCCTGTTTCTGAGACCACGGTCCATCTACCATTAGAGCCATGGCTGCAGCAACATCTATTCTGCTCTTTCTGCTGCTTGCTATGCTCTCATTTAAGCTTGTAAACTGCCTTTCAAACGGGAGCAGCCATGGGCCTGTATGTGCCTTCAGCTGTTTCTAATTCTCTCGCAGGCCCACTCCCTCCCAATAAATGACACATAGTAGAAGGTGTTTTACAGCTCCACTTGTTAATAGCGCCAGATGGTTCTGTAACAAGACCTAACATAGCAGTCAAGGTTAAAACACAAAATCATATAATAGGAGTAAGATAAATAGAATTTCATATACAAAAAAAGAGGCTGAACCATTTAATTTTTAAAGTGCCTTCTAATTCTAAAATTCTAACCTATAAAACATTTCCTCAAAGTTGAAGGATATGCTGTTTTGTACTTGGGCCGTTGGAAATCCCCCCAGTTAGTAGCGTTAGCTCATCTTCATAGATTCTGCTATAAACAAATGAATTAATGATAATGGGATCATTGAATCCACTCTTTTTCTCTGTCTCAGGGATTCAGGACTGAATGTCTATGGAACACTATAGGATTCCTCATTGTGTTTAAGTATATATATTTTTAATGTGATAGAGAACGTGAGCAGGGGAGCAAAGGAAAGAGAGAGACAGAGAGACAGAGAGATAGGGACTCCCAAGCAGGATCCACACTCAGTGTGGACCCCGATGCAGGGCTCGATCCCACAACCCTGGGATCATGACCCAAGCCAAAAATCAAGAGTTGGCCACCCAACTGACTGAACCACCTAGGCACCCCATTAGTTATTTTTTTCTTTTGCCAATCATTGTGTTTAGAAGATGATAATTGTCAACAAATAATTGCAGGCTGCACTATCAGATAAATTATTTTTCTTTAACCCTTCATAATTAATGATGAACATTTTCTTCCTTCTTTTGAGATGAGAAAAAATCTGAATGGATATCAAGGCCTCAGTTTAACTTGAAAATATGAAAAATTAACTTATCATCCTTTGTTACTTTGTGATTCATGTTGATTAATTGCCAACTAGTCGCTATTGAGCTAATCTATAAGCACAGAGAGATCTATTAATGAAGAAGTAACAAGCAAAATGGTAAAGTACTGCTGAACAGATCTGTGTATACTGTCCACAGCCCTATTCAGGATGGGTGAGAGAGGAGGGTGTGGGAATAAGCAGTGTGTTCCAACCTTCTCGGTAATGACAAGAAGAAATACAAACTTCTAGGAGTTTGGCTCCTTTGGCAATTTCAGAGCCACCACCTGTAGTATTAGAAGACCCCCACTAGGTGGCACCATGTAATCAGTGTTCTTTTTCATCAGCGGAAGGAAGCCTGCCTGGCCTTCCTGCATCATAGAATAATTTATTGTTCTGTGTTTGTTAATTTGGACTCAGAGAAAGGTTTCAGCTCACTCCACACATCCATGGCCTTTTCTATCTTCATTCTTTCCTGGTTTTTTTTTTCTTTGGTTCTTGGGAATCTGGGTCAAAACCTAGGGATAGGCATAGAGTTGATGGCCACCATGGTAGCGATAATCATGACAGACAACTTAGAGAGACACTGATAGTGGCCTGTTATTGAAGGTTTATGATGTTTTTCAGATATTACTTCCAAGACTCAAGGCAACTCTGCAAGGTTGCCTTCACTTTATGAACAAAGAAACTAAGGTTCAGAGAACTGAATCAACTTTCCCAAGGATACCCAACAAGGAGGTAGAGAGGCACAGGACGAACCCAAGTTTATGTAGTTGCTAAGGCGTTAATGGTCCTTGGGTCGTTCACAGAAGTTGAATATTGGGTATAGTGAGAAAAAACAAGAGTTTAGCCTTTATGAAGTTCATGATCTAAAAGAGGATATAGAGTAAAAATAAAGGAAATAGAGCAAATTATTTGTAATACAAATGAAAAAAAACATGTATACGTATATATAAGACATTTATAAGACAATGAATTTATAAGGAATGTGAAATTGTTGGATACATTTACTAGGTGTAGAGTCAGGAAGACATCCCAAAGTTGATTCTTTTCTTGGAGTAGAATTTTTCTCTGGGGACAGTTCTGAAGACATGAGTGATAATGGCAGAATAAAGAGCAGATATTCTTGGGTTTAGTTCTCAAACTCATGAATCCTTATTATTGATGGTGAGTTCTTTTTCTCATGACACTTGAATTTCCTCTATGTTCTTGGAGGTGATGTCTCAACTAGCATTCTATACATAGATGGAGAAATCTAAGGAAAATGTTTTGAGGGTTAAGAAACCCAACTATTCCAGATTCTTTATCCTGTAGAGCCATAAAAATAGCAAGAGCCAGGAATCTCATAACACTAAACTAAATGAATGTTTATTTGCTGGGGGCTAGGCATCCCACCTGGTACCTTGCATGCACCACTGAACTTAATCTTAACCCAACTCCTTAAAATGAGCATTCAGTTAGTATTCCCTCAGAGTGTCGAGCTTTGGCAGGTTGTGTAACTCACCAGAGAGCACACACCTAGAAGGTGATGAAGCCGGGATTTCATCCAAATTGGCAGATTAGAGAACCCAGCTTTTTACAATGCTTCCATTTAACATGCGTGTTACAGGGCAGTGAGCAAATGCTCTGGCCACTATAATACTAACTTAAGTTTGATTTGTAAGTTTCAAAGAACTTTCAAGGATGTTACTGTGTTTGAGGCTAGCAACAACCCAATGAGAAAGACAGTTTAGATTTTCTTACCTCTCCCTTCCCTTCCCCTTCCTGCTGATGGACACACATGCCTCCAACAGGGAGTTGAGTGCCTTAAGTTAAGTCACAGAGTTACTAAGTGGTGGACACTGGACTTCAACCCAGAGGTCTCATCCTTAGCCCATTGCCTCTCTCATACAATAGCAGCACCCTTTTATAGTAAATAATGTATTATTAGGTAACATTTCTGCCACTGGCACTCAGAATACATTATCTCTAAGAGTTCTGTTAAAAGTCAAGCAAGCTATTTAGGAAAAACTGTATGAATATCAATAATACATAAAGGCATATATTTCAAATTACTCCAAACTCCTTGCAAAGGAAAAAAATCTAAAATGATTTTCCAAATATTTTATATGAATGATTTTGGAGACATATGCATTGAATTATAGAACTATTTGGAGTCAACATCTGTGTTTTTTATGTGTTATAGAGAGATCTGTACTTTATTAACACAAACAGAACATAGTAGAGTTTAAAGGTAAGAAAGCTATTCAGATATAGCCTATAATATTACAGTGAGTGTTTATATAGTCCCAATATTTCCAGTATTCTCTAAGCTGAAAAATTCTGTGAACTCAGTGAGGGAAGAGTGGTCCAAAGGAAAGGACCCTAGGGTAGTCATCAAGTGGGTATGGTGTCAGTAGTCACTACACCACTCTGGACCCCAGGCTCCTTGTCTGTAACAGCGAGACCCTGGAAGACCTCTAAGGTCCCTATACTTCTAAAGAATAGTTCTTAATCTGAATAATATCTTGAGATTTGTGTTATTCACCAGAAGATCTAGAACCTTTAAGAATGGTCCAAACTGAAAAGTAAATTGTGAATTTTCCATTACTCTTTTAAAATTATTTTTATTATTTATTCATTTTTATGGAGATTTTTTCTTTATTGAAAAACTTAAGACTTGGGCACATCAAATCAAACCATTTCTGGGGGAGAAAACTCAAAACCCACAATAGAACAAAAAAAGTTAACCTGGGCCATAGCAGAACCCAGAGGATATATTCTTTTAATTGAAAAATTCTAGGTGCTTCATAAAAATATGGAATGCTCCGTGGCTTTGCGTGTAATCCTTGCGCAGAGGCGATGCTCATCTTCTTTGTATTGTTCCCATTTTAATATATGTGCTGCCGAAGCGAGCAGCCATTAATCTTTTTTACCGGTGAATTCACAAATGGTGAAAAAACATTTTGACGTAGAAAGCTCAGGTTCTATTTTCAAAGCACCAACCTGGCTACTTCCATACTAAAACATGCAGGATGGATGTACAGTCTCAGGTCCTTTGCGATCATTGGTAGAAAAAGCCAAATGCTGTGCAAAGAGAAAATGCTAGTGAACACAGATTCACTCCTCTGGTTGACAGCTCTTTGGACTCTGGCCCACAGAGAGGCCGTACTGGTTACTGATGATAGATGGCGCTCTTCACCAAAAGATCATCACCGCAACCTGATGGTAGCGCGGGAGCGTTACCGCTTTATTCCTTCCTTTAATGGGCTGCAGATGTTCAGTATAAATGAATGTGGAATGTATGAATATCCAAATAGTGATTATTAAGGCATCGCATTCCTTTGGACGATAAACCTCGTTCAGCACTGAAAGAAGGAAAAGGGTAAAAATAAGAAGGGCGAGAGTGGGGGAGGGGAGAGAAATCTTAAAAAAAACTTCCAGTGTTTCGAGAAATGTTTGTATTCTCTCGTGGGCCACCCGTAAGCTAATTTGAAAATTTGGGTTGCAAATTAGTGTGCCAAAGAGGTAGGCTTAGGATTGATTCTGCAGGTAGAAGGAATTGGGCTTTTAGGAACCCTAAGCCTCAGCGTTGAGCTTATATGTACCCGCATGCATACAGTGCTTTAGAGACCAAATTCTCAGAGGCTTTCAAAGGTACAATTGTTATTCTTAGTTAAAAAAAAATACCTGAAGGATTGTAAATTGAAATTAAAAACTTAGGATTTAATAAACTATGATTCAAATTTAACACAGAACTCCCAGAAAATAAGGCACAAGG
Organism: Proteles cristata cristata; assembly: GCA_017311185.1. Classification (NCBI taxonomy): domain Eukaryota; kingdom Metazoa; phylum Chordata; class Mammalia; order Carnivora; family Hyaenidae; genus Proteles; species Proteles cristata. The sequence goes on along the minus strand of JAESUZ010001857.1, from coordinate 2,540,497 downwards.
TCCAAATGGTCCCTTGGTTTTAACTGATGATATCACAGGATGCATCTTTTGATACCTTTCAAGTAGTGAATCTCTTTGTGGTCATGAAATAGAAGGCATCAAATTTTTCCTTGCATAGCCAAGTCAGCTGCCACTGGGTTAGCTTCCCAGGTGTGGTCAACTGTCTAGTTTATGTACCAGTATCCCCGTTTATACTTGAATTCCACCAAAGTTGGAGAACTCACTGTCTCATGACAACCCACCTTGGACAGTGCTTCTCATTCGATCATTCTACTTATATTAAAATAAATTTGCTTACCTGAAGTTCTTTTTTTTAATCCATCAGTAAAATAATATGTCAAGAAGCATTTTGGAGTATCTGCTACATGTCCGGCTCTGTTAGGTCTTAGGAATAAAAAGATACGAAAATTATATATAGTTTAGCGGATCTTGTGAGATTTATAATCCAATTGGATGGATCTCTCAATTTTTTCCATCCTAAGATTTCTAGGAAATAAGTCATACTCCTGTGGACGACAGTGGTACTCTATTGTAGGTACTTCAGCATCTCAGCAGAGAAAGGGACTGTAACCTGAAGGGGATCCTAAGTGACTCTATTTACCACCATACCCGCTTGATGACTGCCCTAGGATCCTTTCCTTTGGACCACTCTTTCCTCACTGAGTTCACAGAATTTTTTAGCTTAGAGAATACTGGAAATATTGGGACTATATAAAAACTCACTGTAATATTACAGGCTATATCTGAATAGATTTCTTACCTTTAAACTCTACCACCACAGTCCTATTTAAGAATCATTGCTCTGATGCTTTCATATTCCTCTAGAAGTCCGATCTTACCCAACAGGATGTCAGATCAAATATCTGAAGGAAACTGTCATATTTCTTTCTTCCCTCCACAATCATTTCTTCCAGCTAAATATGCCACAGGATTCAAACTATGATGATTGTATTCTTGAAGAAAAGATGGCCTCAGAAAAAGCTGTTCAGAGCAGCTCTAAAGGCAGAAGAAATATGCGAGAAATGCAACTGAATCCATCAGGCCAAATCAACAGCTGAGGAAAGAGAGGTGACGAGAAGGGAGAAGGCTGAGATTTGTGTGATGCCCCGTAGATGTGGTCTTTCCACAAGAACACTGTCCACATCACCAACCAAAAGTGTGGGGAGCACAGATGTGGGGATGCTCTTAATTCCCCATCTTTTTGTCTTCTTTTGTTCTAAGAAGATTGTTTCCTTGATGGGGGTTAGAAACCAGGTAGAAGAAACCACATTCTGTACCATGGTGAAGTTAAGATTTAGAGACAAAAGATACAGAGCAGGGAAAAACTGGGGCGGGGGGGGGGGAGGGGACGGGGCGGGGAGGAGGAAGAAGAAGAAGAAAAGACAAGCTAAGATAAAAATCATTCCAGCTTATATAGCTGGGATGTTTATAATGTAAAGAGACAGCTGCATTAAAGGATTAGGCCCCACTGCCTGATTAACATCATTTGATCTTTTGCTATTGAAAAGACCCTGTGTATTTTCAAAGGCAGTGGGTTTTTAAATAAAACCAGGAGTCTGGGTTAGCAGAAAGCTGTTAAAAAACAACTCACTTTTAGTTTAGTAATCTTTTTGTCCTACTTGTCTCATAATCTTCAGTTTCCTTCTTTGTGTTATTAAGGAGGCTGCACCTAAATCTGAAAATTGGGGCTCTAGGAAATTTGATATGACAAAAATAAACATGAAAAGTCATGATGACCTAAATTGGTCAAATCAGATTTTTCCCATGAATATCATCCTGGGGAGCTTCTTTTTTCTGTTATGTTCTGAGTTTATTTTTTTATCCTTTACTCCCCATTGTCAACTATCACCACACAATTTCAGTGAGAGAGATTAGCACATCATTATACCATGCCATTTTCATGTTTTACTTTCTATCTTGTTAATCTGCTTTCCTTCCTTCCTTCCTTCCTTCCTTCCTTCCTTCCTTCCTTCCTTCCTTCCTTCCTTCTTTCCTTCCTTCCTTCCTTCCTTCTTGTAAGTTAAAAGTGAGATCGGAACTCTTATTGTATTAAAGATTGATTGTGAGGAAGTTGAAATTTTCCATTAGCCAACTTTTGGGAGGAATCAGAGCATCTCCGCATCCATGCTGTCATCCCAGAGTGGCCGGGCAAAGAGGTGGGAGGGCCTCTGGTCATTTGAGAGGACCAAGCAGTCGTCATAACTAGTTCAGTCTCTGTGGCCCATTCAGCTCTTGGCATGGTTGCCAAGCCAGCCAACAAAGGAGCATTGTAATCCTGACAGTTTCCCAGCATTGACTGGACGGGCGCAGACCACCAACCAGCTCCCTTCACTTCTACTCTGTTCACAAGTGAGACCATGAATGGAAAAAAGTCAGTGGCAAAAATCCCACATCCTGCTGAAGTTAGTGTGTAGATGCTTTTCCAGCAAGTGATTCTGCCTCCAGGCTGGTAATGCTCATACCTGTTTCCTGTTTTCTTTTTTGTTTGTGTGTTTTTAAATACAGTTAGCTTACATGCTGATGCATAATCCTCACTGATGCCTACCAAAAAAATTAGGTTTGAGTTTTGATAAATGTGCATATGGCATGCAATAATATGAAAAATGGGAAGTGGAACAAAAATAAAATGTCATAAATGTAAAAAAAGATAAATTGAGATAAGCTTCCAAGTTAAGAAACTAGTGGTAGAAGCCACTGTGAATCTTAAGAAATTGAATTTGAAGAAATAAGAATATGGTTTTCAGGTATAAAGTGGAATCATTTTAACTCAATTTTGAATTTTGAATACATGCCCAAAAGTCTGCCCTTTCTATAGACCAAGCCAAGGACATCTCCAATTCTGGTTTTAAAAATAGCAATAAATAAAATAAAAATTTTTAGGACAGTGTAAATTCAAGAGACATTTATCATGTATTTATTACTGATTGAAAGTTAGGAACTATTTTTAACAATTAGATACAATGATATTTTAATATGTTTCAATGGTAAATGTGGCATAATTTTATCTATTTAAATTATCTTTTTAAAAATAAGTACAGATTACAGTAATGGGATGCCATATTTACATATCAGTTACCAAATACTCAAATGACAGTGTGCTGCATGCTGCTGGTAGAAGTGGAATGAGAATATGGTGTTTAAATTGGATTTGCAGCTTTAGACAAGAATTTAGCATAATCTTAGTAGAAGTCTGTCCCTTTGACTCAGTTATCCTGCTTCTTAAAATATATTTATGTGTTTATATGTTATATGCATATGTGAGAAATATTATACCAAAACCAAAATAAGACAAATACAATATTATTCATCAAAGGGAAAATAAAAGCAAAAACAGGAAGAAACAAAGCCCTCAAACAAAATGAAAATAGAGTTACATTGTTAATCCTAATTAACATGATAGAATAGTATGTAGCTATTAAAAATTGATGCATACAGGGGCATCTGGGTGGCTCCCTTGGTTAAGCGGGTAAGTGTTCAACTCTTGATTTTGGATCAGGTCATGATCTCATGGTTCGTGAAATTGACCCGTGCATGAGGGTCCATGCTGACAGCATGGAGTCTGGTTGGGATTCTCTCTCTCTTCTTTCTCTGCCTCTCTCCTGCTTGGGTACACTCTTTCTTTCTCTTTCTCTCTCTCTCCCTCTCTCTCAAATAAATACATTAAACTTTAAAACATAAAATTCGATGTACCCAAAGATTCTTAATAATATATGGGAGAATGCCTATATAAATGTTAGGTAAAAAGAAAAACTGTAATTGAGTGACTGGTAATGGTCTTAGCATTCAAAAGTGCAATGAACACTAATGATCACTATCTTGCTGGTGGGATTATGGTTGATTTTTCAGTGTACATTTCCACATATTCAAAATTATTGACAAACAGCATATGCCATATTTCAGGAACATTAAAAAGTTTATTTTTAAGAAAAACTTTCTTCTATTGTAAAAAAGACTAATGAAGCCTCTAAATGTCCATCTGCTCTGTTCTTAAGGGTTATTTTACTTAAACTTCAATACAAATGAATCGGTACCTTGACATGTTACCAGGAGGTCCTGCTGAGACGATGTTTGGTGCTGATTAGATTGACTTTCATTTCCTTTATTTTCTTCTTGAGCCATACCTAAAAAATATACAACAGTTAAGCAACATAACCTGGGGTTATTCTCCTATTACCCCAATATTGCCTGTGGGCTTGTTTGAGGTGGCTTATCATGGGGAGAATGAGGTGTCCTGAACTCTGATCAAGACTTCAGCATGCTGGAGCCAGTGAGCTAGGAAATAACTGCCTTCACGGACAGCTAAGCCACAAGGTGCCCCTCTTGGAAAAATCTAGCCAAATGTCACAGATTTACTGTTGATGATCAGAGTTCTTTTACTTTTATAGCCCAGCATTTTTTCAATTTTGTTTCATAGGTAATATACAAGTCTTACTCTATTAAACTCCAGGTACTGGGTCTCTCATACCACCACTCATTCAACTAGCAAATTTTAGACACCTTTTGTGTTCTGTGAAGGTATGTAGCCTAGTGGTTAAGAGAATAGCTTTGGAGTTAGACCCAGTTTGGTAGCACTAGCCTTAGACCGAGGCAGGAGGTGGAATGGTACCTGGGGATCTGTACCAGGCTCCACGTTCCTGTTCTGGCTTCTGGGGTTAGGACTGAGAAGTATGCGGGGCCAGAGGGCACATTACTGTGCAGTCTGTGCTCTGTGTTCACCCTGCTTTTTAGGCCATCAGCCAGGTACAAGGAACTCCAGAATTTTCTGCCCTAGAGCCCAAGCCTAATTCCAGTTTGCTCAGGCCTCTTCCGGGGTCCGTTTCTCTGAAAGAGCATTATACCACTAAGGGGTCACTCTCAGGTTCAGAGGGCGCCAAAGGACAGACATGTGGAAGGAGCTTGGCCATACAGACTGGCAGAGAGTCATTGTGAAATGGAAAATGTTTAACACAATGTCTACCATGCAGCGGATGCTTGACAAATGTTATTTTTGATATATTCCCTTAATATCTCATTACATATTTTCTGCTTTGAGAGAGAGAGAGAGAGAGAGAGAAAATAACTATGAGAATACAAGCTTCTATAGAGGTACACTATTTCTTTTTTAATGTTTATTTATTTTTGAGAGAGACAGAGAGAGAGAGAGAGAGAGAGAGCATGCAAGCTGGAGATAGGCAGAGAGAAAGGGAGACACAAAATCCAAATCAGACTCCAGGTTCTGAGCTGTCAGCATGGAGCCCAACTCGGATTGAACCCACCAGCCGTGAGATCATGACCTGAGCCAAAGTCGGATGCTTAACTGACTGAACCACCCAGACATCCTTAGGGGGACACTATTTTAGTTTTTGGTATCCAAAATGGAATCTTTTTTTCAGTAACTTGGCTGTTGTGCTGGACCAATTCCAATACTCTATATTCAAGCTAATTACATTCCTCCCCCACTGGATAAATTATCCTTCGCTTCCCCCATAAAAACCATCATGTTATACTTGTGAAACAAAATAGCTTCTGTGTCCTACCACACAGGCAAAAAATGGTTGCATTTCAATACATGCTGTATTTCTCTGCATGACTAATCTGAAGGCTGCATTGGGAGATATCACAGTGAGATGTGAGTTTAATTCAATGATGCATCTGAATAATGATAAATTCCCATTTAAATGGGAGCATTGTCACAAGATACCTTCTCCTGGTGAATTAATATGAAACACTTTTTTAAAGCATTATTTGAGTTGAGACTCAGCAGATGTGAGCTATTGAGTCCACCTCTAAGTCACTGCATTATGTAAGCAAGTCATTTATTCGTCTATTTGACTTTTTTAATGCCAGAGGCCTCAGCATTCATGAAATGGCTTACCACATGTTCTACTTTCATCCTGAATAATTCAGAGAGGTGATTTTAAGATAAAGCTGATAAAACTGAAGAGAAAAATACTGAGGATTGTTAAGAATTACTATCCTCTCTCTCTCTCTCTCTTTTTCTCTGAGTTTAGCATCATTTAGGCTTAAAATCCTTTCTTAATGTTTGATTTAGGAAGGAGAGCTTCATCTCTTGCGATCACAGACCATGAAGCGGGTGGGAGTGGCTACGTCACACTGGCCAGTGTTCATGAAGACTAGCAGGATAGGACTCATGGCTGAGAACACAACAGACTCCTCTTTGAGAAAGGTCCCAAGAAAGGTCATCACTCAATCTAAACTCTTCTAAATACAGGTGTCCCCCACGATTCAAAAGTCTGCAGTATGCCACTTTGCTTTAACAAAAGACCTACTTTAGTACCCGCTTTTGATAACTGAAAGAAATCTGAAGAGGATTTTCCCATTTAGGAAAAAAAGTGAAAAGCAAAAATAGCCTTCAGCCTTCTTTTGCTGCGGGTTGTTACAGAAGCAGCACAGGCCCCAGCAGCGAGAGGGGCCGGCTGGCTGAGCTCCTCCCCCTAGAACTCTCCTCAGCAGGTCAGCGTCAAGCAGCCAGGCCTGCGAACTGTGTCTGTGAGCATCTGTGCTTTCCCTTGATGCATTCTGTGCATCTATTAGTGAGATGTATCTTAAGGTATCAGAAAAGCCTGAGAGAGATTATTGATACGGTCTGGGAAGACTTAAAATCTTTTCCATAGAAGTTAGTGGTGATTACTTTTTAACTGTATGCCATTTCAACTTACAAGAGTTTTTGTGGGGATGCTCTGCTAACGCAGAGTTGGGGATGGGAGGCGGGGGGGAAGTGAACTTGGTTTTGAGACTTTAAGCAAGAGACAACTATCACTAAGAGAGTTACCCTTTGCTGCATTGCTCCTGTTGGGAAGGGATCTTGTTATGATCTTGTATATCTATGTTATATGAAGCAAGAGACTTGTTTACACGGCCACAGTGTGCCAGGCACTGTGCTGTCACCACGATGTGCTCAGTGCAAGGAGACAACAGCGGTCATCGATCTCTCCTGTATTCGCAGACTTGCTGAATTATTGTCTCTGCTTCAGGCAGAGGTCACTCAGGTCTCAGACACTTCCCTTCTGGCTTTATCTTCTAAGCTTTCAGTCTGAAATGTTTCTTTCATTCTAAGCCTCCGCTGCTAAAGCACAACAGATCATTGAAGCAGTTTACAAATCAGTCAGCCCCAGGTCACATTTTAGAAAAGGAAGCATCTGAATGATTCAGTGAATGATAGCTGTTTCATCTGACTGATTCTGAACAATGATCTCAATTATTTGTATTTTGGTTTGTATCTGTTGAGGTATAGGGTTTTTTTTTAAGTTTTTCAAGATATTGCCTTTGTCATTTTGCAAACACTGGCAGTGGAAATAATTTACGTTAGATTATTATCCCAGTTATTGCTATTATTTTGCCTATTAGGTAGGATAGCATTTTCTCCAAACCAGACTCAAACTGGTGATTCCAGAATAGGATTCTTTATTATCATGCAAGTCTAATTGGTAATCTGAATAATGATTCTGTGCATGATTTTGGAATGCTGCACCTTATTTCTCAAGGTATGTCTCTCCACAGAGGATAAAGTACGGACATAGAAAGAAAGTTTTTGTGTTCACTTTCTCCGGCAGATTGATGTGCTTAGCACATGGTAGATGTTCAATCAACTTCATACTTGAACAAATGAGAAAAGAATTAGAGATACTGAGTAAACTGCCTAGCAACACAGTTAAACAGCCAATTAATTAGGATTTAGTTAAAAGAATGCCTGTTAATTTTGTAGTGTCCACATGAGCAAAACTTGTGGCAGGAGAATGTTAGACACTAGAAAAATAAATCAGACCCAGTATGAGCACCATTTTTAACCATGGGTAAGACATGTTGAAGTTAGAACTTGGTTTGAAGCATGGGTTGAGTATTTACTAGCCAGATACTTTGGAATAAGTTTCTTAACTTTCTAAACTCCTCAGGGCTAACATTTCCTAATCAGCAAAATGAGGACATAATAGCCCTCATAGCACTATTGTGAGGATTTACTACTGCAATGCATATAAAATGCTTAGCATGATGCTTGGAACAAGGTAAGTACTCAAGAAATAGAAACTTATTTTTATTAAGAAACCCATAGCATTTGCTGTTATGCTTCATAAAAAAGAATATGAGTAGATTGTATGTACATTCCCTTTAAAAATAAAAGTCTCTCTAAATAAAAATGCATGAACCTGAAGTTCTCTGAAGAAGAACTTACCTATTGAATTTTTCGCCTTCACTGAAGCCTTTAAGGTAATTTAGCAGGAATTTGAAATTTCATTTAAATTTTGTGAGTTTCACTAACTGCGATGCTTCAGAAAGAGAGGGAGAACAATTGTTTACTCTGAGCAACCATCTCTTTCTGGTTCCCACAGTTCTCTCAGTACCACGATTGTCATTGTTTTGGCTCAGAACCCTCATTTTTAATGACTCCACCCCTTCATCTCATAACCAACCAGCCATTGTGATCTCCCCACAAATCTTTTCTTCCTGCTCCCATATCCACCACCGTAAGTGGTGCTTAGATCACTTATGCCTCACTATTTCAGGAGTTCCGCTGCCTGCAGATGCAGCTGGAAACCCTTGTCTCCCCAGCCCCCGTCCATGAGAGTGTGAGGAGCAGCAGTAACAGAGGTGGGATTATCGCATGTGGACATGTGTTAAACCCATCCCAGGAGATGCTCTGGACCCTCTTGCTCTCTCAGCTGCTTGCTCTCACCTGTCTGGGCGGCCCCTCTCAGACTACTCTTACCTCACCATGAGACATGAGAATGGTAGGCTGCCAAGGGTGAAGAATTAGGTGACTTCTTGGCACTTTTTTGATCTAAGCACTTGTCCTGCCCCTAGTCAGGCAGGCAGTTCTCAACACAATTCATTCATTAGGCTTCAAGCGGGAGACATCATTTGCTGGGAGTCAGGACTCCAAAGTATTAAAAGACATGCTTTTACTGAGCTTGATCGCCTAAACACAATTTCCCTTGGGAACTGCCCAGCACTGTGGTCAAAAATAGTATTTTGATGATTCTGGTTTCTGGCTCAAAGTTATCCCCTTTAAATTCGCCTATCCTGGGGTGCCTGGGTGGCTCAATCGATTAAGCGTCCGACTTTGGCTCAAGTCATGATCTCACGGTTCGTGGGTTCAAGCCCCGCATCGGGCTCTGTGCTGACAGCTAGCTCAGAGCCTGGAGCCTGTTTCAGAGTCTGTATCTCCCTCTCTCTCTGACCCTCCCCTGCTCTCGCTGTCTCTCTCTCTCAGAAATAAATAAAAAACAATAAAATAAATAAATAAATAAATTCGTCCATCCCTCCCACCCCCTGAATCTCCAAATAGATCTTCTGTCTTCCTTTGGTTCTTTCCTCAACTTTCCAGTCTAGTTTATTATCATTTATTAAATATGACTTCCACTTATTACTACTTGCTAAAAAATGTTTAATACCTACCACTGATTAAAGAATAAAGACCAGATATATGGTTTGCATGGCATTAAGGGTATTTCTGGATCCGGCCCCAATTTAGCCTTCTGACTAATCTCCGAAGTTGTCTGACCTTCCCTCTCTTGTCCTTGTGAATAGCTGGCATGATTCCCAGTCTCTTCCACCACCACCACTTCTGCCTAAGCAAACCCACAGAGAGTGAAACATTGTAAATGAAGGGTATGGCTCCTAAAGCCAGGCTTTTTGAGTTCAGATTTCAGCTCTGCCACCAACCCACTGTGCAGACTTAAAAAAAGTTACTGAACTTTGTATCTTAGGTTCCTTATCTATCAAATGGGAAAATATTAGTGCCTGCCTCTTAGGATAATTCACAAGATCAAATTAATTAATGAATATAAAGTACTTTAAATCATGCCTGTTGGATGTAAGAGCTCTGCAGTTGTTAGATATTGCTATGTGGCTCGAGTTAAAAGCTCACACACTCATTGCAGGATAATTCTCCCCTACTTTATCTATGTTCCTTATGAGATGGTTATTAGATCCTGCCTTATGATACTAGTCAGTTTAATTGCTTTTACTAAATATTAAACACACAATAGCATATTTGAGAGGTATAAAGATGAATGACAACATAAACATCTGTATCTCCATGGCCAAGCTTTTTGGAGAATATTACTAAACTTCAGGGAAGCCCTTGATTGTTCCTTTCAGATTTCATCTGTGTTCATCCCTATCCCCATAGGTAATCTCCATTCAGACATTTTTCTTTAAATCAGTAGTAATTATCAGTGCTGATGATTCAATATAGAATTTCAAGTTTCTTTTTCTTGGGAAATCTTTCTTAAATTATAGAATTTAGCATTTCTTCTATCCCATGACTTGGTTTTTTTCCCCCTTGGGGGCTTCTACCTGCCTGTCTTCCATATCTATTATATTTTTGGGAGTCATTTTTTTAATCCCATCAATTACTTTTGAATTTTAAAATACATTTTAAAATCTGATTCTCTTACAAATATATTTTGAAATGGTTTTATTGACATATAATTGATATACCATATGACTCACCTGTTTAAAGTGTACAGTTCAGGGGCACCTGGGTGGCCACTTGGTTGAGTGTCTGACTTCAGCTCAGGTCATGATTTCATGGTTTCTGAGTTCAAGCCCTGCGTCAGGCTCTGTGAGGACAAACAGCTCAGGTCCTGGGGCCTGCTTCAAACTCTCCTCTCTGCTCCTACCCTCCTAATGCTCTGTCTCTCAAAAATAAATGTCAAAGCAACATGCAGAAGAATGAAACTAGATCATTTTCTCACACCATGCACAAAAATAAACTCAAAATGGATAAAGGACCTGAACGTGAGACAGGAAACTATCAACACCCTAGAGGAGAAAGCAGGAAACAACCTCCTTGACCTCCACCGCAGCAACTTCTTACTTGACACATCCCCAAAAGCAAGGGAATCAAGAGCAAAAATAAACTGTTGGGACCTCATCAAGATTAAAAGCTTCTGCACAGCCAAGGAAACAACCCAGAAAATTAATAGGCAACCAACGGAATGGGAAAAGATAGTTGCAAATGACATATCAGATAAAGGGTTGATATCCAGAATCTATAAGGAACTCACCAAACTACACGCCCGAGAAACAAACAACCCAGTGAAGAAATGGGCAGAAGATATGAACAGACACTTCTCCAAAGAGGACATCCAGATGGCCAACAGACACATGAAACGATGCTCAGCATCGCTCCTCATCAGGGAAATACAAATCAAAACCACACTGAGATACCACCTCACGCCAGTCAGAGTGGCTAAAATGAGCCAATCAGAGAACTCTAGATGCTGGCGAGGATGTGGAGAAACGGGCACCCTCCTACACTGTTGGTGGGAATGTAAACTGGTACAGCCCCTCTGGAAAACAGTGTGGAGGTTCCTCAGGAAACTAACAATAGAACTCCCCTATGACCCAGCAATAGCACTGCTAGGAATTTACCCAAGGGATACAGAAATGCTGATGCATAGGAGCACATGTACCCCAATGTTCATAGCAGCACTTTCCACAATAGCTAAAACATGGAAAGAGCCTAAGTGTCCATCAACAGATGAATGGATCAAGAAGATGTGGTTTCTCTATACCATGGAATACTACATGGCAATGAGAAACAATGAAATCTGGCCATGTGTAGCAACATGGATGGACCTTGAGGGTGTTATGCTGAGCGAGATAAGTCAGGCAGAGAAGGACAAATATCATATGTCTGCACGTATAGGAGGATTAGGAGGAACTTGGTGGAGGAACAAGGGGGAGAAGAAGGGCGGAAATGGTGGGGCAAAGGGAGAGAGGCAAACCATGAAAGACTCTTGAATGCTGACAAAACTGAGGACTGATGGATGTGGGGGGGAAGGGGGATGGGCATGGAGGAGGACACTTGTGGGGAAGAGCACTGAGTGTTATGTGGAAACTAATTTGACAATAAACTATTTGTAAAAATAAATAAATAAATAAAAATAAATGTCAAAAAAATTAAAAAATAAAATAAAATAAAAATAAAATGTACAATTCAATGGTGTTTAAAATATATCTACAGGGGCGCCTGGGTGGCTCAGTTAGTTAAATGTCCAACTTTGGCTCAGGTCATGCTCTCACAGTTTATGAATTCAAACCCCATGTCAGGCTCTGTACTGACAACTCGGAGCCTGGAGCCTGCTTCCCCACTCGTGCTCTGTTTCTCTCTTAAAAATAAATAAACATATATAAAAAATTATATATATATATGTATATACACACACACAGAGTTGTGCCATTATCATCACAATCAATTTTGGAACATTTCATCACTTTAAAAAGAAACCCCATACCTATTTGCAGTCACCCTCAAACTTCCTTAAGTCACCCTCAAGCTACCTAACCCCTACGCAACCATTAATCTACTCTCTATTTCTACAGATTTGCTTTTTATATACATATCATGTAAATGGAATTGTAAAATATATGGTGTTTTGACACTGGCTTCTGTCACTTAACATAATGTTTCCAAGGTTCAGCCACGTTGTAATGTGTATCAGTTCAATTGTTTTTTATAGCTGAATAATATTCCACTTTTTGCTGATCCATTCATTCATCAATTGATGAACATTTGGGTTTACTCCATTTTTGTCCATTATGTATAATGTTGCTATGAATATTTGCATAGTAGTTTTTATATAGACATATAGTTTCACTATTCTAGGATGTATACCTAGGTGTAGAATTGCTGGGTCATGTGGTAAATTTGTAAAACGTTTTGAGAAATTGTTATTCCAAAAAAGCTGCAACGTTTTATATTCACACCAGTAGTGTGTGAGGATTCCAATAGCCCCACATCCTCATTTAATTTATACTTTTATTATCTATCTTTCTGATTATAGCAATCCTAGCAGACATAAGGTAGTATGTTATTGTGGTTTTTTCCGTTCCCTGATGGTTAATGACGTTGAGCATCTTTTCATGTGTCTGGTTGTGTGTGTGTGTGTGTGTGTGTGTGTGTTTTGCCATTTGTATATCTTCTGAAAAATGCATATTCAGATCTTTTGCCTATTTTTTAATTGAGTTACCTTTTTATGTTGAGTTGAAAAAAATCTTTATATTATCTAGGTACAATTCCTTATTAGATCTATGATTTACAAGTTATCTTTTACTCTGTGGGTTATCATTTCACTTTCTTTCTATTGTCCTTCGAAACACAAAGGGTTTTAATTTTGATGAAGTTGAATTTATCTGTTTTTCTTTTGATGTTTCTGCTGTTGGCATAATATCTAAGAAATTCTTGCCTAATCCAGGGTCTTCAAGATTTATACCTATGTTTTCTTCTAAGATTTTTATCATATCGGTTCTTCATATAAATCTTTGATCAATTTTGAGTTAATTTTTGTATATTGTGTCATGGAAGGATTCAACTCTATTCATTTTCAGTGAAGACATCCATCTTTTTGAAAAATCTTCTTTCCACTATTGTCTTAGTACCTGATTGAAAATTAATGGACTGAATGGGAGGATCTATTTCTGGACTCTATTATATTTGATTGTTCAATATTATGATACTATATATATATTCTTATGCCATTACTATGCTGTTATGATTATTGTAGCTTCCTGGAATGTTTTGCATCAGAAAGCATGAGTCTTCTATATTTGTTCTTCTTTTTCAAGCTTTTTTAGTTTGCTTTTTTAATTTTTTTATTTTTTCCATTCTGGGATACTTGAGTTTCCATAAAGATGTTAGAATCAGTTTATCAATTTCTCCAAAGGAAACCAACTGGGATTTTAACATCTGTATTCTTCGATTTCTTTCATCAGTGGTTTGTAGTTTTCAGAGTATATAATTTTGGCTTTTGTTTCAGAGTATATAATTTTGTATATAATTTATTCCCATGTGTTTATTTCTTTTAATGCTATTGTAAATGTAATTATTTTCTCAATTTCATTTTCAGATTGTCCCTTGCAACGGTGCAGAAATACTATTGATTGGGGCGTCTGGGTGGCTTAGTCGGTTAAGCGTCCCACTTTCACTTAGGTCATGATCTCACGGTTCGTGGGTATGAGCCCCGCGTTGGGCTCTGTGCTGACTGCCAGCTGAGAGGCTGGAGTCTGTTTCAATCTGTGACTCCCTCTCTCTCTGACCCTCCCCTGCTCACGCTGTCTCTCTCTCTCTCTCTCTCTCCTAGAAATAAATAAAACATTAAAAAAAATAAAAAAAAAAGAAATACTATTGATTTTTGTGTATTGATTTCTATCATGCAACTTTGGTAAACTTGTTTATTAGTTCTAATGGTTTTTAAATGGATTGCTTGGGATTTTCTGTCTATAAGATCATGTCGGGGCTCCTGGGTGGCTCAGTCAGTTAAGTTTCCAACTCTTGGTTTCAGTTCAGGTCATGATCTCACACAGTTGGTGAGATTGAGTCCTGTCGGGTTGTGAGCTGAAAGCCTGGAGTCTGCTTGCAATTCTCTCTCTTCCTCTGTCTCTGCCCTTACCAGGCTCGTGCACATGTGCACGCACATGCACACTCTTCTTTCTCTCTCAAAATAAATAAATAAGCATGAGAAAGAAAAAGATCATGTCATCTACAAATAGTGATACTGTTTCTGCATTTCCAGTCTGGATGCCTTTTAGTTCATTTTCTTGCCTACTTGCCGTGGTGCCATGGCTAGGCCCTGCACACAGCCTTAAATAGAAGTGGTGAGAGCAGGTATCCTTGTTTTTTACTTTAGAGGAAAACCACACAGTCTTTCCCCATTAAGTATGATCTTAGCTGTGGGTTTTCATAGATGGCCTTCATTAGGTTGAGGAAGTTTTCTAGTTTTTTGAGTTGTCTGATTCATCAAGGATCTTATCTGTTGTGTTTACCTGCTCTTGCATTCTTTCTGGTTTAGTCTTAAATTTTATCATTTTTTTAAATGTTGTATTTATTTGAGAGAGAGAGAGAGAGAGAGAGCATGAGCAGGGGAAGGTCAGAGAGAGAGGAAGACACAGAATCTGAAACAGGCTCCAGGCTCTGAGCTGGCAGTCAGCACAGAGCCCAACGCGGGGCTCCAACCCATGAACCATGAGATCATGACCTGAGCCAAAGTCGGATGCTTAACTGACTGAGCCACCTAGGTGCCCCAAATTTTCTCAGTTTTATTTTACTTATTCTTTAACAACTTTTGTCACCTTTCTTTTCAAACTTTGTCACCAATCACTTCATTGTTGAGTTTTTCCTTATTTTATAATTTGTTACTCTTTTATCTTCTGTCATTTTGCTCGTATTGCTCATATCACTTCTAAAGACTAGGTTACACTTTTTATCCTTTAGTGAGCATCTCTTTTCAATTATTTTCATTGTTTGTAAGGATCTTGTTTTCCTCCCTGCTCTTCCTCTCTCTCTCATTTCATAACTTTGCGTGGCATCAAACCCTGATATTTTTCTGATGCTAATTTTTAAGGGAAATTAGTTTTCCAGTATTTTTAGAGTGGTGGCCGCAGTTTTGGATATCTTTTCTAGTGTCATGATTCTTATGCTCACCCTTCTGTTTTTTTGGGGTTTTTTTTTTTAGGTTTTTTTTTTTTATGACATTTATCTGGACCTTCTCTTTCTTTCCTTTCTGTTGCCCCTGCCTGCTCAAATTAGATTTATCCTAGCAATTTCTTCTCATTGTGAGGCTTTGTCCTGATGGAGTGCTTTGGTGAGACCCTCCAGCCTAAGCCTCTCTCTCAGATGGCTGCGGAGCCTTCACTGAGAGCTTGTTGGCATTATCCCATTCTCAGGGTGGCCAGATGTCTTGCTGACCTTCCTTTGCTTCCTTCTGCACTAAGTGCGGTCCCACATGGATCATGTAACTATGGGAGCTCTGGCTCCTTGTATTTTCTGGGGCTATCTTGGCACCTAGTTTGTCGCACATGTTGCCCATCAGTTTTTGAGTTTTGTTGTTATAGTTACTCTGCCAGTTCTTTAGAAGGGGATTCAGGAATATTTAAATACCATGCTTCTGCAACTGCCATCTTCAGAGTCCTTGCAAGCCACTTAACAATCCATTCTGATGTGAAGCAGGTAATAAAAGAAGCAAATAAACAAAACTTGAAGTTCTTCATATATTTTATAAACTTCTATGTTACATGTAAGTGATTCATATATACAGATACACTTTAGTCAAAAGAGAAATACAGTTCTGCTTTTGCAATTCCTGAGAAGCTGTTTGCATATTAATTAGATCTTTAAAGATAATATTTTGGTTTTTTTGCTCCTCCCTATTTCTAGGGAGGACAGCGGTGCCAATATTTCAAAAGATGAGATTTTGGTCTGATCTCAAACTACTTCTTGCCCATTTCCCTTACTCATCTGCTTTTCCTCACCCATGTGCACTTGAATCTATCCTCAGTGGAAGTGGAGAATGATGGTTTGGGGCCATGCTGTGAATATACTCAGGGGCCGCTTGTCACTCTTTTCTAAGAGACTTAATAATCTTAATATCACAAAATACAGACATATATCTCAATTTTGCTATCAGCTTCAGTGTTTCTTTCAATAGGTGTATCTCAACTGAATGGTGTGCTTTGGTATTACTGTGTAAATGTCAAGCAAGAATTAACCTTTGGGTTTCTAGAGCCTATTATGCATAATTTGAGAAATGACTTCTCCACACTGCTGTCACAGCCATTTTGTATTCACTCTGAGTACAAGACTGGGTGATATATATATATATATTTCATCATTCTTTCACACAAGAAATCATTCTCAATAATTTTTTTTTGCACAATGCATTTTTTTCTACTTCTAAATTAGCGTGTAATTTTTATCCATGATTTTAATCAATTTCTATCTGACCACATTCCTAAGTTACCATGATCATTTGGAATTCAGAGCATATCCTCAAAGGCAGTAAAAAATGGTTTGGGGCCCTATGGAATTGATACCCAGACTTATATTCAAGTATTCAACCATCCTACTGATGAAGTTATTAAACAATGCTGAATCAGAAGTGTTCAATTTTCTAAACCTAACCATGTATATTTGCAATTTAATACTGCACTGTTTTATGAAACCCTTTAATGGAATAGTTGTGATATAATTGCAAAGTTGATTTTGGAATCTGTGTAGATGGTTCCATGTAAGCATGTAATTGTTATTGGTCAATATTGCTGAAGGAAGAGAGAGAGGAAGGAAGGAAGGAAGGAAGGAAGGAAGGAAGGAAGGAAGGAGTTGTTATTTACTGGTATATGCATGAGTGTTAAGTGATGATATACTGAGCCCTTGCAAAAGAGCCTTAAGAAAAAAAATTAATAGCCTATTTTTATTCCCTTGCAGGAAAACACTAAATGAAGGTAGCAAAATTTTATTTAAGTACACTACTTAAGAACTCTCATAGTATACAAATAAATGCAAAATCAGCAAATACCCCTCTGCAGTGGGAGAAAAGCAGAAAAACAGATTTTTTTCAGAAGAAAAGCTCAAGGGTTAAAATTGTGCTTTTATAGATGACCATGTTTTTGGATGAAAAGTAACATTGATGGAAATATTTTATGAAGTTTACTATTTCGTTTTAAGTGGATTATGCAGATGTTCCTAAAACTAACACATCTTCAACTTAAAAATCTTTCCTGGGATTCTTTTATTTTATAGATTCCCTGGGATTCCTTTATTTTATAGCTCATCTTTGAAAGCTGAATTAAGCTGTAATTGCTGTGTCACATGGAACTCTGTTCCTATCAACAAACACTAAATCAAAAGATAAGGTTTTTATTTTCAATGACTTTTGTTTATTAAGATTGTATAAAGATAGTCAAGCCTCAGTGTGTAATGGCTTATTCTTACATGGATTCAGATACCTTGGTGGCCAAAGAAGCCTTTTATTTGATACATTGATTTCATGAGTTAGGAAGTTTCTTTCTTCCTAATCCCAATGAGCATTGCCCTAAGGTTCCACTATAAATAAATGGGAATCTGTCTGAGTTTTTCAAAATGAAGAACCTAAATATAAACCTTGTAGATTTTCAATTATTGTATGATTTATTGCCCAGTTATCTTTCTGTTTGACTTAATTATTGAGATTTCAGTACTGTTTTACAAACTGAATATTCAGCTGTGTGTGTTTCCCTGCCACATGTGGTGGGTCTACAGGTATTTTAGACAACTTTAAGTACCATAGGTGACTGACAGCTGGGTTTCCAATGCAACTTATATACATTTCCATCATAGTTCCTCACACAGTGTGCAAATTGGTGATTGGTTTGTCTCTCGCTTCCTTGAGGCCAGTGACCAGTGTGTCCATTTCTAAGTTCCTTGTGCCTAGGACCAATCTGGCAGAGAGAAGACATTCAATAAATATTTGTCAAGTGAAATAAAATTTAAACTTTATAAAGCATACTAGAACCTCTCTTCAGTCATGACCTTGATTCTTATTATTTTATACATTGTGAAGAGTATTTCCTCTCTCCTGAGCACTGTAACATCATGAACATTGAAGACAATAAGTTATAATAAAAATATACAGATAAAAGAAGATATTTTATGACTGTTGGTGGATACATTATCTGATGGTCTTTGTAGAAGGTACTCTTTGCAAACTGGCACGCAGCATTTTCATCGGTGTGCATGTTATGTGCTGACAAGTCACTGTGATGACATTAGAAAGGTGATAGGGCCAGGAGAATGACTCAGCAGTGAAGCACAGACATTGCTATGGTAGGTATCATGTGATGCTAGAGAATGTCACAAATGGCTGAAATTATTGCTTTTTTCAGGCAGAATTTACAATGGTTTGATAATATGTTAGGCTTGGATTTTTATATCCCCTGTGGTCATAAAATAGGATGATCAAATTCACGTCTTATTTCCTGGGTATTTTTTGTTTTAGGTTATATCTAATAGCATAACAAGGGCATTTTTTAAAATGTTTGTATCACTATTGTTTCATTTTGAAACTTAGCTTTAGATCCTTGGAGAATGAGAAATAGTTCAAGAATGACAGCTTGAACAAACATAACTGCCTATGACTGTGATGGATTTGTGGCACAATATAACCATGTTCTGACCAAATATCAGAACAATCATCTGGCTAGTTTTATGTGGCCATTGGCAAAGGGAAACTAATGGGAATTTTAATTTTATATGAACTGATTTTCAGTGACACCTTACTATTTCTATGATTTTTCCCTCTTTCCAGGAGTAATGAGAAATGTGATATATACATTTTGACCCAAAAATTCTATCTTAGGTAATTTCTTCTACAGATATAAAGGTGATTCTCTATAAAGGCTCATGGTTAAGGAAATCTCCTGGAACATTGTATTCACAGCAAACTGTCCATCTGCAGGGCAGTGTTTACACAAAATATGGTACACCCATATTGTATAGATCTATACATTTATAGACAAAATTAAAATTAAAAACAGAGTTATATTGTATATACCCTTCTTTTTCATTTTTAATTAAAATATACCTTGGGCATCCCTTCAGGTTAATACATACAGCTGTTTATTATTCTTTAGCATGAATGTATCATATTTTATAAGCTTATGATGATGGGATTAGAGGGAGAGAAGAGGGTGGGGATTACTATTTTTTCTTTTATATCTCTTTGACTTGTTATAATGAGCATTATCACTTTTGTTGTTAAGAATATAGACTTTAAAATGTGATAGTAAATGTTCATTCAAGGAGGCTGGTTTAAAGACAAAAATTTTTAGAACTAATGTTCTGAATATGATGAGTATTCAAGATGATGAAACAGTTTGGTGACAATTTTAGGATGTGACTTTTACTTTTGGAGTCAGATCCAAAAAAAATCCCCAAGACCGATGTCATGGAATTTACTACCTATGTTTTCTATGAGTTTTATGGCTTCTGGTTTTACATGGAAGTCATTAATCCATTTAGAGTTAATTTTTGTGTATGGTATGAGATGGTGGTCTAGTTTCATTCTTTTTCCAGTGGCTTTCCCGTTTCTTCAACACCATTTATTGAATATACTGTTCTTTCCTCACTGTATATTCTTGGCTCCTTTGTCATAAATTAATTGATCATAGATGGGTGGGTTTATTTCTGAGTTTCCAGTCTGTTCCACTGGCATATATGTCTGTTTTTAAGCCAGTACCATACTGTTTCAATTACTATAGCTTTGTAATATAGTTTGAAATCAGGAAGCATGATGCCTCCAGGCTTGTTCTTTCTGAAGATTGCTTTGGCTTCTCAGGGTCTTTTGTGGTTACATACAAATTTTAGGATTGTTTGTACTTTTTTTGTGAAGAAAACCATTGGAATTTTCTTAGGGTTTGCACTGAATCTGTAAATTGCTCTGGATAATATGACATTTGAACAATATAATTCCTTCAATCCATGAATGTGGAGTACCTCTCCATTTATTTATATCTTCAATTTCTTTCATCAACGTCTTATGGTTCTCAGTGACCAGGTCTCTCGCCTCCTTGGTTAAATTTATTCCTGGGTATAGTATTCTTTCTTACACAATTTCAAGTGGGATTGTTTTCTTAATTTCTCTTTCTGGCAGTTAGTTATTAGTTTATAGAAATGCAACTGTTGTTTTATGTTGCTTTTGTACTCCACAACTTTCCTGAATTTGTTCATTAGTTTAAAAGGGTTTTTAATAGAGTCTTTACATTTTTCTCTTTATAAAATCATGTTGTCTGCCAGCAGTGACGATTTTACTTCTGCCTTTACAATTTGGATAACCTTTATTTCTTTTTCTTGCTTCATTGCACAAGCTAGGAGTTTCAATACTACGTGGAATAAAAGTGGTGAGCGTGGGTATTCTTCTCACTATGGAAAACAGTATGCAAGTTTTTCAAAACATTAAAAATAGAACTACAATTTTATAATCTGCAATTCTACTTCTTGGTATTTATGCATGAAAACAAAACCACTAGTTTGAAAAGATATGTGCACCCCTGTGTTCATTGCAGCATTATTTGTAATAACCAAGATATGGATCAACCTAAGTATTCATGGATAGATGAATGGATAAAGAAGATGTGATGTATATAATGACATTCTACTTATTCATAAAAAAGAACGAAATCTTACCATCTGCAACAACATGGATGGACTTTGAAGGTATTATGCTAATGAAATAAGTCAGAGAAATTTGATATGATATTACTTATATGTGGAATCTAAAAAACAAACAAAGGAACAAAACTCATGGATATGAGGACAGAGTGGTGGTTGCAAGCAGGGAGGAGGTTGTATGGTGGGTGAGGTGGGTAGAAAGATACAGTTTCAGTTGTGAAATGAATAGGTCATGGGGATGTGGTGTGTAGCATGGTTACTGTTGTGCACTGTATAGTAGTAGTACATAGTTGAAGGCTGTGAAAGAGTGGATCTTGAAAATTCTCATAATGAGAAATAAAAACATATTTCTTGTAACTTTATATGGTGATGGATGGTGACTAGACTTATTGTAGTGATCATTTCATAGTGAATACAAGTGTTGAATCATTACTTTGTACACCTGAAACTAACATAACATTCTATGTCAATTATACCTCAATAAAAAAAGTTAAGATGTAACTACAAAATAATGACCATAATTTTTGTTTTTAGTTTTCACAAACTAAAGTCAAAGACATTTCTTTTTTTTTTTTTTACAAATAGTTTATTGTCAAATTAGTTTCCACATAACACTCAGTGCTCATCCCCACAAGTGCCCTCCTCCATGCCCACCCCTCCTCCCCCACATCCACCAGTCCTCAGTTTTTGTCAGCATTCAAGAGTCTCTCATGGTTTGCCTCTCTCCCTTTCCCCACCATTTCCGCCCTTCTTCTCCCCCTTGGTCCTCTGTTAAGTTCCTCCTAATCCTCCTATACGTGCACACATATGATATTTGTCCTTCTCTGCCAGTCAAAGACATTTCTAAAAAAAAACAAATGAAAACAAACAAACAAACAAAAACAAAGCCCAAGTTCCCTAAGACTGTTCCAGTACTATTGGAACAAACACATGCTTCTAGGATTAAGAAAAATAATAATTCGGAATAGATGTTCTGGAAATGTTTTTTAAAAGTCAGTCTCAAAACTCTATGGTCATATTTGCTATGTATTTGTATATATGGATATATGTAGAGAGTGGTCTTTCTATATGCGAATTGAGCAGGAGGAAAAAGAGAATGAATGCAAGCCTGGCCTATTGACCAATAACTCTCACCATTGAACAGCTAAAATTCATTCTAATTCACATTATTCTCTTCCACTCTTTATTTATCATATTAATTTTAGTCCTATTAATACATCTTCTTCACTGTCTTGTATTACTTTGGATAGACAGTCATGATTTTTCACTATTCAGATGTCACTTAAAAAAACCATATTGGCATACTCTCCCTTATCATGCTGCCTTTGTGAGACAAGCATTTTAAGTGTTACAAGGAGGTGCTGTTACTATTACAAAGGTTATTATAGGAAGGATAAAAGCATGTCGTTGGAAACAGTAGCCCCATACATGAGAGAAAAATGTAACACAGTTCCAGAAGCATTGTAACAAGAGTGGAGGGTACATAAATGATCTCAGGTTACCAGATTAGTGCAGATAATAGAAGGACACATGTGAACCCAAGTTTCCCTCTATGGGTATAAACTGGGAAATACAGAGGAATCTGCAGCATGGTGTACCAGGAGCAGAACAGGGTGCAAACGTATCCTGTGACCTGGTTATCTGCAGAACTCTGGGAATGGGTCCAGCTACTTTGATCCTCTAGAGAAGCAAGGTGGCTTCCTCATGTAAAGCTAATCTGGTGGAGTTCATGGGGAGCACAGAGTTCGGTCCTAAAGTAGGCTGCCCAGGTGACCTCACTAAAGGGCACACAAGGGCTTGGGTGCCTGCCATTCTCCTAATCAGAAATCCTTGATATTGCTGGTATAATGTTGTTTCTTTCTGTGATGGCATTTTGTCACTCACTCCCAGAACAATTCTAAGGCTAACAATACTAATAATAGTAAAATATTCAGTTTTCTGATAATTTCGGGGTTTCTGTTGCTGATCTTGATATCCTGATATAAGCAGCAATCTTTATTCAAACAGTAGTCCTCTGTCCCTCCCAGCAGATGGTACTGGTGGTTGGAAATCTTTACAGCATTCCAGTGGAACCATTATGCCTTTGATGCGTCACTTTGCCAAGACCCAGGAGCCATGGAACATATTACCTTACCAAGAAAGGCCTGCCTTATACTGCTTTGGCACTTACCAGAATGGTGTTCACACTGAGAGTCCCAGAGTGTGCCTTACAGAGTAATAAATTACATTACCAACGGCCGTTATGACCTCAGTGAGAGATGTATGCAGCCAAGAGCAGCTACATGTTACTGTCAGTTAATTAGTGTTGGTATTCATTAAAAGTGGGAGTGAGAGCCCGGAAACAATCCATTACTCATTGTGAATGGAGTCATGGGACAGCATAAAAGCTATCCAAGGGACCAGTGAAAACGAGGACCAGGAAGCAGAATAGAGATCAACGAATTGGTTACTTGGTCATAGTTCTTTACGACATGCATTCACACTTACACACACACACACACACACACACACACACTGAGCCCTCACTTGCACTTGTGCATGAATTTTCACTACCTCTCATAGTTCACACTGTCATTTGAATTGTGTAACCCCCACCAAGATATGTTGAAGTCTTTACCTCCTAATTCCTATGAATGTGAAATGATTTGGAAATTGGCTTTTTGTGAAGGTAATAAGTTAAGACGAGGTCTAAGTAGACCCTAATCCAACATGGCTGGGGTCATTATAGGAAATAAGAAAAGAGACTCAGGGCGGAAAATGTCATGTAGACACATAGGGAAGATGGTCAGGTGCTGATAAAGGCAGAGATTACAGTTATCCTGCCACAAGCCAAGGAATGCTTGGGGCTATAGCAGGAAGCAAGGGAGAATCCCTGAGTGGGGGTGGGGCAGGGGTTGGAGGGAGCATGGCCCTCCCAACACCTCGATTTCAGATTTCTGGCCTCCAGATGTGTTAAGACAATAAATTTCTGTTGTTTTAAGACACCAGTTTGTGTATTTCATTATGACATCCCTAGGAAACTAATATTCGCTTCTATAAAATGGACACCTTCACACTCACAGGACTTCATGTGTGCATCTTCTGACATACTTCCACACTCATGTCTAGTCTCACATAAAACAATTTAACTTAAATGCAATAAGCCTATGCACTCCTAATCCAATCAACTCTTGCTAGTCTGTTCAGTTTTGAATAAAATGAAAGGTGGGTTTAGAATTGCAGGGAGGGCAACTTCTGAACTTTGTGAACTATTTTGGAAGTAAGGGAAAGGTACCCTCTTCATTATGATTCTTCAACTCAGAAAACAGTGGTGATAGAATTATACTGTAAATATTTATTTTGAATATATTTGTCTCGGGGTGCCTGGCTGGCTCAGTCGGTAGAGTATGCAACTTTTGATTTCAGGGTCATGAGTTCAAGCCCAACATTGGGTGAGGAGCCTACTGAAAAAATAAAACTAAGTCCTTAGAATATATAAAATATATAAAAAAGTGAAATAAAGTCCTTAGAATATATTTGTCTCATTACTAACCTTGCCCATAAAGAAAGTAGCCATCTGGGGAGTTTCTAATGTGGCAAACTGTAACCAGTTTAAAATTCTAGCAGAAAAAAATGTGAACATTCATAGCAAAATTATTATATCTGATTTCCCTCTCATTCACTGTTTCTTTGCTATATCTTAAATAAAAACTTCTCCAAGTGAACATTTATTTTCCTTCTTTAAGATGACCTGTACAGTGCCTTCATACATATTTACTAATTGCAATGACTGCAGAAGCTTATATGTGTGCATTAGATTCTCTGGCAAGTATAAATAATGCCAGGTCCTCCTTGTCATCAGAGTATTCCTAGGCTGTCGTCAGTGCTCCCCACTGTGTACTCCTGACCATCATACTTTCCCTTTGAGCTTCCTGCTCCTGAGTCCAGCTGTCTACTTCCATATCTCCACGTGGCTGTCTTAAAGGAATTCAGACTTAACACACAAGAAACTAACATTTTGATATTCTTTGTCACGCTAATTTTCTTTCATGTTTCCTTTGGTTCTACCACCCATCCAAGTATGGGTTGCAAGTCAAAATACTTCACGCTTAGTATGTCCACTTCTCCCCACCCACCATCACTCTGGCTTTATCTAATTAAACAGCACTATTTATTTTACCTCCTAAATATCTCCGGAGTCTGTCCTAATCTTGCTACATCCTCCAGGACCAGTTTAGTCCCGGTATGGTGATCTTTCCTGTATATTACTGTGGCACTTCCTACTGGTGGAAGGATAGTAGACACGACACCTACACCCAGTCTTTCCTTTACACTGCAGCCCATATGATCTTGTTAGAAAGCAAATTTTCAGATGCTATCTGCCTGCTTAAGTGTACAGTGGTTTCACACAGCCCTCAAGTAAAAGCTGGAATTCCTAACTTGGTCTAGAAGTTTGTAAGTCACAGTTGACAGTCCCCATCTCATTCCTTGTACTACAAACACGGTCCCTTCTCATGATGTAACAAATGTGCTGTGTCCCTCTTATGTTGGGTTTCTACACCTACAGTTTCTTTTGTCTGCAGTGTTTTTCTCCCCTCTCCCCTTCCTTGATTGCTTCCAGTTAATTACCACTCATTATTCAAGATTCTACTCAAACAATCTTCTTCAGGAAAATCTTTCCTCATGTCCTGCTACAGATCAGGGCCCCTGAGAGTACATTTAATGATTCTCTGATTCATTAAACATTTATCAATATCACTGCATGCCAGGCAGTCTACTAGGCACTTAAGCTCATCACTGGGCATTATAAGGCCTCTGCTCACATAAGCTTGATTCAATTGGAGGAAGAGACAATATGCAAGTAAATAAACAAGAAACCACCAGATAAAGATAAGCTTAATGATAGAAATAAAACTCAGTAGGTATTAGGCTTCTCTGAGAAGGTGACATCTAAACTTAGACCTGAATGTCATAAACAAGGTTAGGGTATGAAATTCCAGAGAATGCTAGAGAAGAGAAAGATGACTAGGGTGTGAGAATGAAGATTAGGTCATGCCAAAGAGATAATCTGGGATAGGATTATGAAGGTCAAAATATAGTGTTTGCATTTAATTTCTAATGCAACGGGAAGATGCTCATGGGCGTTAAGCAATAAAATAATTTCCTCCCACTTACATTTCCAGAAAAGCACTGTAGCTGCTGTGTATAGAAGGATTTCAGGTGTGTAGATATCTAACTAGAGCCATCAGATGAGGGCCTGCTGCAATAGTCCAGGTGAAAGATGGTGGTGGCTCAGAGTAGGAGAGTAGCTTTGGTGTTGGAGAAAGATAAAAAAAGGATGTTCACTGGAAGTGGAGGTAAGAATTGTTGGCAGATTGGATATGGGAGATAAAAGGGAAAGAAAACTCAGGGATGATTTCCTGATGAAGCACTTGGATGAATGATGATAGAAAATACTGACATAGGGGATGCTGACAAGGCACAGGTTTGGAGATGGAGAATATAAGAGTTATGTTTCAGGCATGTCAAATTTGAGATATATATTAGATGGCCAAATGATCTGTCATGTTGGTTGTGGTTTCTAATCTAGCAGACAGGTCACAGGAGCCACAAATTGGGAAACCATCAGACTATAGATTTTATGGAAGCCACAAGTCTAGATAAAACATGAAGGACTAGAAATGAGCTTTGGGACATAATGTTACTTGGAGGTGAAACCAAGGTCAAAGGACTAGTAAAGAATGCTAAAAGGAGCTTCTAGTGAAAGGGGAAGACCGAAAGGTGTGGAGTCAAGAAAGTCAAGAGTAAAAATGATCCCATTAACTGAATTCTGCTTTGGGTGTTCTATTACTGTTGCAAGTTCAGCAAAGAAATCCAACTAACCCCTTCTTAATGTATTTGACAAAAATATGAATCCTACTTTGACTATCAAACTACCAATAGGAGATTATCACTCAGAGTAACAGATCTCATTCTCATTAGTTAGTGGACATAGTAGTAGATTTTCCTCCAGCTCTTAATCCATAGTCTTGGTTGGTTCCTTCTACCTTTCTTTTGGATTTCAGACACTGATTAGGTAAAAGGTTAATTTCCAACATCTAAAAATAACAAATGTATGTCTGAGGATCATGGTCAAATATATTGCCAAGAACATGTGGACACATCCAATGTGGAAGGTAGAAAGCAGCATACCCAGTATACAGTTGGTAGTTTTACAGCTTTTCATCAAATATGTGTGTAGCTAGATATAGTTTAAAAAGCTCAGAAATCTCCAAAAAAATGAATTTGGGGAGAGCAGAGACCAGGGGAGAGAGTTAAAAGATACATAAATAATTTGTGTTATCAGGCATTTTCAACCTTGGGGTGTGTGTTTGCATAAATAGTGTGTGTGTGCTTAAGGGTCAAGCTCCAGCATGCTCATTTGGGGTAGCAGAAGCTTGCTTCAAAACATTCATCAAAACACAGGCTGCATTCCTTTTCCACAGCCCAATATCAAGATTGCCCAGAATTACATCTTTATGCCATTAGATATCTAATGCAAAGCCATCTAGGCTTTCAGCTTTCCCCGGGGACCCCTTGGGAGGAATTTCTGCAGAGAGCCGGCAACTCAGACCTGATGCTTGTCAGGAATGAACCATGGTACAAGCTTCAGGGAGGGCTTCCGTTGTCAAAACAATAATAGCTGTAATTTTCTCTCCCTCTATTTACAGGAAACAAACTCTTCCTTCCTGTCCTGTGACTGTAGCAGAAAATAGACAAGCCAAGCAGATGTCCAGGGATGGCGGAGGAGTACTTGGGGCTGTAGCTTCCTTGGACAGAAAACAAGCACTCAAGAGAGCCTTGGGGTGGGGTGATGGGGTGGGGAGAAGGAAGGCGTAGTGTGTCCTGATTCCTAATGCAGGCGACACTTCTTGCCTTCTTTCTCTCCCTCCACCTCCCTTTGTCTCTTTCCAGATCTTTCTTACCACTGTGAGACATGTGAACTAAATATGGCCAGGGAAGTCTCCAGCAGCCACAGTATTTTTAAACTGTTGTGCCTCCTGTGTGCAGACTCATGTGACGTAGATGAACCAGATCCAGAGAGGTTCTCATGGGAATCCAGGATGCTTTACCATAACTGCTGGCTTGGGTTGTGCATACTTTTGGCCTTTGTTAATGTAGCCCTTGGGGTTTCATTTTACATCTCTGAGACTTGGGAAGCAGCAGCTCCTGCGAGTGCAGCAGGAATGTGCCAGGCAGGCTATCTTTGTGGTTCCTTGTAAGGATGGCCACTTCGGGCCTGTAAAACTTGCTGGCTGTATAACTGGAGCCCAGCTCAGGTTGAGGGGCAACCCAGGCATCTTAACACAAATGTGGACCCTGGCAAGAGAGATTAGTTCTCACAGCATCCTAAGAGACTTTCATGACCAAATCTTCATTGTTATGGTTGTTTTGTTTTGTTTTACTGTCCTTGCACATTGCCTAGCTTTGGTTATGATATTCTATGCATTCTGTTTCCTTCAACATTACTGTTCTGGTGACTGTTTATTTCTCTTTCTGATGTTACTGCTGAGATCTTTTTCTCCACTGCAAATGTGTTTCAAAATGTCCTGGAATAGAAAGTGTTTTGTTTTGTTTAAGAAATATCTTTGTTTTCAAGCAATTTATTCATCAGCATTAACGTACATTTGAGGATAAGATGAAGATAAGGAAACCACTCCCATACTTACTGAGGGAGAAAAATCCCCTTTAAAACAATGATAGAATCATGAAATTGTCATTATAGGTGTGGTTTCTTACCAGAACACTAAGTGTAGTTGGTTCTCTAAGTTATACATTGCAAAATTCTACATGTCACCATTCACACTACAGATTTAATTTAATTGAGGATTTCCTGACAAGTGTCAGTCAAGTGTCTGGAAAGAAGTGTGCCTTTTCCTGTTCTGGGCAAAAGGACCATATGGTTTAGCAGCATCTGCTTTTCTTTCCTAGTGTACTTTACCTACTATAATCACTGCTATTTCACTGACTTCTGGCTTTGTATCAGATATTAGTATAATTAGTGTTATGCTTATAATCCAGCTTTGAAAAAAAGGCCTGGATTGCAGTTTTTGCCAATTTCCATGGTGTAAATATTGCCCCCAAGGCCAAGTTCCAGCTGAAGTTCTTGAAATTAAGTGTGGAATAAAGAGGAGATGACTCCCATTGGCTTTCCTGAGCAGTATGAGTCAGCTCCAGCATATCCTTGGTCGTAAGTATTAACTGGTATTAACTGCTGTAAGTATTAACAAGGGTTAGATACTCTATCAAGTGATGTATTATTATTCACTCTCATACAGATAAGGAAACTGAGGCATTGAGAAGTTATGTTGCTCTGCCAAGGGTGAAAGAAACAGTAAGCTTTGCAGCTAGGTTTTGAGCCTGGGCAGTTGAACACCAGAGCCTGCACACTTAGCCCCTCCACTGTACTGCAAGTGTAGTGCAGGTGTGTAGCAAATTATTCCTGAATAAGGAAACATTGATTTCAAGAAGTATCTACTCCTGCAAGTATTGTATCAGTCAGGATTCCAACAGAGAAAGAACTGGCAATATACATTATATATATGTGTATTGATAATATAAAATATATGAAAAAATATATATTAAGAGAATTATTGTGAGGAATTGGCTTGTGTGATTGTGGGAGCTGGCTGGGCAAATCAGAACTGTGTAGGACAAGCTGTTAGGAAGGGCAGGCCAGAAATTCTGGAGCAGGAGCTGACACTGCAGTCTACAGGTAGAATTTCTTCCTTAGGGAAGCATCAATCTGTTCTTTGGGCCCTTCAATTAATTGATGGGATCAGGCTCACTCAGATTATCTAGGATAATCCTCATTACATGAAGCAAACTGATTATAGACTTTAATCCTAACCTACCAAAATACTCTCACAGCAACATCTATCCTAATGTTTGATTGAATACCTGGGGACACAGCCTAGCTAAATTGACACATAAAACCTATGATTTGAGCTGTGTTCCCCAAAAGGTAATATTGAAGTCTTAACTCCTGGTGAATGTGACCTTATTTGGAAACAGGGTTTTTGCAGATGTAATCAAATTAGAATGAGGTCATATTGGAGTAGGGTGAGTACTTAAGTAAATATGACTGGTGCCTTTGTAAGAAGACGACAAAAGTTTGGACACAGAAATATAGCAAGAAGGTCATGTGACAATGAAAGCAAACATTGGAGTGATGTAGCTATAAGACAAGGAATACCAAGAATCAGTGGAAAACACCAGAAGGTAGGAAAAGGCAAGGAAGAATCCTTCCTTAGAGTTTTCTGGAGTATGGACCTGCCAACACCTTGATTATAGACTTCCCCCAGAAGTGTGAAACAATACATTTCTGTTATTTTAAGCCACCTGGCTTATGGCTTTTTTTTTCTTTTTTAATGACAGCCCTAGGAAACTAACCCAACAGGGAGCTTAAAAATAGCACTACATGGTAATAAATTCAAATAATGTCTACTTCATCAACACCTAAAACTTCACTTCTATTGAGAAAGTAGTTGCTTACCAGGATGTGGAATGCTCAGCTATAACATCTTTGTTGATTATTTCGAGTTTGGTGTATATCCATAAACTAATTTGAATAGCTTTTTAAAGAACAATATCATATTAGTTTCAGCTGTACAACATAGGGATCCAACATTTATATACATTACAACATGATCACCATGATAAATCTAGTGAATAGCTTTTATTTAATCAAATACATGATGGAATTTATGCACATTTCTCTCAGAAAAATCATTTGAGGAAATAGTTCATTTAAGCCAATGGGATTGTTATTGTAAAGGCATCTTTAATAGTGGATTGAAATAATTTTTTATGGATGAATGAGGATTGAGTTCATTCATTGCTTTCAGGACCAGATATTCATTCTTTCGACTTCTATTAGTGTTAAGAAGTTCTTTGAAAACTAAATATGATTTGGGGGAATAGTCCCAATCAGTGTCAGATGTAATGGGAAACTAAAATGGATTCAATTAATTTTTGCTTATAGCCTATAAATTGAGAGTCTTTCCCAATAAGAAGCACCAAGAGCATTCTCAGCAATCATATTAACATTAGAATAAATGTATAGCAATATCTCACAAGGGGATAGCATTGAAAGTCACCAGTCCTTGGCATAGCAAGGTTTGGTTTTTTGTTTGTTTGTTTTTGTATTGCTTTTGGTTTTTGATTGACCCTACAATTTTATAATCACATTGTAATGTCATTGCAGCAGGCCAAATGAATGATCAGACTATTTGATGCAATCCAGTTAAAGACATTTTACCTAGTTCTATACAGTTGTGCATGACTGAATTAGACTTATTCCAAAGTCTAAGGCTCATTCACACACAGAGACTAATTATAACGTTGAAATTCTTTCCAAGTGTATAGCAATGGAGTTTCCATTCTGCATATTTGATTTCTTCCACTACATATAATCAAGTTTATTGAGTACTTGCTAAATATCAATAGATACTACTATTTTCATCACCATTTGTCACATATGAGGAAATAGGTGCAACTAGGTGAAGTAACTTTTCCTGATCACACAACTATGATGTGGCAGATCTAGGACTCAATCCTAGGCTCTCTGACTACAAAGCCTGTCCTTTTAAACTTCTTGGTATGTGAATAGCATGGAAATCATATCCAACAAAATTTAATGAACTTCATGTGTTTATTTAAAAATAGTTTTCGGTCATTTGCATCAAACTAATCATGGTTACAGAGGCTTTCATCAGTGAGTATAGGGGTCTAAATGAGAAAGTGAAAAATAAAAATATTATCCACTTAAACTACTAAAAAGTGTAAATTAAAAACTAATTAAAACTAAACTTTGCATACCCTTTAATGTCCCATCTTCACTGAGTGTCTGCTATGTGCTGTCCCCAAATATGACCGTACATTGGATCAGGGCCAAAGCAACAACAAATGGGTAGGCCAGGTTCTGAGAAAATGCTGTCTCCCACTGAGTTTTGTGGATGAGGTGATTTCAGAGGCTTTATAAATTCCAGTGGAGGGCCTGTAGGCTTAGAGTGTATGGATGGAGACCCAGATCCCCTTTCTCCAGCTAAGACTCCTTGGACTTATGACTCATTTGCTGTGTCTGGAAAGAAGTTAAGCAGCAGGACTACTGAAAAAATGGTGACTAGGAAATTGAGCTGAGTGGAGGTTACACACATGACCGAGAACTGTTTCTGTTTATGTGTTCCTTTGATTGAGAAGACGAGGTTATCAAACATTTTATTTCAGAAATGAAGCGAGAAAAGAAAGCCATGTGAGCTCTGTAAGTGGCCATTTTTAGGATTCTAAACACTCCGCTGACTTTCTCCATGTTTGATTCCTTGCTATCTCATTTGTTTCAGAAACATGCCACAGCACAGGGATGATACCAGAAACACTTGGACATATTTCAAATTGAATTATCTTCATTCCTTTTTATTTGAATACACCGTGAGAAAGCTGAGCTCTAAAATGCTCCTCCTGAGGATGCCTTGACAAAGAGCATTCTTGTTTCCCTGCAGCCAAGAGGACTGTGAGAAAGGGCAGGAAGCGCCTGCTCTATTTTCAGGAGGAGCGCTTCGCTGCGAGAGTGGGTTTTCTCATGGCTGTCAGTTGACAAGGGAATTCCATGGGTCAAGCCTATAGTTAAATCAATTGCATGCCTATATGGGAAAAACTCTGCTTATCAAACTTTCCAGTGTAAATACATGAGTCTGGACTCTTTCACATACATTCAGGTATTCCAATTATTTCAAAATATATCTTAAGATGATGGCCACTAAATACTTTGAACCCTTTTCAGGATAAAATCAACCACACACTTTTCTAAGACACTGAAAAATTAGTTACCACCCAGACTGCATCTCTACCTGTCATGGTTCATGCCTTTTAGACCCGTGATGCTTCATTCACGCATTACTTTAAGCCGTTGTACTTAGAACTAATATACTCCCTGGACCTTAATGGCATGCTCCTATGGTGTTGAAGTGTTCTGTTTTGTGACTGAATTTCCATTTGGTCTTAGAATTATCACCCTGCAAAAGAAACAATTTGAAATTTATTTAAAATAAGGCAACTGCTTCAGGGGCGCCTGGGTGGCTCAGTTGGTCAAATATCCTGCACTCGATTTTAGCTTAGGTCACGATCTCACAGTTTGTGAGTTTGAGCCCCGTGTTGGCCTCGCACTGCCAGTGTGAGCCTGCTTGGAATTCTTTGTCTCCCTCTCTCTCTGCCCCTCCCCTGCTCACTCTCTCTTTCTCTCAAAATAAATAAATAAACATTTTTAAAAAATAAAATAAAATAAGGTAACTGCCTCTAAATTAACTGGCTCATTCAATCTAGTCACTCTTTTGAATATTCAAGTAGTAGATAAAATCCAGCCATTTACCCCCTCAAAAACAGGCTACTGAATAAAAATCACATGTCTTAGTCTGCTCGCCTCCCAGCTTTTCCTTTTTTCTATTACTTCAGACAACCCCATTAAACCATGGACATTATACATTTTACTGATCATCTGGTCTCTGCTTTATTCAAAGGTAGACTGCTGTACCTCATATCCCTTGTGGAATAAGTGAACTAGAGAAACAAACGCTTAGGTATGCCAACCTGTGCAAAGTATTTTTATTTAGAATGTATGTTAAGTTAGGATTAAGTTCAGCTGCTAATAAAGGAACCTCCTAGACTGAATTAGTTTAAAAACCTTTTGTCTTGCATTTTATTTAAAAAATTTTTAAGTTTATTTATTTAAGAGTGACAGACACAGTGCAAGTGGTGGAGGGGCAGGAGAAAAAGGGAGACAGAAAATCCCAAGCAGTCTCCACACTGTCAGTGCAAAGCCCGACATGGGGCTCGAACCCATGAAACCATGAGATTATGACCTGAGCTAAACCCAAAAGTTGGACGCTTAACTGACTAAACCACCTCGGCACCCTGCCTTGCATTTTAAAAGTACAGAGATATTTGGTAGAAGGTGGTGTGGATACTATAAAGAGATCAGGGACCCAGGCTCCTTCACACCTGCTGCTCTGTCATCTGTTCTCAAGGTCATGAGAGCGCTGATGGAGCTGTAGCCATTCACTTTACATTAGAGGAAACAACAAGGAGACAAGGGATGCCCCTCCCTTCCAAAGAGCCTTGAGTAGGTACTACTCAAGTATTGCTACCTGTCTCTCATTACCCTGAACATAGTCACATGGCCACACCAGGCAGGTTAGGAAATGCAGTTTTTCAGCTGAACACATTCAAGGTTCTAAGTAAATGGGGAAAATGGATATTAGAGGCAATGAGTAAGTTCCTGCCACAGCTAGTATTAAAAGAAAGATATAGAGGAAACATTTTGGCATTCATTCAAGATCCAATAAAACAATATTCAGTGATTAAGACACTGACCTATGCACGCACTGAAGATGCAAAGGTAAAAATGACACAGTTCTTGTTCTCAAGGAAACTATATGGTCTAATGAAGAAGACATTCTTGTTCATGATCACCAGATGGAGGTATGCAGAGATTTCTCTGAGAACAATTAGGATAAGCTTCCTACTCAGGCAAGGGTGAGGGAAGAAGGAAGAAGTCTTTATGAAGGCTGTAAAAGAAAATTTCTGGAAAGGAAAAAGTAATCTTCAGGAAAAATATGTTGTGCAGAGGCCAAAGAAGATAAAGATAGAAAAGATGTCAATCAGGCTTATTAACAAAGGAAGTCTTTAGTAAGCTTAAGAAAGAACATATAGTCAAGTGGGGAATTAATGGTTAATAATGAAATAGAGAAAATATAGAAAACTCTTTAGGGAACTTACCTAAAAAGGGAGATAGGAGGAAAATACTAA
The DNA here is from genome assembly GCA_017311185.1 of Proteles cristata cristata. NCBI lineage: Eukaryota > Metazoa > Chordata > Mammalia > Carnivora > Hyaenidae > Proteles > Proteles cristata. Next base: position 2,505,750 of record JAESUZ010001857.1, on the reverse strand, counting down.
AGAAGTCTAGGGCAAGGAAAGGTTTTTAAGGATAGGAAAAATAAGAGTATTTTAATACTATGAAGAAAGTGCAAATGGGGGAAGGGGGAACATGTGGTCTTATTTTCTGAAATGGTAAAAATAAAACTAAAGTCTAATGCCAGATCAAGTTCATAAAACTGAGGAACATGTCTGGAGATGATTTCATATTTTCTATGAGGTAGATTTTACAGTTCCAAGATACAGGATGAGAGTCATGGAGAAGAGTGATACCTTTTAAAATAGCTATTACTGGCAGTGAGAAGGGCAGGAATGGATCAAGGAAGAGAAATAGGCAGAGTAGGAAGTTTGGAAGGTCACACAGTGAAAGTCCCTTCTCCCACCCTGTCCCCAGCCATCCAGAGCCCCCACCACAATAGGCAGTTACTGTTATTAGTTTCTTGTGTATGTTCTCAGAGTATCTTTCCCAATATAAGCAAATGCCTATGTTTATCTCTTCTCTATTTTTACACAATGGTGCATACTATACACAATATTCCCCTTGCTTTGGATGACTTAAATATACCTAGGAGTCCTACTACTCCCCAAATCTCTGAGGTAGTATCATTAACTCCTCTTCATTCACTTACAACCAGGGTGACCACATTGCAGAGATGTTGTCATGTTCCAGATCCATAGGGGATAAGCACCCCAAACAGGAAAAAAAATGGATTCCAGAATCCAGTGCTGATCTGGTATTAAATTTGCAACTATTCTCCTGACTGGAAATTAAGTCCAACAGAAAAGTGCACTTGGACATTCTGCGTGATATAAATGCCCCAACTATGCTAGAAGCACCAATGAATGTCTGAGTGCTGTGTCTTATTTCTTTTGAAATTGTATCAAAGATCGATTCATAGGTAGCACAGTTAGAAGATTCCAGTTATGTGTGGCTTTCAAAAGCCACTTAGCTCTGTCCTTTAGGAAAAGCCACTTAGCTCTTGTTCTTTAGGAAGATAGCTTTCTTATGTTTCTTTCAGAATTTCTCCCTCCAATTAAGTCTGAGATAGAATGGTCCTGCCTGAACATTTTAGGTTACTCTCCCCCTCCTATTTACATGTCAATCTTACTTAATTACCTCCCTTAATAGGCCAATGACCTTCCTTAATCAGCTATAAGCTCTATCTCCTGAGTCTTCACACTTGGAATTGTCCTCATCACTGTTCCACTTAAATTACTTCTTTATCGTTCAAAACTTGGATCTAAAACTCAGATCAATTCATTGATTTATCCTACCAGTACATATCAAATGCCTATGATGACCCAGCATGTGTCAGCCCAGAAGATAAAATGGAACACAAGATGGGCAAGGGATCTGCCTTCAGAAACTTATAGTCTAGTGTGGGCAAATAGGTAATAAACAAGTAAATATATTAACTAGAGATTGTTTTGGTTGATTTGGTAGTGGGGTGAGAGTGGAGAAAAGGAATCAAGAGTTCCATTTTGGGGGACAGCTGGTAGACCTTTCAACTCTTGATCTTGGAGTAATGAGCTTAAGCCCCACATTGGGTGGAGAGATTACTTTTAAAAAAGGTTCTATTTTGCCTATATAAAGTTTGAGTTGCCCAATGGATAACAAATAGGTGATGTCAAACAAGAATCTGGATATAATCTGGTTGAGATTAGAGGAGAGCAGAGGACTATGGTGAACCCATGTTGGAGTTGTTAATAAGCAGATGACATTAAAAGTAAGAAAATGGATGAAAGCACCTAAAGAGGAAAGGAAAACACCCAAGGTAATGGTCTGAGGAACTCTTAAACATAGAGTTCAGGTGCAAGAGAAACATTAAGAGAGGAGACTGAGAAGGAAGACCCAGTGGGGTAGAAGGAAAACTAGTGCAGTGGAATGGCCCTGAATCCTACAAGGAAGTGCTTCAAGAAAAGGATAATGGTCACTTTTGTCAAATGTTGTTGAAAAGTTGAGTTAGATGAGGCCCAAATAGCATCCAAGGGGTTGATACCACAGAAGTCACCAGTGACTTTTGCTAGAGTGGATTGCTTAGGACAAAAGGCAGATAGAAAAAAGTAGAAAAGTAAATAGGTGAGGAAAGGAGACTCCATGAACTGAATACTCTAGAAAGTTTGCTCTGCAGAAAAGGAGAGAAATGGGCAGTCACTGGAAGAGTTTGTGGAGCCAATAAGAGTGCACCTTCTAACAACTGGAGTTACCTGAGTACATCTCAAAGTGATGGGACTTACCCCACTCCTTCCTCCAGAAAGACTGATGTGACCTCTGTGGCTGGGTGAGGCCCCCATCCCATGCCCTCCCAACGTAACTCAGGCAAATCTCCCTCCAGGATAAGCCACACGACGCTGTGATTGTTTTGAGTGTATCAGCATTCTCAGGCTTCTGACTGTTACTCAGGAGCAGTCCTCCTACCCTCAGGAGTGGTATCATGTTGAGTGTCCACTTGCTAATGAGCTCACCACATTCACAGAATGTCAGTGTGCATATTTTTAGAGAAATCTCTATATTTGGTTCAAAAGATAAGAAGGCAAAACAGACATTTACGTAGAAATAGACTAACACCCTTTCCACTCACTGCCTCCCCTTCCCCCAACACACTCTGTCTGATATTTCATGTGCTATAAAAAAGAAAAACATTCTCTTGGAAACTGTTCTTCAAAATAGAAAACACGGCTTTGGCTGAAAGGAGACTTTTGGGGCACATACACCATGCATCACATCCTCCTGGAGGTTTTCGGTGTGCACAGGATGTGTTTACAAAGAGCAAGCTCATCTCTGGATAGACCTGAACAGGTGTGTGTATGTTTAACTCCAAGGACACCCAGAGTTTTTCGAGTCCACATCCTGACCTTTCATAGGCTCGGTGAATTCTCTTTTCTCTTTCTCCCAGCGACACAGAAGCAGAGACTTTGTGAGACTCTCTCTGCCAGGAAGAGATACACCCACACAGCCCTTGATTTCTTTCTCGGTCAACACGTCATAAGTACGTAGGTCAAGTATGGCCTCCTTCCAGCTGTGTACACTTGATGTCAGAGTGTGTTGAAGGCCCGAGAGTTATTTCGGAAGTAAGGACTGCCTGTCAGGTCTGAGGAAATGGAATCAAACAAATACACTGCTCGCAGCACGCCCCTTCCCATGTCAGCCCATTGTGTCCAATCAGCACTCCAACAACGAATTCTTCTGTCCGCTCTTGCCATTGGTTGGCAAGATTAATGCCAGGAGCAGGTGAGAAAAGCCTCCACGGAGGTGGCTGCGTGCAGACAAGAAGACTGTGAGGGAGCTACAAGTACCTCTCCATCGTCATGGCTTCACTTAAATGGCTTCCTTTTCTGGGGCTAAAGGCAGGTCATGAGGGATAAAATTATCAACCCAGGAAAGAGACAATGTTTATAGCTTCTGCTACTCTTACAAAAATAGATGAAAGGGAAGATTGTTTTTTCCACCGTTTGCAGCCTGTGAACTTCCTTAGCACTGTGCATAACTGGCTCCTTCTTCCAGAATGAGGAGAATCTCATGGGGCATCGTGTGTTGCAGTTTTTGGGTGTGTTGTGCATGAGCCTTATGAGGCAAAGCTCTCCAGCTTCGAAAACTGCTTTCCTGTGGTATCTCTCTTTTTCTCCCTCCATTTCTTCTATCCTTTCTTCTTTCCTTCCTTCCTTTTCTTTTTCTTTCTTTTTTAAAGCTTATTTTTATTTATTTGGAGAGAGAGAGAAAACAAGTGGGGGAGAGGCAGAGACAGAGGGGGACAGAATCCCAAGCAGGATCCATGCTATCAGTACAGAGCCTGATATGGGGCTTGAACTCACGAACTCTGAGATCATGACCCCAGCTGAAGTCAAGAGTCAGACACTCAACCAACTAAGCCACCCAGATGCCCCTCTTTTTTTTCCCACTTTTTCTTTTTTCTTTCTTTCAGCTTTATGATTTATAATTTGCATACCATGAATTCACTTTTTTAAAATGTTCATTTTTGAGAGAGACAGAGCATGAGTAGGGGAAGGGCAAAGAGCAGAAGGGACACAGAATCTGAGCTGTCAGCACAGAGCCGGACACGGGGCTCGAACCCATGAACCATGAGATCGTGCTCTGAGCTGAAGTCAGACACTTAACCGACTGAGCCACCCAGGTGCCCCAAATTCACTTGTTTTAAATACAACTTACAGAGCTGTGCAACCATCACCACAATTCAATTTTAGAACGTGGGTATCACTCCCCAAACAGCTCCTCCTGTCCATTGGCGGCCAATTCCAAGCAACCACTAATCTACTTTCAGTCTTCCTGGCTTTACCTTTACTGAACATTTCATATAAATGGAACTGTACACACACGTGTGTGTGTGTGCACGTACCTGGCTCCTTTCACTTAACACAACGCTTGAGCTTTTATCCACAGTGTTTTGTAGTATGTATGAGTACTTTCTTTGTATTGCCAAATAGCATTCCATTGTGTAGACATGCCACATTTTGTTTATCCATTCATCACTTAACTGACATTTCAATTGATTCCACTTTTTGACTAGTATGAACAGTGCTGCTATGAACTTTTTTTTTTTTAATGTTTTATTTATTTCTGAGAGAGAGAGACAGTGTGAGCAGGGGAGGGTCAGAGAGAGAGGGAGACACAGAATGTGAAGCAGGCCCCAGGCTCTGAGCTGTCAGCACAGAGCCCGACGCGGGGCTCGAACCCACGAACCGTGAGATCATGACCTGAGCCGAAGTCGGACGCTTAACCGACTGAGCCACCCAGGCGCCCCTGAACTTTTATGTGCAAGTATTTATGTGGTCATATTTGTTCATTTTTCTTGAGTCAATACCTAGGAGTGGCATGGCTGGTTCGAATGGTAAATTTGCGTTTCACATTTTGGAAACTGCCAAATAGTTTTCTAAAGTGTCTGCAGAATTTTTGTTTTCATCAGCAGTGATCGAAATTACAGTTTCTCCACAGGCTCACCAGCATTTGCATAGCAGAGTCACCCTGGTAGGTGTGATGTGGCTTAGCAGCCTTTCTCCTGAGACTTGGGTTTAGAGAACTGAGTCTGGTTGTCAAGGTATCATCTTGTTCTGCTAGCCTGCCAGGACACATTCTCAGATAAATAAATCAAACAAAAGGAGGAAACACTGAGGACTAAAAAAGACACCGACACCGTGGCTACAGTTTTAAAAGGGAAACATTGCAAAAGGAATGATCAATAGTGATGAACAAGTCATTATATACCCTACTTCTCCCTAGAGGTGAAGAATCATCAGTTTATCATGTCCACCTTCTTGCTTGTATACAGTAAGCATTCCTTATCCCCCATTCAAGCAGCACATAGTATACACTTATGTTCTTCAGGATGCCTGTCTGTATTGCTGAGATACAGACTATGCCCACCAGCTGGTTGGTTACTCCACAACGGTGGTAAGTGAAATATACAAGTTTTCTCTGTACCAGTTTTCAGAGCTCACGGTAACTACACTGAAATGTTCTAATTTCAGGAGTCACTTCAAAGCCCCTCCTGCTCTTCTCCCAAATAGGTGGAAGATGAGGCTCTGAAAAATGCATCAAAAACAAACTGATTTTCTTTAAAAAGCTAGATTAAAAAAGCTAATAAGCTAGTCAAATTTAATAATTCTCATTTCCATTTTTCCACATATAATATCCTGCAGTGAACATTTATGTGCATCTTGAGTCATTAACAAAAACTTTAGAGTGTTTTGATCATTTTTGTGACTCCTAGGGAAGTTCTTAATCTTTTATCCTCTTTTCAGGAGTGTTTTTTGTTTTGCTTTGTTTTTTGACTCCTCGTAACAGCTTTATTTATAGTGGTCAAAAACTGGGGAAAAAAACGTTCTTTAATGGGTAAATGATTATATGCATACCATGGAATACCATTCACCAATAAAAGGGAACAAACTATTGAAATATACAACAACTTGGATGGATTTCAAGGGAATCCTGCTGCATGAAAAAGAATCCAGTGCTGTATACCATGATTATATATTTTCCAGGAGTAAGGAAAGAAAATAGGGAAGGGCTACCTGGGATTATAAGACGATAGCACAAGATAATTTTTACAAGTTTTATTAACAAAGCACTATCAATTTTCAGCCAGCTACATCTGCTTTGTTTATGCAATTAGATTTTCATGACATTCTTTAAAATTTTTTCTGTGACTCCAGGTAATTGTTTGAAAACTCACTGGTGAAAGTAAATATTTCTCAGTATTAGTTCATGTATTTTTAATGTTTGTCCTGGAATGATTTTACCACTTTTAAATAAACTTCCCTCAAGCTAATTAGCTTTAGTAAATTATAAATTTATTTATGGCTACTAATGTTTACTTGTTGAGACATACTCTCAATTGTCTTTCAAATGCATGTATTTTTTATTCTTGTATTTTTTATTCACAAAAAAGAAAAAGAAAACGTTTAATGAGAATGAAGACCTGACCATTTTTGTTGTCGTTCTTGATGGATATCGTGGAAAAGAACATACATACTGTAATTGTTTCCTAATGTTGGAAAGAAAGCAAAATCTGGGAAAAATACTACTTTAAGTGCAGTTAGATGAATTATGCCACATTCATTCAAAATAATACCGTTCCATCATTTTTTTATGAGAGCAAAATTGTCATGTATGAGCATACAAAGTTGTCTTTAGTGTTTTATTTTTCTTAAGATTTGAATTTTTAAGAGGCGCCTGGGTGGCTGTCGGTTAAGCGTCATGATCTCACAGTTCCTGAGTTCAAGCCCCACATCAGGCTCTGTGAAGACAGCTCAGAGCCTGGAGCCTGTTTCGGATTCTGTGTCTCCCTCTCTCTCTGACCGTCCCCTGCTCATGTTCTGTTTCTCTCTGTCTCAATAATAAATAAAACATTAAAAATTTTTTAAAAAGATTTGAATTTATGAGTAATCTCTATACCCAATATGGGGTTCAAACCCACAATTCTGAAATCAAGGGTTATGTGCTCCACCAACTGAGCCAGCCAGGCACCCCTGTCTCCACAATTTTAAAAGTGTAAAAGTCGCAGAGCAATATGGGTGGTATGATTCTATTTGCATACGAATGGCATATACATAGATGTATTTGCTTACTCAGTGGAACTGTCTGGAAGTGAACACACCTGTTAACAGCTGCAACTCTTGGGCATAGAATAAGGTATTTCATATAACAGTCTCCTGTTTGATTTTACTGGAATGCAAATGTTATGTTATAGTCAAAGCTCAAATGAAATCCCATGTTTCAAAAGAATAGGGATATCTGCTTAAATTTCAGCATATCTGTTTAGTTCATGTATCTTTCCAGATATTTTTGTTAATGATCATCAGTAAAAGGGGACTATACTGGGTTAATTGTGATTATGTCCTTTCTGAGGTTTATTCTTTTTTTTTTTTTAATGTTTTATTTATTTCTAGAGAGAGAGAGAGAGAGAGAGAGAGCATGAGCAGGGGAGGGTCAGAGAGAGAGGGAGTCACAGACCGAAACAGGCTCCAGGCTCTGAGCTGGCAGTCAGCACAGAGCCCAACTCGGGGCCCGAACCCACGAACCGTGAGATCATGACCCAAGCGAAAGTCGGATGCTTAACCGACTAAGCCACCCAGGCGCCCCTCTGAGGTTTATTCTTGCTTGTTGCTCAATGCAGTTAAAATAATCAAGTGTCCATTCTAATGCTTTCCTTTGACCTAATTTCTTTCATCTCTTCCTATACCCTAGACCATGCTCTCTTTTGCACCACGGCGAGCCTACCTGAGGTGACCTCTGAGCATATTTCTCTATATCTTTAGGTCAAAACTAGTCCCTCCTCCCAACAGACACATGAAACGATGCTCAGCATCCCTCCTCATCAGGGAAATACAAATTAAAACCACACTGAGATACCACCTCACGCCAGTCAGAGTGGCTAAAATGAGCAAATCAGAGGACTCTAGATGCTGGCGAGGATGTGGAGAAACGGGCACCTTCCCACACTGTTGCTGGGAGCATAAGCTGGTGCAGCCCCTCTGGAAAACAGTGTGGAGGTTCCTCAGGAAACTAACACTAGAACTCCCCTATGACCCAGCAATAGCACTGCTAGGAATTTACCCAAGGGATACAGAAGTGCTGAGGCATAGGAGCACATAGACCCCAATGTTCATAGCAGCACTCTCCACAATAGCTAAAACATGGAAAGAGCCTAAGTGTCCATCAATGGATGAATGGATCAAGAAGATGTGGTTTATCTATACCATGGAATACTCATGGCAATGAGAAACAATGAAATCTGGCCATGTGTAGCAACATGGATGGACCTTGAGGGTGTTATGCTGAGCGAAATAAGTCAGGCAGAGAAGGACAAATATCATGTTTGCACGTATAGGAGGATTAGGAGGAACTTAACGGAGGAACAAGGGGGAGAAGAAGGCGGGAAATGGTGGGGGAAAGGGAGAGAGGCAAACCATGAGAGACTCTTGAATGCTGACAAAAACTGAGGTCTGATGGATGTGGGGGGAAGGGGGGATGGGCATGGAGGAGGACACTTGTGGGGAAGAGCACTGAGTGTTATGTGGAAACTAATTTGACAATAAACTATTTGTAAAAAAAAACAAAAAAAAACAACTAGTCCCTCCTGTCATTGACTGCCTTGTTTATAGCTCACCCTCCTCAGGGAACATGCACGTAGCAGTTGGCTCTGAGATCATTGTCTTCTCTGTGGCCCACTGGGCTGCCTTGGTTCTTTCTCCTTCACTCATCACTTACACCACCCAGAGCACATGGCCTAAAGGTACCCAGACAGCCTAAACTCAGAAAGTGTCCTATTTAGGGCCAGTTGTATTTGCAACATCTTCTGGTTACAGTACTTTTTTTTTTTTTACTTTAGATTTTGTCTTATATCTGATTTCAGGTAAGCAGATTAAGTCAAAAAGCATTTCTAAGAGAACTTCATACTTGGGACATGATGCTTGGGTAATTCGTATTGAAGCATGTGTGTTTTTACTTTGCTTATATTAAATAAAATCTAAGAGGTGAAGAGATTTTTATATGTCCCCAAATTGTTCTACTCTGGGATTTAAGTAGATGTTTTTATTTATTGACCATATTAGAAACCCTTGTTACTTAGGCTTGGTTAGTTCATTTGGCTTCTAGGCAACACTTCTAAGCCCAATATTCCAATATTAGCTGATCTCCTCAGTCCTTCCATGGCTGCAGACTACACAAATGCATGCCCTTGGTCAGAAGGAGGTGTGGTAGAATGCATGCCAGGGTCAGGACTGGAAGGAAGGAGCTCAGGAAACTGATGTAGCTGTTCCTTGGACACTTTAAAATGTCCTTTAATTTACTTTAAGTAGGTCATTCATAAATGGTGTCAAAATACTACTGGACACTTCATGGGTATTTTCAAGACTGCATCAATTAAGGGAGCCACTAATCATTTAGCTTGTCTATCCCAGGGTGTGCCGGAAGAGATAAAAAGAGACAAGGTATGTGGACAAATTGCTAGCACTGTGTGATAATTGCCCAAGACAGATACCAACAAGTGGGAGCTGTCTTAAGGAGGGAAACATAATTTTTTCTCTGAGAAGTAGGGAAAGTATTCATGGTACAAGGGATACTTGCCCTGGACTTTGAAGGATGGGCAGAGCATCAACAGAGAGGTAAAAGGCACTTGGATAGGGCATGTGGTACAGAAGCAGAAAAAGTGTGAGGCACTTTCAGGGATTTTTTTAAAGTTTATTTATTTATTTTGAGACAGACAGAGATGGCACAAGTGGGAGAGGGGCAGAGAGAGAGGGAGAGAGAATCCCAAGCAGCCTCCACACTACCAGCGCAGAGCCAGACATGGGGCTTGAACTCAGGAAATTGAGATCATGACCTAGGCTGAAACCAAGAGTCAGACACTCAACCGACTGAGCCACCCAGGTGCCACATTAATGGATTATTTTGACTGGAACAAGGAGTTTTGATAGAGAAGAGGCAAATAATGTTGGTGAATCACAGTCTTGCAAAGACTTGAATGTCCCACCACAGAGTTGCATGCTTTGCTCTGAAGAATAGGGAGTTGTCATCTAAAGTCTTTGAGATGACCAGCATATGACAGTGTGGCAGCAATGTGCCCCCTGGACTGGAGGCAGAAGGTTTGGAGAGTGAGAGACAGCAGACCATGACTATGGTCCATGGCAGAAAGAAAGAGGCTTGCCTGAACCAGAACCTTGTTGGAAAACACCAAGGAAAAGGGCCTGGTGAAAGCTGATGCAGAGAAAGAAGGGATTTCATAGCTTGTAGGACGTCCAGAGCATGGTAGAGGGCAAAGTCAGTAGGACCTCAGGCTTGCAAACTGGATGACTGTCAATGGTAATGCTATTAATATAGTCAATAACTTGAGCAGAGAAGCCAATGACAGGAGAGAAAACCCCAAGTTCAATTTTTGACATGTCTTGTTTTAAGTGACAGGAAGAGGAAATTTCAGCAGGCACTTGGAGATGCATTTGCCTAATACTAATTAAGCCTCCGTTTTAAAAAATTAATTAAATTTCATTCACTCAGGGTCCTTCCTTTCCCACCCTGAGGAAGTGAGCATGAGTCCCCCTCTGAAAAGTTCCTGCCTGGAGGAAATTGCACATTCCACTTGGGTGGGGCCAGTTGTTTCCTTGCAGTAGGACAGACGAGGTCATTTGCAACTGCCGAAGACAATCCAGGTGTCTCTGTCTTTACCCGCCAGGTAGGAGGAAGAGCGCGAGTCCCATAGGCCTGGGAAGTGTTGCAGGAGCCCTGGCTGGAGTCCGATCCGGGCCGCACAGGCTCGCTCCCGCCGCTCCCGCCGCTCCGGCCGACATTCCTGCTGCTTTCCGGTCCCACGGGACGGTTCCAAGACTCACCACCCCCCCAACATGGCAATAAATATAAAGCCCTCCCGCACAGACAGCCAGCTTCATTCATGCCACCAACAGCCACTGTTCTGGCAGGTGTTGTGCAAAGTTCAGGGAGAGCCAACGACCAAGCCGGGCCTCCGGGCTGTGCAGGGCAGCCGGCTGGGATGCGCGGCCCCGCGGGCTGCAGGAAAGGGGGCGGGCGAGGGGGGCCTCCAGCTGCCGGCCTCCCGGGAGAACAATGCGTCTGTCACCCAGTGAGTAATAGAGCAGCGAGGGCTGAAAGGGAGGCGCGCGTCTGTCCCGTCTTCCCACCAGGCCGGCTGCTGCACCCCCCGCTGCTCTTGGGCACAGGGCCAGCAAAGAGCCTTGGATGGTTCTTGACAAGGACATACCCAGTCAAGGAGAGCCGACGTAAGAGGAGCAGCCCGGACTGATTTCTGCCCTGAGAAGCTCCAGGGGATGGGAATTCACAGGCACTAGTGCAGCCACTGCCTTCACCCTTTCGGGCCTGAGGTCCCCAGCCTTCCTGCCATTGCCCACAGCATGTCCTTCAGGAGAGGGTGGAGGCCCGGGGGATTTATGAGCCCTCTAGCCATTATCCAGAAGTTTGCCTGGGGTCACGCTGCCTGATTATCCGTCAGGGATCCTGTTGTAGGCTATTCCTGGCCCTGACCCTGGCCCTAACCTGGTCTTCAACCTCAGAGAGTCCCTTCTGATGGCCCTGTCGCTCAATTTCCCCTTCTCATCAATACTCAGACGTCTTCCGGGCATAAACCTGAGGTAAGGCAGCAGAGTCCCTGTGACTCCCACCACCTGGGAGAAAGCTAGTGCTCTGAATACTCAATGTTAAAGAACAAAGCCCTACTCATTACTTTTAAATGGGGAAATATGTATGCATACAATAACACGTTTATATATGTTCTAGTATGGTTATTTCACATGCACATATATTTGTAATAAACTATAGACAGTCCTTCAGGATCTGATTAAAATGAAGAAGCAAGATACTTAAAATTAATCAGAAGCAAATCATTTAGTGAGTCTTAAGATTATTTATGCTTTTAAATATGATCCCACTAATCTTATTTCCACTTTTATTTTGTTTAACAATCCCAGGTGCACTTCAATTCTCTTCGACCCACGTCAGACTCACAAATCCTCTATTATTGGGGTGGTGAGTAGGTTACGCAGACGAAGCAAATTTTCATCAAGGCTCACAATTAACTTAGGGACACAACTGGAATGGTCCCCAAAGGTCTGGATTTTCAATTCATTATTCTACTTAGTGCATCACAAGGCTTATTCTACAACTAGATTATAATTTTCCGAAAGGCAAGACTATGCCTTACATCTTTATTTCTTCTCCACACTGAGAACCATGACTTGCATAGAATACGTGCTGAATAAATGCTGCTGGATAGGTTGATTGCTTTACAATCTCAGAAAGAAATGAGATGAACAAAGGGAAATAAGGAGTCATTTAGTGTTACAAAGGGGGAAAGAAATTCCACTACCCTGTAAAATACAAGTGGGCCTGGAAAAAATAGAGGCACGCACCACCTATATGGGTAAGAATGCAGGAATGTTGGTTGTGCTGAACCTGGTGTAATTCCAAAAGATATTTCCATGGCTGGATAAAGGTCATTGGTGAGCACATATGAGGCAAGTTTTAAAGGAAGGGTAATAGATGATGGTTTTGGAAAACATTTCTGGAAAAGAAAGAGAACCTCTGGCCTGATTTTACAGTACTATTATAAGTAGGTCACAGATAAAAATGTCCCACGTCCAGAGTATTCAGAAATAAAATGGTTGCCAGAAGCAACTAAGGAAATACTGTGAAATCATAAATCAGAGGAGTGAGACTCTTGACAATTTTAGTCAGGAAAATGTAAGCGGGAAGGAGACAGACGTGTGTTAGAACAGCCCAGAAAGAGCTCTTTGCTGAAGTAAGTTTGGGAGCTGACAGAGCAAACTGACCAAATTGACGTGGACACTAAAGGAGCACATATTTTGGCATGAGATAAATAGTCACTAAAAAATACATCCCAGTATGATGAGAAATGGCAAAATCAGTATGGAGAACCGGAGAATAAGGAAGGGGAGAATAGGATAGTTCCATTAAAGCTCTCCAGGAATGACTGCTGTAGATACAAAGGGGAAAGACCCAAAGGTGAAAACAGTGAAGTGGGGGTGGGGGGGTGGGATGGGGTAGAAACTGAATGGCAGAAACTCAAAGAAGCAAGGTGCAACCACTGCATTCTGCTGAGATGTTTTTTCTGAACTTTCTTCTGAACAGGAGTCTCCTTGTACAAACTTCTATTCAGAAGAAAAGATGGAACTTAGGGATGCAGAACCACTCCCTTTTCTTTTCACTAGAAAAGGAATTAGTTGGAAACCCTGGGCAGGGCTGATGAGGGGATTTCTCTTCTGTTATGGAGCATGAATTAGGATGATGTTGCTGTAATTCCCCATTCTTGTACCTGCCCAAACCAGGGAAAGGTGAAGTTTTAGCCTTCAGTGAGTCTGAATTTCTTAATTCAGCCTGCTGGGTTTAAGGCAGCGACATCTGTGGCCGTGGGCTGCTGAGGGGTTCCATCTAAAACTACAGAATATGCAGAGTTTATGTCCTCTTCTCCTCCTGTTCTGAATGCGTGTCCCCTCTCTCGTTCCTTCTCTCATCTTCTAGATACTCAACATCCCATGCTGCTTTCAGAAACGAGTAGCTTTAGATGACCTCACAAAGCCCCATAAAGCCTGGGCCACCTGGGTGGCTCAGTCAGTTAAGCATTGGACTCTTGATATCAGCTCAAGTCATGATCTCATGATTCATCAACTCAAGCCCTGCGTCTGGATCTGTGCTGACAGCATGGAGCCTCCTTGGGGTTCTCTTTCTCTTTGCTCTCTGCCCCTCCCCCCAACTTGCTCATGTGTAAATGTGCTCTTCCTCTCTTTCTCAAAATAAATAAATATTTTTTTAAAAGCTTCACAAAACCTGAATATGAACTAAAAGGCCAGCCTTTTACACTGGCCTGAGAGTGGAGAAAGCTGTGACATTGTTGGTAGCAGATGATATTCGACTTCTGTCTCTGTCACCTTCTTGTGACACTGGACAGTCATACAGGGCTTGAATTTCTTGTACTATCTACAACATTAGAAGGACAATAATAACTACCTCAGCTCCATCACAAAATTGTGAAAACCTGTGAGAGAGTATGTCAAAGTGATAGATCAAATAATACATATGCAAAGGTAAATTATTTTCAATGTATTTTAGTATTTGGGCAAAAAAAGTCTCATTTTTATAGTGTAACTCTCCTTTATTGTCATACATCATCTGTTTCAGAACAAGGAGACATTTTTAAACATGTATGATATTAAGTCACAAGTGATAAGGAAAAGACATGTGGTCTACATACATTCATGCTTAAAAAAATCCTCATGGAAGAAATATTCTGCCTGCCAGCCACATGGCAAGTCTTGTTTAGATGGGTTTTTAGTTTTTCTTTATTTTTTCATTTAACTAATTTTACATTTATCTGTATGCATATCGTTATACATACAAGTTTATCTTTAGTTTCAAGGACCTAGGTGTGTAGCATCTTAAGAAGCTTTAGTGCCTTCTGGAATGACAGGGTAAACAAATTTTAAAGATTTCTAGTGATTTTTCATCTCAGGGAAGCAAAATGTGCATAATGAGTTCATAGCTTTCCTTTACAGTGACTCTTCATTATTGTTGTTGCTTCCATTTGAATACAAAGAGGGAAAGAACATGGTGGAAATAGGCGTTTCAACGTTCCCACTCGAAATTATGAGGGAAGAGTTGACTCTTCAAAGAAAAAGAGGTGGGAAAGGGACAAGATAGTAAAACAATATTGGTGGGGTGATAAATAGATGGCAATTACATCCTAAAAAGGGAAAATAACTCACAGGCCTGCTTTGAAGAAAACTTATGCAAATAAACTTGACTCCAAAAAGAACAATGCAAATACATGTTGAGAAATCCTAAGATAGAAATATAGAAGGAAATGCATGTATAATTGGAAATGACTGGACAAAAGCTAAGGAAGGGGGAAAAGTGTTGGCTTTGATTTGCTCTGTTGTTCGAAGGGAAGAAATACCGAAAGATTATAAAACACAGAGCCCCTGAGAACAGTAGGGCAAAGTGAAGAGTTTGGAGGAGCAAAATACGAGGAAAACAGAAATGTGTAAGTGGAATGAGCAGGAAATCTGTTGTGTGGAAATGTACTGGAAAGTTGCTGGTACTGGTGCCAAAGATTGGTGATTTATCCTCAGAAGGTAATGACTTAAGAAGACAACAGACATTACAAACATTCTTAGGACAAAATATAAGAGCAATATAAGCAGAGCAATATAAGAGAAAAGTGAAACAGCAGATAAATAAGGGAAGTCATACAAATGAGAGAATGGGAAGTGATAGAAGACATTATACAAAGAAAACCACACTTCATGGATTATGGTTTGGTTTGGTTTGGTGGCATGTTTGCAGGTTTGACTATTCATATATTTCTTAAAAAGTAGGTAGCTAATTACAATGGAGATAAGAGAAAAAGACAATAGTACAACCAGGTATAAAGATTTGAAATAATTTGTTTAATGTATTTAAATTATATCCAAGAAGTTTCTACAAAACCTAAGATAAGACTCTCTTTGTAACTCCATACACTCTGAAAAAAGAAGAGGAGGACCACTTTGTATGACGTGGAGACCTTTTCTAGTTTAAACCTGTAAGAAGATGCAGATGAATCTTTAAGTTTTAAAAATGGCCAAGTGGGGGCTGGATGGCTCCGTTGGTTAAGTGTCCAACTCTTGATTTCAGCTCAGGTCATGATCTCATGGTTCTTGAGTTCGAATCCCACGTCAGGCTCAATGCTGAGTGTGGTGCCTGCTTGGGATTCCTTCTTCCCCCTCCTCTCTCTCTGCCTCTCTCTCTCACTCAAAATAAATAAATAAACATTTTTTAAAAAATGGCCTAGATATAAAGGGAATGGCACCAAAGCAATTTGTGAGTTTCAATATCGAATACTTACTACATGTGAAGTGCATCTCTTCCATTGAGTTCCAAGGAGTTTAAAGAATATTCAAATATTTCATATCATATAAAAATTGTTGCAAAATCTGTGTTTCTATTTTAAATACTTGTGTTTCTATCAATATTGATTTTTAATCTAACAGATATTGACTTTTTAAATCATGTCACAGGAAACTCAGAAAGTAATTTTATGAAACTTTCTAAATGTTCAGCTATCAGGGGAAATAATGATAAATTTTAAAAATGTTTTGTGCCTGGTTTTCATTTGTAGCTAAAATCCCATACCAAAGTGTCAGTTGATGCATTCATGTTAAATTGTTTACTTCATGGACCAATGGTTAAATTTATTTGAGTCCTGTTTTCTTAGAGTAACATGGATTTTTTTTTTTTTAATCTAAGTATTAAGCTTACAGGTGTCTCTTTCCTGGTGCTCTGAAAACATGACCAATCTCTATATGACAGGATCACACCACAGCTCATAGCCACTCTGTGCAATAATCTGCAAATGATAATGACTTTGCAGGGTAGACCCACATATGTACTTGCAGAAAGGTCTCTGTCAGACACAGCAGGTGCCTGTGACATCTGAGAGGGGGCCCATAGAACTGACACGTTCAGCAGCTCAGGAAGCCAGTTTACAGACCCAGAAACAGGGCCCTCTGCAAGCGACTCTGATAGGGCAGGTGGTCCTTGAGGTTTCGCCAAAGCAAATAGCACTGGATCAAAGAGAACACCATTTACTCATGAAACTGCTAAATGCTTCAAGAAGAGAAATGTCAAATGTGGACTATATCCCAAGAGGACAGCCATTCCTGGGCAAAAGCAAGCCATTTCAAAAATATCAGGGTAAACGCTTTGAGACCACTGGGAAACATTTCAATTTGGAATAAATGAAAGAGTAAATTTGGCAAGTAAGTGGGGGGTGGGGTGTGTGTAGAGTGTTGACTTCTCTTCTTGAGCTGGGTTCTTAAAGCCTCAGGCACACATGATACCCTCACGGACACAGAACACATGGGGAAGAGCTCTCTTAGCTGGAATAAATAGCACCCCCCTTTACAAAGTGGAGCTTTGCACAGACCTTATTTGGACAAAAACATTAAATAAATTCTATATAAACCTGGCCATGGGCCATTTGTGTGGATAAACAGTATTTTCTCGCTTTTCAATTTTTTGAATTTTAAAGTTGGGTATATAGACGTTTAGAGACAAACCTCAGAAAGGCTGAATAATATAATTAAGAGACAGAACCTGAATCCAAGTACTCCAATTTCCAGGAAACTTGAAATTTCATAGATGGATTTCTTAATATTGTTATATATAAAAAGAGGTAATATATAACATTATATTTGATTAAAATGTAATAAATAGAATAAATCTGTCTTTGTTCTGTATATATTCAATTTATATATTCAGTGTATATATACATTCAATATATTGACATGTATTCAACTTTTAATCTAAGGAGTTTTTTTAATACAAAGTATGAGCTATTCAAAAACTTAGCTCTATTAATTGGGAGATTTATTTTATTTTAATCAAGCACAAAGCTGAAGAGTGGGGAGGGGGTATGGGGTGTGTTACTGTTTTCTGTTATAATTATTTCATTATTTAATGATGCTAGATTAATTCCAGACTTCTATTCATTAGTTTTGTTTTTTAATAACTTGGGGCTTATATAAAAATCACAATAACATTTTAAAATTTTGATTATCTGTCACCATGAAGGATATTTAAATTGAAGTCTTTAGGAAATGACAAGTGAAAAGGAAAAAAAAAATATATATATATATATATATATACCAGCATTGATAGAAACTTGACATGTGAATTACTTTATACTTAAACCTTGCGACTATTCCCATAACCATAAGTGAGTGGATGAATGCATGGCTGCAAAAAAGCTTAGAGTCAAGAGAAATGAAATCAGTCCCCATTCCATGTGACCTAAACTTCAATCTTCTGTCCTTCTGCCTCTTTGCCAGTGAGTCAGATTGGTTTCAGTCCAGCTGGAGTCCAGCCCAAAGATAAGTCATTACTCAAATTAAGGATACTATGAGTGATCTCAATAGCTAATATTTACTGGGCTATTACACATTCTGAGCTGTGCTAGCCATTTACATGCATTTGCTCATTAAATCCTCACAATTCTAGAAGGTACCTATCTTGACTTTATTTCTAGGATTCAAATATGCATTCTCCCCACCTCTACCAACAGTATAACATTTCTGAAATTAGTATGCATCAATGACAAGTCATTGAACTGTGCTTTCTTAGTCATGTTTAAATTAATGGTGCATCTTAACAATTGATGATGTCTTAGAATTGAAGACACATAGCACTTTATTCATTTTATGGAGTTTCAAATAAACTCAAGGGTTACGGAGCTTGTGAAACTTGTCCAGGATCACATGACCAGAGGAATCCAGGCAACTCGCATAGAGCACAGCCTGGAGGTCATGCTTGCTTTCCAAACCCTTGGTCTCCATTAGTCTCCAAGGCCTCTTTTGGGGGTTTTCACAGAATCATAGCTCCTCTTCGGGAATAAGGAAGTTCCTATATTCTGCATTTAAACTCTTCTCTGAGTTATATGAAAATCGCCAACTCTAAAACTCCAGAATTAAGAAAGACCAATCAAAACAATTTTGTTTAAAATGAAGAAGAAGGGGTACCTGGCTGGGTCAGTCAGTAGAGCATGCGACTCTTGATCTTTGGGTTCTGAGTTCGAGACCGTGATGGGTGTAGAGATAGCTTTTTGAAGAAGAAGAAAAAGAAAAAGAAGAAGAAGAAGAAGAAGAAGAAGAAGAAGAAGAAGAAGAAGAAGAAGAAGAAGAAGAAGAAGAAGAAGAAGAAGAGAAGGAGAGGAAGATGAAGATGATGATGGAGGAGGAGAAGGAGAAGAAGGGCAAGAAGAAGGAGAAGGGGAAGAAGGACAAAGAAAAAGATGGGGGGGGGGCCCACAGACAATCACTTCTGACTTTATTTCATCCTAATACAAACATTCAGTTTGAAGAACTCAAATTTTAGGCTACCGACGGTTTGTGAATCAGGAAAAAGACATTCATTTATTTAATCAAGCTCCAAATGTTAATTTGTGTTTGAGATTGTACTGAATAACCAAAAACAGCAACAGTCTTTTGTTTTGTTTTACATTTCTTCCTTCTTTTAACTATAAATTAAGTTGATCAGAAAGACTTTCTGTGGTTTTGATTTAAATTTAAAATAAAAAGCACTGAGAACATGGTCACTCTATTGTGGAAAAAATGTGACTACTGGCATTATCTCTGATAGCTTTCCTTATGTTTTTATTATTGTTAAATCACTTCATTAAGTGTCCCAAATATTTTGTAAACATATTCACATTGAAATTTAAAGCAAAGAACTCACCGAGTTTACATTTTGTTGTTTTTATTGTTGTTGGTGGTTCATGTTAAAACCGTTTACAGGGCAAATATTTGTATTCTGTAATAAACCTGTTACAAGTACATAAATAAACTTTGCTAAAGTTTTAGACAATATTTACTTCTAAAAAGCGTTTGCATTGCTTTGGTAAAAGGAATTTAGAGGGAAAATACTGAAGACACTTACTCTGGCATTTTTATGTTAGAAAGCCTTAGATTTCTTAGAATATTTTTTGAGGCTAACAATTATTCAGGTAATAATCATTTTTAATCTCCTGCCCTGTTTCACGACATGAGCTGGGCATTGATGTCCGCAAGTGACTGGAACAGAGATCGCACTCTCCCTGGGCGCACAGTGCAGGCTACGTGTAAATGGACAAAATGATCATAGTGCTGCATGACATCATAGACTTAAAAAACGTACCACGAAAGAAGTTGATTGCATTTATCCTCAGCTGCACATAGATGTAGATATGGTGCCTTATTTTCAGACTGCCCACCTTTAATAACTTCATGTTATTACCTCTTAGGAGAATCTGTAAACCACAAATTTGTTGTGTACTTTTTTGAACCATTGTTCCTTCTTTAGTTTATTTGTAGTTCTGCTGATTGATTGTCCTCTTACTTACCACCCATCCAGAGCTGCAAGTGAAGAACACTTGAAATTTCATCTTTTTAAGTATAACATGTTCAAATTCCAATAAAAATGACAGTGTAATCAATATGATGAAAGAATAATGGCCACTCCTACATTCCTACATTCAGGCTTTATAGTGTATTAGCCTAAACATCACTGGCCATTCCCAGTTTCTCCATAGGAAGCAGGAAAGTATGGCAACTTTCTCACAT
Organism: Proteles cristata cristata; assembly: GCA_017311185.1. NCBI lineage: Eukaryota > Metazoa > Chordata > Mammalia > Carnivora > Hyaenidae > Proteles > Proteles cristata. Next base: position 2,485,638 of record JAESUZ010001857.1, on the reverse strand, counting down.
CGATATTAGAACACACAAGATACTCACTTGGTTTTAAAATCTCAAAAAGTATAACACATACATACCCCAGTTGCCAATTGCTAGCCTAGGAGAGGAGTCTTCTAGAGATATTTTAAGCATATGCAAGCAAATATTCTCCTTTTGTTCTCTCCTTCTTTCTCTTCTTTTCTTCCTTTTGCTTTTTTCCTTTGCTTTCCTTTTTCCTTCTCTCCTCCCTCCTCCCCTCCTACTCTTCCCTGTTTTCTCTTCCCTTCCTACCTTACTTTAAACACATTTAGCAAAATAAAACTATATTCATTGTTCTTTTTGTTGAATTTTTTTCATTTAACAATATATTTGGAGATCTCTCCACAAGACTATATGATTAACTTTGCCATTTCTTTTTACCGCTGTATGCTATTTCTTTGAATGGTTATATAGAGTATATTTAGAATAGAATATATTAATAGTCTTCACAAGTAACCTTGAATATCTGTTTCACTAATGCGTAAATATATTTATGGAGCAAATTCTTAAAGGTGGAAACGCTGAGTTGAATGACAAATGCAGTTGGAAGTATAATAGATATTGCCAAACAACGAAAGGTCGCATACTTGGTTTGAGCATTAAAGAGTGCCTTGGGACTCTAGTTAAAATATCCAACAATGACAATATCAGAATGATTTCTACAGTAACAGGAGTATCTGGTTTTTAGTTTATTTGTCATTTTCAACTTATTCATATTTTGGTCTCTTTCTTTTACTGACATGATCAAAGGTTATCTTCCAAATACGAAAGCAGGATGCAGTCCAGGGAGTATGGAAAGATTTCACAATAATGATTTAGTTCAAAGATATATAATTTATAAATAGAAATGCCTATTGTACACCACCTATGTATTCTTTCAGCTTCTTGATCATTTGGCTACTGATGTTGAAAGCAAATCTGTCTTCAATATAGTTACTAAATTCTGTAGGATTTGGGTAATCTTTTGCATGCTTTTATAAGCTGGAATTAGAGACAGCAACACATTCAGCCTCTTGCTGTGGAAACCACAAACTTCTAAATGGCATCCTGCCTGGACATCACTTCATAGAGAATAAAGCTTTGTCCCTTGGGTGCCTTGAGGACTACCCGCATGACGTGTTGTATCATGTGACCTTTGGCAGTAAACTTAAATTTAAACCAGAGACCAAACGGGGTTTTTCACCTTTTACCAACTGAAATCCCTCTAATTTCTGTGACAGTACTCTTCCCATTATTATCACCATTTCCCAACCAGGTTTATCATCTACATATTCCTGATTTGGACCCAAGATGACCATTCAAGATGGGTCAAGTGGCCCAAAGGGTAACTGATTTTGCCTTATGGAAATAGATGAAAAGAGAGAATATTGGTTGGCTCTTTGTCTTCAAAAATCTTAACTATTATACAAAAGATCATGGGAATCTGTTTACCTTGTAGTGACCATTAGGCAGAGAATCCCCCAGTGAAGATAGTTCTGTGGTATTATGCGGTGTGGTGAAATATGCTATATGGTGAAAATGTTGCCCAGAGATTTTAATGAGTTGCCTTGAGGGAGTCAGGGGAACAAATGGGTTTACTAAGTAAACATATTATAATTCTTGCCTCTAACATGGCAGTGCATTCAATGACTGAGCAGTGAAATTAACAATTTTCACCTCCTTCTTTAGCACACTGCTTCATTTCTTGACCAGGAAGACCACTAACCCAGAAGTAATAAGAGAGCAAAGGAGCTAGAAAAGTCAAATTGTTTTAAATGAAAGGTTGATGTTTCATGATGGCCCGCTGCTTATCCAACGTTTCATTAGCCATGTCTTGCAGCAAATTTAGCTTGTGGCTCATGAGAGTGAGGGTCAGCCTAGGCCTCAAGTCTCATGTGCAATATAGGAACCAAGGCACCTTTGAGGGGTCAAAGACCGGCAGGGCCCGAATAAAGTTTGAAGGCTGTCTTCTGTAATTAGTGCTGCTCTATGCAGTGAAAGAGGTAAAGTGAGTAATTAATATGATCATAGGAACCATTGTAAATGACAGAGAAGCAAAAGGTCACTCCCAAAAACAAAGAAGAGAGGAAGATGAATCTAAAGCAGTTTAACAGGAGAAGGAATTTCTTCTTCAATATTACTTTGGCTATTCGGGGTCTATTGTGGTTCCATACAAATTTTAGGAAAATTTGTTCTAGTTTTGAGAAGAATGCTGGTGCAATATTGACTGGGATTGCATTGAATGTGTAGATTGCTTTGGGTAGTAATGATATTTTAATAATATTTATTCTTCCAATACATGAACATGGAATGTTTTTCCATTTCTTTGTGTCTTCTTCAATTCCCTTCATAAGTTTTCCATAGTTTTCATCATACAGATTTCCTATATCTTTAGTTAGGTTTATTCCTAGGTATTTTATGTTTTTTTGTGCAATTGTGAGTGGGATCAGTTTCTTGATTTCTCTTTCTGTTGCTTCATTATTGGTGTATAAAAAGGCAACTGATTTCTGTACATTGATTTTGTATCCTGCAACATGGCTGAATTCATGGATCAGTTCTAGTAGGCTTCTGGTAGAGTCTGTCGGGTTTTCTATGTAGAGTATCATGTCCTCTGAGAAAAATGAAAGCCAAAGTATTATTGAAGAAGAAAACCAAAACGGGAAGCATCATCATCCCAGGCTTTAGCCTCTGCTACAAAGACAGTATGGTATTAGTGCAAAAACAGACACATAGACCAATGGAATAGAGTGGAGAACTCAGAATTGGACCCACAAATGTATGGCCAACTAATCTTTGCCAAAGATGGGAATAGCATCCAACGGAAAAAAGACAGCCTCTTTAACAGATGGTACTGGGAGAACTGGACAGAAACATGCAGAAAAATTAAACTAGATCAATTTCTCACACCATACACAAAAATAAACTCAAATGGATAAAGGACCTGAATGTGAGACAGGAAACCATCAAAACCCTAGAAGAGAAAGCAAGAAACAACCTCCATGACCTCAACCGCAGCAATTTCTTACTTGACACATCCCCAAAGGCAAGGGAATCAAGAGCAAAAATGAACTACTGGGACTTCATCAAAATTAAAAGCTTCTGCACAGCAAAGGAAACAATCCAGAAAACTAATAGGCAACTGACAGAATGGGAAAAGATAGTTGCAAATGATATATCAAATAAAGGCTAGTATCCAAAATCTATAAAGAATTTACCAAGCTCCACACCTGAAAAACAAATAATTCAGTGAAGAAATGGGCAGAAGACGTGAACAGACACTTCTCCAAAGAGGACAACCAGATGGCCAACAGACACATGCAACGATGCTCAGGGTCCCTCCTCATCAGGGAAATACAAATCAAAACCACACTGAGATACCACCTCACGCCAGTCAGAGTGGCTGAAATGAGCCAATCAGAGAACTCTAGATGCTGGCGAGGATGTGGAGAAACGGGCACCCTCCTACACTGTTGGTGGGAATGTAAACTGGTACAGCCCTCTCTGGAAAACAGTGTGGAGGTTCCTCAAGGAAACTAACAATAGAATTCCCCTATGACCCAGCAATAGCACTGCTAGGAATTTACCCAAGAGATACAGAAATGCTGATGCATAGGAGCACATGGACCCCAATGTTCATAGCAGCACTCTCAACAATAGCCAAAACATGGAAAGAGCCTAAGTGTCCATCAACAGATGAATGGATCAAGAAGGTGTGGTTTATCTATACGATGGAATACTACATGGCAATGAGAAACAATGAAATCTGGCCATGTGTAGCAACATAGATGGACCTTGAGGGGGTTATGCTGAGCGAAATAAGTCAGGCAGAAAAGGACAAATACCATATGTTTGCACGTATAGGAGGATTGGGAGGAACTTAATGGAGGACCGTGGGGAAGAAGAAGGGGGGAAATGGTGGGGGAGAGGGAGGGAGGCAAACCATGAGAGACTCTTGAATGCTGAGAACAAACTGAGGGCTGATGGGGGTGGGGGATGGTGAAGGGTGGGTGATGGGCATAGATGAGGGCACTTAAGGGGATGAGCACTGGGTGTTATATGTAAACCAACTTGACAATAAAGTATTTAAGAATAAATAAAATATCTGGAAACTTAAAAAAAAAAAAACAGGAGACAGAAAAGGAAGCAGCTATGATTTGACCAAGTGAGGAGACTAATGAGAGGTGGCCTGTTGTGAATAGTTAAAACTATTAAGGGACCTATCATAATGAGCCTGAGACTGGAGGTGGGGCTTTTTGTTTTGTTTTGTTTTTGTTTCTTTTTGTTTGTTTGTTTGTTTTTAAAACCAAGAAGTGAATGAAATACTTTAGCATGAAGTCTGTAAAAAGTGAGGGAATAAACAGAAGTATACTGGGTCTTACTGAAACCCAGACCTCAGTGTCTCCAGGGCAGGTTCACTGTAGTGAATCCTCCACAGCCTCCCAGAAGGCCCCTGCTGTCCACAGAGCCTTACGGCTGACCAAGTCAAAGGACAGCAACAACACCAAATGATGCCACTGGACCAGCGAAGAGGGACACACAATAGTTACCCTGGAGCAATGTGACTCACTTGCTCCCTTCTTGGACAAGGCAGGGAGTGACTGCATTATCTCTTGTTCTTTTCCTTATGGGAGAAGCGTGGGCTCATGCTGTTAAAGCTAACTTCTCATGTAAGCAGGGCTGACTCTGAGTCGTTAGAAAATCACATATGGTTTCATTTCCAATGACATCTGGAAAGCAAGGGGTCAAGTATCGTCTTGTAGAGATGTCCTGGTGAACACAGGGAATGAGCTGACACTGTTCTCTTTGAGATATTAGTAGGGAGTGAGGTAGGCAGGGCTTGCTGGGGATGGAATTTTAGTAAGGAATTAGAATAATGTTTCTTTTCCTTTACTTCCTTCCTCAAATTACTTCTAAAAGGAGGTGTAAGTATGTAGAAAAAAATAGGAAAGGAGGCAGAAGGAACTACCAGAGTGAACAGAGGAATTTAAACAAAACTACAAGCTTCCAAAAAGAACTGAAAATTTTTTGGACCTCATTTGACTAGTTACCTCATGTCTCAACACTGGGTGGATTCTAATTAATAGTATACATTTAGAGAACTTAGAAATAGCTTTTATAGATTTATATCATTTTGTTTCTTAGGGCATCATAATTTTCATTTAATTTTACGTGATCTAATAAGATAAGCCTTGTCATATTCACACAAATGAACATCAAACTAGGAATAAAGAACGCATGTTCTTGTTAAAATAGAAGCAATTTATGGACAATTCCTACCCACCCCAGGATTGGCACTGAGCAATATGACAGCATGACAGAAAGACGAAGCCAAATGCATCTTCTCCTCTCCTGGACATGTAACAAGTTCCCTCAAGTCTAATCCCCCCAGCAAGGGACCCCACAGTTTTCATTAATATAATGCAAAAACATATGGTTATGAAAAAGAAAAAGAACATAAAGAAATGAGCAAAAGAGCTATAGAATTCAAAGAAAATACATTCCCTAGTTCATACCCACATCTAACTGCCCAAGAAATTTCAATGAAAATCAGATGTGATTTTCAGCATGAATTCTGCTTAAATAAAATATGAGTGAAATACAGCATTTCTCTGTGTGGTGGTAAGAATTCTCTTGCCTTTTATTGAGTTACAATTATATACGGTTAGGTGAGGATTAAAATTAGATAACATTTGTAAACTTCTAAAGAACTATATAAGTGTGGATCCCCAAGTTATGAAAATAAATTCTTACTGTTCAGGAGATGCAGATGTGATTATAGAAGATGAAAAAAAAAGGATAGATTTTTAACCTATATGTGTATCAACCTCAAGACACAAATTGGAAGCTGTTTTTAAGAGACCAAAAAAATCCCATCAATTTTTTGGTGTCTTGTGGGGATTAAAAAAATATGTTGGGTTTTTTTCCCCTAAAAGTTAATTCCAGAGAAAAGTAACCCAGTACTCATTCCATGTGCGTGTGTCCTGGTGGAATACAAGAGTGCAGAAACCCAGTGAAAAGAAAGCTTCTGCCCATTGGGTTCCAAATTTCTTAGAAAGCCCTGAGATCAACATAAAAGAACGAAATGGGGAAGGGAAGGAGGAAAGAAGAAAGAAATAAAAGTGGGGAGAGAGGAGGAGCCCAGGAGAAAATTCCAACAAGGAAATGAGTCTTGGCGTATTACTAGTAACTTTCTGATCCTTCACTGTACACATTCCAGGCCAGGGTCACTATTTGGGACTTAATTCATTTTTTAATCTGAGGCTTTGACTTCCTTTTGTCTTTTTGAATTTGATATAGTTCCTCTTTACAAGATGTTTAGGGACTAAGGACCGTGAAGACTCACTCTAAAAAGATTAGGATAAGTAACAGATTGGGGAATAATTTTTTTTTTTTTTGATTTCAGATCTTTGAGAATATTTTCACATTTATTACTATTTAAAGCAAAATGTAAGTCCTTTCCTGGAGTTGAAATTCAGGATCATAACATAAGAAGGACAGAATGTCTATCGTGCATTCATCTGTATCTGACTGGAAGACACATGGGAGTAAGAATGCCAAGAAAATCCTAATCCTCTTCTTCCAAATGCTGTCATTCCTTCCACCAACACACACTTACTGAGCACCTATTGTGTGCTGTGCATTCAGTCTCCCAGGCCTGGGAATATGGCAGTAAACAAAACAGATAAAATTCCCTGCGCTCAAGGACCTGACATTCTTGGGGGTAGGAAGTCTGGCACAAACTGGAGATGTCCAAGAGATTATTTACTTTAAATATTGTCATATATACTTATATAGAGTAAATCTAAGAGTAAAATGTAAGATATTTTAAAATTCTAGAATCATGAAATAAATGTTTTAAAAATTCTTGAACTTTTAGGGTGCCTGGGTGGCTCAGTCTGTTGGGTGTTCAACTTCGGCTCAGGTCATGATCTTGCGATCCATGGGTTCCAACCCTGGATCAGGCTCTGTGCTGACAGCTCAGAGCCTAGAGCCTGCTTCAGACTCTGTGTTTCCCTCTCTCTGCCCCTCCCCTTTTCTCTCTCTCTCTCTCAAAAATAAGCATTACAATTTTCATTAAAAAACTCTTGAACATTTGAGAAAATTGACATATCTACAAAACATGAGTTTTATTAGTTTTAAAACAAATCTGAAGTTATTTCGTTGGTTTAAAGAACAAAAATATGTTATATATAACCTGTTTTTTTCAAAAAAATGTTAATTTTCATATTGAGGGAAAGAAGTCTCAAGTGAAAGGTGGATAAGGAAGACGAAATATTTTTCTAATCTTTTTCCCAAGCAAAATTTCTTTAAAAATATTTCCTCCCAAGTTATCTAGTTTTATTTTTGTTATATTTCTATAATGCTTAGCCCAGTGTCTTGCCTTTCATAGTTTTTCAGTGAATATGTGTTGCACAATTATTTTGTGAGTATAACACAAATTCTTGATTAAGAGAGCACCTCCAATTCATTCTGGAAAAAAACTTTTTATTAGTTTGAAGAGGAATAATAACCATATTATATGATTTACAATGAACTCTAATCTTTGAATCCTCAAGAACTCAAGCTTTCCTTTATGAAATGGGTAGTGGTCATGGCTTATTGTTCAAAATTTATTGGAAATGATGACATTGTTTTATTTTATAACCCACTAAAAAAGATAGTTATTACCAAATTGCTTCATTATCCTATAATTCCAGAAACTCTACATTATTAAATTACTTAAACTATGAATTGGCCTTTTTTTTTTTGATGGTTTATCATGGTTTAATTGGCAGCACTTTTTTCTTTCTTTGCGGCACATAAAAATAGAGATACATCTTATACTTGATGGCACCTTAGATTTCTTGAAATGCCCTAGAGTAGAGGCTGAATTTCAGTAACAAAATGATCCAACAATTCAGTGGCCCAAACAAGGCAGAAATTGTTCTCCTCTCCCTAACAATCTGGAAATGAATGTTCTGGGTTGCAGAACAAATGGCTTTGTTGCTCCATGTGATCATTCAGGGACCCAGGACTCTCCCACCTTACTGTTCTGCCACTGTCTTTGCACAGTCAAAGCTGGGTCGTCGGCATATCTAAATTCTAGCTCATGAGAAGGGAGAAAGAGAAGAAGTGGAGGGCAAGCAATTTCCTTTTGGGAAAGTGAGACAGTG